>JAZKJV010003143.1:0-600000 GCA_037367405.1 Ottelia alismoides | reverse complement strand
TTTATTAAGGGTTTTAATGAATTTTAAAGAATTTTTAGCCATATTATTAGGAAAATACGAAAGTACGAGTTATGGCTAAAGTATATACGTAGTATATACGACCCCCCTATACTTAGCTTGAGCTATGTCCTCATAGATTGGAGAGAAAAGAGAAGACATAACTCGTACTAAGTATAGGCAAGTCTAAAGAATAAATGAACGAATAAACAAATGAACGAATGAGAAGTTGACCGTTCCCCCTATACTTAGGATCAAATAATCCTAAGTATAGCAGACTGTACACAAAGCAGGGAGGGTCAAGGGTGGGAATGAACAGATCATACTCAGATTGTCTCCCCCTATACTTAGGGTAAAATATCCCTAAGTATAGACAAGAAGAGGAGACAATGGAGAGGATCGAAAAATAGAGAAACTCGAGGTGCACGCCCCCTATACTTAGGACAAAGTAACCATCCTAAGTATGGAAACTGTCTACAAGGGCGACACCTTTTTGATAGATGAAGAAGATAGAAAAGGAAAAGAAGAAAAGAAGAAAAGAAGAAAATAAATCAACAGATGAAAGTGATATGAACAGATGGATTTGTACAACGGAAGATGGAATTTATAACCATGTATGAGATGCAGATGATGAAAGTCAAAGGACACATCTCATACCAGAAGAATGGGGGCAACGTCAATGGTCGGCGGATCATGATCTAGATATAGCTTCAGGCGTTGACCATTGACGCGGAAGGTAGAGGAAGATGACGGTTCGGATATGTCGATGTTGCCATTGTCATGTACCTTCCTGACCACATACGGACCTTTCCACTTGCTCTGCAACTTCCCTGGGAATAATTTCAGCCTGGAATCAAACAACCATACTCTCTGATCTGGCTCGAACTGTTTATGGCTGATATGCGAATCGTGCCATGTCTTCACTTTCTCTTTGTACTGTAGGCTGTTCGTAAAGGCTGTATCTCTCAGTTCTTCCAGGGCTGCCAATTCAGCTCTTCTCTGGTCTCCTATACTCTCGGGATCTAAAAGTAACTCAGTGGCTGCCCAAAAAGATTTGTGCTTGATCTCCACTGGAAGATGGCACGACTTGCCATAGACGAGATGAAAGGGAGATGTCCCCAATGGATTCTTGAAAGAAGTCCGATAGGCCCACAAGACCGAGTCCAAAAGCTGTGACCAATCCTTTCGGTCTGGGCGGACAACTTTCTGCAAGATTGTTTTTATCTCCCGATTCGAAACTTCGGCAAGACCATTAGTCTGAGGGTGATACGGTGTGACAACCCGATGGTCAATGCCGAACTCGTCTGCAAGGGCCCTAACCTTATCATTGATGAAATGAGACCCCCCGTCTGAAATCAAGACTCTAGGTACCCCGAACCGTGAAATGATATTTTTCCTCAAGAATTTACACACGGTTTTAACATCTGCGGCTCGGGCGGGGATGGCCTCAACCCATCGGCTGACATAATCAACAGCGAGCAGGATATGCTCGAATCCCTGACTCTTAGGAAATGGGCCCATGAAATCAATCCCCCATGCATCAAAAACCTCACAGAAGTGAATGGGTTGCATGGGCATCATGTCTCTCTATCCGCAGGTTACCATTTTCTGATAGTCAGTACATCTCTTCACAAACTCATCAGAATCCTTGAAGAGAGTAGGCCACCATAGGCCGGATTGAAGCACCTTCTGTGCTGTTCTTTTTCCAGAATGATGTCCCCCTGCCTCAAGCTTGTGGCAATATGTGAGGACGCTATGATGCTCTTCTTGAGGAATGCACCTCCTCCAGATACTATCCCCTCCTTCATGATAAAGGACGGGATCCTCCCAATGGTAAAACTTGGCCTTCACCAGGAAGGTCTCGAGTTTCTGCCTGGGCCAACCTTGTGGGACCGTCTTGGCTACAAGATAGTTCACAATGTCAGCATACCACGGGAGCGAGGTGACAACCAAGATCGCCTCATCTGGAAATGTCTCTGAGATAGGTGCGCTGGGCTCAGATTCCTCAAGATTCTCCAATCTGGAGAGATGATCCGCCACCACATTCTTGACTCCAGGCTTGTCCTTAATCTCAATGTCAAATTCCTGGAGTAGAAGGATCCATCTGGTGAGACGTGCTTTGGCATCCTTCTTAGACATTAAGTACCGGATGGCGGTATGATCAGTGTAGATAGTCACTCTAGATCCGAGAATGTAAGATCGATACTTATCAAGAGCGAAGACTACGGCCAGCATCTCTTTCTCAGTCACAGTGTAATTCCGCTAAGCGGCATCCAAGGTCCGGCTGGCGTAGTGAATGGCAAACGGTAATCCATCCCTCCTCTATCCAAGCACAGCTCCAACGGCAAAATCTGAAGCATCCGTCATGATCTCGAATGGGAGAGACCAATCGGGTGGCTGAAGGACAGGAGCCGAAACAACCATATTTTTGAGAGTCTCAAACGACTCAAGACACTTATCATTGACAATAAACTCGGTGTCTTTCGTCAGCAAGTCAGTAAGCGGTCGGGCAATTCGACTGAAGTCCTGAATGAACCGTCGGTAGAAACCGACATGCCCCAGAAAAGACCGCAACTGACGCAAGTTGGATGGTGGATTGAGTTTTCTGATGATATCTACCTTGGTCGAATCGACCTCCATGCCCCTGTTGGAGACGATATGACCAAGGACCGTCCCCTGAGTCACCATAAAGTGGCTCTTCTCCCAAGATAAAACAAGGTTGACCTCTATGCAACGCTGAAGCACACGGTCTAGGCAGTCAAGACAAGCATCGAACCCGTCACCATAGACCGAGAAGTCATCCATGAAGACCTCTAAACAGTCACCCATCATGTCCGAGAAGATGGACAACATGCACCTTTGGAATGTCGCCGGAGCGTTACATAGACCAAAGGGCATCCGTCTGAAAGCATACGTCCCAAACGGACAGGTGAATGTCGTTTTCTCCTGGTCTTCGGGCGCAATGGCCACCTGATTGTATCCAGAGTACCCATCAAGAAAACAATAATGACTCTTCCCGGCTAGCCGCTCGATAATCTGATCAATGAAGGGTAGCGGGAAGTGATCCTTCTTGGTGGCCTCATTCAATCATTTGTAGTCCACACAGACCCTCCAAGAAGTTGGTACTCTGGTAGCGATCTCCTCTCCAAACTCGTTGACAATTGTAGTGATACCCGTCTTCTTGGGTACCACATGTAGTGGACTAACCCATTTGGAGTCGGAGATGGGGTAGATAAAATCGGCGCTCCACCACTTGGAAATTTCTTTCATGACTACGTCTCGAAGATTCGGGTTCAGCCGTCGTTGGAACTCACGCGACGGCCTAGCGTCATCCTCAAGATAGATGTGGTGAGAGCACAGAGCTAGACTTATCCCCTGGAGATCAGCTATACTCCAACCTATCGCCTTGCGGTTTCTTTCAAGAACCTCCATCATACGAGATTCTTGCTCTCCAGTCAAACCTGCTGAGATAATGACTGGGTGCATGTCTGGCTCACCCGCAAGGAATCTGTACTTCAACGACTGCGGCAGAGGCTTTAGTTCTGGACAACTGGGAGGCAGCAGATATGGCTTCTGATATGTCTGTGTGAAAGCGACCAGGTCTGCATGGGAGAACTCTCGCTCTACATGAATCTATAACAAAGGGCGGCTTGCGGGATCATCAATAGACTGCACTGGCTCGCACTCTGTCATGGCTGTAGGCTCAGAAGGAATCAGACAAGGTAAATAATCATCAAAATCATCCCAGTCAATGTATGAATCTGAGGGATCAGAAGAAGATGAACAAGAATGAAAATCATCTGCACCACTCATCACAACGCTGTCAGCCTCAGGTATATTCTCATCCAGGGATGTGCTCTCCCGGCTCTCGACTGCCATGAGCTGTAGATACAGTGAATCTGTAGGCAAGGCAAGGGTCGGTGCTACAGGATCTACCCAGTTGGATTCATCATCAGTCATCACAAAATCACACACCTGGTGGATGTCTAGCTCTTCCTCTGTCATCTGTGCTGCTTCACTGGACTGCTCTGAGCATTCTAACTCTCTAGCTTTGGTCTCCTCGATCGTCTCTATTTGTATGGTTTCACCCTCTACGCGAAAACATACCTTCCCACTATCATGGTCGGTCACCGCCTTGGCTGTGGCCAAGAATGGACGTCCGAGAATGATGGGGGCATCAGTTACCGACTCAGGGATCTCCATGTCCAACACAACGAAGTCCACGGGGAATTTCAGGCCCTGAATGGTAACAACCACGTCTTTCAATAACCCCTTCAGCCTCTTAGTCGACCTGTCAGCAAACTGAAGGACCGTCCTGCTTCGAAGAAGAGGACCAAACTCGAATCGGTCGAGTAAGGCTGCCGGAAGAAGGTTAATTGAAGAGCCGTTGTCTAATAGAGTACGATCAAACTGCTGCTCCTGAATCTCTCATCTGACATAGGGAGCTCCTGCATCTGGTCGCTTAGCTGGCAGCTTGTTCTGGATGGTACAGCAAGTGGAATGAGTGAGCACATGGATTTGATCTCTGTGATTCCTCCTCTTCCTGCGGACGGTAGTCTTCTCTTTCAGGTTCTTCTTGAAGAGGGGGATGTGCTCAAGTGCTTCTTGTAGAGTCAGCTGAATGTGGAATCTGTCTATCATATGATTGCCGAACTCTACCTGTTGCTCTTTTTTGGGATTTTCTCTTTTATTCCCCTTCGCTCGGCGGAGTGCCTCAGGGAAGGGGATGGTAGGGGCCTCCACAGATGGAGGACTAGGAATCGGTCCCTGTGCTTGTGAAGGAGGAGGATCCGTACAATAATCATCATTCACCACATATGGATCCGCAATTTGAACAGAAACCTTTCCTTTATTCATATTTTTGTTTTTCTTTTTGTTTCCACAGTCCATAGGTACAAAATGTGGGAACATCACAGAGGGTGGGTCAACAAAAGTAGATGTGGTGGCTTCAGCACCACCACTAGCACCGGTCTTCGCGGCATCAACATCGCGCTCTGGTTCATCATCCAAAATGGTGGCTTCAGCACCACCGTCTGCATCTGGTCTCACGACGGCATCAGCACCGTCGTCTGGATCTCCATCATTGGTGGCATCAGCACCACCGTCTTCAACATCGTCATTAGCGGCATCAGCACCGCTATTCTGCTCTTCTGGCGCTCCTGATCCTGCCTCTGGTTGTCGCTCAGAAGAGGCGCCGCCGGCTGGCATTCTACCGCTCCTAGTAGTCACAAAATCAGCATCATTCAAAGAATAAGACATATCATTCAAATCATCACTAGGAGAAGTATCCTCTGTAAACTCTACCTGCTCAGACTTCCTTTTCAGATTGTTCGGGTTAGGTTCAATCTGAGCGGGTATGGCGGCCTTCCATTTGATTATTTCTCTCATTTCCTGCCGGAATTCATCCATTTCTTGCCTGAAGGATGCTCGCTGTTCGGAAAGCAAGTGGGCAAGATCGTCTAATGCTAGGTTCTCAAAGGTGGGACCCTGAGAACCGGATGGTTGTCCCTGCTGGAAATGGGGCTGCTGCTGCTGCGGTTGATACTGGGGGTGATGGAGATAAGATTGCTGAGGCGGCTGGCGCTGCCTCCACGACTGTTCCTGATAGGCGGGACGAGGACCACTCTGGTACTGTTGCGGTTGGGCATACTGGGCCTGTTGTTGTTGCTGTTGTGGCTGGCTGTTCTGATGTCCTTGGGCAGGGTTCTGCTGTTGGGAGGAGGAGCCACCGTTGCCCCAACGGAATCCGGGGTGATCACGACGGATCCCGGGCTGAGGGTACCGGTCGTACCAAATCCCATTGACTTCCATCAATGGTTCCTGCTCGAAGGAGGGTGGAGGAAGACCTGCCAGCAGCTGCTCCGGCTGATAGACCACAATCTGCATGTCCGAAGATGGCAGTCGCTCTGGGTAGTACTGTAGCAGTGGAACCGGCTCTGCCTGGATATGGTTCACCTCACGGTATGAAGTAGAGGGCTGGTTGGCATTGCTACTGCTCGGATCAGCACGTGATCTGGGAGGCTGTTGGGACTGAGTTTGTGCCTCCTGGACGCACAAAATCTGCGTCTTCAGATCACTCATGGTCTTGGCAATTTGGTCCATCTGGGCCATGCCTTGCATCTGCTTCTTCTCGAGGATCTCGAGACGGTCCAGTTTCTCACTGATTATACCCATGTCGGCTGCGGCTGATTTAGCTTGGGCTGCGGCAGCTGACACTGTGTTGGGACCGGCATCGATGCAGGCGATCCTCTGGAATGATCCCGCTCCTTGCGGGGCTTCTGCTGTGTGTAGACTCGAGCTTGGGCCATCACTGTGGAGTTTTCTGCCATGCCTTCGTAGATGGCCCAGACGTCGTCTTCTCCCTTAGAGAAATAAGACCCACCGCAAGAGGCGTTCACTAGCCCCTGCAGCTCCGGTGTCAGCCCACAGAAGAAACTCTGCACGAGATTGGGCTTGGAAATGTCATGATGTGGACACCGGTCGATGAGCTCTCTGAATCAATCCCAGGCTTCATGGAATTGTTCATTTGGGATCATGACGAAGTTACTGATCATGGCTCTAGCTGCGTTGGTCCGGCCGAGAGGGTAGTACTTCTTCAGGTACGCGGTCCAGAGATCTGCCCATGTGTCGACGAATTACCCAAGGTGTTTGAGCCAGTAGGCGGCTCTGTCAACCAAAGAGAATGGAAAGGCGATCATCTTTATGGTGTCCTCGGTCATCAACCGATCATGGATGGTGCTGCATATCATCTCGAATTCCTGGAGGTGGAGGTGCGGCTCTTCGGTCGGCAACCCATGGAACTTGGGTAGAAGCTGGATAGTGTGGGGTCGAAGCTCGAAATCTCCGTGAATGGGCGGGAGTCGGATCCAACGATGAGTGAGGGATGCAGCTGGGTTGTGCAATTCCCTCATGGTGGTCTGTGGTGGTCTCTCAGCGTCTGGATCGCCTCCTCCTGCATCAGGTCCTCCTCCTCCACCACCTCCACCGCCACCGCCCCCAGGTCGGTTCTCTCTCATCTGTGCTATCTCTCTCATCATATCACCCATGAATGTTCCCTGGTCACGGATCTGTCTCTGCATGGTCTCCAGGGACGCTAACAAGGAGTTGTTGATGGCCACCTGATCAATTATGAACGGAGGGTGATCATGGTCATCTGGGTGCTCGCCTCTATCTGCCATCACTTGATTTTCTGAAAAAGCAAAAGAGGCCATCTCAGGTGCTGTTGAATGAGCTGAACTCTGTGATGCACTGAATTCTGAAACAATTGGACTGAGAGAAGGAGAATGGGAAGGGTGGTCTAGGGGGAACAGGGTGGATGTAAACTCAGGCTCGGAGAGCGGATTCTCCGAGGTATTCCTAGATGAATGAGGAGGAGTGCTGGATAGCGGTGCCGACAAGGTCGGCCTAAGAGATCTCCGTCCCATCATCTTGATTATTTGGGAAGAGCAGGGAAAATGCAAAAGAAGAAGAGGAATGAGATGCAACAAAATCGTGCACAATTGTGCTGTGTTTTTGATCTTGACCTGAACAAATCTAGCAATCAAACACAAAGCAGGGGTAAGTTCACCAACTCAACACGTGAAGCCGTGAAGGTTCGGCTTTTATCTTGTCAATTTTATCTTGATTCAGGAAGTTATCTTTTCACGAGTCCTTAGAACGCTACGCCTAAAGGAGAGAGAGTACTGCCAGGAAAGTATCCCCGTACTTGTCCTCCTCCTGTGTAACCTGTAACTTGCGCTTTTTGAGGTCCTTGTAACCCTTCATGGATCCCTACTCAGCCAAAGAAATAGAGGGAGGAAGCCGATAGGCGAAACCGATACTTCGGACCTCGCTCGCAACGGAATCATCCGTGAGCGTACAAGGTCCTACTCGGACGCAGCCGGTGAGACAGACACACCCGTGAAGGCGTGGCCTAAGCTCGGTACTTCGTACAAGGTCGGCGCTCACACAATAGTGAGTCACCAATGGCGACCAAGCCCTACTCGACGACGTACGATAGTAGTGCCAATACTTCGGAAATCCGGGCGATACACAAGGCAGCCACAAGTTGGTTTTGGCTCTAATCCTTATGAAGCGCTCACCTCACTTGGAAGGAGACCTTCCCATGCAACCCGAATACAAGTGAGGGTGTTACTCTCCCCAAGCAATGAATCCAATTACCGATTTTATTTTTGGTCAAGTTTTCTTAGCAGTCCCTTTTTTAATTTTTTTTGGTGTTATCGCTTCTTTTGAGTAGATTCAAACAAACGTCTAACGATTTTTGTATTTTCTTTGTCCTACTTTGTTCTAAAAACAGAGGGAGAAAAGAGGCGGAAAGGCCGTGCAAGTCGACACCAAGGTGGAAATCTCACCTTTGTGCCTAAATGATGCATGCAAAGTGAGAAGACTTACAGCGAATCCCAGCTCTCTCCATGCGGGATGCAAAGCAGAATTTATAAACCTATACTACATGGCGATATGCAAAACGGAAATCGTCCTAGAGTAGGCAACTGCTAGCGTGAAGAACCACGAGTCAACCACTAGCTCTCAATCCTAATGTCCGGTCTAGGCCCACTCCTCCTCTGCTCAACACATTTGAGTTAGGAGAAAGCACTTGTGTGGAGTGAGCTCGCGGCGCACGGATCGATAACCAATGATCAACTACTTAATTAGTCTAAGTCCAACAACGAACTATAGGAGCATGCAAAGATAATTAGTGTGTTTGGACCTATTCTAATCGAATCAAGCAGGACCTATAATCTAAGGGCTCTTTCCACAAAAGAAAGGGAAAAGGAAAACAAAACCGGAAAATGACAAGCGAGAAAACGCGATAAAACCGCGGTGAGCCCCCGGGTGAACAAACACCCGGAAATTAGGCCCGGTAGTGTCCAAGAGTCCAAGTGTCTGAGTACCTGTATTATTACAAATTAATAAGGTCACTCTCTTACAAAAATAAAAAGCAACTAAACCACCACTCTCTCTCACTCCTCCTGCTCTCTCCTGCCGGCTTGACCTAAGAAGGCCGGCTCCGCTTCCCAAGGTTGCTTCGGGTCACCAAGGCGATCCGCCTTGCTCCGCGGTCCCTCGCAAGAAGACAAGAAAAGATGGTCAGATAGCTCAATCAATAGATATATCAAAAGTGTAAGAGAGATGAAAGGAAGCTATGGTAAACAACATACACAAGCAAACAAAAAATGTAAACTACTCGCTGTTGCTCTGACGAGCCGCAAAATCGGCCCTTTAATAGTGCTAAATTAGCACTTGGAAATGTCGGAGCAGTCGGGCCGATTCCGGTCGTCAAAGAGATCACCTCATTTAGAGATATGCGAAGATAAATAAAAAATGAGGTGATCGTGATTTATTTTACTTGGCAAGAAACCAAGGTCGAACTCAGGGACACGAGCCTCTCTCGTATTAATCGGATTTAAGTGTATTTAATCAAGTGTTGAAATAAAGCATATAGGTCAAATCATGCATGGACACAACATATGACAAGATAATGCATTAAAACATAAAACATGCATTTTTTATCAATTTTTATAATGCAAATAAGTGATCATGCAAAGCGAATGATATGCCCCAAAAATCATAGTCACTTGAGCCATAGAAAAAAATGCGAGTTAAGCTGAGTTAACATTAAGAAGCCTCTACAACTATGAAGCAAGTGGGCATGATAAACATCACGGTTCATAGTGTCAAATCTGGACTTAAAGCACGCCATAATAAAGAGGACGAGAAGAGCTTCAAAACGAAACTGAAATCAACTCGATTGGAGCTATGTAGCTCAAGATATGCAAGTTCAAAGATAAGGGCATAAATGAAAGAAAACATGAAAATAAAATTGCATACGGGCCCCTGGGAGGGACTAAAAAGTAAATAAACAAAGGAGCGGGACCTTCCCTGTAATTTGACCACGTGCACAGGGGTATTTTTGCAATTTGGAAAACCCGCGAGGGTTTCAATGTAATATACCCACTGTGCACATGATCTCCACGTGAAAGAGGACCATTCTGCAATTCTGGAGAAGATATGGGCATCTCTGCAATTTACCTAGAGTAGCACGTGCGATGCACATGCTATCTAGGCTCGGACGAAGGGCAGGCTCGGCAGAGGTTCGGAGCATCTTCGGCCAGGCTCGGACGATTCGAAGCTCGGTGCAGGCTCGGTGGAGGCTCGGGAGCGTCCAAGTCTGAGGCTCGGTCGCTCGACTCGGGGGAGCTCGGGTGTCGACGCGTGGCGGAATGTAGGCCGTCGGCTCTAGAAGATCCAACGGAGGCAGATGCTGATGGCGTGGCCTCGTCTGGACCGTTGGATGGTCACCGGGGGTGGACCATCCAACGGTGGCTGCTCTTCTCCCCCGGCCGAAGGTTGGCGGCGTGTTCTGGGCTCCGGCGAAGGAGGCTCTCCTCCGCCGCTCCTTCTCCATCAGTGTGGTCTTCCCCGAAGCTCCCTAAGTGGTCGTCGAGGAAGCCCGGAGCTCGGGGAAGAAGTTGGACACCTTTGCGTAGCCCATCGGAGCTCTGAGGATGGAATCGATGCGCGGTCAACAAGCTCCGGCGACGTCTCCGGCCATTGACATATAGGATACCTGCAGGGTTAGACCACATAGCCGAAGCGAAAGAAGGCGAGGGCGAGCGAAATGGGGTTCCGTGCGGGTGAGGGGAGGCGAGGAACCGGGGCTCCATCTCCGGTGGTCGGAGATGAGTTGGGTCGGCGGTGTTCGAGGTATGGAAGAAACGAAGAGGATGGTCGGAGGCTGGAGCGTGGAAGGGGGAAGTACGGCGGAGCTGATGGAATGGTCAATGGACGGCGATAGCGGCCGGAGAGGCTGAATTAAATCGAGCAAAGTAAAAAAAATCAGAAAAGAGATCGGAGACCTTACCTGAGCGATGGAGGCGTGAATGGCTTGGGCTCGAGCTCCGAGGAGAAGCTCTGGGTCATCGCTGAACTCCCCCAGCCGATGGGAGCAGCTTGGCGGGCTCGGAGCGCCGCAGCTCCGCCGTT
Source organism: Ottelia alismoides (assembly GCA_037367405.1). Taxonomy (NCBI): domain Eukaryota; kingdom Viridiplantae; phylum Streptophyta; class Magnoliopsida; order Alismatales; family Hydrocharitaceae; genus Ottelia; species Ottelia alismoides. The sequence goes on along the minus strand of JAZKJV010003143.1, from coordinate 589,020 downwards.
CAAGGCGGAGGGTCTCACCGGGGGCTGGGCCGTCTTCGCTTGACCCTCTCGCCTCCCCCTGTCACGGGGAGGCGGAGGAGGGCTGGGCCCCTCCCCGCGTAAAGATGGACGATTGGACTGACGGGAGGGGCCGGTGTATTTAACGTTTGAAGGTGGCGGAAGTGTGGTGGGCGACGTGGGTTTGAGGAAGAAATGGGGAGCGTGGAGAGAATGACTGGGTTCGTGGACTGGTGCGCGAGGTAGAGGGAAGATCGGAGAAGGTCGTGGGGTACTTGGCACGTGAAGGTGATGGCTGGTGAGGGCGAAGAAATGGGAAGGGGGCGAGGTCTTCATGCGGTGGAGATCGTGTGAGAGAGGGGTGTCGTGAGGTTGACGATAACGCCTGGCTGTTGGATCTGGGGATCCAACGGCGGGCATTTAGGCGCGGAGTGACGGTCAGGATCAGATCCGAGGCGGTGCGATCGGAGAGCGGTGATCGCACCACGTGTCGAGAGGATGGGCAGGCGGAGGCGAGCGGTCGAGATGGATCCTTGAGTCTGATCGAAAGGCTGAGAGATTAAGTGGTAGTGGACGGTGAGGATCTAAGGGGTCGGGAGCGATCAGAGGGTATCGGTGGCGACACGTGGCAGGCTAAGGGAGCGGCGCGAATGGAGGGAGCAGATGCGAAGTAGGTTTTGATCAGATGGCTGGAAATAAAGGCGTACGTGGACGTCAGCTGGCCGTTGGATCTGAGGAAGATCCAACGGATGAGAAAGTGGGCGGATGAGACAAGAGAGGCGGGGCCACGTGGCGCCCCCAGAATGGGCCACGTGGCCCAATCAAATTTATTCGAGAGATTTATTGATTTTTGAGAGCCAAGATGGTCGAATTTGAAAAACTTAAAACATGAAAGTTGTAGATCTTGACGAGATCTACAAGTTTCATGTTGACCAAAACTGGAAAAGAGATCAAACAAGGGCCCGAAATATTTTTGAGGGTATTTTTAAGTCTAAAAATACCACTGATTTTTGTTTTGCCATTTTTTTGTGGTTTTTAATTTATTTAGTACTCTGTTAATTATATGACATTAACAGGGAATTATTGACAAAACATTTAAGCAAGGGGGTTAATTATGGGAAATAAAGATGATGAAACTGAGGTTCATCACCCCCCTATACTTAAACTATGCTCGTCCTCGAGCATCAAAAAGAATGACTAAGTTGGATTAACCCCCTTGTGCATGTGAATACAGGATCCAATCTGATCAAGTCGACTCGGCTTCAGAGATCCAAAATTTTAGAGTTCAACCCAGCCTTAATCAAGAGGCTTCCAATTCCTCTATTTTTCTAGACTCTCTCTGATGTACATATAAACTAAAGGATATGAAGTTTTAGTGTTGACTGCAATTTCGAGAGTAGAGTCAAGTCTTCACCCAAAATTTTGGTCCGAGAAAATTTCCTAAGGACCCAATCCTCAGCACTAGGGAATAAATCCAATCTCGCACTCAGTCTACCGTCTCTTTAGTTGTCAGACTTAGAAAATGTAGATGGCAGGCCAGAAATGGAGGGCATGGGATTGTGTCAATTCTTCTCTCCCTCTCATTGGAACAAGGATTCTCTCCAGTGCCTTTTACGCAACACATTTTTTTGGTGTTGATCAGTGTGTCCGTCAAGAGAAGTTGGAGCCGTCTGCACTTGTTTTCCTGGGAGTACACCGGGGTGTGTCTCTTTTGAGTACCTATCGTACCTTCTACACCCAGACTTGTAGCATTTACGATGCAGAGCCCTTTTTTGGTGCAAGCCCGACTCCTGGTCCTAATAGCGGTGGTCCAAGTGGACACTTTGAAAAGTTTGGGAGCGCTCGCCTTTGGTGGAAGCTCTTTGATATTTGACTTTGGTGGAATGAGAGCTTTTCTTTGAATTTCATTGACTTGTATAATTGGTGGCTAGCTCCACTGCTTTTACCAAGAGTTGGCGCACACTGATCAACATTTTTTATTTATTTTTCACACCCAGGCACTTAGGTTAATGTCAAGAGATTAGTATAAGAATCAAGTTCTCATACTGGCTAATATTGCTGACACTCAGGTTTCATGAAGCCTCCAAAGATTTTATCCCATCCTCGAGCATCATTAGATCAAATCCAAACTCGACTTCCTCATCCCAATCCCTAGGGTGAAAAAATCAACTCATCTCATCTAAAACTGTAGTCGTGCATGTGATGTGCTGATCATATTCTTTATGTCTGAGATTAAGCATGGAATATAGCATGCAAATCTAGAAACCTAGGGGAATGTGGATGATTAAGTCTAAGACCCTGATGGCTAAGGCTGGTTAACCTAAAATCTCAAAGACCTCTAAAAACTAAGTCTCCTTGACCAATTCAGATCCTGGGTGAAAGTGAAAGTGTAGAGGACTAATCCAACTTCTTCATTCAAAAACAAGACACTTTTTTTTGAACTCTAAAAGATATTAGAACTTCCTAAGCTCAATTAAGTAGCTACAATTCAGCCAGTATGGATGTAAGTACAGGCCGAAGCCCGTTGCTTGAGGACGGGGCCTTACGCGATGTCCTCTAAACCATCCAATCTGCTAAGGGCGAACCCTCACTGAACGCGGCTTTCCTAATTGGGCTTAGTAGTCACTAATAGCTCTTAAAGGGTTTTGCGGTTTTTCTCATTTTTATGGATTTTAATAAAGTTAAAACACAAGTTAGACTCAACTTTCCTTGAAAAAGAGATGGCGATTTTTTTTTCAAAACCCATGTCACACAAAATAAAAAATTTTCAAAACATTTTCAAAAATCATTTTCGAAAATATTTCTATAAAATAGTGTAACATAATATCGAAAAACCGCGAAATCCTTTGAGTTCTCTTAGTCCAATGATTTTTACCTTAGCCAAAAAGTTTTAAATTTTTCAAATTTTTCAGATTATAGCTAAAGTAAATATACGGTATATACGGTATACCCCCCTATACTTAAACTTTGCTATGTCCTCATAGCACTAGATGTTACAAGTACATAGGTCCATTTAAATATAGAAGAATATACGGGATCTAAGAGGGGCTCCCCCTATACTTAGGTTAGAAATAACCTAAGTATAAAGGCAAGAAAAGATGAGTAGAGAAAAATCACGGGGGCTCGGGTCCCCCCTATACTTAGGCTGAGATTAGCCTAAGTATAAAGATGGAAATTGATGTTGGAAGGGACCCAAGATGAACAGAGAAGAGGAATGAATCTACACAATGAGCGGTTGAATCTTCGGAGATGAAAATGGAGGGACTAAGGTTCTAGGGTGTGTGTCGCAACAAAGGCTCAATTCAAGCAAGCAAACCCTTAGTTTCACCAACTCACACATGAAACCAACCAAGGTTGGTTAATTATCTGGTCTGTTTTATTGGTGATAAAACGTTAAATAATTACGCGAAGAAAATGTGAATTGAAAATCAAGGCGTATGCGCGGGTGTTGCTCTCCCAAAACCGAATTTTACTCCATTTTTTGGTTGATTTGCAATTAACCGCCCCAATTTTATTTTAAATTATCACTGAATTAAGGTTAGCACATCAATCAGAAAATCATCGTCTACCGTTCATTCCATTTTCCATTAATCCTAGGTGATCAATCTAGGAAATGAAAGCCGTGAAAAACATGTATTCGATGAAGAAAAACGCGATCTAGGCTAAGCGAGAATTCAGGCTGTGATTTGACGATAAAAGCCGCGAAAAAAAAAACTGGGGCTTCTGACATGTATGCAAGTCGAAAAAGCCGCACCTAATCATGCATCTATTAGCGGTGATTGATATCCATTTAAGTTTGGATAAGTGAAGCGAGATTACGTGCGTCTATCTTTGAGTGTGTCCTACCTACGATCATGCACGTAAAAATAAAGTGAACTCGGAGAGCCGCGTGCCTATCCTAGGTCGACACTCAAGTGGGGACGATCCCCACACAACCACGATCGTTCGATTACAAACGCGAGTCTTCGATCGAAGACCGCTGTAAAAGACGAATTATTAAAAATAAAATGCAACAAAAAATGCGACACATTTTCTTTTCTTTTCTTCCTTATTTGCTCCAAGCATGCTCCTGCGGCTCCTCGCAGCGGGGAACGTCCTGCTCCTCGCCTCCTTGATCCATCAAGGGCCCTGCCACAGAAACAATGGTTAGAGATCAAATAAGAAAGAAAAAATTTTATATGCAAAATATGTGACCAATTGACCTATAAAAAGGAACACTAAATTAAACACACAAAAATCCAAAAAATAAAAGAAATGAGCCGTGTCCCCGGCAACGGCGCCATTTGACGAGACGCAAAATCGGCCCTTTAATAGTGCAAAATTAGCACTTGGAAATGTCGGAGCAGTCGGGCCGATTCCGGTCGTCAAAGAGATCACCTCATTTAGAGATATGCGAAGATAAATAAAAAATGAGGTGATCGTGATTTATTTTACTTGGCAAGAAACCAAGGTCGAACTCAGGGACACGAGCCTCTCTCGTATTAATCGGATTTAAGTGTATTTAATCAAGTGTTGAAATAAAGCATATAGGTCAAATCATGCATGGACACAACATATGACAAGATAATGCATTAAAACATAAAACGTGCATTTTTTATCAATTTTTATAATGCAAATAAGTGATCATGCAAAGCGAATGATATGCCCCAAAAATCATAGTCACTTGAGCCATAGAAAAAAAATGCGAGTTAAGCTGAGTTAACATTAAGAAGCCTCTACAACTATGAAGCAAGTGGGCATGATAAACATCACGGTTCATAGTGTCAAATCTGGACTTAAAGCACGCCATAATAAAGAGGACGAGAAGAGCTTCAAAACGAAACTGAAATCAACTCGATTGGAGCTATGTAGCTCAAGATATGCAAGTTCAAAGATAAGGGCATAAATGAAAGAAAACATGAAAATAAAATTGCATACGGGCCCCTGGGAGGGACTAAAAAGTAAATAAACAAAGGAGGGGGACCTTCCCTGTAATTTGACCACGCGCACAGGGGTATTTTTGCAATTTGGAAAACCCGCGAGGGTTTCAATGTAATATACCCACTGTGCACATGATCTCCACGTGAAAGAGGACCATTCTGCAATTCTGGAGAAGATATGGGCATCTCTGCAATTTACCCAGAGTAGCACGTACGATGCACGTGCTATCTAGGCTCGGACGAAGGGCAGGCTCGGCAGAGGTTCGGAGCAGCTTCGGCCAGGCTCGGACGATTCGAAGCTCGGTGCAGGCTCGGTGGAGGCTCGGGAGCGTCCAAGCCTGAGGCTCGGTCGCTCGACTTGGGGGAGCTCGGGTGTCGACGCGTGGCGGAATGTAGGCCGTCGGCTCTAGAAGATCCAACGGAGGCAGATGCTGATGGCGTGGCCTCGTCTGGACCGTTGGATGGTCACCGGGGGTGGACCATCCAACGGTGGCTGCTCTTCTCCCCCGGCCGAAGGTTGGCGGCGTGTTCTGGGCTCCGGCGAAGGAGGCTCTCCTCCGCCGCTCCTTCTCCATCAGTGTGGTCTTCCCCGAAGCTCCCTAAGTGGTCGTCGAGGAAGCCCGGAGCTCGGGGAAGAAGTTGGACACCTTTGCGTAGCCCATCGGAGCTCTGAGGATGGAATCGATGCGCGGTCAACAAGCTCCGGCGACGTCTCCGGCCATTGACATATAGGATACCTGCAGGGTTAGACCACATAGCCAAAGCGAAAGAAGGCGAGGGCGAGCGAAATGGGGTTCCGTGCGGGTGAGGGGAGGCGAGGAACCGGGGCTCCATCTCCGGTGGTCGGAGATGAGTTGGGTCGGCGGTGTTCGAGGTATGGAAGAAACGAAGAGGATGGTCGGAGGCTGGAGCGTGGAAGGGGGAAGTACGGCGGAGCTGATGGAATGGTCAATGGACGGCGATAGCGGCCGGAGAGGCTGAATTAAATCAAGCAAAGTAAAAAAAATCAGAAAAGAGATCGGAGACCTTACCTGAGCGATGGCGGCGTGAATGGCTTGGGCTCGAGCTCCGAGGAGAAGCTCTGGGTCATCGCTGAACTCCCCCAGCCGATGGGAGCAGCTTGGCGGGCTCGGAGCGTCGCAGCTCCGCCGTTCAAGGCGGAGGGTCTCACCGGGGGCTGGGTCGTCTTCGCTCGACCCTCTCGCCTCCCCCTGTCACGGGGAGGCGGAGGAGGGCTGGGCCCCTCCCCGCGTAAAGATGGACGATTGGACTGACGGGAGGGGCCGGTGTATTTAACGTTTGAAGGTGGCGGAAGTGTGGTGGGCGACGTGGGTTTGAGGAAGAAATGGGGAGCGTGGAGAGAATGACTGGGTTCGTGGACTGGTGCGCGAGGTAGAGGGAAGATCGGAGAAGGTCGTGGGGTACTTGGCACGTGAAGGTGATGGCTGGTGAGGGCGAAGAAATGGGAAGGGGGCGAGGTCTTCGTGCGGTGGAGATCGTGTGAGAGAGGGGTGTCGTGAGGTTGACGATAACGCCTGGCCGTTGGATCTGGGGATCCAACGGCGGGCATTTAGGCGCGGAGTGACGGTCAGGATCAGATCCGAGGCGGTGCGATCGGAGAGCGGTGATCGCACCACGTGTCGAGAGGATGGGCAGGCGGAGGCGAGCGGTCGAGATGGATCCTTGAGTCTGATCGAAAGGCTGAGAGATTAAGTGGTAGTGGACGGTGAGGATCTAAGGGGTCGGGAGCGATCAGAGGGTATCGGTGGCGACACGTGGCAGGCTAAGGGAGCGGTGCGAATGGAGGGAGCAGATGCGAAGTAGGTTTTGATCAGATGGCTGGAAATAAAGGCGTACGTGGACGTCAGCTGGCCGTTGGATCTGAGGAAGATCCAACGGATGAGAAAGTGGGCGGATGAGACAAGAGAGGCGGGGCCACGTGGCGCCCCCAGAATGGGCCACGTGGCCCAATCAAATTTATTCGAGAGATTTATTGATTTTTGAGAAAACTCAAAACATGAAAGTTGTAGATCTTGACGAGATATACAAGTTTCATGTTGACCAAAACTGGAAAAGAGATCAAACAAGGGCCCGAAATATTTTTGAGGGTATTTTTAAGTCTAAAAATACCACTGATTTTTGTTTTGCCATTTTTTTGTGGTTTTTAATTTATTTAGTACTCTGTTAATTATATGACATTAACAGGGAATTATTGACAAAACATTTAAGCAAGGGGGTTAATTATGGGAAATAAAGATGATGAAACTGAGGTTCATCATGCTCCCCGGCAACGGCGCCATTTGATAAACGTAGAATTGAGTGCGGTTGTATTGACTCACAAGGCGAGTCAACAGTCGGTGTTCGACCACACAAAATCCTGTATTTAATCAACAATTAACCCACACTAAAGATCAATAAATTAGAAATAATGTGGAGTTAAAATTTATTTTTAACTCTACACAAATGATGTAAAGGGCAAGTATGCAGAGAGTTCGAACACAGGGAGCAAGCAGGGTAATTCAAAGAAACGTGCACAAGTGAATGACTGTGTGTGAAGTGTCTACACTAAGCAAGCAATCAAAGGAATTTTTGTGGGTTTTCAAATTTTTAATTTTTAATTTTTTTTAATTTTAATTTTGTATTTTTGTTTTTAATTTTCTGATTTTTATATTTTATATTTTATATTTTTTTAATTTCTTTTTCAATATTGGAAAATAAAGACAATGTAATAAAAGACAAGCTAAAATATTTATAAAAATGTGCAAAAATAACCAAAAATTCAGAAATAAAATATTTTTGATATTTTAGGATTTTTTACTGTTTTTGTGATTTTTGGGGATTTTTCAAGGTGTTTTTTTGGTATTTTTTTAAATACTGAAATAAGGCAAAACAGTGGGCAAGCTACTGGCTGGAGATAAAACTGGAATTAAAAATAGCAAATAGCTACAAAATTTGTCCACGCTAATTTTCAAATAAAGAGAACAAAATCTAGAACAAACAGAAACTGAGTTTGTAATTTTTGGAGTTTTCTAGGATTTTCTATATTTTTTTTGAAGTTTTAGAATGTTTTTAAATTTTTAGTGTTTTTCTTTTGAGATTTTTAGTGATTTTTGGACTGACACTAGATTATAGTAACACTAGGGATTTTTTTTGGAATTTTTAGAGATGATTTAATATTTTTTTGGCATTTTCTAAGCTAGACAGTGAATAAAAAGCATGTTTTTTGATTTTTAATAAATATAAAAATAAAATAAAATCAAAAGCTAAAAATGTAGCGTGGAAGAACAAGTGTCCAGGAGCTTAACCCTATTTTTGTGGAATTTTTGGAGTTAAAAAGAAGGTTTAATTAATTAGAACAAACATCCAATCATTAAACATGCCTAGCAGGGGCATACATGCAAATAGATAAAACTATAGGGGCACGCCTGCAATTTTTACCAAAATTTTGCACTAAAATAAAAACTTCATGGACTGTATATCAAAACCAAAAGCCGCAGGGGCTTTTCTACAAAACTCTCAGGCCCACGTGCGTTACACGCGCGCCTGGGAGGGGCCCGGATGCAAAACCACAGAAGTCCGGGGGTTCAATTATAAATATTACAAAAGTAAATCAACTGCAGACGAATGTTTCAAAGTTATTTAATAAATACCAAAAAGAGCTGGGTTTCTTCGCAAAATACCCAACTTTGGGCGCGAACGAACGGCTGATGTTGCGCCACTAATACACGTGGCAGCATAAGGTGAAGCGATGTCGTTTCGCGCGGCTACGGTCCAGATTAGATCGCCGTGGGAAGATCAACGGTCAAGGATGGCGACGATCCAACGCTGGCTGCTTCACGCCACGAACGGGGGAGAGATCGACGGCTGGGAGCCCCGTTGGAAGAACACGGAAGCACAGCGGCGAGGGGGATCTTCGCCGAGCTTTCTCTTCCCTCTCCGGACCTATCTGAGGTCCCACGTTGGTCTGCGTCATTCCTGGGAGGATCTCCAACCCGGAGGGGGCGCCAAAAAGGTACGGCAAGCACCAGAACGCCACCGCGAGGCTGGAGACGACAAGGGGGCCCAGGTACCACGGTTCCTCAAAATCGACTCCCCAGATGGGGTCTTCTGCCTCCCGCGACCTGCACAAAGGTTAGGGCGGGCTCGGGCAAAATGCCGAGCACCTCCAGGTGGCAAAAACGATGGGAAACGCTGAGAGTTGAAGGCTCGGAGAACGACGGTGGCTGGAGATGCCTCCGGCGATTGTCGATTGAGCGAATCGACACACGGATAGAATGGATAAGCGGGGGGGAATGAAGTGCTAGATGCCAGGAACAAAATACAAGCGAAACTATGGGGATTAAAACTACCTCGAGCCCAGGTAGGGCGAGGGAAGGGTACCTCGACGGGGAAGACCACCGGAGGTAGGGGAACATCCAGACCTTGCCCTTGATCGTCTCCGATGATGCGGGCGAGATGTTGTCACCACCAGCCGGTCAAGGACTCAGAGAGAGGGGGGATTTAGGTCGCAAATGGGGTTTAAAGTCCGAGTCCAAGTCAAGGATGTGGTTTTGAAGGGTTGACGAGGGTGGCTCGAAGAATGAGGTGCAACGCCTTGATCAGTGATTCAAAGCCCAAGAATTACCTTGGGCGTGAATCACGAGTGTCCGAGGAGCAAAAACTCTGAAGAGGCCATCACGAAAGAAAGCAAGGGCTGACCTAGAAAAATGGGTAAAAGGAGACAAAAAAACTCATTGCTGACTTGCTACAGGGGGGGTCAGACAGTTGACCGGAGGTTAACTGTCAGACCAACCTGGTTGGTCCACGTGGACCAACCAGGGAAAAACCCTTTGTAAAATCAATAAAAAATAACAAATGATATTATTTAATTAGGTTATAAAATAAAAAGTTCTTATAATTTTATAAATTATTTTATTCCGATTTTTAATTATTTTTATGAGTTATATTTTTCAAGTTGCTTTTATACCCCTATATAGGTATATTATTCTATATATTGTATTCTCTAATTGTTATTTTGTATTTTTAATTTCTTTAATTTTGTTTATTAATTTATATACTTATAAAGTATTTTTATACACTTAAATATATTTTTATTTTATTTTTCTGAATTATTTTGTATATTTAATAAAATATAAGAATGTATCATATAGGTATGTCTATAGAATTATTACCTATATATTATACATACATGTATTTTATTTTGAGTTTTATTTACATTTTTATTCTGATTTTAATATACAAATATATTATAAGTAATATTTACAACATTATAAAAATATAAAAATATAAAAATAATAAATAAATAATAAATTGAATATTTTAATATGTACAGCTATACAAGGGGGGGTCCAAAACTGAACTTTCAAACCGTAGCTCCGCCAAATGCGAAACCACCACCATTGGATAGATTATTTTATTCTATATACAATTAAAGGTGAGTATGCTGCATTTGGAGTTGTCAGTTGTGAGATACGGGTCTGGGAAGTTGGGATTCTGGATTCTTATTCAGACCATAACTTTTTATCTGTACATTATTTTTCAGTGAAATCAATTTTGTAATTTTCCTTGTAATATTATCTACAACTTTTATGTACAAAGTTTCTTTATTTGATGTATAAAAAGTGGAACCAAAAATAGGTCCCAAAATGAATAAAGATATAGGTATTTTGCACTGTATTTTGACCTTATCTCCCCCTACTTTATTCCTTGTCGACCTATTCATCAAGATGCCTAGGTCTCGAGGTTTTGGATCATAAAATATGTACAATATTTTATTCCTTTTCTTTTCTTTTATTTATTCTATAATTTTGGCTTTAAATACAGTATTTTATACACTAATTGAATGCACATGCATGAATGCTAAGATGCTCTATTTAATGCTATTTATAGGCATTTGCTAGGGTTTTTGGTGCCAAAATGATAGAATAAAGATGAATAAAATGTGGATTCATAACTTATCTCCAAGTATTCATGGAGAAAGCACAATATCCTTGAAAGAGTTCAGGATAATTTCATTGTTGATATAAGTATCCGAGCATTGAGAAAATGGATAATTAAATGTGATTTAATTATCGTGATTAATATGAATTCGATTCATATTATAAAGAGAGTTATCTTAGGTAATTAAATGTGATTTGATTATCAAAGATGTAAATAATGTGAATATGATTTATATTATTTGGGCACTTGAGAATAAAGATCCAAGATGATTAAATGTGATTTAATTATCATGGATATGAATAATGTGGATAGAAATATCCATATCAATTATATATATTATAAATGTGATTTATAATATATAAGAGATAGATATTTGTAATTTACATTTGTTAATTAAATGTTGATGTGAATTGGATTCACATTGGACATTATATTGAAAGTGTAATTTACATTTTATTTTGGGCTATGAATGTGATTCACAAAATTCCAATGGCAAGATTGCAATATTCACAAAATGATTAGGAATTATTTTGTAGAATAATTTACTACAATTGTTGTTGTAAATAATTGGAGACATATGGAATCATGCAATCTTGAGATTGCATTGAGATTCCCCTTTCCTAATAGGAGAGGGGGGACGGCCAACAATCCCTAAAGGAAAGGGTGGCCGTCCACTCTTCCTATATGGAAGGGAGGAGCCTCCTTTCCATTATCTCCATTATTAGTTGGTTTAATTTAATGATTGAATTATATTTATTTATCAATATATAATTAATCTAAATTAAATTAATTGTTGTTGGTTTTTACCAACACAAATCTTGGCCATTAAAAGAAACACAAATCAATGAGAGCCATTGGATTTGTGTTGCCCATGGATTGAGATCCTTGGATACCAAAATATTATAAAAGGAGAGGCACCCCTTTGCTCTTCTTTACACAATGAGAACATAAGTCTCTCTTTCTCTTCCTCTCTCTACACGCCTACTCTCTCTCTCCCTCTCATATGGCCATCCACCATGGATGCCCTAGAGGGAGTCTCCATCACTACAACATCGCTGTTATGCTGCCCGATCGTTTGCTCGTGGATCTCCGTCTCCTTCGGTGCGCCTCGCTTGTGAAGAAGACGTCGGATCTCGTGTGTCTAGATCAGGAGATCCGCCGCTTGGATCATCAACATGGATTGCGAGAAGCACGTGCTTCTTCAACACGCTCGCAAGCGTCTCCTCCGTCGGATCGTGCTTGAGACAGGAGGTCTCTTTGTTTAGAGACTCGATCACAACCACGCTTCAAGAGGTAACCCTAATACTTGTTTGTGGTTTCGATGAAACGATACGAGAAGTGTTCTTGGATCATGTGGTTTCATCGAATGAAAAAAATTAATTTCTGTTGCATAGAACAACTAGTCTGACTAGTCGTTCCTCATCGTATTCGATACGACGCTCACGCTTCCGTGATGCGCTTGAGGATTATCCCATATCCTTCAATGGGCACACACAACATTGTGTACCCACTAAGTTCTAAATACTCAAGTCCTAGTGTGAATACCATCCACCATTAATAACTAATCAATGGATCTTATGAAATGAATCGAACATCACTCGATAGTTGGATTACAAACTCCAAAGGAATTGAAAATTTAATAGAATGTGTATTTTATAGTACGAATCAAGATCAACGAGTTTGATTTATATTTTAATTTTAAAATACATTGTTTATAGTCGTGGGAATACACAATTGTGTGTGACCAGGGGCACGCTTTACTTTTCCTCTCTCTATCTCTCCACACACGCACACACACGACTACTTATGTAGATATCGACATCGTCCATATCCATATTTTTTTGAGAAAAACATATATTGATATAATTCTCAATTTTTTTATAAAGGTTTAATGGAGCTACCTTGGGGGGGGGACTGACTTGACTACATCATCCTTATTTTTTTATTTTTTAAATTATTTTCTGAAAACATCTGAGGGGATTTAGATCACTATATAACACAATATTCTCATTCAAATTTTGACTCAATTTGAGACTCCTATCATATCCATCCAGCATGTTAAATTTTAACGGTCCAATAGATGCCGAAATCAGCCTATTTTAGATGGGCAGTTTAGGAATGTATGTTTCACGTGAAATTTGAATGAAACATGATATCATGTAGTTGACAAAATCCTCAATGTATCTTCATATTATTCCTAATGAAGTACAAAATAAAAGTGAAGATCGTTAAGTTAGCTCCACTAAGATGGACCATTAAACACTTTTTATAAAAGGAATATTTACACATGTAACATGAGTAATTTTGTAATTATCCCCAAAACCCTCGATAATCACGATTTACACCCAAGATCTTGAATAACTAATCTGTTTTACACCCATGACCTTCCGTTAATTTAGTTCATTAACTCAACCAGATGAGGGAGTTAATCTAACCAATCCATGATCTAACGGCTCGGATTAACCAAAAGTAAACAAAAAAGGGAACATATCCCACCCTACCCTTCCTCATCCACCCCCCACCACCACACCGACCACCTCACTCTCTCCTTCCTCTCCCCGCCGACCACCCCCCTAGCATCCACACCGCACCTCGACAAGCACACGTGTACGACAACCTCAATGCCCGTGGTGGAGAGGATCATAGGAACATGGAAGGATGGCATGAACTCGAACTAGAGGAAGACAACAATGACAACGAGGCAACAAGAGGAGGAAGGGGAGGAGGTGGTCGGGGAGGGGGTCGGCAGGGGGTGACAAAGGGGTGGAGGAAGAGGGTGCTGGAGGAGCAGGGGGGCTAGAGGTGGTCAGTGGGGGAGGAAGGGGAGGCAGAGGTGGATGCTGGAGGAAGGGGAGTAGGAGGTGGTCGGAAGGGGGGAAAGGGAGGAGGAGGTGGGTGCTAGAGGAGGAAGGGTGCTGGAGGTGGTCGGCAGGGGGAGGAAGGGAAGGAGGAAGCGGGTGCTGGAGGAGGAAGGGGAGGAGGTGATGGTTTTAACAGATCAGTGAGAGGTTCCTACCATATGGTCTTGGAGGGTCTGTGGTGCCTGTCAAGTCAGGTTCGACAATTGGGGGTGGGGGGGAGGGGAGGAGGAGGAGGTGGGTGTTGGAGGAGGAAGGGGGGCCAGAGGTGGTCGGTAGGGGGAGGAAGGGGAGGAGGAGGCGATGTTGACAGATCGGTGAGAGGTTCCTAACGTCCGATCTTGGAGGGTCTGCGGTGTCCGACAAGTTGGGTCTGACAATTGTTGCGACGACCGCTATCTTGATACTCAGAACGTCACTAATCAAATCAAGCAAACAATCAACCTACAATCTAAGATAAATCTATGAAAATGTGTGAGTCAACATTTATTTTTATTTTATTCTAACTACAAAATATGTGTATAGTGAATAAGTGTAGAGTGCCAAACTACAGAGAGCAAATACATGTATAGGTAAATAATTATTGTCTATAAAAATAAACAACAACTAATTCTGTTCTTTTCTTTTTTAAAAATTGTTTTTAATTATATTTAATTTTTTATGGTTTTAATATTTCATATATTTTTGTATTTTATATTTTATAATTTTTATTTCATTTTAGTTTTTCTAATGTTTAATTTATTTTTCTTTGTAATATGTAATAAGTATATATATAATAACATGTATAAGATAATAACTATAAATGCTATAAATACGTATAATATATAAAAATTTAGGAAATACAAATAAGTACGGTCTTTTTTAAGGTTAAATATATTTATAACTATTTATAATATTAGTATAATATTGATAAGAACATAAGTTTATATATGTATATATATCATATATAGGCTTATATTTAGAAATATAGCTAAAAATACTTAAAACTAAAAAAATAAAATATTTTTCATTTTATGTGTTTCTCTATTTTGTGCTTTTTTGCAATTTTTGCTAACTTTTATGTATTTTTTAAAGTCTAAAATGCTCCAACACAGAGAGTTAATAAATAGGTCGAATTGTTTTAGGTTTTAAAAATAGATAATAAGTTCAAAATTATTCACAACTATTTTTAATGTATAGTATATAATATAAAAAAATATGTAAGAAAGCTATTTTTCATTTTTTTAGGGTTAGAAGGGTTTCTCAAATTTCAAGGTTTTTCTTTTATATTTTTTTTATTTTTGACTGGAGTGATATTATATATTAATAAATAAATATGATTTTTTAGAATTTTTAAAACCGATTTTCTATTTTTTGTATTTTTATATTTAGACAAGGAATAAATATAACCTAAATAATTTTTAATAAATGAAGATTGCAAGTAAAATGCTAAATAAAAAACAAAATGTGAACAAGTAACATTTGAAGCATTTATTATAATTTTCCCAAATTTTTACAAGTACAGGAACTATTTTATCAAAAATAAAAGACTTCAATTTAATTTACAAGTTAGCATGGGTATTTTTGCAATAAAAATAAAGTACAGGGGTTGCAGTACAAAATTATCCGGATCTTTGAACTTAATTACAATATTTATAAATTAAAATGAAATAAGGGAACCCGAAAGTGGTCCCTTGCAATTTGGCCAACTCACGTGGGGGACCACATGAGCTGGCCTGGTACCAGACATGTGCGTAATATACAACAATGGCAGGGGTGCATTTGTAATTTTTACACAAAAGTTTGAACTTACTTTAATATTTATAGGACTAAACAATAAATACAAAAGGCAGAGGGGGACTTATATAAATTACCTTTTTAAATGTGTGTGATTGGAGGGCATAGAGGCTTTCCACGTGGTGTGATAAACGACACTAAGGGGGATTCGTTTCATCTTTAATCAACGACCCAGATAGATCTAGGCTGCATTCCTAATCCAATGGTCTTGGGGGTCACTGAAAGAACACCCCAAGAACAAAGCTCTGACGAGCTTTGATCATTGATTATGGTCACCTCCGTACACCACCTCCCTCGCTAAAGGTCTCTACCTCTTCCCGACGCCCTTCCGCACATGTAAGGTCCTTCAAAGAGGTCCAGGGCCCATCATAGGGTCCATGGAGATTCTTCTACATGGAGCCCCTGTTTAAGCTTCGAAGTGGAGCTCTAGGTGATGCTGAGTGTCACGGACCCGACAAAAAAGATAGAGGAGCTCAAGGGGATCGTACTCGACTCCGGAAGAAGCTGCTGCACATGATGGATGAGTGGGATGATAGAGGTCTGATTAAGGCAGAGGAGGGTGACCTCAGTAGCTCAAATACTTATGGATTCGAGGTGAAAATAAAGGGTAAGGGATGATCACACTATGAGGATTGAAACGAGAGTGAATGGGGGTCGGTACAGTGTCAGAATAAGGTGAATTTGGTACCGGAGCTTAAGGCTTCAACGGATTTGACTTCTAAAATTACCCTAAACTATATGATAATCGACTAAATTAAAGATTAAATTAAACTAAGGAAAATAAAATCCAATGAAACTAACTATACATTGCAGCTCAACATGCTCGGAAGCTTGGAGCAGAAGAGGTGTCGCCGGATGTCCTCCCGGCAGCACATGGATCGCCACCTATGTCGCTTTATCCATGCCAAGAAGGGTTACAGTCTCCTTGATCCTCTACTCACTTTTGAATTAATGTACATTCAATTATGTACAAAAATAAGACCAAATTCATAGGAATTGGGGTTCATATGTGAAACTTGGATTTTGGGTCCTCAATGTATATTGAATATTTCAACTAATTTTGACTCATTATTTTATGTATAAAATCAACTTTTTTAATTTATTTCCTTTCCATTTATTTTCTTTAATTTATGTTTTAATAAAGTGTGCAAAAATATAAATTCAAAATGAATTAAAAAATCAAAGAAAAAGAACAGGTTTGAGTTTGTCTGTGTATTGATTTCCAAACAATAAGAGAATATGATAATGAATTTGATGCATATATATACATCAATTTGCATCCCTATTAAAGACTTCTATTAGTCATTTTGTTTCTAGTGTTGCCATATATTGCAATTCCACTCCATCCCGACGTAAGTCATTATCCATGCGAGCCTTCTCCACCTCGACAACGTCCACTCCATAGGCCTTTAAGTAAAAATATTTTCACCATAAAATCCATAAACATTGCTTAATTTAAATACTCATGTAATAACACAATAATTACACTAGCAACAAAATTGCATGATAATACTGAATCAATCAATCAACCGAATATATCCTTGTCAGCATAATCACAAACACATTAAGGAATACAACAAACATAACGATGAAGTCACAGAAATAACATATCATGAAAATAAATTTTAATAAATAAAATTTTAAAAAGATATAATAATCAATTTTCTGCATCTGTTTGCTATTTATCTAACATATAATCATTCTCCTTTTAATAGAAGTGATAATCTTATGGATATCTGCGGATACCCATTACTCATAGAATTATGACGGATAACCATTGGAACGGGTTGGGTAGACCCATGACTCGATAATGATGGATTGGTCGGTAATGACACGAAAACCGGTGCGGTCGAGATGGGAAAAATATGCAATGGTCGTTATTCTCAACCAATCGATTAGATCAACGAGAAAAATATTTATTAATCACTTAAGAAAAAAATAAAGCAATGAAATGTAAGCAGTTTTCACTGTTCAATTTACCTGGTATAGCGACCGGGGTCGAACACAAAGAGTACGATTAGAAAACTTAGCAGTAAAATTTCAAAGATACATTTTTAGTGTTTTTTTTGCTTTTTCAATTTTTTTGTTTAAATAAGCACAAGTCACACTATGCACAAAGGGATAAAAACACACACGCCACGCTATTTTTGTATTTTGTAAAATATTAAAAAAAACTCAGAAAATTCCAGAGAAAATGTTTTTGTGTTTTAATATGTTTTAAAATATTTTTGACAATTTTTTCAAATTTTTCTGATATTTTTGTGATTTTATAAAAATCAAACAGTTATAACAAAGGAAAATAATGCACAATCAAGAGTATTTTGCACCTTAAAATCAATTTTAGTATCCAAAACTCCTTAAACTTATTTTTATGCTAAAGTATAAACAATTGTCTACACACAGAGTCTGAAATCACAATTTTTGGATTTTCTACAATTTTTTTAAGATTTTTAGTTTTTCGTATTTTTTGTTTTTTATAAATGATTATTGAATGAAAATTGGATAGAAATTAAAAGACGATAAAATACACCTATAGTATTTTTTTGGAATTTTTAGATATATTTTAGAATTTTTATGATTTTTATAATTTCAGGTAGACAACAAGGCACTGTTTTTTATTTTTTAAAAAATATCAAATGAAAATAAAATGCAATGAAAATTTTATACAATGTTCAAGGATATAGCATGAATATTCACATTTTTTTGAGAATTTTAGAGTATGAGAAACATTTATTTCAACAAAAAGATCAAGCAAGTTTAATGTCTGGAAACACATGGACTTAAATGTAATTTATTTTAAAGTTCTTACAGAGAATATAAAAATAATAAACTTGTAGATGAAAAGGTGAAATTTACCCAAATATTACGTGAAGTTCCTGGAGCAGGGGCTGATTTTAAATTCTAAAACTTCTGAGGACATCTTTGTATTTTTTTTCCATATATATTTTTTAATTAAAAAGCTCCAGGGTTCATGTGCCTTTGTTCACTTCAAAACAACGACAAGGGGAGAGAGAGCCGGTCACCGTTGGTCTGGAGTTTTGGGCGGAGGCGGCGCGGAAGGCACGACGGTCGCGAAGTAGGCGCGTGCACGGCGGTGGGCTCCTAGAGGGGAGGCGATCCGGCGGACGAAGCCCAGCGACGGGCGGTGGAGCGACTCGCGCGAATGCGAGGGTGTGCTGAGGTTGCAGGGCGGCGCGCCGGTTCGCAGGGGTCGTGGTGGTGCACGACGCAGGAGGCGGAGGGCTGAGCGCCGCCTGGAAGTCGGATGTAGATGATGAATGGAGGCCCACTGAGCATCGCGATGGGGCACGATGCATGAGGCAGAGGGCTAGCGGAAGAGAAGCTCGACAGAGATCGCGGGGGCGCCAAGGATGCGCGGGAGCACGTGGAGGCGGAAACACCTCGCGTGAGACAGAGAGCGGGGGCGGGCCGGCGTCACGCGGAGGCGTCGCGATAGTCACGGCAGCAACGGAGACAGGTGTCAGCGGGTTGGGGGCCCTCGTCTAGGCCTGGTGGTGCGTCGAGGTGCGTGGCTGCAGCACAAGGTGGTGCACGGAGGCGATGTTGATCTGTTGGCGATGAAGGTGCTGGAAGGGACGACCCCCGCCAGGCGGAGGCGAAGGCGTGGACCTGCTTTGTTTTTTGTTGTTTTTTAATGTGTAAACATAGGTAATTAAAAGCTTTTTTATTTTTTTAAACGAAAGCTGTAAACAGCTTACATGCCCATATAATTTTTAAAAGCTTCATGCAAAACAGATGTTAGAGAAAAACTATAATACTTTTCTTTTTATTTTTTATATCCTGCAAAAATAATTGTTAGAAAAAGAAATGAATTTTTTGTTGTTTTTTTTAATTTATTAACAGATAGGGATACGTGAACGGGTGTTGATCCAGTAATATAGAAGATGGACCTGGATCTCGGTCACCGTACGTGACCGGAGGTGGAAGATTGCCCGAGATAGAAATGGAAATGGAAGGGTTACGAAAATGAATGTGGTGATTGGATCGGATGTGGAATCGAGATGTGGTGGAAATTTATCTAAGATTTAACACTACAAACTACACATAGAATTAATCTAAATGGAAGACGAAAAATAAAATTTTGATCTCACCTCGGGATCGGATACGCCGTGATGGCCTCAATGAGGGCCGACTCGCTGTCACCGGACGGCTCGGAGGCTGGGCACCCTTCTTCGACAAGATTGCTCTCGGAGACCGGGCTCCTCTCCATCAAAGATTGATCAAAAACAAATGAAGGAGGAGGAGTCCAATAAAAAGAGAAGAAAAAATCAAAAAGGAAGGTGTATACAAAAAAGGAATGTTTTTATTGGTTAATTAAATAAATAAATAAATTTAATTAATTAACTTAAAATGAAATTCGGAATAAAATAAAATAAAAATATTTAACACTACAAACTACACATAGAATTAATCTAAATGAAAGACAAAAATAAAATTGGATCTCACCTCGGGATCGGGTACGCTGTGATGGCCTCGACGAGGGTCGGCTCGCTGTCACCGGACGGCTCGGAGGCTGGGCACCCTTCTTCGACAAGATTGCTCTCGGAGATCGGGCTCCTCTTTATCAAAGATTGATCAAGAACAAATGAAGGAGGAGGAGCCCAATAAAAAGAGAAGAAAAAATCAAAAAGGAAGGTGTATACAAATAAGGAATGTTTTTATTGGTTAAATAAATAAATAAATTTAATTAATTAATTAATTATTTTAAAATGAAATTCGAAATAAAATAAAATAATTAATCTACAAAAATTAATTAGCCACCTTAATGGTGGTTATTTAATGTATAGAATAATATCTTATATACAAGGCATATTTCCAAATCCAATAAATGAATAAATCAAATAATTTAATCCAAATTTCGTAATTAAATTAAATTAATTAATGCTAGATATTTAATTTTTTTGGTAATTTTTAATGTAAGAAAATTAGTTGTATACAAATATTTATATACATATAGTACAATATACATATGTACAAATAAGGGATTATTTTAAATAATTTTTTTATTTTTTTATTTTTAATGATGAAGATAATATTTACAATTATGTACATCAAAATAAATATGAATAAATATATACAACAGGTAATTGGTAAAACTGCACAAAACACCGCAGAAAATCGACTTTTCAACCGTAACTCCAAAAAATTATGAAACCATAGCCATTTGAAAGATAATTTAATTTAGAGTATAATGGAATGAGTTTGATTCAATTTGAGTTTGTATGGGGCCAGAATTGGTCTTTCAATTATTATTTTGCGACTTTTTCTGAGTGTGATTATTTGCAATATGTACATTATTTTATTTTGCAATTATTTTTTATTATTTACAAACCATTTTTTTACAACTTTTGTTTACAAGCATATTTAATTTGAGGTCAATTTATGTATAAATAAAATAGTGTAAATTTTGTACAAATATATAGGAGAAAATTTACAAATTATTTTTGGATTTTTTGAATTGAAGACCCTATCTCCCCCTACTTTATTCCTGGTCGATCAGGTCAAGTCTTACCTTCTCTCAGGGTTCGGGTCAGTCTGCATTTATTTCATAATCACATCCTTTATTTTTCTTTTATTTTTTCTTTTCTTCTTTATTATTTTATTTTGAATACAAAAGGTGTTAAAATGCATATTTAACAAATGTATGCAAAATGGTAAATTCATGGAATTAAGTAGGTATTTACAGGTGTTAGACTAAGGAAACGAAGTTAAAATAAAAGAATAAAGACGATGAATCGTGGATTCATCAGACAGATCACTATTAAATAGAGCTGAGTACCAACCCCATGAACACCCTTGTTATTAAAATAATATATTTAGATTTTTCAATGTGGAATATAATACACACATAAATACATGTATATCAAAGTTAATTTATAAGGCATTTTTGTTATTTTTTAGCATATGATCAATGCAAGTTATGCATTTTTATCCGTACTAAAGGATACAGTAACAACCATCAATATACATATCCTCATCCATAACAATATTTTAGAATAGATAAAGGATGAAGTAACATCACTATGTAATAACGTCACTATCTGTCTTTTGTCAATAAAATGTATGTCTTCGTTAAAAAATGCATGTTTTTGCTATTTTTAGCATCTGATCCATGTAAGTTTTGCATTTTTATCCGTGCTTAAGGATACAGTAATATCCATCAATATATGTATCCACATCCGTAACAGTATTTTTTAGATTAGATAAAGGATGTAGTAACATCTATACAAGTATCGAACTTTTGAAATAAAACGTAGATCTTCGTAAAAATGCGCAGAGTCGAATAAAAATGTAGGTTGGTGACGAGAACTTCACGACGCAAGTGTCGAATTGGTCAACAGAAAGTAATCATCGGCCACAATTTGTAAAGACATAAAAATACAGGGGGCACTCCTAGACCTCCAAAATTATCGGGCCTACTGTTAAAAAAAGACATAAAAACACATGCCGGTGCATGAGAATCAGAAAATTCCTCTTTAGCTTACGCTTTCCAATTTAAAAATACAGTTACACATGACAACAGAATTTAGCAAATTTAAGACAAGCTATATAGAAAACTCCTCTATGATCATATATGAAGAATATGCATCTAATACATTTTCATACGAATATAATACACGCGGGAAACTCAAAAGCATAGACAGCAGACATGATCCACACAACACTTGCAGACAGTAATCCGAAGCTGTAAAAGAATCCATTTGATATACAATAATAACTCTCAACATCCCTCTACAAAACAATAGGCTCTCCTGCTTGTGAATGTTGAATGTGAAGTGGGATCTCCTTCCAATGGTTTTTCAAATTGAAATTGGAGGTTGATCTTAACAGACTTTCAATGGAATCATTAACAAAAACCCGTCAAAATGATGCAGGAACCTGGCAGAGTGCTGAATTTAACTGAGTAATTTGATCTTGGTATCTTCAGCACAAACTTTCTTCTACATCTGAATCAAAAATAGAGAACTGAACAAGAGTCATCTGGTCGTATATCAGCAGTTATCTTTTGGGAACCACAGACAAACGGATCTACAACTTAATTGATTTTCACAAATTGTTGAAATATCAGTTGGCAACTTCTGATGCGAAGGGTTGCTTATACTCTTTCAGCCACAGCTCAATGATTACACTACTGTTTTTAGATATAAATGATATGGAAACACCATTAAGCATGGGAATGCGTCACTATATCATTCTCGAAGGAAAAATAATACCACCCGAGATCGATGGTCACCTAAATAAAATGCTCTAGAAACAAGCAAGCAAGCGATCACACTCAATGAATAAGACAAATTGTTTGGACGAATACCATTCTCAACGTGTGTGTAGGAGGGCGGTCCTTCCCCTAGCTCATTTCGCTGCTTCCTGATTTCCATGAGTGCCAAGACAGCCTTAACTTTTTTGGCATAAATGTTGCCAGCTTATTAAGTCGGCCATGCCATCTCCTCAACCATTCCCAGAATGCATGCAGGAAGCTGTGTGCTTGGCCCAAACTGCAAAAACAGTTTTTTTCCCTGTTCTTCTATAGGTCTCCCGCCTTAATCTTGGAAAGAATTGATCACTATCTCAACCTCTCCTCTTGGTGACGCAAGAATGTTCCTATTGACCTGGAGATATTTGGCTTTCATTGTTTTTGCAAGGTATTGGTGCATCCTTTTGTGTTTGGGCTGAGACATGGTCTCTACTGCAGATTATGTAAACCCTTCTTTCTCTGTTCTCCTTTAGCTCTTTACTGAATCAATGCAATACTCCTCTCGCACGCTTGAAAAAGAGAGCAGATGATCAACATCTTTTGGTCTTCCACACTCCAGCACCATCCTCTGATCTACCTGAATGAGGCCATAGAGGCCATATTGTGTCGAGGTAAAGCCAATTGGAGAATGTCTACTTGTATGTTTGCCTTCTAGTTTCTATATGTTCCTTTCCACCAATCAGAGAACATTTTCAATAAAACCAACCGGGAAGATGTCGCCTTGATTTTTGCTCTGGGGTTTCCATATGTTCCTTGTACCGCAAGATAGGAAGTTTCTCTCCTTACTCTACATAAGCCTTTTTATTTTCATTCAATTTCCCTTTCTGCCGTGGCTGGATCTTCCCAACTATCTGCATCAGCATATGTGTTACATAACAAAGCAGATCTCCATCTCTACCAGCTGACTCCCTAATGCCCAGCTCATCATGTAGATGAATCCTAAAAGTACCAGCGTCAATGATTTTGACTGACTATTAATTGGTATTTGTTCTAGAAAATTAATCAATGCTTCCATTAGCCTATGTCAGCCAAGAAAAATCGACCATGCAGCAGGAATGCTCCTCCATTGTCCTGATCCCACTGAGTCCAACCACCCAATTGGAAATCGCCGAGCCTCGTTAGTCAAAGCTCAGATGGTGCAGTTACTCTGCACCCCAGTGGAGGCAGAAAGCATCTGTGCCGGCTAAACTCGCTCATCTTCTCAAATAGCACCACGCTTGACTACCGGCTCCAATAAATGCTGAACCTCTAACCATCCAGTTCCTCAACATGGCATTTCTAGAGGCATTATTCTGGTTACTCTGCCGATGATCTCAAGTGCTTCCCAGGAGGCTGCATTCACAGCCTTCTGGACCCACACCGTGTTTTCCTCGATACATGTCTGCATCCACATTGTGTTCCAGTACCAATAATTGTGCACAGGCTGATCGCCAGACAGCTTAATCAAGAACGCCATCCCTATCTGCATAACTATGGCCCGCCACCCTCATCACCCCCCTCTTTCTCAACATCTTGCTCACCATGGCTGCATCATCCCATTTTCTTGCAGCTGCCAATATGTTCAACAACAAAGCGTACCTCCCACCATGCCTTGGCTCCATCTCTACTAGCCTCTTGCCCACCACTTCGCCTAAGTCAGCATTTCCATGGATCCTGCAAGCTCCAGCAAGAGCTCCCAGTAACTCCGGATGCGGACCAACCGGCATTCTGTCCATGAACTCCACTGCTTCTTTGACAAGCCCCGCTCGCCCCAGCAAGTCAACCATGCAACCATAATGCTCCTCCATTGGTTTTATCTCATAGAGCACAATCATCAAACCAAAAAAACATTGACCTTCATCTATCAATCCCGCGTGGCTGCAAGCACTCAAGACCCCGACAAATGTAAGGGCATTTGGTTCCACGCCAGCTGTGTTCATCTTCCCGAAGAGCGCCAGTGCCTGCCTCCCAGCTCCGTTCATAGCTAAGCCCATGATCATCGCATTCCATGTTCGGACATTCTTCACGGACATCTGGTTGAAAAGCCGGACAGCCATGCCAATTTCCCCGCACTTGCCATACATGTCTACAAGCGCCGTCCACAGCACTACATTGAACTCCACTTCACTGTCCTTTATATAATTGTACACCCATTCACCTTCCTCCAATGCTCGAAGTTGCGCACAAGCCGATACCGCACTGACCAAAGCCGCTGTGTTCGCTTTAGCAACGGCACCAATCATCTCTCCGAACACGCCAATCACCTCTTTGAAAAGCCCGCACCGAGAGAACCCAGATATCATAGCGCTCCAAGATGCGACATTTCTCTCAGGCATGGCATCAAACATCCTACGAGCCTCCGCCACCGACCCGCTTCGTGCATACCCAGCGATCATCGCATTCCAGGAAACGACATTCCTACACGGCATCCGATCGAAATACCACCGCGCAACGCCCAATTCACCAGCGTTCGAGTACCCGCTGACCAGCGCGGTCCACGACACGACGTCGGCAAGATGGAGACTTTCGTCGAACATCTTGGATGCAAAACCCAACTCGACCCATCCAGCATACATACTGATCAAATTGTTCACAACAAAAAGATCGGAGATCATGCCCCATTTCAGGGCACGGCAATGCAACCCCATGCCGGCGAAATTGCGAGATGGTTCGGAGCACGACCTGATCAAGAACGGGAGCGTGAGCCAATTGGGTTCTTGGCCTCGGGAGAAGGCCCTGGTCGTGGTGTGGGGGAGGGAGGGGAGTTCGAGCTTCCGGCGGAGGGAGGGGAGGAGCAGATGCCGCAGCGGCCGCTGGAGTCGGGCGGGGTTCCAGTGCTCCATTCGTCCCCGACCGGTTGCGTTGAGATCGTCATGGTATTTAATAGGGCCAATCGGCGTGAAAAACGCACATAGGTCTTTGTTTATTCGACTTTAACATCTTTCATTTAATTACATTTTTTTACACGTGTGTCCTTATGTAACACTTTGTGCCCCTAATGACTATGCTTTCATAATTAAATGACGACTCATGATACATGCCTATCAATATTTGTGTCCTTGTCGTTGAAACCCGCTATCCCAAAGAGTAGATGTGGTAAAAATATATTTTTGGACTTTAAATTCCTTTAAAACTGTAACGACCCATATTCCATTAGTAAGAGGGATTAAAAAGAGAGAGAATAAAATAGAAAAAATAGGTTGCAACACGTATGATGGGACAAGGAATAATTGAGTGTTAAATTAGAGGGTATTTGTGACAAATACCTATGAGATATTTATTGTGTAGCCTTCAATAGCATGGATTCGACGTTCTTCATTCCCATTTTGCTAAAAATAGATAGAGAGCCATTCCATCGCAAGTTATTAAAAAAGAGAGGATGAGAGGATATGCATGTGTTTTCTGTTTTTGGAAGGGGACTTGGTGCATGAGAAGAGCAATGTTACCCTTCCTCTTTAATTGCATGGAATCATATGTAACGGCTCAACGTTACAAAGAGAGAGGAGAAATATGGACGAGAGAGGGTGAGAAGAGAGAGAGGAAGAATGGGAAGGAGAGAGGGAGAGAGATGAGAGAGAAGAAGAATGTGAAGGAGAGAGAGAGAGAGATCTGATGACGATATTCTGTTGTTGGCATCGTCTTTGAATCCGACAGCGGCAACCCTCCCGGTCGACGTCAAGTTTTCATCCGACAAAATCGGAGGCGCAACAATGTGGTCGGTGACGATCTTGGTCTCGTGCAATCGAATCGTCATTGTGAATGTTTTCACATCATAAAGGTATGTGTCGAACACTTAGGAATGATATACCGTAAATTGATGATTTCTATGTTCGAAGATGTATTTTTTTTATCGTTACTAATGATGAAATATGAAGATAAAATATGTGATTCTTTGTTTTGCATAATATCTCGTAATTAATACAAGAATGGCCATGGTTGATGTTCCGTGTGAACTTAATATGTAATGTGATTTCCACAAATAATTGACTTGATATTCTATTTTATCTTGTTAGGTTTTATATGAATGCTACATTATGACGCTCATTGTGCAAAGTTCTGCGTAAAGTTATCTTGCTTTATGGTACGTTCGGTGTGTATATATTGGCAGCAATTTAAGAGTCGTAATAAGGTACTTACGGTCTGGAGATACACTCTAATCGAGAAGGAAATTAATGATTCCATATTCAAGTGACATATTTTCTTTAGTAGGGTTCTATGTCATAGGATTTTAACATGCTAAAACTCTCTTCGTTGTGGCCATGAATCTATGTGGTTGGAGTTTAATTATCCATGAAATTCTTATATGCTTTGATGAATCTCATATTATTACTATTTTAATCCAACTTAAGTATACGATACTTGAGTATTTATTTGATATCTCCAAGCATGATGATTAAGTCTTTGAGAAATCATATATGTCAAACTCTGAATACATCACATCGTATGGGAACCGAGTTGATGTTTAATGTATAGTTTGTGTGTCTTTTTATGCGCGCTACACATTCTCTAGCTTATACACATATCTTTATTATGCACGTTTTGTGCATTATTCCACTACATGTGCATATCTAGCTTTAACGAAATGCATCCCTTGTATATAATGCAAGTTCTGTACATGTTATGATGCTATAATATATATACATATGCACAATTCATGAATGTCGTGGAGATATGAACTTGACTTACGAGTTGATCACAAATCAGTTTAGGTATGTAAATTGAATCAAATATTAACCATTCATCTAGATTAGTCTTATAATACGGGTAATTAATGTTATGCATGATAATCTTGATAATCATAATGATGATGATAACCACTTATGGAAACGACTTATCTCTATTTAGATAAGGTATGTATGACATGCAAAGGTTACTATTTACTGATAATTTAGGTTGGGTTTGAAAATTGTTCTTTGTAATTGTACTTGAATGATTACTTGAGAATAAATATATAATATCCAAGGATCCAACATAATATGATTTTATCAAGCACTGAGTAG
The DNA here is from genome assembly GCA_037367405.1 of Ottelia alismoides. Taxonomy (NCBI): domain Eukaryota; kingdom Viridiplantae; phylum Streptophyta; class Magnoliopsida; order Alismatales; family Hydrocharitaceae; genus Ottelia; species Ottelia alismoides. The sequence goes on along the minus strand of JAZKJV010003143.1, from coordinate 561,278 downwards.
GTGTGTTAGATGGGTTGTGTATTCTGTACACTAAAAAAAACATCTTTGGTTAATTGGTGGAATCAAAATATTTACATGAACTATTATTGTATAAAAAAGGATATAGTTTAAAGGAATAAGAATTTCTTTAATGTGAATAATGGCACTTAAACGTTGAGCGGAGCTAAATGCTACACCTAACAGTGGGAGCCACCTCTAGAGTCCGTTTATCGAGAGCCTAAAGGGCAACACCTTCCGGGGGTGTCGGGTTCAGTAGAACCTAGTGGAAAGTCCACATATTGACTCAGCGATGATGTCATCATGTTCTATGTAATGATTGAGTGACCGCTTGTGCCGGCGGTAAAAGCCACCAAAGCCACACAACAAATTATGAGATAAGACAAATCCGTAATGAATAAGCTAAGTGCTTATGAGGAAGCTAAGTGCTTATGTGAAATGCCAAGTGCATATGTGCAATTATGTGAATGTTAAGAGTATATGTGTATTCATGTGAAATGTTAAGTGCATATGCATAATTATATGAAATGCTAAGTGTCTACGTGTGATTATGTTATTATTATGGGCATACATGCAATAGTGCTAATGTTAAGGACATATATGCAAATATGAGAAATCTTAAAGACATATATGAAGTATGGTATGAGATACATATATAAAAAGAACATCCTTTGTATGCATAATTATGTTCATGAGTGATCCATATGATGCTATTGTATGACAACAGTCAAATATTTTATTAATTAACATTAGGGTATTTTGTGAATGAATATGCCATGGTATTACTTTTATGTTTGAGATGTTCTATGAAAAAGTATATAATTATGATGATGGAAATGAGAACAAAGCAAACCTCATTGTTAGGATAAAATAAGGGCTTATATGTGATAGTTCATAGCAATATGTATATGGGTGTAACACATAATTTCATATATGTAATCATCTTTATGTAATTATTGATTTGGTAAATTTGACAAGAGAAATAGTGAAATCCATGCATATTATGGTATGATTAAGATCATATTCAAGGACTGTATCCATGAATAATGCATGTTATGAACATTATTCCAGGTTGGGGAATATAGAAGATTTACAAAGATTGATTGTGGAAAATATTTATCCAGCTAATTGTCTATGCATGGAGTTATTCGTAATAGCATAAGGAGACTTGATCTTTCGCTAGCTGGCTTGACCTTTTCTCGACACATACTGAGCGTTAAGCTCATACCATGTATTTTTGTGTTTTTATTGCAGGTCATTGTAAGGATAAATTTAGTGGCAGTTGGAAACTTGTCGCAAGGCCTGAAAGAAGGATATCATTGTGCCCACTGGAACGAAAGATCTTGGATATGTATTTAGAGATGTATACTTTTTTTATGGATGAAGGAAGGCTAAGATGGTTCCTTTTGTTAATTGTGATATCATTGATGTTTGTGAGTAACACTCGGGTCCGATGTGGCAGTTCATATGTTTCCGCTGACCACCGAGGATCTGGGCTGTTACAAAAACTCATTGTTTAATGATCAGAACGCATTGGTTAAATTTAATAGTTTATGAATCATACTTGACACAGAGGAAAAGTGTCAGCCGATCCACAAAGAAGTATAAGTTCTATGTCTAATTTATTATTATGGTTGTCATTTTTATGAGATTTTATTGATGGATTATTTATAAAGGGAAATAATTTATGTAAGTTTTTAAGTGCACAAAAGTAATTGCTATAAATACATGAGATATTCTATTTAATTAAGATATCCCAATTTTATTTAAAATCGGTTGAAGATACATAGTTAATAGGTGAGAAAGTTAACATAAAAGCTAACATCTAATTTTTCATTGAATTTAATGGTATAAAGCATGGCACTAACAACAACCACAACAATAAAGTCTTTTTCCACAATCATATAGGATCGGCTATATTGATTTTTATACCTCCAATTAGGTTATTTTTGGTCATCCTCGGGCTTAAATCCAAATAACTACGATCCATTGAGGTAGTCTTATTACAACACTTCTTTCGCTTTCCTCACCCTCTCTTAACCGTACCAACATCCCAAATCTCGCATCTTTTAACCGGTGCATCAACTGACCTCCTTTGCAAATGGTCAAACCATATTAAGTGATTTTCTCTCATCTTATTCTCTGTCGGAGCTACACCAACTCTCCTTCCGATCATATCATTCCGAATCCGATCTTTTGACGTATGACCATACAATCCACCTTAGCATTTTCATTTTTATTAATGTCATTTTCTGCACATGCATATGGTTTACATGACAACATTATGATCTATATAACATATCGGGTCTCACGGCTGCTTTATAATACTTCCTTTGACTTTCAAAGTGATTTTCTTATCACAAGGTACAATAGAAGCTCCTCTCCATTTTAGTCAGTCTGAATTTATTATATGAGTAATATCTCCATCAATTTCCTCATTTTGTTGCAGACAAGTATCTAAAACAGTCTTTCTTCTTAATATTATCCTATCCAATCTTCACCTAAAGTCCATCATTGTTTTCATCAAACGTGTACCCCATATATTCAGTCTTAGCCCCACTTTTACAAAAAAAAAATTGTCGCTAAGGCACGCCTCCAAACCTAGATTCTCATTTACTCCATCTCTTGTCTCATTAATCAACATAATGTCATCGACGAACAACATACAACAAGGTATCTCATTATGAATGTGTCTAATCAACTCGTCCATGATCAAAGTAAAAAAGAACGCACTCAAAGTTAAACCTTGATGCAGACGGATGTCGATGTTAAAATTTTTAGTCTTTTCGTACAAGATCCTTACACAAGATGAAGCTCCATCATACATATACTTTGTAAGGTTAATTTATATCACATGTACTTGTCTCTTATTCAAAATTCTCCACAATATCTACATTGAGATCGAATCATAAACCTTCTTTAAGTTAATAGAAATCATGTGTAGGTTTTTCTTTCTAGCTCTATAAATCTTCGTTGTTCTCCTCAGCAATGGGTTAACTTCAATAATTGAGCGGCCTAGAGTGAATCCGAATTGGTTTTCAGTTACTTTGGAAACTTTCCTCAACCTTCTTTCGATCACACATTCCAAATTATCATAGTACAACTCATCAGTTTAATATCTCTATAATTCGAACAATTTTGAACGTCTCTTTATTCTTATAAAGAGGCGCCACAATTCTTCTCCTCCATTATTCAGGCATTTTCTTGATTCACCAAGTAACATTGAATAAAATTGCGGGCCAAGTCATACCCTATTCACCTACATCTCTCCAAACTTTTGCAGAAATGTTAGCAGGTTCTACCCTTTTCCCATGTTTCATAACATTTAAAACCTCCTCTACTTCCTTCTTTTGTATCTGTTTATAGCTTGCGCGATTCATATTACATTCACTACCAGCAAGATCTCCGAAAATAATCTCTTTATTCCATTTCCCAATGAAAAGCTTATGGAAATATTGTTTCCATCTGGTCTCTATATCCTTTTGAGTAACAAGCACATGTCCTTCCTCATCCTTCATGCATCTCGCTTGAGAAATATCTTTGATCTTTCTTTCTCTTGCTTTGTCCAATCTGAATATATTCTTCCAGACCTCCTTCAAGTCAAGATTTTTATATAAAACTTCATAAGCTTTCGACTTGACTTAACTTACAGTCTTTTTCACTTCCTTCTTCGTTATTTCATAGTTTGTGATAGTTTCCTTTGCTATATCATTATACATAGCTTTAAAGTAAGTTCTTTTAATTTTAAGCTCCTCTTGAACCCTTCATTCTACTACTAAGACACCTTTTAACTTGGAACTCCTCCCTTAAACTCGCATAGCATTCCTTTTTGTACCTCCAATCAGGTTATTTTTGGTCATCCTCGGGCTTAAATCCAAATAACTACGATCCATTGGGGTAGTCTTATTACAACACTTCTTTTGTCTTCCTCACCCTCTCTTAACCGTATCAACATCCCAAATCTCGCATCTTTTAACTGGTGCATCAACTGACCTCCTTTGCAAATGGTCAAACCATATCAAGTGATTTTCTCTCATCTTATTCTCTGTCGGAGCTACACCAACTCTCCTTCCGATCATATCATTCTGAATCCGATCTTTTGACGTATAACCCTACATCCACCTTAGCATTTTCATTTTTATTAATGTCATTTTCTGCACATGCATATGGTTTACATGACAACATTATGATCTATATAACATATCGGGTCTCACGGCTGCTTTATAATACTTCCTTTGACTTTCAAAGTGATTTTCTTATCACAAGGTACAATAGAAGCTCCTCTCCATTTTAGTCAGTCTGAATTTATTATATGAGTAATATCTCCATCAATTTCCTCGTTTTGTTGCAGACAAGTATCTAAAACAGTCTTTCTTCTTAATATTATCCTATCCAATCTTCACCTAAAGTCCATCATTGTTTTCATCAAACGTGTACCCCATATATTCAGTCTTAGCCCCACTTTTACAAAAAAAAATTGTCGCTAAGGCACGCCTCCAAACCTAGATTCTCATTTACTCCATCTCTTGTCTCATTAATCAATATAATGTCATCGACGAACAACATACAACAAGGTATCTCATCATGAATGTGTCTAATCAACTCATCCATGATCAAAGTAAAAAAGAACGCACTCAAAGTTAAACCTTGATGCCAACGGATGACGATGTTAAATTTTTTAGTCTTTTCGTACAAGATCCTTACACAAGATGAAGCTCCATCATACATATACTTTGTAAGGTTAATTTATATCACATGTACTTGTCTCTTATTCAAAATTCTCCACAATATCTACATTGAGATCGAATCATAAACCTTCTTTAAGTTAATAGAAATCATGTGTAGGTTTTTCTTTCTAGCTCTATAAATCTTTGTTGTTCTCCTCAGCAATGGGTTAACTTCAATAATTGAGCGGCCTAGAGTGAATCCAAATTGGTTTTCAGTTACTTTGGAAACTTTCCTCAACCTTCTTCTGATCACACATTCCAAATTATCATAGTACAACTCATCAGTTTAATATCTCTATAATTCGAACAATTTTGAACGTCTCTTTATTCTTATAAAGAGGTGCCACAATTCTTCTCCTCCATTATTCAAGCATTTTCTTGATTCACCAAGTAACATTGAATAAAATTGCGGGCCAAGTCATACCCTACTCACCTACATCTCTCCAAACTTTTGCAGAAATGTTAGCAGGTTCTACCCTTTTCCCATGTTTCATAACATTTAAAACCTCATCTACTTCCTTCTTTTGTATCTGTTTGTAGCTTGCGCGATTCATATTACATTCACTACCAGCAAGATCTCCGAAAATAATCTCTTTATTCCATTTCCCAATGAAAAGCTTATGGAAATATTGTTTCCATCTGGTCTCTATATCCTTTTGAGTAATAAGCACGTGTCCTTCCTCGTCCTTCATGCATCTAGCTTGAGAAATATCTCTGATCTTTCTTTCTCTTGCTTTGTCCAATCTGAATATATTATTCCAGACCTCCTTCAAGTCAAGCTTTTTATGCAAAACTTCATAAGCTTTCGACTTGACTTAACTTACAGTCTTTTTCGCTTCCTTCTTCATTATTTCATAGTTTGTGATAGCTTCCTTTGTTATATCATTATACATAGCTTTAAAGTAAGCTCTTTTAATTTTAAGCTCCTCTTGAACCCTTCATTCCACTACTAAGCCACCTTTTAACTTGGAACTCCTCCTTAAACTCGCATAGCATCCCTTTGGCTACCCATCAGATACAAGATGTTACCGCCTCCCACATCTCGTCTGCACTTCCGTTACAATCTCAAGATAAGTCTTCTAAAACGTTATCCTTGAAGCTTGGTTGCTTCAATTGATGATTCTACCATTTAGTTCGAACAATATCGGGAACCATCATCTTCTTTGTCAATCCTTTTTAGCGGAAACATTAGTACCGTTGGGAGAAAACTTATAAATAAACAAAAAGTGTGTGAATCTCGTAAGACGACCTGACCCATGCGTAACCCATAAAATTGTGGGCTGCATATGCATCCAATATACAAAACAAATGGGCATGAGCCCGTCCCATAGGCCCAAAATCTTAGATGGACTTGGGGCGGGCTGACTTGAGCCTGACCCTATCAGTTCGATGCTCAACCCTGATGTAAGTATATTTTGACGCAGTTTGACCAACTGGACCATCAGATCGGATTGATCTGTAAAAAAAGTAGCTGTCCCACATTTTGTCTTTATATATAGAGAGAGAGAAAGATGAGTGATCCTACGAGGGCAAAAAAATGTGAGAGCATAAGAGCATGCATTCTGGACCACATGATTTTGTTTTCTCACCTGGTTGGATCACGTGGTCCAGAATGCATGCTCTCATGCTTTCACAGGTTTTGGCTCTAATAGGATCACTTATATATATATATATATATATATATATATATATATATATATATATATATATATATATATATGGAGCTGGGAGCCTAAGCCCAGGGTGTAGGTAACTACCTACATCCGACCTTTTTTTGCGTGATTTTTGAGTTTTTTTTTTAATGAATCCTTAGGGGGATTTTCTTAATATATTGAGAGGAATATGTGTTTCAAGTTCCATGCAAAACAAATATTTCTAACGCATTCATATAGAAGGGGTCAATTTCAGTAATTCTGAGACCGTTAAAATTTAATAGTCTTGATGAAGATGATAGAAGTCTCGAATTAAGTTGAATTTTGAGTGACACCATGGTGGTACATAGTGATCTAATTCTCCCAAGATTTCATTTCAAAAAAATAAAAAATCTATGAAAAAATGAGTCGGGTGTAGGTAGTTACCTTCACCCCTGGGTGTAGGCTCCCTTCACACACACACACACACACACACACACACACACACACACATGTATGTATGTATGTATGAGAAAATGGATCCTACTCCATGGAGTAGTAACTTACCTACTCCATTTTCTTCTTTTTCGTTTTTTTTTGAAAAATGCTTCCATGGATTTTCATAACTATATCTCTCTAATATGTCATTCAAATTTCGTCAGAAACAGAGACTCCTACGGCCTCCATCCAGACAGTCATTTTTTAACGGTCACAGATTTGTTGTATTTTTCATGTTATGGATGGAGGCCGTAGGAGTCTCTGTTTCTGACGAAATGGAATGATATATTAGAGGGATATTATTATGCAAGTCCATGGAAGCATTTCTCAAAAAAATAAAAAAAATTGAAAAAAAAAGTGGGGTAGGTAAGTTACCTACTCCATGGAGCAGGATCCATTTCCTATATATATATATAGGATATTTATCCAATGTGCACAGGGTCCATTTGCGATACCATGAGCCCATCTTTTCATCTGTCTGATCTTAATTTCAATCCCACGTTTTTAGCATCAATTATTTTTATAAATTAATGATTTTCATAAATAGTAATAGTATCGTTTTGGTAACATAATGTATGGCAATGTTATTTGAACGATCTTTCATAATTCTGGAGCGTTGCGATCGATCGATTTCACGGAAAAAATTGTTGTTGATTCTTTCGACGATAACAGTTTTCGAATAAAAGGTATTGGGATTGTTTAATATTTATGTTTGAGTTTTAATTTCGTTGCTAATATATTTTCATTGGGTTTCGTGTATGGATATTTCGAGGGGGGATTTTGATCGGTATATTTCAGAAGAAATCATGGAATACGATTTCCTTGAAGCTACTGCACGTGAAAGTAATATACATGAATTCAATATTGAAGAAAGTCATTTTGATCTGGTTTATGAGATCAATTGCTCCGAAAGATCAGGTATCAATTATTATTTTTGTGAATCCTTTATCATTTAATAACTTTTCATGATGTAATTATTTGGAAAAATATAATAAAATACTTTTGATGTTAATTGTGCGTAATATAGGTTCATATGGCAAAAATTAGAAGTAAGAACGGCTGAAAGATAATTAAATTTGTAACTTTATTGTTTGCTTTCAGTAACTTTATTACATGTATCAGTAAATATACGTTAGTAAGGAATTCCATATAACTTGTACTAGTAACTATTGGATAATTACCAGTAACACTTAATATACGCTTTGGTAACATTGTAAACTTGTACTGGTATTTTAATAACTTACATATATAACAAGTAATATTTACACTATACATCAATAACTTTTTAACATGTAGAAGTAACTTTATAGTAATAACAAGTAACTTTGGTAACATTGTAACTTCATTACTGGCTATCGGTAACTATATTATAATAATCAGTAAGTTTATAAATACAATTCATTACAAGTTACTTGTCATATAACAAACGTTACTAACAATTCATTATAAGTTACTTATCATTGAATGATTCTTATTGAAGCGAGTATATTGCTGAGTTACTTTTCTTTATACAATTCTTATTGTTCACGGATATAAAATAGTACTGAAGCAAGTATCTTCCTGAAACGTTATTGAAAATTTGTAAGTAATGTGTATTCTTTTCCAAATTCTTGATATTTATTTTTATAAAATGATCAATTAACTTATTGTTTCTTGTAGAACAATGCAATAATTTGGTGTCTTGAAGAAGGTGCTGTTATGCCGAGGAGCGAGAGCAAAACAACATCATCTAAATGGACTAGAAGACAACAGTTGAAATTTGAATGTTCACCATATAACAATAATTAAGTAATTTATACGTGGCTTTCAGTAACACTTGACGTATTACAAGTAATTAAATATGGTATATAGTAAAAAAGGTTTTGATTCGATAGTAATTCAAAATAAAGAATACAACAAGTAAGATATATAGAAGCATCAGTAACATGTAATAAATTGGAGGTAAAAGAAGATAATGGAATAAGTAAGTTGGAACAAGTATAAAAAATCACGTGACTAGTAACTTATGTATTGCTATCAGTAACACTCGATGCATTATAAGTAATTTAAAAAGTTATATAAGTAAATAAGAGGTACTTCAGTAAGAATCAAAGTATTAAGTAACGATAACATTAGTAACAATCAAAATGACTTCAGTAAAATGAGCATCAGTACTTATTGCATAGACATTAGTAATTTACATACTTAATTACTGATCTCACAACAACAATTACTTGAGAACTGAATATATATTACTTGAGTAACATGAATGAATTATTGATCTATGTATATTGTAATATTACATATGTAAAATACTGACAATTATTTCAGTATCACTGATCTCGCAACAGATAATTACTTGAGTACATTATGTACATTACTGATCAAATGTACAATGATTATTTCTTCGGTACGAAATTAATGATTTGAATATATCTTTCCAAAGCCGTCTTCATTTTTTTAAGGACTCGGTATAATTGGAAATATAAGAGGCTCAAATGTAGTAATATCCTTCCAAAACCGTGATCCTTCGAAATAGGCAACCTTTAAAATATAAGAAGTACATGTGGAGAGCCTACATTTGGTACTCACCAAAACTCAAATAGGCACATGACTCACTGGATATACTCCTCTCTCTCTCTCTCTCTCTCTCTCTCTATATATATATATATATATATATATATATAATAGCTCATAGCTACAACATTGTTCACACGATTTTAGGCTATAGCCATGAATTATAATATATTAAAACTTTGGTGTCGTGATAATTTAACTAGAGATTTGAACATTTCAAATTGATTTTGTTGTTTGCAAGTTTAACTTTACGATTCCCACGAAAATTTAACAACATCTAAAATTTAACAATGTCCAAGGGCTTGACGTCTCAATTTTAGTCTTTTAATTTGAATTTTAACATCACGGGTGCTAGCGTCTAGTTTCGACCCATCAAATCTGTTTTTTTTACTTTAAATTTTAATTTTATGATAATTGAACATTGTTTCATTGGAAGAATACAAAAGTTAGTTCCACAATTTCGATGTATATTGTGAAACACCAGACTTTAGTCTCGAAACTCGATTAAGTTGGTGGTGGATAAATAGGTTCAGTCCACTATAAAAAAAACTAAAAAAATCAATTCCAATCAGATTGTGGCATACAATAACTTATTGGATGTACATCCTCATTGAAAATCCGATGCATCCAAATTTTTTAGGGATTTTTACCCAGCAGACCCTATAATCTTTGTCAATTTCCTCCACGACCTTTGAAACAACATAATTCCCTCATCGACCTCGTAAACTTGCCAACTCTTACCCCATGAATCCTACAGTTACTCTGTTTGAAGCTCGTGAGGGTTCTTGAGGTAATTTATAAGGTCGATGGGGTAATTACATTATGTAAAAGGTCGTAGAGGTAATTTAAAAAGTTTATAAGGTCTGCCTGGTAAAAATTCCTTTTTTTAAATCGACTGTTGGGTGGGCAAATTATGATCGTTTTAGTCAAGATGGTCGTGACTGAAATGGTATTATGGGTTTCATGTGGAATCCTACCAAGTCCAATTAAAGGGCATATGAAGCCCCCCTTTGAGTTGCTCTCTCTTTTCATTTGAAACCCACAATAGCATCCTCCAACCTCCATCTCTCAAGCTCGCTGGAGTCGCTCGTTCGCCACCATTTTCACGTGGAAGCTTCCCCTCAACATCCTCTATGAAGATCTCCCATTTGAAATGTAATGTCATATCTCCCTCTCCTTTATTTGATGGTTTTATTTATAGGTTAGATCTAAGCAGTTGTTTATCGTGTTAGAGGTTGTCGTGATCACAATGATGAGTGAGGATGTAGTTAGGACGGAAATATGTGGTTACATGATATAAAAATCATATAGGTACGGTCCCCCTCTCCTTTTGTTTGCGGTTTCTCACCGTGCATGTGCCTCGTGTACCTTTGAGTTCCTCTTGTTGGGTGATCTTCCCGTTGGTGTGATTATTTGTAGGTTGTTCATGTTCCTAGTGAATAAAATAAAAAAGAGGTAGAGAGAAGTTGGTTAAATCAACAGTCATGTTGAGTTAAAATGGTTAGAATGAAAGATGGACTAGATACATTATAGTTAACTGCGTGGATTATATTCATATTATAATCATAAAAAGCACCTAAAATTCTTGGATGTGAATACATATGTGGAAAGAGTTCTCTCATTGCTCGGATTAGACCAAAAGTTCAAAACATGGTAAAATGTGGGAGATTTAGTTATTTTCTTGTAGTTGAGTGTAAGAGTTCTAAAGTAATGGAATAAATGATTAGAAATTTTGAACTGAGCTTTCCAATGTATTGAAGAACACCTTAGTTAGAGTTGTATAGCTATTGGAATCTACAAAACAAGTTGAGCTTAACTATAACGACAACAGAACATATAGCAAGTCTCCCCATGGCAGGTCACTTATTGAATGGCACCCATAAAAAGCTCACCTGTGTCACGTCTCATAGCATGGCACTAGTGCTCTCGTGCTAATTACTGGAAATGTTATGACCATTACTGAAAATGTTACAATGTTATATCACTGATGGCAGACCACATTTGAACTATAGCAGACCATTCTATAAACTCATGGAGGATCACATATGGCATGTCATTACATAGCATGTCACCTATAGCAGGCCCTAGTACCATCATGCTAACATACTGGAGACATTGATAATGTTATGCAAAAATGTCATAAATGTTTTGCCATTGATAGCATGCCACATTTGAACTACAACAAATCATCTCTTGAATCCATGGTAGGTCATACTTGGAACCATGGTTTGACACCATTTGAGTCCATGACAAGTCGCTCTTATACACATGATTTTGTACCATTTGAATAGACATCTTATGTCTATCATATTCCTTGATCTTAGTTCAATTCCCAAGGAAGTTCAACCAGTGAAGCCCTCTAAACACAAATAAGTAATTGATGAGTTGCGCATGAAGGGAGGTAGTGAATCTCCATTTCATCACCTTTATTCTTTTATTTTAGCCTTGAATCTCAAGCTAAATACACGTATATCATTAATTTGTCAAAATAAACACTCTATAAGTTGTACAAAATATGGTATAAAATGGTGTATAAACAATGTATTTAATTCCAAAATAAAAGAATAAAGGAAGAAAAGAAAAAGAAATGAAATACTAATGGTATTGAATGACCATAGACCTTGAGACTCAATCATCATGATGACTTGGTCGACGAGGAATAAAGTAGGGAGAGGTAGGGCAGAAGAATTGTACAAAAATCACACAAAAAACCCTAATTCATTTTAGCCAATTATTGCATTTCGGGACCTATTTTATTTTATTATTTTTACATCTCAAATAATAAAACCTTCAACATAAATATTGCACATAAAAATACAAAGAAAAATACAAAATTGATCTATAGTGCGACCATGACACAACATAAAAAGCCACAAATAAAATTTTGCAGACCCGTATCTTCTCCGTATTGTATCAAAATAGACCAAACTCACCTTTGTTGTTCATGAAATTAAACAATCTATTTAATGAACTGTTTCATTTAAACTGGTATTAAGATGCAAAAGTTATATTTTGTTGGGCTCTCACTGTGTAATATACTTGAACAAAATAATTATTTTATTTATTCTTTAAAATTTTCAATATTTTATATTTTTATAATTTTTAAAATATAATTTATAACACATGTACATAATTAAAATAAAATAAAATCATTAAAAATATAATAAAATAAATAAGTCTATTATCATAGATGAATTAAATATGTATACAACTATATAACAAACATGCCTATTTATTTAAGTGTATGTATAACTTTCAGAAAAATATAATAAAAATGTATATATCTGTATTTAAATAAGTTATCAAATATATAAATTATGTATGTAAAATAATAAATTTTAAAATACAAATTTAAAATAAGACATATTATATATATATATATGTAATTATACATATATTTATACATATAAGCATAATACATAATAAACTAACTCAAAGAATAAATAAAAATCGTAATAAAATACTAAATAAAATGATAAATATTTTTATTTTTTAACTTTTATTTAATTAATTCATTCACATTTTATTTTTATTTATTCTTTTTATATTGTTTTGTCTTCTAGCAGTCTAGTTGGAACAATAGGAGCTCTCCCGTCGTTGACCCTAGGTCAACTCCTAGGACCTCGACTTTAGCTGTGTCAGACCTATCGTGTCCCCCATCTTCTCTGATTTTTCAGCAAAGAACCAAGGCTTGAGGAGCCTCGAGCCCTTAACTTTTTTTGTGCATCGTATGATCCATTACCTCACCGTGATATGAGATCATCGATACGAACACTCCATCCTCGTGAATCTCGTGATCTTCAGAAGCCCCTAATAGTGTATAAAATCATCTTGAGATCTGCTTTTTTGCCCTGATTCCTCCTACATCGCTCTTAGCCCTTCCGAACAGCCCACAATGGTCGAAGGCTGACATTTAGCAACGAGGAGGATCCTCGTCGGAGCAAGATCCAACCATCGCCAGAGCACCTCTAATCGGTTCAGTCTTCTGGGTCTACGATATGGTTGAGGGCCATTTCTCCTGCATTTCTAGGTAATTCTTAGGCTTAGCTTTCATTTTTGCATTTTAATTTCGATTTTAGCATGTTAGATTACGCGTAATTAGGAAACCCTAATTTGACATGGAGCTTTAGATCCGGGCCAAATTCGATCGTCTCCGATTGTATCTACCTCCCACGTCCACTCCATCCAGATCCCCTACATGTTCTTCACCATTCGCCCCAACTGATCACCTCATATCCATCATGGATCTGGGAGTCAAGGTTCCATCTACCGCCCTTCGTAGGAACCTTCCAGCAATCTCATTCCCTTTGTGTTCCATCTTCGAGAATTGGATGAGGAGCTCGCCCTTGAGCCTTCTTAACTTTTGGTGTAGGTTCAAGAATTCCATGGCCCGTTTGGAGAAAAAAAGAAGACTTGGACCATCTCCAAGTCACCTAGAAGAAACCCTAGCCTTTAAAGCCACACTGGAAGTCCTCGAGCTCGTCAGAGTCGACCAGCACATGCGGAGAAGCCCTAGGAATTGGTAGCCATTGTTGGATCGAGAGAAGACCACTGGAGCACGGAGAAAACCCAAATCAGATTCGATCTAGCAGGTGTTCTTCAACCGTTCTTGTATACCCTTCCTCAACCATCAAATCAAGAACACGACCCATATCTAATTTGGGTTGTTCGTTCTTTTCGAAGGGGTATGCAAGTTGGGCCATCAGATCCTCCATGCGGCGAGAAGATAGGGGCTGGATCCGAGCACATGAGTGGGTAAATTACACGTAACCACTCCACCATTTTGTAATCCATAAATAGTTCTGTAAATATTTTAATACGTGTAGAAGTATTTGGAAAAATTGCAACAAAGCTCATGTAGTTTCTGGAAATCGCAAGTGAGTTCTCTACCAGTTCAGCTCACGTGGCTCCCCACGTGACTTGGGTAATTTGTAAGTATACCTCTCCGAGTTTTGTATTTATAGTTTAAAATATAAAAATTGAGTTCTTGTACAAACTTTTGGGTATTTTTGCATATGCCCCCACACATTTATTTTTAATTGCATAAATGCCCCTACTAACTTGATTGATTTTTATTTTTGCATTTCTATTTTCTAAAAATACTTACCGTGCTCCAAAAAATTTGCAAAAATAGGAGAAGATGTCTTATTAATTGCTCATTCACGTATATATTTTGTATAACATTTTTCATGCATTTTCTACTTATTAAAAATCAAAAGAGCACTTTTTATTCCCTACCTGACTTAAAAAGTACAGAAAACATAAAACCTTTATAAAAAATCCCCCCCCCAATACTTATTCTTTAGTATCCAATTTTATCACTAAGACCGAAAGTCACAAAAAATATCAAAAGAAAACCCTAAAAATTACAAACCTTTGCTAATCCTAAAAAAATATAAATATTTTCTAAAATCTTAAAAAAATAGTTTCCTATCACATAATTTTATATATATTATTTACTACATGTAAAAAATAGTTTTGAGAAATTTTGGACCTATTTATTATTTTTAAATCTCAAAGTAATTGAGCATGTTTATTGAATCCTTGATTTTGTATATTTTGGATTTTAAAAATATATAAAAAATTATCAAAAATCACCGAAAATAGAATAATATTTGAAGATTATAAAATATTTATTTTGTAATTTTTGACTATATTTACTATATTTATAAAATAGAATACCCTTTATTGTATTATATACTTATATGTTATATATACTTATTATTATTAATTATAAATACACTAAAAATATTCTAAATACATTAAAAAATAAAAAGGATTGTTTTTGCTTGTATTTTCTGATTTATATGTAGTATATAATTATTATATATATAAATATCAATTGTATTATACATTATAGTATATATACACACTTATATATATTATAAAAAGAAAAAGAAGTTGCAAATGAGAAAATATAAAAAGAAAATAAATATTATAAATGTAAATATTAAAAATATAAATTAGAAAAATATAAAAATCCACAAAAACATTAAGTTAATAGTGTGCATATATATAAAGATATATATTATTATTTATTTATAAATAATAATCCTTGCTACATCAAGTTTGTTCCGTGAGTTCGACACTATGCTCGTACTTACTCTATTCACATTTATTTGTAGAGTTTATAATAAATTTTGACTCCACATCCACTTGATTTTATTGCTTTATTATTTGTTAGGGGTTAATTGTTGATTTGTCTATTCAAGCTTCGCGTCGTCACCTCAGCGACTATGGTCCCTCCTTGTGTGAACCTGATGAATACGTGTTTCATTTACTTTATATGGTGATTTTAGCATAATCCTCTTATTAATCTACTAATTAATCCCCTTAATTTGTATTAAGACGAAGGGCACCAAATCAAATCCATATTACACGTCCTTGCCCAAATCTCAGTCACATGGTCAGATTGGAGAGGAACTATCACAACCGCTCATAGCCGATGAACTGCAATTTCACCATGTTATTGGTCATCTTTTATCGTAGTACAAGTGGTGAAAATAGTTCTGCAAAAACCACACTTTCGAATATGTGGAAGTTATTTTACTTGGCAAGTATACTAAGGTCGAATACAGGGACACGAGCCTCTTCGTCTATTTATCGAAAAGTATCGATTAATTAATATGTGAGTATTTTATAGTTTTAGGTCTTCACGCAGATGTGATATGCCCAATGATACGTCGATAAAATAATGCAAAGATAAGTTCACATGATGCTTGTGATTTTTGTTTGATTTTTAAAATGCAATTAAATGAGATGCAATATGAATGATATGCATAGAGATATGTATGTTTAAATATACCCCAAAATCAATAAATTATTGAGAAATAAAATGAGGTAGAGCGACAAAAGGAGCATCGAATTTAAAGTCAAGCATCTATTCATGGCAAAGTTTTATAGAGCAAAAGACAGTAATATGTATCATCAAATATTATCACCTTTAATAGAGTGTCAAATCATGGATTATATTATTCCATAAAACAGAGAATAAACTAGGCGTCAGAATGAAACTAAAATCATGCGATTGGGAATTAAGATGCTCAAGATATGACCAAAACAGTGTTATGGGCATAAATACAATAAAAATGCATAGAAATAAAAAGATAAATAATCAAATAGATTCATGGAGGGACCCATTTATAATTTTAGAAAATCAGAGGGGCCTTTTGTAATCTGTCCTTTTACGCACATGGGGCTTTTTGCAATTATCAAAACCCGTTTGGGCCTCCCGATAAAATACCCCATACGCGCACGTGAGGCATGCGCATGGAGGACCAAAAAGTAATATCCGAAAATTCAGGGTCTACAATGTAATTTACCTCATGTGCTATGCACGTGAGGGGCCATGCTCATGATGTGGTCAGGCACAGTGGATGATGTGGTGTCTTCTCGTGGCTCGGGGAGTGGTTTGGGCTTCCCGAGCCTCCTTGCTTCGAAGGGGATGACGTGGCTTCATCTGAACCATCCGATCATGAGGATCGGATGGTATATGTACGTTGTGGCTCTTCCATCTTGCTCCTCGCACACGATGGAGAAGGCGGGGCTCCGATGACCCCTATGGAGCTCCATCGATGCCCCTTCACGGGCCCAAAGGTCGAGAAGGCTATCTGAGGGCCTTGCGAAGTAGCTGGAGATGCGACGAGGGTCCGGATATAGCGGGAGTGGCCGGTTGATGAGGCGTAGCTGGAGACGAGGTCCGAGATTAGAGCATATGCGCGAGCTCAGACCATTGAAGTTCCTGCAAAGTTAGCTCATAGTCGAAGCATGTTGTAGGTGATTGTGAGGTGAATAAGGATCCTATCGAGCGGATAAGTGGAGGGGTTGGGCTCGTCTTCGGCGGACCAGATGAGAGATGGGGTGGAGGTGATGGAGGAGAGGAGAGGGGAATTGATGGAGTCGCGAAGGTGATCGATGGGTGGCGAAGCTCGTTGGGTTGCAGATAGACGACGAAGATGGTGGAACCATACGAGATAATTTCGAGGAAATAATGAGAAAAATAAGAAAAACGAACCTGGATGATTGAGGAGGAGGAAGGGTGGTCGAAGCGGCCTGGGATGAGCTTCAGATGAAGCTCCGATCTTCGCATGATGAGGCCAACCGATCCTCGGTGCTCGATTGGACGCTAGGCGACTGCCGTGGGTCGTCACCTGGGACGAAGTCATCATCGCCTCACCAAATTCACCCTTCTGTTGTCACCGGAGGGGCGAGGGAAGCTGGGCTTCATCCCGTGGAATGGTGGACGACGGAGAAGTGTAGCGGGGTGGGGTGTTATATAGGCGAAGAGGTGGCGGTTACAGATGGTGGCGGGGGGTTTTCGAATGGATGGAGAGATGGTTGGGTTCATTGGTGGGCTCGTGAAGATAGTGGATCTCGATGCAACGTGGAGATGGCGTTATGTTGTGGGTAGGCGTAGAGGAACGATGGCTAAAAATGAAACGAGGAAGCAACTCAGTGAGGCGTAACGGTCGGGGAAGCAGGTGATGGGAGGTAAATGACGCAGCATAGCCATTGGATCAAATGATCCAACGACCCTAATGACAGTGCAGGCGGATGGCTTAGATCATATCAGGGTATCTGATCAAGTGGCTAGAGAGTGGTCGGAGGCATGCGGTGGAGATGAGTTCTGGGAAGCTCATCCAACGGTCACTAGATGAGGGTTGACGTGGAAGCAGAGGGGGCAGTGATCTTGCGGCTGAGACTAGAGCGGGAGGGGGCGGTTGAGATCAGATCAAAGGATCTGATCAACGATGGCGAGTGGAGTGCTAGAGAGCGGTCCGGATAGGTTTGGGGGTCTAACCCAATGATGGAAGAGGAAGGGCGATGTGGAGGTTGTGTCACTGACGAGTCGCTAAATACGATAAATAATTCGTGTTCGTTGTAATACATGTACTTAGCGATTCGGTCAGAACCGAGAGAAGATCTCCGTGAAGAGTGTCTCGGCTTTAATTTATATCCCGGGCAAGTCCGGGGTCGAACTCAGGGAGGCAAAGGAACAACTTTGGGTTTAATTCTAAAATTGAGATCTAGGTTTTCAGTGCGTTTTTTTTAGATTTTTTTTAATGCAAAAACAAAGGTGAAAGGCAAATGCAAGTGAATTACGACACTAAGAAAGCATACAACAAGGCCAAATTAATTTTAATGTCAAAATAGTCCAATTTAGCCAAATTATATTTTTACTAAAGTCCTAATCCAGTGGGGAACACAAAACACATTTTTTTATTTTTTTTGGAATTAAAATGCAATAATGAAAAATACACACTTTTTATGGGTTTTTTCGCAATTTCTCACACAAACAGAAAGCAAAAATTGTGAAAAATTTACTGGAATATAAACATGATGCAAGGAAGCTACAATAATTTTTTTGGAATTTTTTGACAAGCTACGAATTTTTTATGGATTTTTTAGTGAAATCAGAGTGACAGTAAGTAAATAATTTCTAATAAATTCACATTATCAAATTAATCAGAGTGCAAATTATCCTAAAAAGGTATTTCCATATAGAATCCAGGAGACTTGAAATTTCGTAAAAAAGATGTACGTGGATATAAATAAAAATCAAAAATGAATTTCACTCTATGATTTATTTCAGGCACTAGATAATTCTATTTTGGTTGAAATTTGGATAGTAAATTAAACACATATCAAGACATCATTTCTAATTTTTGTGGAATTTTTGGAGCAATTGTAAGTTAGGTATGAATTTAAGTGCTCAAAATGGGTAAAATATCCAATATTTCAATTAGACAATTTTAATTAATTACCCACAACTCACAAAAATACAAATAAATATTTAGAATGTAGAAAATTAGTTGCACAACAGAAGGGCATTTTTCATCGAATAACAGGATGCAATAATAATGTCCAAATCAATCTATAAAGACAGGGGTCTCTGTGCAAAATGAAAATTGAAAATTGACAATAGAAAACATGAACAGGGACTGAAATGTATTTACATAAACTTAAGCGGACGAACTTGTAATTTTTACAATATAAAAAAATAAAAAGAAATGAGACCTTCTTCCTCACAGAGAATGGGCGGCGACGGAATGTGAACTGGGAGGGGCGGCGCCGCCCACGCGCGGGGCCACGAGGACAGACTGCGGCCGGGGAGGGAGCGCGCGGGATTGCGCGACGGAAGTGGGTGGAGGTGGGCCGAAGGTTGTGGCCGCATGCGGTGATGCCGGCGTCGGCGCCGCCTTGCTGCTCAAGGATGAGGACGAGGGGCGGCCCGGGTGGCCGCATGGTGATGGAGGTAGCCGCTTGCTGCGGCGGCCGCGTGGGAGGGGCGGCGCGGAGCTGCTGGCGGCGGTGGCCGGCTAGGAGGCCGCCGGCTGGCGGCGGTGGAAAGAAGGAGGGGGCGGCGGCGGTGCCGCTGCTGCTCCATTCGGTTGTTTCTTTTTTTATTTTTTTCTGATGTAATAAAAGACTTTTTTTTGTTTTAATTGTTTTATAATTTTTTTTAATTTTGTTTAAAACCGGGAATGAATATGATGGAAAAAATGTGATGATGGTGATGTAGATGAAGATATAAACAAATGATGGATTTTTGGGAGGTGAAATGATGTGCTAAAAAAATGCAAAAATGACAAGATAATAAAATGAAAAGAAAAATTACCTAAGATGGACGGTTGCCTATGATGTGCTCACAAGAGCACGGTCTTCGCTCGAATCGTCGGCGAGCGATGAGCTCGAGCAGCATGCGGTTGCGGCTGCGATGTTGGCCAAAAAGCCAACGGATCTCACCGGAGAGAGGGTTGCCGTCGCTCGACCGCGGTTGCGTCGCTGTCACCGATTCAACTCTGGAAACTAGGCTCTCCTCACATAAAGATGGATCAAAGGCAAAAATGAGGAGAATGAGAGGTATATAAAGAGAATGGAATGAGAGGTTATTTAAGTGGTGGAGTTGAATGGGAGGTTGTTTTATTAATGGAGTTGAATGGGAAGTTGGAAAAATGGTGGAATAATGGAGTTGAATTGGTGGTTATTATAGAGAATGTAAAATAATTAAATAAATGAAATAAAGTTGGCTACTTTAATTACAATAGAATAAAAAAAGAAGAAAATAAATAGTGGAGAATTTACAAGGGAAAACAAACAACATGCACATTCTAATATGTAATCTTTTTGTCTTTTTAATAAGAGATATTTACAGCGGAAAAATACAATAAAATAGTACAATTAAAATACAACACAAGTACGATTTTTTTGTATTTTTAGTAATTAAAAAAAGATGCAATAAAAATTAAAGAAAGAATGAATATATACATGATATACAATGTACATCTAGGTCCCAAAACCCAACTTTTGCAAATGATCTCCGATTTTAATGAAACCACTTCTGTTGGATAGATAATTTTCTAACTTGAACTTTAAAAGTGAGTTTGGTGAATTTGGAGTTCAGACGGAGCAGGAATTTGGCTTGGAAGTTGGACTTTACGGCTTTTTCTCTTTGGGATCTAGGAGCATTTATTTGAGATAAAATTTGTTTTGTATTTTTGTATTTTTATATACATTTTTATAAACAAGTTAGAAAAAGATTTAGGCAAAAAGGAGTTGAAATGAAATTATTAAAAATACATAAAGTTTTGGGCTATTTACATGTATAAAACTCCTTTATTTTTGCGGCTTTTTATCTGTAATTTATTTTGTACAATCTAATATACAATAATTAATGTATTTTATTTACAAGAATTTATTGATTTTATAGATATTTATTTGGGATTTTACTTGAGGATTTTGCTAAGATCAAGATATTGAGATGATGAATCGTGGATTCATCACCCCCCTATACTTAAACTTTGCTAGTCCTCGAGCAAATAAAGAATGAATAAGTTGGGTTAACCCCTGACTGTGCATGTGAATACAAGACTTGATCCGTTCAAGAATTCTCGGTTTTAGAGATCCTAAAATTCTAAGCTGAACCAAGCTCTAGTCAAAAGGTACCCAATTTCCCTAATCATCAGACTCTCTTTGTATACATATATATAAGGGATATGACTTTAAGTGTTGACCGCAGTTACAAGAGTAGAGTCACCACGTCACCCAAGGTTCCAGTCCAAGAGACTCTCCTAAGAACCCGATCCTCAACACTAGGGAATAAACCATTTCTTGCATCCAATCCACCGTCTCTTTAGTTGTCAGACTTAAAAGTGTAGATGGAAGGCCAGTTGATGGAGGGCATAGGATTGTGTCATTTCTTCTCTCCCTCTCATTGGAACAAGGATCCTCTCGAGTGCCTTATTACGCAATGCATATTTTTGGTGTTTATTAGTGAGTCCGTCAAGAGAAGTTGGAGTCGTCTGCACGTGTTTTCCTGGGAGTACACCAGGGTGTGCCTTTTTTTAGTACCTATCGTACCTTCTGCACCCAGACTTGTAGCATTTACGATGCAGAGCCCTTTTTTGGTGCAAACCCGACTCCTGATCCTAATAGCGGTGGTCCAAGTGGACACTTTGAAATGGTTGGGAGCGCTCGCCTTTGGTGGAAGCTCTTTTGATAATTGACTTTATGGAATGAGAGCTTTTCTTTAACATTTCATTGCTTTGTACTATTTTGGCTAGCTCCACTGCTTTTACCAAGAGTTGGCGCACACTGATCATCATTTTTTTATTTTATCACACCCTGGCACAAAGGTAAATGTCAAGAGATAGTACAAGAACCATGTTCTCATACTGGCTAAAGATGCCGACACTCAAGTTTCATGAAGCCTTCATTGATTTTATCCCATCCTCGATCATCATCAAATCAAGTCCAAACTCAAATCCCTCATCCCAGTTCCTCAAGTGAAATTTCAACTCATATCATCATAACTGCAGTCGTGTATGTGAGGTGCTGATCATATTCTTAAGGTAGAGACTAAGCATGCAATATAGCACACAAATCTTTCAAACTAGGGAAATGTGAATAATTAAGTCAAGGACCCTAATGACTAAGGCTGGTTAACTCAAAATCTCAAGACTTCAGAAACCAAGTGTTCTTGAACATCACTAGTCTTGTGTGAAAGTGAATTGTGTCAGGGATTAAACCAACTTATTAGTTAGTTTTTTTAGTTAGTTTTTTTATGATTGATTTTTTTAAGTTTTTGAAAAAGTTTTTTTTCAAAAAGTTTTTTTGACAAACAAAGGTAAAGAAGTTTTTTTTATTAGAAAAGCTTTGCTCTTTTTTGAAGAGTTTTTTTTTGAAAAAGATAGGTAAATAAGAAAAGACTTTTTTTTGAAAAAGTTTTTTTAAAGAGGATTTTTTTAGCAAATAAGGAAAAAGAGTTTTTTTTAGGAAAAAGTTTTTTTTTGTTTTGTTTTGTTTTGTTTAGTTTTTTTTACACACCCCATAATTATTGTATAATATATACAAAAATACGTGAAAGTACGAGCTATGGGTAAAGTATATATGTAATATATACATGCCCCCCTATACTTAGCATTTGCTATGTCCTCATGGCACAAGAAGCAAGAAAAAGACATAGCTCGTGCTAAGCGTAGGATGGCTAAAAATAATAAATAGTATAGAAGTCGATCCGCCCCCCCTATACTTAGGCTCTGGAAAGCTTAAGTGTAGAAGAAGAGCAAAAATGGGGCGGACGAGGTCAAGAGGAGAAATGATGAGTAAATACACATGGTGGGCATCGGTCCCCCCTATACTTAGGCTTTGGTCAGCCTAAGTATAGGACAAGAGTAAGTGTGAGAACCGATGTGATCTCGAGAATATACAAAGAAGGGAGAATATGTACAAGAGTGATTGAATCTTCTAAGATGTTGAATCTTGATGTTGCATCTTCATGAAGAGTAATAAGATGTATCTGCTCTGTGCTCATTCTGTATGAAGTTGATGACCTCGACTTGGACTAACTGCTCTTTCGAATCAACAAAATACTTCAACAGTTGTCCATTCACCACATGAGATTATGCACCATCTGTGAGATCGGCTATCTCTACACTTCCATTCTCGTGCACTTTCTTAACCACAAAGGGACCCGTCCATTTAGATTTGAGCTTCCCATGGAACATCTTCAACCTGGAATTGAACAACCATACCTTTTGTCCAATGACAAAGTCTTTGCACCTAATGTGTTGATCATGCCATCTCTTTACTTCGTCCTTATAAATCAAACTGTTGTCATATGCCATGTTTCGGATTTCCACAAACTCGTTCAAGTTCAAGTCTCGGCAAAGCTTCCCTAGGTGACAACTCCAATTAATCTTCTTAATTGCCCATTCGGATTTATGAATCAATTCTGCGGGCAAATGGCATGGCTTGCCATAGATCATTCTAAATGGTGAAGTACCCAATGGTGTCTTGTACGCTGTCCTATAGGCCCACAGAACTTGGTCCAAGAGTTGACACCAGTTCTTCCTATCGGGACGGACCAATTTCTGCAAAATACTCTTCACCTCTCTGTTCGAAACCTCTACCGTGTCGTTGGACTGTGGGTGGTAAGGACTAGTAACTCTATGCTCAAATCCATAGTCCTTAGCTAAAGATCTCATATCTCGGTTCACAAAATGGCTACCCCCATCAGATATCAAAACTTTTGGCCCCTCGAACCTAGCAATAATATGGTCTCTCACAAACTTACAGACAGTCTTGCTGTCTGTGGTTCGGGTTGGGATAGCCTCCACCCACCTAGATAGATAGTCAACCGCCAACAATATGTACTCATGTCCATAGCTGTTGGGAAAGGGACCCATAAAATCTATGCCCCAAGCATCAAAAACATCACAAATAATCATCGGTTGCATGGGCATCTCATCTCTCTATCCAATTGTCCCTCCCATCCTTTGACAGATTGGGCACGGCCGTACAAAATCAATAGCATCTCTAAACAAGGTCGGCCAGTACAATCCACATTGAAGTACTTTATGAGTGGTTCTCTTTCCCGAATGGTGTCCTCCAGTCTCAAGTAAATGACAATATGTGAGGACACTCTGGTATTCCTTCTGAGGAATACACCTTCTCCAAACACAATCCGGTCCTTCGAAGAAAAGGAAAGGATCGTCCCAGTGGTATCTCCTCGAATCCGACTTCAGTCGATCAATGCTGCTCCTAGTCCAACCATGGGGAACCTGCTTGGAGACAAGATAGTTCACCATGTTGGCATACCACGGGAGTGAGTCAATAACACAAATTGACTCATCTGGGAAGGTCTCTCTAATTCGCTCATGATCAGGAGAATCCTTAAGTTCAATCCGAGAAAGGTGATCAGCCACAACATTCTTCACTCCAGGATTATATTTAATCTCCAAATCAAATTCCTGAAGGAGTAAAATCCACCTAAGAAGACGCGCCTTCGCGTCCTTCTTTTCCATTAAATATCGAATGGTTGTGTGATCAGTATAAATTATCACCTTAGAGCCCAAAATATATGATATGAACTTCTCGAGGGCCCATACTACTGCGAGCATTTCCTTTTCAGACACTGTATAATTTTTCTATGTAGGATCTAATACTTTGCTCGCGTAGTGGATCGCAAATGGAATCCCTTCTCGCCGTTGTCCTAACACAGCTCCTATAGCGAAATCTGAAGCGTCAGTCATGATCTCAAAGGGGAGAGACCAGTCAGGAGCTTGTAGGATAGGCGAGGCACAAATCTTCTTCTTCAAGAGCTCAAAGGCCTCCAAACACCTGTGATCTACAATGAACTCTGTGTCTTTCCCTAAGATCTCAGTCAGTGGGCAGGCGATCTTCGAAAAATCTTGAATGAATCTCCTATAGAATCCAACATGCCCTGAGAATGACCGCACTGACTTCACGTTGGTAGGTGGATCGAGTTTCTTGATCACCTCCACCTTGGCAGGATCAACCTCCATTCCCCTTTTGGAGATGACATGCCCCAACACGATACCCTCCGTCACCATAAAGCGACTCTTCTCCCAGGAGAGTACCAGATTCACCTCTCTACACCTTGTGAGGACTCGGTCCAAGTGCGCTAAACATGTATCAAAAGAATCACCATATACCGAGAAGTCATCCATGAACACTTCCAGGAAATCTCCCACCATCTCGGCAAATATGGCTATCATGCACCGTTGAAATGTGCCCGGGGCATTGCAGAGCCCGAATGGCATGCGCCTAAAAGCATAAGTATCGAATGGACATGTGAATGTGGTCTTTTCCTGGTCCTCAGGGGCTATGGCCACCTGGTTGTAGCCTAAGTACCCGTCAAGAAAACAGAAGAACTCTTTCCCTGCTAGTCTCTCCAAGATCTGATCAATAAAAGGCAAGGGAAAGTGGTCTTTCTTGGTCGCAGCATTAAGGCGCCTATAGTCAACACAGATGTGCCACGACGTGGGTACTCGTGTCGCGATCTCTACCCCCTCCTCGTTGGTGACCATCTGAATTCCCGACTTCTTCGGGACAACATGAAGCGGGGCCACCCACTTGGAGTCAGAAATAGGGTATATAAACCCTGCTTGGCACCATTTCTCAATTTCTTTCTTCACCACTTCCCGTAGATTGGGGTTGAGTCTCCTCTGAAACTCACGGGAAGATCTCACGTTATCCTCAGTAAAAGTATGGTACAAGCAGAGAGCGGGGTTGATCCCCACGAGATCCGACACTGTCTAGCCTATTGCTTTGCGGTTCCTCTCTAAGACTTCTAGCAACCTAGACTCCTGCTCTAAAGTCAAGTCTGAGCTAATGATGACAGGATATCTCTCTTTGGGTCTCGCAAGAAAGGCGTAATTGAGTGTAGGAGGTAGTGATTTCAATTCTGGCAAAGTGGTATCATCAATCAAATCTGGCTGAACTGAATCTGAATCTGGTTCCGTGTTGCATGAAGGTGGGCTAAGCTGAGTAGTACTCGCCACCAAATCAGAAGTATCGGGAGTCGGATCGTCAAAAATATCCAAACAATCGGCAAAAGTCACGTCCGACTCGTCATCTATGTCCCATGATTGTTCCGAAGAGGATGGAACTGACAGATTCGGATGGATCTCTAAGTCATCATGAGAATAGGTTGATGCATCTCTAGCAAGATCAGACAACACCTGGCAAACTACATCATGCACTATATCCTCTCCAGATGAAAGGGTCTCGCTCTGTCCTGAAGGAATCAATCCCCAAATCCCAACTGTGCTAATTGTACTGCAATCTGCCTCTGAAGATGAGTACTCTGTACTACTCTTTGAATCAAGTCGCTGACACTTGGTTTGCTTCATCTCAAGGTTCACTTCTCCACTTGGAGAATGGAACTTCATCATTCCCGTACCATAATCGAAAGTTGCGCCTGCGGTCCTAAGGAAGGGTCGCCCGAGAATAATCTGAGATTCTCTCCAATGATTGGGGGTCTCCATGTCCAAGACTGTGAAGTCCACCTGATAGTTCTGCCCCTCAATCAAGATAACTATGTTCTTCACTTCTCCCTTAGGTCTCTTCACTGAACGATCTGCGAATTGGAGTAAAGCTCTAGATTTGCGAAGTGGTCCCAACTCCAATTTCTGATATAATACTAAGGGAAGTAAGTTAATCGAAGAACCGTTATCTAAGAGTGTGCGTACTAACGCAATGTCGTCAATACGACTCTCCACATAGTGAGCACCCATGTCTCTCTTTTTCATTGGCAAAGTCTAATTTATGAGACAATAGGTTGTGGATACTGATAAGACATGTGTCTTTATATTTCGGTTATCTTTCTTCCTGCTAACCCTTGTAGGTGTGCATCTCACCTTAAGGTATTTTTGGAATGCAGGATGGTTAGACACATATTCATCAAATGGCACCTTTACAATGATGTTCTCTTTACAAAATCGTGCCATATCAGGGTCATCTTTCTGAATCTTTTTGATGCGCTTTCCTGCCGTAAGAGCACGAGGGAAAGGGATTGAAGCTAGGGAAACAGAGGATGAAGAGTCTGAATCATGAACTGAAATATCATTCTTTGACTTAACGGAAACAGAGTTCTTCATACAAGAATCTTTTTGATGCAACATGGAATCGAAATCAAAACTATCTACTAAAGGTTGTGGAATAGAAGCTGGAGTGGTATCCGCCACAATCGGAGATGCAAGGTCCTCCGTAGACTCAGAAGAATATCCATGCTGACAATGCTGCATACGTGTTCTCCTCCTCCTCTCGGCTCCCTGAGTGGAAATCCTCGAATGGTGCTGATGGGGCTCCGAAATATGATGCCTCTCCTCCTCGTCCTCTGAAGACTCCTCAGGTAGAGCTCCAGAGATGCCCCTCCTCGTGTCCCTCGCCCGGTCAGGTACGATCACGGTCCTTCCGCTCCTGAGTGTCATGTGGTTAGCCTCATCACACGAAAGAATCTCATGTTCAGATTTAGGAGATGCTGAATAGTATACCTTACCAAAGTGTTGCTGAGAACTAGAACGGTTCAGGCTATTTGGGTTATCCTGAACTTGGGCTGGGATAGAGGTAGAGGGTGCAGTCTGCTCGTCTCGCCATCTGGACAGGCGGTTGACATCCACCTGTAAGTCTTGAATCCCGTTCCTATAGGAATGTAGCTCGTCGAGTATCTGCTGCTGAATATCCACGGGACTAGACGATGAAGGAAGTGTATAAGACTGGGAAGAAGAACGGGAAGACTGGCCCTGCTGGCCAGTGTACTGCCTCTGCTGCTGCTGCTGGGGATACGGGCCCTGCCGGCCCGTCTGGTAATGGCCCTGTCAGCCATACTGTTGGTACTGCTGCCTCTGCTGCTGGGGTGGATGGAATCCATGGCTCTGCTGTGAAGGAGGTGGTGCGGAGGTGAATGCGGTGTTGTGAAAGGTCGGGAAACGCTGATAGGTCTGTCGGTCTCCCGTACTTCCCTGCCTGGCAGGGTCCTGAGTATACCATATCCCATTCACCTCCCAAATTGGTGGAGGCTCCTCCTGGACTGTCTCTGCTACTGGAGGTGGCTGCTGGAAAGAGTGGGTGTAGGATTGGTCCTACTCCCACGGCTGGGGTTGCCCTGACACCAACTGCTCATGAACATGGTGAACTCGGTATACAGGAGCAGAGGGTGCAGTCACGGCAGGTATCCGTATCTTAGATACCTTCTCAGTCAACTCCTCCATCTATTTTGGAAGTTTGGAGATGCTCCGGTCTAACTCATCAATCCTCCTGTCGATCCTCTCGACTACAGTAAGCTTGTCAGCAAGGAGTCCCATGCTAGGGATCACATCCTGAGAGAGATCGACTACAGCTGTTTTTCCCCCTCCAGATGAGAATGAACTGGGGGATGGTGTATAGGCCATGCTGGCCATCTGTGAGCGGCTAGTTTTAGCCATCTGCTCGAATACTCTCCAGACGGTACGCTCCTCGTGATGTATAGCTGCCTCCACAGGCAGCGCTCACTAAACCCTGCATCTCAGGGTTGAAACCAGTGAAGAAGGATTGGACCAAGATGTTATCATCTAATCCATGACAAGGACACTTTTGTAGGATGTCCTTGAATCTTTCCCAAGCATCACAGAAGGCTTCATGGGGTAACTGGGAAAAACTCGTAATTCGCATCCTCATCATGTTAGTTCTACTCAACGGGTAGAACTTCTTTAGGAATAGGTCGTTGAACTGGGCATAAGTGGTGATGATGATTCCAAGATTCTTTACCCAGTAATCGGCTTTTCCACCCAAGGCAAATGGAAGGGCTTTGAGCCTAATATAATCCTGGCTAACATTATTATGTTTGAGGTTAGCACAGATGAGCTCAAAGTCCCTTAGGAATGCATATGGCTCCTCAGAAGCATTCCCATCAAAATGTGGCAGCAAGTTCAGAAAATGCGGCTTCAATTCAAAGTCAACAGTGGGTTCGGCCGCACTCAAGTAGTTATGAATTTGATATTGTCCGGGGTTATACGCCGCATCCATTGGTAGTTGGATCCCAACATTTAACTGTCCTAACTGAGCTCTCAGTAATGCATGTTGCTGCTCAGATGCAGCTAATTGGGCTAGTATCATTCTCATCGGGTCTTCATGGTTCTCTTCTTCCTCTTCTTTCTTCTTTGGCATTTTACTCGAATCTTCTTTATATCCTGAATCAGCAATGTTTTCTTGATTAGAATAGGATTTATGAATCATGATATTCTCACCAAGGCGATGGTCTTCCTCGGTGAGGTGGGAAGAGAGAAAGGGAATGGTTTGAGAGTAACCATCCCGAGAGTGAGTAATCCTGGGCTCAAGAGGGTCATGAGTCCAGGCTGGTCCAAGTTGCGCTTGGACCTTTGAAGACATACTTTTTGAAGGGTTCAACGAGAGATTCGCACAGTCCGAATAAATATCCCCCAATCAGTCATCTTCGATGTCAAAAGAACCGATTAGATCACGATAGTTAATGAGTCACTAGTTCTACAGTGCACGTAAATGTGCAGAGTGAACTCACACAATACAAACACAATTCAAACCCTCAATTTCACCAACTCAACACGTGATGGCCGTAAGAGTTCGGCCGAATTATCTGGTCAATTTTAGTTGGTGAGAATACAATCTTGGAAAGATTAACGAGCTGTTAGGTGTCCGTATTTTCCTACAGAGTGGCCCGGTTCTTACGACTAGTTTGACCTACATTCAGCTAGTATAGGAGTAAGTACGGACCGTATAAATACGTCTACCCGTTCCTTGAGGACTAAGGCATCCTCTAAACCTCCCACTCTACTAAGGAAGTCCGGACCGTTTACCGGCTACCCGTAAATCCTCACTGAAAAGTAGCTAATCGCCTAAAAATAAAAAACCAGTAGTAAGTAAGAAATCCAGACTTGGCTCTATCCTAGGGTCGTGTCTCCCTCACTTGCAGGTAAAACAAACAATGAGGGCTTTATGCACCCGAGAATAAGGGTTCTTTTTATTCCAATTAGTTTACTCGACCTGCTCAATTCAGTCCCAATTTTAGAGTTAGGTTATCACTTGAAATTAATCTGAACACACACGCACGTCTACCGTTCAGTCCCAATTTCCTTTTTGACCTTAAGTTGTAAATCAAGAAGGGAGTCGGAAATCAGAATGCAAACGAGAAACTATGATGCATGCTCAGAAGAAGGTATACTTACAGTGAATCCCAGCACTCTCCATGCGTTATGTAAAACTGAATTTGTAAATATTACACTAAATACATGCAGATCGAGAAAACTGCACCTAAACAATATACTATTAGCGGGGAAGAATTGATTGAATTTGAGCTAAGTAGTACGTGTCTATGTGCGTCTCATTATGAATCTTATAAGATATGTGAATCTTCTAAGATATGTGTGGCCTAATTTACGATGGGAACAAACAAGTTTGAATCTAAACTATCGTGTGCTTAATCCTAAATTTCGCCACTCAAGTCGAGCCCCACCCTCACCGGAGAGTGAAACAGGCTCGATACACCACAAATAATGTCTAAGTCTTTTTACACGCGCGAGCTCTCAAACAAGAGCCACTGTAAATAAGCAAGCTAAATAATTACAAGAATTTACAAAATTTCTCTCAAAAATAAATAAATTATCCTCGCACTTCAGCAGTCGGCGCTCCTCGCGTCCGTCGACCTCCGATGCACTCCAAGTCCACCGGACCCTCGCAAGGAAAATAAGATTTATATTAGAGAGATAAACAACAAGATATATACAAAAATATGAAGAGAAATAATTGTAAACAATGGAATAAATACAAGTGGCTCGGGGGTCAGACTACCCGAGTAAATGAAAATCTAAATCCAAATTTTTAAGCTAATCCCTAAGCCGTTTGCCTCCCCGACAACGGCACCATCTGACGAGTCGTTAAATACGATGATTAATTCGTGTTCGTTGTAATACGTGTACTTAGCGATTCAGTCAGAACCGAGAGAAGGATCTCCGTGAAGAGTGTCTCGGCTTAATTTTTATCCCGGGCAAGTCCGGGGTCGAACACAGGGAGGCAAAAGAATAACTTAGGTTTAATTTAAAAAAGTAGATCTAGATATCCAATGCGGTATTTTTTTGTATTTTTTATGCAACAAGAATGCAAGTGCAAATGAATCAAGACACTAAGAAACCATACAATAGGCCAAATTAATTTTAATGTCAAAATAGTCTAATTTAGCCAAATTATATTTTTCCTAAAGTCCTAATCCAGTGGGGAACACAAAACGCATTTTTTTTGTATTTTTAGGAATTAACATGCAATAAATAAAAAAGTACACTTTTTATGGGTGTTTTTGTAATTTCTCACACAAACAGTAAGTAAAAATTATGAAAAATTTATTGGAATGAAAACAACATGCAAGAAAGCTACAGTAATTTTTTTGGAATTTTTTGACAAGTTGTGAAATTTTTATGGTTTTCTGTGAAAACAGAGTGACAGTGAGTAAATAATTTCTAATAAATCCACAAAGTTAAATTAATCGGAGTGTGAATTATCTCAATAAGATATTTAGATGTAGAATCCACGAGAGTTGAAATTTTGCAAAAAAGATGTATGTGGATTTACTTAAAAATCAAATACTAAATTCACTCTATAAATTATTTCAGGCACAAGACAACTCCACTTTAGATGAAATTTGGACAGTAAATTAAACACTCTTCAAGGCATCATCTCAAATTTTTGTGGAATTTTTAGAGCAACCGTGTGTGAGATATAAATTTAATGGCACAGAATGGGTAAACTATGCAAAATTTCAGTTGAACAATTTTAATTAATTACCCAAATACCATAAAAATTCAAATAAATATTCAGAACGTAAACAATTAGTTGCTCAACACAATGATATTTTTCATTGAATAAAAAGATGCATACACGAAGTTCAAATTAAAGTGCGAACACAGGGGTCTTTGTGCAAAATAGAAATTGAAGATTACAATACAAACTGTGTACAAGGGCTTGGTTGTAATTATAGAAACTAACATGGTAATATATGCAATTTTTACAAAATAAAAAAAAATAAAAAAGAAATGGACCTTTCTTCCTTCCTCCTCAGTTCTGTGTAGCTGAAACCCAACGGGGAAGAGGAGGGCGACGGCGCCGGGCCGCGACTGCGCGAGGTGGCGGCGGTGCCGCGCGGCAAGTGGCGGAGAGGACGGGGGGTGGGGGGGGCACTGGTCGCGGAGAGGGGGCAGCGGCAGTAGCCGCGTTGAACGGGAGAGGGTTGGGCGGCAGCGAACGACGGAGCGGCTGGAGACGCTGCTGGGCGAGGCGCGCGCGGCCGCAGCAGCGAGCAGAGGCCGCGGCGGTTGGCAGCAGTGGCCGGCGGCGAAGCCACCAGCCCTTGAAGGAGAAGGGGCGGCGACAGTGGGAGCTCCCACTGCTGCTGCTAGTTGTTTTCTTTTTTTATTTTTTTTTTTGATTTTTTTACTGAATAATTTTGCTTAAAAAACTGGTGTAATAAGAAAGTTTTTTTGTTTTAAATTTTTTATTTTTTTAAATTTTGATTAGACAAGGAATATGAATAAAAATGACAATGAAGGGGGGAAAATTATGTGGTGATAATAAACTAAACAAATGGGGAAGATGATGGTGTGATGGTGGTGGTGGAATAAACAAATGGAGAGTGTATGGGTGGTAATGTGATAGACAAAAAAATGTAAAGATAAAAATAATGACAACAAGATGAAAATAAACTTACCTAAGATGGACGGTCGCCTATGGTGTGCTCACGAGAGCACGGTCTTCGATCAAATCGTCGGCAAGCGATGAGCTCGAGCAGCACGCTGAGGCGGCTGCGATGTTCGCCAAAAAGCCAACGGATCTCACTGGAGAGAGGGTCGTCGTCGCTCGACCGCGGTTACATCGTTGTCACCGATTCAACTCTAGGAACTAGGCTCTCCTCACATAAAGATCGATCAAAGGCAAAAATGAGGAGAATGAGAGGTATATAAAGAGAATGGAATGAGAGGTTATTAAAGTGGTGGAGTTGAATGGGAGGTTGATTTATTAATGGAGTTGAATGGGAAGTTGGAAAAAATGGTGGAATAATGGAGTTGAATTGGTGGTTATTGTAGAGAATGTAAAAAAATTAAATAAATGAAATAAAGTTGGCTACTTTAATTACAATAGAATAAAAAGAAGAAGAAAATAAATAGTGGAGAATTTACAAGGGAAAACAAACAACATGTACATTTTTTTTACTTTTCAAATATGTAATTTTTTTGTCTTTTTAATAAGAGATATTTACAACGGAAAAATACAATAAAATAGTACAATTAAAATACAACACAAGTATGTTTTTTTTTGTATTTTTAGTAATTAAAAAAAGATACAATAAAAATTAAAGAAAGAATGAATATATACATGATATACAATGTACATCTAGGTCCCAAAACCCAACTTTTGCAAATGAGCTCCGATTTTAATGAAACCACTTCCGTTGGATAGATAATTTTCTAACTTGAACTTTAAAAGTGAGTTTGGTGAATTTGGAGTTCAGACGGAGTGGAAATTTGGCTTGGAAGTTGGACTTTACGGCTTTTTTTCTTTGGGATCTAGGAGCATTTATTTGAGGTGAAATTTGTTTTGTATTTTTGTATTTTTATATATATTTTTATAAACAAGTTAGAGAAGAATTAGGCAAAAAGGAGATGAAATGAAATTATTAAAAATACATGAAGTTTTGGGCTATTTACATGTATAAAACTCCTTTATTTTTGCGGCTTTTTATGTGTAATTTATTTTGTACAATCTAATATACAATAATTAATGTATTTTATTTACAAGAATCATTTTGTTAATTTATTGATTTTATAGACATTTATTTGGGATTTTACTTGAGGATTTTGCTAAGATCAAGATAATGAGATGATGAATCGTGGATTCATCAGTGACCCTTAGATGATGAGTCATCCAATGACCAAGGTGGAAGCGGGTGCGGGTGGTGGTGATCTTATCAGGGAAATGTGATCTGACGGCTGTGAGCGGAGAGGAGAGGGATGACTGCGATGGAGGCGGGTAGAAGCAGATCTGACGGCCAAGGGAGAGGTCAAGTGGAGTACTAGGAAGGGGCCACGTGGGAGGCCCAGAGGGCGCCACATTGCCTAATCAGAAATATCAAAATTAAGAAAATAAAGAAAAATAAAAAAAATAAATAGAAGGAAATTTAATTAGGAAAAGGTTAAAACATGAAAGTTGTAGATCTTAATGAGATCTACAAGTTTCATGTTGGTCAAAACCTCGAAAGAAGTCATTTGTATAAAGATGAATTTTTGGGAGTATAGGTAAAAATATTAATTTTGTGGTTTTGAGATTTTTTGTATTTTTAGTTTCTTTTAAAATCCAAAATAATTATAGATAATAATTATCCTAATTTTTAGGGGTTTTTAATAAATTATAAAAATAAAGAAAATGTTAGAAATAAAATGCAATAATTATGGTTAGAAAAATATATGTTAATTATACACAGATTATTCACAATATATTACACGATAAATTAGTTATTTAATTGTAATTTTTATTAAATTGCTTAAGCAATGAGAATAATAAATAGATTTTAACATGATGTATAAGAGATTCATCACACCCATATACTTAAACTATGCCCGTCCTCGAGCATCTGAAGAATGAAGGAGTCAGATTAGTTCCTGGAAGTGCATGTGAAATTTCAAGTCTTATTTCGTCGAAGTCCCTCAATCTAAGTGATCCTAAAATTCTAGGCTCAATGATGCTCTAGTCAAAAGGAATCCAACTTCTCTAATTATCAGACTAGCTGTTTGTACATTAAATATAAGGATATGAAGATTAGTGTGCTGCAATCATGAGAGTCGAGTCGAGATGTCACCCAAGGTTCCAGTCCAGGAGACTCTCCTCTAGACCTAATCCTCAAACACTAAGGAATAAGTTGGTTCTTGCTTCATTCAACCGTCTCTTTACTTCGTCAGACTTGAAAGTGTAGATGGACGGCCAGATGATGGAGGGCATAAGATTGTGTCTATTGTTCTATCCCTCACGTTGGAACAAGGGGCCTCTCGAGTGACTTATTACTCAACACTTGTATATTTTTATTTGTTGATCAATGTGTCCGTCAAAAGAGTCTGCACTTGTTTTTCTGGGAGTACATCAGGGTGTGTCTCCTTTGAGTATCTAAGATACCTTCGACACACAGAGTTGTGTCACTATACGATGCATAACCCTTTTTTGGTGCTAGCCCGACTCCTTAGTCCTATTAGCGTTTGGTCCAAGTGGACACTTTGAAATGGTTGGGAGTCGCTCGCCTTTGGTGGAAGCTCATATATTTTGTATTTGTAAAGATTGAGTTTTTCTTTCAATATTTCTTTCTTTCATCTTCTTTTTGGCTAGCTCCACTGCTTTTACCAAAAGTTGGCGCACACTGATCAACAATTTAATTAGGTTTCATCACACCCTGGCACATAGGTAAATATAAAAGATAGCATGCGAACTTGTTCACGTACTGGCTAGGGTTTTGCTGACATTCAGACTTTCTGAAGCCTTCGTTAACTTTATCCCATCCCCGAACATCATTAGATCAGGTCTAGACTCAAATCATCGGTCCTAATTCTTCAAGTGATAACTCAACTCATCTCATCAATCATGCAGTTGCGAAAGTGATGTGATGATCATATTCTTTAGAAGGTAGAGATGAAGAGTGCAATATAGTACTCACATATTTCAAACTAGGGAGTGTGTGAGTATTTAAGTCTCAAAAACCCTAATGACTAAGGCTGTCTAACTCAGACTCTCAAGTTCTCATAAATCAAGCGTCCTCGAATCCTCAAGCCTTGAGTGATAGTGAGTGTGTTAGGAATACATCAACTCCTTGGTTAGTGAATTTTTGCAACTTTTATCTTTTTCAATTTTTTATGAGTTTTAATTTTTCATTTTTTAAAACAACTCAGAGAGACTATGATTGGCCCAAGCTCATGTGAATAGATGCATCTACTTCCAGCTAGTATGGGTTTAACTACGGACAATTAGACGGCTACCCATGTTACTTGAGGACGGAGCCACAGACAATGTCCTCTAAAAAACCCACTCTGCTAAGGGAGACCGAAGTTCCCTCATTGAAGAGTAGCTATTCATTTTTAAACCTAGTAGTAAGAGTCTCTATCAAAGATTTTTTTATTTTTTTAGTTTTTTATGGAAAAGGTTAATTTTATTTACAACAATTTAATCTCTCAATTTTCAAGCAGGTTTTTACAATAGTTTATACAAAAATCAGTTCACCGATAACTTAAACCAAGCCCAAAAAGTTTTCAAAAATTTTATCACACGAGTTATGGCTAAAGTATATATACAATAATATACGGTATACCCCATAAAATTAAATTTTGCCATGTCCTCATAACACAAGTGATATGAAGTCAAAGCTCTGGTTAAATACAACGTGATATAGTGGAAATGACACGGAGAGTCCCCCTAAACTTAGGTCAAAAAATGACCTAAGTATAAGAAGACAGGTAGAGGGAGGGTTGATGAGTCGGGTCCTCCCATACTTGGGCTGAAAATAGCTTAAGTATTGGATGTGGAAGTTTGGGCTGGGGGGCCCATGGCCGTTAGGGTTAGAGGGGAGGGGAGTGTGAATTTTTACAAGCAAATAAAAGAAGAGGGGGGTATATATACACTGTGATGGATGTGCGGGGGGGGGGGGGTGCGTGTGTGTGAATATACACAGATCATCGATGGGGGTGAGTCAATAAACATGGATATGTGTCTGTCTGGGGGGGGGGGTAGATCATCGAGTGACCTACTACTTTTTTTTCTCCCCCCTTTTTTTCACTTTTTACAGATGCGAGCCCTCAAACGAAGGCTGCTAAAAATGCACATGATACATTTTTTTCAACAAAAATGCATGAAAATCTTCCTTGAATCCTTCTTGGTTTTCTTTTGCAGCTCCTCGCAGTGGGAGCTCCCAACTCCACGCCTCGCCTCCATGCAGATCGAGCGTCCTCGGTCTCCATGGACCCAACCACAAAAGAATAATGTTAGAAAATATCAAGTAAAACAACATGATGAAAAGACCTAAAATTTTGAAAATATTCACATAAAAATAATATAATAAAATTCAATTAAAATAAATAAAGATGATATGTGTCCTCGATAACGATGCCATTTGATGAACTGTACTTTCACCACATTATTGGTCGTCTTTTATTGTATACATGTGGTAAAAATAGTTCAGCAGAAACCACACTTTCGAATATGTAGAAGTTATTTTACTTGACAAGTATACCAAGGTTGAACACATGGACACGAGCCTCTTCGTCTATTTATCGAAAATTATTGACTAATTAATGCGAGAGTAATTTCTAGTTTTAAGTCTTCATGCATATATGATATTGATTTAGCCAAAATTAGGTGATCTTAAGTTCCACACAAAGCGGGAACTAAGTCGGTGTGTTGACCACACTAAGTCTGGACTAAAGTCAACAATTAACCCACACTATAGATCAAGGAAATAGAAATAAATGTGAAGTTAAAATTTATTTTTAACTCTGCACAAAATGTATAGCAAGCAAGTATGCAGAGAGTTCGAACACAGGGAGCAAACATGGTAGGTGCACAAATAAATGTGTGTGTGTGAGTGTGAGAGATGTCTACACTAAGCAAGCAAGAAAAGAACTTTTTGTGGGTTTTTAATTTTTAATTTTTTTATTTTTTATTTAATTTTTAATTTTGTATTTTGATTTTTAATTTTCTGATTTTTATATTTTATATTTTACTCAGAAGGATATAGAGACTAGATGGGAGCAGTACTTCCATAAACTTTTCATTGGAGAAGGAAGTAGAGAGATCACTTTGGGTGATCTAGCTAGTAGTGAAAGTTACTTGAATCGTGCATGCTATAGACGAATACAAAGAAAAGAAGTAGAGGAGGCTTTGAAGGTTATGAGACCTGGGAAAGGTGTTGGACCGGATGACATCCCTGTAGAAGTATGGAAAGTTTTAGGTGAGCGTGGTTTGACTTGGCTTACGAATCTATTCAATGTTATTTGGCGAAGCAAGAAAATGCCTGAAGATTGGAGGAGGAGTATCGTGGTGCCTCTTTATAAGAACAAAGGAGACATTCAAAATTGTTCAAATTACAGAGGTATCAAGCTGATGAGTCACACTATGAAAATTTGGGAACGTGTGATCGAAAGAAGGTTGAGGCAAGTTTCCCAAGTAAAAGAAAACCAATTCGGATTCATGCCAGGTCGCTCAACTATTGAAGCCATTCATTTGTTGAGGAGAACAATGGAGATTTATAGAGCTAAAAGGAAGAATATCCATATGATCTTTATTGATTTGGAGAAGGCTTATGATTCCGTCCCACGAGAGATACTATGGAGAGTTTTGGAGAAGAGACAAATACCTGTCCTATACATTAATCTCATAAAGGATATGTATGATAGGGCTTTATCTTGTGTAAGGACCCCGACGGGGAAGACTGACTATTTTGATATCAACATTGGTTTACATCAAGGTTCAGCTTTGAGTCCATTCCTTTTTACTTTGATTATGGACGAGTTGACAAGTCACATTCAGGATGAGTTACCTTGGTGTATGTTATTTGCTGATGATATTATGTTGATTGACGAGACTAGAGATGGAGTAAATGAGAAGCTTGAGGTTTGGAGACATGCATTGGAGACTAAAGGCTTTCGTATAAGTAGGGCTAAGACGGAATATATGGAATGCACCTTTGATGGAAGCAATGATGAAGGAATCGAGGTGAAGATTGGCGATGATAACATTCAGAAGAGAGATTCTTTTAGATATCTGGGATCTATTTTGCAACATGATGGGGAAATTGATGGAGATGTTACTAATAGAATAAATGCAGGCTGGCTAAAGTGGAGAGGAGCCTCCGCTGTTCTTTGTGATAAGAAAATTCCTTTAAAAATTAAAGGAAAGTTTTACAAAGCAGCCGTGAGACCTGCTATGTTTTATGGTTCTGAATGTTGGCCTGTGAACCATAGACATGTGCAGAGAATGGCTGTAGCAGAAATGAAAATGCTAAGATGGATGTGTGGACATACACGTAAAGATCGGATTCGGAATGATGCAATTAGAAAGAAAGTTGGTGTAGCTCCGATCGAGGATAAGATGCGAGAAAACCGCTTAAGATGGTTTGGTCATTTGCAAAGAAGGTCAACTGATGCACCGGTTAGGAGATGCGAGTGTTGGGATGTTGAGCCGGCTAAGAGAGGGCGAGGACGGCCCAAGAAGTGTTGGAAAGAGACTATACGAAGGGACCTTAGCTTTTTGGATATAAGTCCGAGATTGACCCAAGATAGATCTGAATGGAGGCGAAGAATCCATGTAGCCGACCCTACTTAATTGTGGGAAAAGGCTTTGTTGTTGTTGTTGTATATTTTATCTTTTTTTTCAATATTGGAATATATAGACAATGTAATAAAAGAGAAGATAAACTATTTATAAAAATGTGCAAAAATAACCAAAAATTCAGAAATAAAATCTTTTTGGTCTTTTTATAATTTTTTACTGTTTTTGTGATTTTTGGGTATTTTTCAAGGAGTTTTTGGTATTTTTAAATAGCAAAATAAGCCAAAACAGTGGACAAGCTACTGGCTGGAGATAAAATGAGAATTAAAAATAGCAAATAGCCACAAAATTTTCTCACACTATTTTTCAAATAAAGATAATAAAATATAGAGTAAACAGGAACTGAGTTTATAATTTTTGGAGTTTTCTACAATTTTATAGATTTTTTTGAAGTTTTTGAGTGTTTTAAATTTTTAAGGTTTTTCTTTTGAGATTTTTAGTGATTTTTGGACTGACACTAAAGTAGTTAAAATAGACAATAGGGATTTTTTTTGGAATTTTTAGGGATATTTTACTATTTGTTTGGTATTTTCTAAGCTAGACAGTGAATAAAAAGCATGTTTTGATTTTTAATAAATATAAAAATGAAATAAAATCAAAAACTTAAAATAGGGGCAGGAAGAACAATTACACAGGAGCTTAAGTTTAAATTTTAGGAATTTTTGGAATTAAAATGATAACGAAATAATTAAAACAAGCATCCAAACATTAATCAGGCCTGGCAGGGGTATATATGCAATTTCTCAAACATCCAGGGGGTACATGCAAAATTGCCACAAAGTTTTACACTAAAACTTGTATTTACTGGACTAGAAGCAAATTACAAAACTCGGAGGGG
The DNA here is from genome assembly GCA_037367405.1 of Ottelia alismoides. Taxonomy (NCBI): domain Eukaryota; kingdom Viridiplantae; phylum Streptophyta; class Magnoliopsida; order Alismatales; family Hydrocharitaceae; genus Ottelia; species Ottelia alismoides. The sequence goes on along the minus strand of JAZKJV010003143.1, from coordinate 520,869 downwards.
CCTCAATACAAAAATGTCCAAGGCACGCATGTGCTACACACGCCCCTGGCAGGGACCTAAAGGCAATATCCAAAAGTATCAGGGGCTTCTATGCAAAATATCCAAACTTTTACACTACGCCACAAAATTTTGGGACTAATATGAAATAAATAAACGCCAAGGGTGTCCTGCAAAAAGCCCACCCCCTCACGCGCACAGGCACGTGAGGTGACGTGGCACAGGACCTAAGTGCAATAAAAATAAAAGCGAGGGTCTTTTTGCAAATTTTACAAATATTTTTACATACAAAGGCAAGTTAGTGGACTAGAATGTAAATACAAAATGCACAGGGGTTTAGATGCAAAATACCCCTTTTGCGCACGATCCAACGACGTAGAGGATGCCACTTATCCACGTGGCGTGCTGTGGACGGCCGATGACGCTTCGACGATGCACGGCTTGGGATTAGACTCCTCCCGGTTGATCGAACGGTCGAGGCGAAGGAGGGACGAGGGATGTGCGGTCTAGGAGGAGCTCTCGATCCGACGGCTGGGAGGATGAAGGAAGAACAACGAAGAACGCGGCGAGGCGAACTTTGTCATCCCCGATCTCCGTCCTCCGGCGATGGCAGGGCTTCAAAATGGACGTGGAGCATCCCTAGGTCTTCATCTTCCTCTGGAGTCTTCAAAAACCCACGGCGAGGGCCGTAGAGCTCGTGGGCGACCGGCGGCGCTGGGCAGCTGCGAAAGCTCCGACGAGCTTCAAAATTGATCTCCAGGCGCTATCAAGTGCGCTTTGACCTACAAAAAGAGTCAAGGGGTCCAGGGCAAACTGTCTGGACCCTTGGATGGACGTGGGGATGCGTGGAGCGAAATGGCGATGGACGGCCGGAGGTGCGCTCCGGCCAACTTAGCGATTTGAGCGAAATAAGCGATGAAACTCGGATTTTTTGGGGGTTTTTGATCCTTAGGTTAACAGGAACTAAATGCATAAAAGAAATGAAAGGGGGGAGGCCCTCAATGGCCGGAACCAGAGGATATGTCGAACCTCGACCGCCGGTGTTGCGGGAGGTATGGGAAGCTCCTCCGACCTCGAACACCTCGGCTGAAGACCTCGCGATGGAGCTGTCACCTCCAGGGAGCTCAGGAGCGCAAGAAGGTGGAGAGGGGTGGTCCGAAGGGTATCCAAAATCGAATTGAAGGTCGGGGGTTCACTTTATTTGGTTTAAGAGCTGCAGGGGCTCAAAGACCAATGAATCTCGGGCGCCTCAGTGATCCTTGGCCCAATGTAAACACATGGCGGGCAAGGTGGATGATCGAGGAATAAGTTTGCAGAAGGGTGCGAAGCGAAATGGTGAAAGGATTGGCTGGGAAAAAACCAAGAAAATGGCTCAAAAACCAAGCCACTGACAGGGGGTAGGTGGGGAAGACGACCAGTTGACCGGGGTCAACTGGTGGCGCCTCCTGGTTGGTCCACGTGGACCAACCAGGAAAAACCCACTGGAAATGATTTGTAAAATCGATTAAAAATAGAAAAAGATTTTATTAATTTTAGGTTATAAAATGAAAAATGTTTCTTATTTTTTTAAATAATTTTATGGTGATTTTTAATTATTTTTATGAGGCTTATTTTTACAAGTTCACTTTTTAGCCCTTTATAGGTATAATACCTATGTGTTTAAGTATTTTATTTTTATTTAGGTATTTGTAATATTATTATTTTTATTTATGATTTTCTAAAATTATAAAATACTTTAATCTACACAAATATATTTTTATTTTTATTTTATGATATATTTTATATACTTAATAAAATAAAAGTGTTATTTGTATAGGTATAGATACATGTATTATACCTATGTATTTTATTTACAAATATTTTTATTTAGAGTTTCCTTTGCATTTTTATTCTGATTTTAATGTACATAATTATTATAAGTATTATTTACAAAATTATAAAAATATAAAAATATAAAAATAATGAATAAAGAATAAATTGAATATTTTAATCAGCACAGTTGTACTAGGTGGGTCCAAAACTCAACTTTCAAACCGTAGCTCCGCCAAATGCGAAACCACCGCCATTAAAAAGATTATTTTATTCTATATACAATTAAAGGTGAGTTTGATGCATTTGGGTTGTCATTTGTGAGATACGGGTCTGGGAAGTTGGGATTCTGGATTTTTATGCAGATCACAACTTTTTATCTGTACATTATTTTTCAGTGAAATCAATTTTGTATTTTTATTTATAAAATTATCTACAACTTTCATGTAAAAAAATTCTTTATTTGATGAATAAAAAGTGGAACCAAAAATAGGTCCCAAACTGAATAAAGAATGAATAAAAGGTATAGGTATTTTATCTGTATTTTGGCCCTTATCTCCTCCTACTTTATTCCTGGTCGACCTATTCATCAAGATGCCTAGGTCTCGGGGTTTCGGGTCATAAAATATTTACAATATTTTATTCTTTTTATTTTCTTTGATTTATTATATAATTTTGGCTTTAATTACACTACTTTATACACTAAATAGATGCACATGCATGAATGCTAAGATGATGATTTTAATGCTATTTACAGGCATTTGCTAGGATTTTTGGTGCCAAAATGATAGAATAAAGATGATGAAATGTGGATTCATCATCCCCCTATACTTTACCTTTGCTAGTCCCTAGCAAACACTTATGCAATAAGTGCAGAAAAGAAACAGAAAGAAAAGAAAAGGAAGAAATATGGATTTTATTTGATTATCAAACTTGTCTTCACAAAATCAAAGTTTGGAGCTTAAGTCGGACCCTTGGAATTTTAGTGCGGGCGGAACCTTAATGAGAACCGAATTTGAAATCCAACAGTCCCTGAGAATCCCAAAACTCTGTCCAAGTCTCCTCAATAGCCAGGTCAGAAATACTTCAACTCATACGCAAACTCTTACGACTATGCATCTGACTCGTACAACGTAAGTGATGGTGGCTCTCCCCAACTAGAATTATAAAGAGACTGACTTCTCCAGTACGACAACCCAATGATTCCCCAATCCAATAACTCCATCCTCGAGGAGCGGGGTATTCCCTTCTAAGTTCAAGTGGCAACCAACTCAAGAGGAGGGGGTGAAGAGAAGAATGGATGGTAGCCAGTGTAACTACATATCCTGGGATGCAAGACCAGTGTAGTCAAGTCATCTTGCTGCAGGCTCACATGATATGACTTTGGAACTCAAGCTTGCTTATTGACTTTACAACATTTGTACATACTTTGCAGGCTTTTTTATTTTTGTACATGCCTGAACTTTTTTTTTGAATACTATATACAGCAGCATTTACATAAAGAGTTTTTCCTCTTGAGCCAATAGACTATCCCTTTTTTGAAGCTTTATCGCAACCAACAGCCTCCTGTCTTTAGACTTCCTAATCACTGGACAGGTTGGGGTGCACTTCCCTCCCTAGAGGAGGACAAATGTTTCCACTTGTGTGCGTCTCATACCGGCAAATCCAATCCCCTCACCACTCCAACTGAGTTGAGCCATGTGAAAGGTGCAGGTGTCCAAGTTAGGTCATTATCAACAAGAGTCGTGCGTGTGCTCCGAAATATTCTACTTTGGCAGTCAAGAATCCATTGAACCAAGTCCCGTGATCCTCAAAGAATTAAGTCAGCTAGACCTGAAGTACCTCAGACCCAGTTCCTATAAGGTTCCTGTTATTAGGTAGATTTTAGGTCCAATCCAGCTCAAATCTCCGGATTTTACTTAGACTTGTTCAACTGTCAAACTCAATCCGAAAAACGCGAATGCTATGCAATGCTATGCAGAAAATATTTTTGTGATGCAATTTTCAAGGTTTTGAACTTTTTGTGGATTTTTGAAAAGATGATGCTGATGCATATGCAGATGCATTTTTTTGTCTTTTTCAAAAAGATTTTTCAAATGTTTTTGGGTTTTAATTTTGCAGATGTTTTTGGGATTTTTGAAAACAAAAAGTTTTTGGCTAAAAGCTAGGTTAAAATATTTACACGGGAGTGCTTCTTTATATATACAAGAAGTGGATTTTAAGAATTTACAAGGGTAAGTGATCAATTTTATACATATATACATAAGATGGATTTTGGTGTGATGTATGTATTCCTCAAACTTATTTGACACAAGCTTTTCACGCTATTTTTGAAAACTATAGTCCAAAATAATTTTTACAAACATTTTACAAACATGTACACACATTTGAAAATCATTTTGCAAAGGTTTTTCAAAACATTATATATAGATTTTTCAAATATTTTTGCAACCATTTTTCAAACCATTTGCATATCATTTTTCAAACCTTTTATTTCACACAAAGAAAATAAATTTTACAAACCACACATTTTTACACAGGTTGAAAACATGTAATAAAATATTTTCAAAATATTTTTTTAATAAATGTTCACAAAGATTTTCAAACTATTTTTCAAACATTTTGCAAAAAATATTTTCACATGATTTATTAATCAGTAAATACAAAAAGAATTTGAGGAACAGAACACCTTTTTATTAGGGATTTTAATGGATTTTTAAAGAATTATTAGCCATATTATTAAGAAAATACGAAAGTACGAGTTATGGCTAAAGTATATACGCAGTATATACGACCCCCTATACTTAGCTTGAGCTATGTCCTCATAGATCGGAGAGAAAAGAGAAGACATAACTCGTACTGAGTATAGGAAAATCTAAAGAATAAATACATGAATAAATCAATGAGAAGTCAACCGTCCCCCTATACTTAGGATCAAATATTCCTAAGTATAGCAGACTGTACACAAAGCAGGGAGGGTCAAGGGTGGGAATGAACAGATCGTACTCAGATTGTCTCCCCCAATACTTAGGGTAAGATATCCCTAAGTATAGACAAGAAAAGGAGACAATGGAGAGGATCGAAAAGAATAGAACAACTCGAGGTGCACGCCCCCTATACTTAGGACAAAGTACGCCCTAAGTATGGAAAACTGTCTACAAGGGTGGCACCTTTTTAATAGATAAAGAAAATAGAAAAGGAAAAGAAGAAAAGAAGAAAATAAGAAAAGAGATCTGAAGATGGAAGTGTGATATGGACAGATGATCTGTACAACGGAAGATGGAAGTGATCACCATGTATGAGATGCAGATGATATGAGTCAAAGAACACATCTCATACCAGAAGAATGGGGGCAATGTCAATGGTCGGCGGATCATGATCTAGATATAGTTTCAGGCATTGACCATTGACACGGAAGGTAGAGGAAGATGACGGCTCGGATATGTCGATGCTGCCATTGTCATGTACCTTCCTGACCACATAAGGACCTTTCCACTTGCTCTGCAATTTCTCTGGGAATAATTTCAGCCTGGAATCAAACAACCATACTCTCTGATCTGGCTTAAACTGTTTATGGCTGATATGCAAATCGTGCCATGTCTTTACTTTCTCCTTGTACTGTAGGCTGTTGGAAAAGGCTGTGTCTCTCAGTTCTTCCAGGGCTGCCAATTCTGCTCTTCTCTGTTCTCCTATACTCTCGAGATCTAACAGTAACTCAGTGACTGCCCAAAAAGATTTATGCTTGATCTCCACTGGCAGATGGCACGGCTTGCCATAGACGAGACGAAAGGGAGATGTCCCCAATGGATTCTTGAAAGAAGTCCGATAGGCCCACAAGACCGAGTTCAAAAGCTGTGACCAATCCTTTCGGTCTGGGCGGACAACTTTCTGCAAGATTGTTTTTATCTCCCGGTTCGATACTTCGACAAGACCATTAATCTAAGGGTGATACGGTGTGGCAACCCGATGGTCGATGCCAAACTCGTCTGCAAGGGCCCTAACCTTGTCATTGATGAAATGAGACCCCCCGTCTGAAATCAAGACTCTAGGTACCCCGAACCGTGAAATGATATTTTTCCTCAAGAATTTGCACACGGTTTTAGCATCTGCGGCTCGGGCGGGGATGGCCTCAACCCATCGACTGACATAATCCACAACGAGCAAAATATGCTCGAATCCCTAACTCTTAGGAAATGGGCCCATGAAATCAATCCCCCATGCATCAAAAACCTCACAGAAGTGAATGGGTTGCATGGGCATCATGTCTCTCTGTCCGCAGGTTCCAATTTTCTGACAGTCAGTACATCTCTTCACAAACTCATCAGAATCCTTGAAGAGAGTAGGCCACCATAGGCCGGATTGAAGCACCTTCTGTGCTGTTCTTTTTCCAGAATGATGTCCTCCTGCCTCAAGCTTGTGGCAGTATGTGAGGACACTATGATGCTCTTCTTGAGGAATGCACCTCCTCCAGATACTGTCCCCTCCTTCACGATAAAGGCGGGATCCTCCCAATGATAAAACTTGGCCTTCGCCAGGAAGGTCTCGAGTTTCTGCCTAGGCCAACCTTGTGGAACCGTCTTGGCGACAAGATAGTTCACAATGTCAGCGTACCACGGGAGCGAGGTGATAGTCAAGATCGCCTCATCTGGAAATGTCTCTGTGATAGGTGCGCTGGGCTCAGATTCCTCAAGATTCTCCAATCTGGAGAGATGATCCGCCACCACATTCTTAACTCCAGGCTTATCCTTAATCTCAATATCAAATTCCTGGAGTAGAAGGATCCATCTGGTAAGACGTGCATTGGCATCCTTCTTAGCTATTAAGTACCGGATGGCGGTATGATCAGTGTAGATAGTCACTCTAGATCCGAGAATATACGATCGATACTTATCAAGAGCAAAGACTATGGCCAGCATCTCTTTCTCAGTCACTGTGTAATTCCGCTGGGCGGCATCCAAAGTCCGGCTGGCGTAGTGAATGGCAAAAGGTAATCCATCCCTCCTCTGTCCAAGCACAGCCCCAACGGCAAAATCTGAAGCATCTGTCATGATCTTGAATGGAAGAGACCAATTGGGTGGCTGAAGGACAGGAGCTGAAACAACCATATTTTTGAGAGTCTCAAAAGATGCAAGACACTTATCATTGACAATAAACTCGGTGTCTTTTGTCAGCAAGTCAGTAAGCGGTCGGGTAATACGACTGAAGTCCTGAATGAACCGTCGGTAGAAACCGACATGCCCCAGAAAAGACCGCAACTGACGCAGGTTGGACGGTGGATTGAGTTTTCTGATGATATCCACCTTGGCCGGATCGACCCCCATGCCCCTGTTGGAGACGATATGACCGAGGACCGTCCCTTGAGTCACCATGAAGTGACTCTTCTCCCAAGATAAAACAAGATTGACCTCTATGCAGCGCTGAAGCACACGGTCTAGGCAGTCAAGACAAGCATCGAACCCGTCGCCATAGACCGAGAAGTCATCCATGAAGACCTCTAAACAGTCACCCACCATGTCCGAGAAGATGGACAACATGCACCTTTGGAATATCGTCGTAGCGTTACATAGACCAAAGGGCATCCGTCTGAAAGCATAAGTCCCAAACGGACAGGTGAATGTCGTTTTCTCCTGGTCTTCGGGCGCAATGGCCACTTGATTATATCCAGAGTACCCATCAAGAAAGCAGTAATGACTCTTCCCAGCTAGTCGCTCGATAATCTGATCAATGAAGGGTAACGGGAAGTGATCCTTCTTGGTGGCATCATTCAATCATCTGTAGTCCACACAAACCCTCCAAGAAGTGGGCACTCTGGTAGCGATCTCCTCTCCAGACTCATTGACAACTGTAGTGATACCCGTCTTCTTGGGTACCACATGTAACGAACTAACCCATTTGGAGTCGGAGATGGGGTAGATAAAATCGGTGCTCCACCACTTTAAAATTTCTTTCATGACTACGTCTCGAAGATTCGGGTTCAGCCGTCGTTGGAACTCACGCGACGACCTAGCGTCATTCTCAAGATAGATGTGGTGGGAGCACAGTGCCGGACTAATCCCTTGGAGATCATCTATACTCCAACCTATTGCCTTGCGGTTTCTTTCAAGAACCTCCATCAGACGAGATTCTTGTTCTCCAGTCAAATCCGCTGAGATCATGACTGGGTACATTTCTGGCTCACCCGCAAGGAACTGATACTTCAACGACTGCGACAGAGTTTTCCGTTCTGGACAACTGGGGGGTGGCAGATCTGGCTTCTGATATGTCTGTGTAAACACTACCAGGTCTGCATGTGATAACTCTCACTCTACATGAATTTCTGACGAAAGGCGGCCTGTTGAATCATCAACAAACTGCACCGGCTCGCACTCTGTCATGGTTGTCGGCTCAGAAGGAATCAGACAAGGCAAATAATCATCAAAATCATCCCAATCAATGTCTGAATCCGAGGGATCAGAAGAAGATGGGCAAGAATGAAAATCCTCGGCACCACTCATCACAACACTGTCAGCTTCAGGTGTATCCTCATCCAGGGGTGTGCTCTCCCGGCTCTCGACTGCCATGAGCTTGAGATATAGTGAATCTGTAGGCAAGGCGAGGGTCGGTGCTACAGGGTATGTCCAGTTGGATTCATCATCAGTCATCACGAAATCACACCCCTGGTGGATGTCTAGCTCGTCCCCTGTCATTTGCTCGGCTTCGCTGGATTGCTCTGAGCATGCCAACTCTCTGGCTCTGATCTTGTCGATCGTATCTATTTGTATGCTTCCGCCCTCTACGCGAAAACATACCGTCCCACTGTCATGGTCGGATACCGGCTTGGCAGTGGCCAAGAATGGGCGTCCAAGTATGATGGGGGCATCGGTTACCGATTCAGGGATCTCCATGTCCAGTACAACAAAGTCCACGGGGAATTTCAAGCCCTGAATGGTAACGACCACGTCCTTCAACAACCCCTTCGGCCTCTTAATCGACCTGTCAGCAAACTGAAGGACTGTCCTGCTCCGAAGAAGATGGCCAAACTTGAATCAATTGAGTAAGGCCGCCGGAAGGAGGCTGATCGAAGACCCGCTGTCTAATAGAGTACGATCGAACCGCTGCTCCTGAATCTCGCATCTGACATAGGAAGCTCCTGTATCAGGTCTCTTGGCTGGCAATGTGTTCTGGATGGTGCAGCAAGTGTCATGAGTGAGCATATGGATTTGATCCCTGTGCCTCTTCTTCCTTCGGACAGTAGTTGTATCTTTCAAGTTCTTTTTGAAGAAGGGGATATACTCAAATGCTTCCCGTAGAGTCAGCTGAATGTGGAACATGTCAATCATTTGGTTGCCGAACTCTACCTGCTGGTTCTTTTTTGGGTTTTCTTTTTTGTTCCCCTTCGCCCGGCGGAGTGCCTCAGGGAAGGGGATGGTAGGGGCCTCCACATATGGAGGACTAGGAATCGGTCCCTGTGCCTGTGAAGGAGGAGAATCCATACAATAATCATCATTCACCACATATGGATCCGCAATGTGAATAGAAACTTTTCCTTTATTCATATTTTTGCTTTTCTTTTTGTTCCCATAATCCATAGGTACAAAATGTGGCAACATCACAGAGGGAGGCTCAACAAAAGTATATGTGGTGGCCTCAGTACCACCACTAGCACCTGTGTTTGCGGCATCAGCACCGCGGTCTGGCTCGGCATCCAAAATGGTGGCATCAGCACCACCGTCTTCATCTGGTCTCACGACGGCATCAGCACCGTCGTCTGGATCTCCATCATTGGTGGCATCAGCATCACCGTCTTCAACATCATCATTAGCGGCATCAGCACCGCTACTCTGCTCCTCTGGCGCTCCTGGTTCTGCATCTGGTTGTCGCTCAGAAGAGGCGCCGCCTGCGGGCATCCTACCGCTCCTAGTAGTCACAAAATCAACATCATAGAAAGAATAAGACATATCTCTCAAATAGTCACTAGGAGAGGTATCCTCTGTAAAATCTACCTGCTCAGACTTCCTTTTCAGATTGTTCGGGTTAGGTTCAATCTGAGCGGGTATGGCGGCCTTCCCTTTGATAATTTCCCTCATCTCCTGCCGGAATTCATCCATTTCTTGCCGGAAGGATGCTCGCTGTTCAGAGAGCAAGCAGGCAAGATCATCGAGCGGTGGTGATCTTATCAAGGAGATGTGATTTGATGATTGTGAGCGAAAAGAAGAGGGACGACTGCGATGGAGGCGGGGTAGAAGCATATATGACGACCAAGGGAGAGGCCAGGTGGAGTACCAGGAAGGGGGCACGTGGGCGGCCCAGAGGGCTCCATGTGGCCCAATCAGAAAAATCTAAATTAAGAAAATAAAGAAAAAATAAATAATAAATAGAAGGAGACTGCATTAAAAAAAGGACAAAACATGAAAGTTGTAGATCTCATTGAGATCTACAAGTTACATGTTGGCCAAAAATCCAAAAGAAGCCATTGTACAAAGATGAATTTTTATGAGTATAAGTAAAAACATTATTTTGTGGTTGTGAGATTTTTTGTATTTTTATTTCTTTTAAAAGCCAAAATAAATTTAGACAATAATTATCCTAATTTTAGGGGTTTTTAATCAAATATAAAAATAAAGAAAATGTTAGTAATAAAATACAATAATTACGATTACAAATATAGGTTAATTATATACAGTTTATTCACAATATAATACAAGTTAATATTAGTGATTTAATTGTGATTTTGATTGAATTGTTTAATCAAGGAGAATAATAAATAGATTTTAACATGATGTATCTGAGATTCGTCAACAGTCTCAGCACCTCCACGTATCTTGTACCCGGTACTTGGTGGAATTGCACGTTCTATCCCTTTAGTTTTGGATGTTTTTAATAAAACTTTGTTTATTAGTGAATAATTACATATTAGTGTGCAGTTTCTTTTAATTGCATCTTAGTCTAGTTTAACCATGATCACGTGTATACCCACGTGTTACGTTTGGCATTTTATGCATATTTTCTTAGAATATTTGTTTTGTAAACAAATGATCTGATTTTTATTTAAATTACAATCCAGTCCTTGCCAGAGCTTCTCATGTGCATACCACGTGTTTGATTGGAGATTTTGCAATACCAACCATGTACTTTCTGCTTTGTTAATGATTGGACGTTAAGTTTTTGATAGTTCAATCTTGGTCCCTCTTCCATTGTTTTTTTATTGCTTGTATTACTTAGATAAAATAGTTTCCTATATCTAAAAATTCCACTAAAAATCACATTAGACTCCTAATAACCTAACATATCTCAAGTAATATAATTTTTAAAAATTTCCTTTGCTTTATAATTTAAAAAATACAAAAAATACAACTCGTGTTTAAACATTCATGAAAAATTGAAAAATATTTAAAATTTCTAAAAAATCTCGTATCTTACTTTCATTGTATTTTATCACTTATACAAAAAACAAACAAAAATACATTTAGAAAACCTTGAAAATTGACAAATAAAAATTAGAATAATGTATGATTTTATCTTGTTCTGAAGCTTCAATAAAATACTCTTAGATAAAATTTATTTTCAGGACATTTGATTTGTCATATATTTAAAAAAACAAAAACAATAGTTTATTTTCCTTATACACTGTTTTCAAGTTTAAATCAATATAAAATCCATAAAAACACCAAGAAAATCATAAAAAACACGAACAAATATATAAAACATAAAAACTAATTATTTTCCATATATTTTGACTTTGCTTTATATCTTGGAAAAAATCTAGAAAGACTTTTTATCACTTTTTTGTATATTCTTTATTCATAAAATATTTTGAAAATTAATAAAGTACATAAAAATTACATTAAATATAATCAATTAAAATTTAAAAATCAAGAAATATAAAAAAATCTAAAACATTTAAAAAAGTATCAAAATATATAAAATTAATTAAAAATACATAAAAATCGTAAAATAATTGGAAATCCTTAAAAATGTAGAAAATTCCTATTTAAATAACTACACCTACATTCAGTTGGAAGTTATCTCCCTGAGTTGACATTCTTCGATACAATTTTCCATTACACATTTATTAGAAGTACACATAAAAATACAAATCAGACTTCTCTCTCCTTTTATGGTTGAATCACATGGTCGCCGCAACGACACTGTTCTATCTCCTTTGGAACGGTAGAGCATGTAGCGTTCAATCAACTTCCAGGGGTTAGTTATAGACCAGTGGTATGGGTTGTCAGATGGTAAAGCACGGGGATTAGTTTAACACGGTAAAGTGTTTGATTAGACGATAGGAGTCAAGGATTTAGGTTTTTTGGTTTGTTCAGTGTGGCACATGTTTACACATTTAGTAGCTTTTGTACACTTTCATATCTTCTAGTGGTTCTTTCTTGGTTAGTTGTTTAACATTGTACTATGCAACTTTTCTCATAATGTATCTACTTTCGTGAATCAGACATGTCCTCAGGAGCATCCACGGCGGTGAGCGGTTTGGCTGATTCAGTTCTTTTGTTATTGTTGTTGTTGTTACTTTTGGGTATGTACACACTTTTGTAGTTTTTCATGTTGTCTTTACTTTGCCCTTTTTTTGAGATGTGTATTGTATATGTGTATGGACATTACATCTACATGTATGTGAGCTTGTGGACATTGTAGCATGATGAATGTTAATGGAAAAGATTTACTGCATTTTATATTGTTCTGTTTATGCCATGCTTCTAGATCACTTCATGTCTTCGAATGAGAGTTTGCATTAGTGGATTGGATTGTTGAGTATCCATATCCTAAGGGACATGCATCCGAGTGTATATCAAATAAGAACTACAACTAACCTTCTTGGTTGTGTGATGCATGAGGGATGGTTGTGCACAAGGGAGGTTTGGGACAAGGACCGTGTATGATTGCGCATTGCAGGAGGGATGTAAAAGGTGCATGGCTATGCATGCGCGGGGGGAGACATGGCTATGGATATGTGAGGGAGGTTTAGCTACTTGTGCGCACGACTAGGGACGAGGAGGGCGTGGTTGAGGACGAGGACGACAAACGGTTGGGGATGAGGTCTAGCGGTGCATGCACGATCGGAATTTGGTTGTGCATACGAGCGGTTGGGGATGAGGACGACAACCTGCAGAGATGTGTGTGGTCTAGGGTGGAGAGATGGATGGCACAAGCGGGTGGTTCGTTTGGAAGGACCTGGGGGGGTTTGATATGTATTTTCCCAAGATTGTTTCATTTGGAAATTTGGAAAGTATAAATGGTAATGCATGTAGGTCTTACTCTTTTTTAAACCAAGTAGTGGGTGGGGTAAGGGGGTTTCCAGCAAGCGGGCATGGTAAATATTAAGTTGGAATGGGTTTAAACTTTAAACTATAAAGAGAGTAGCTTGGATATTTACACTTTTAAACAAAATTATATATAATGTGTTACAGTGACATTGAATGAATTATTATATATTGATTAATTTATTATCAAAGAATTACATCGGATAGAATTTGACAACAATTCGATCCAATCCATCAATAAATGGATTTTATAGAGTTATAAATCCAAACTGATCCAACTTAATGACAATAGATTGATTCAGATTACTGATTTTATATAATCCGTGTGCACCCCTACGTGCTTTTGCATGTAGTCACTGTAATTTTTACAAGGATCTCCTCGTGACAAACATACCATCAGTCATTTGATATCACATGGATACCGGCAAATCTGTGGTGGTTTTGTACAAGAACCCTCGAATTGGTTTCAATTTTTCATGCATGTCCCTTCTAATCGGAGCTCATGTGACATAGCTCCCTCCACTTTTCAAAAATCATGCATGCTTTTTAGTTTTTCTTGTATCACACCTACACCCCTATACATAGAATAAATTAAATAAAATAAATAATGTGATAATAAATTATTGCTAAATCAAATACTTAGTATAAAATGTTTTGAAAAATACAAATACTTGTCATTATACTATATAATGTATTAGAAATATTTTCATATAAAAGTATAATTTTCATAACATAAAAAATCATATAAAATTGCTTCTATATTTTAAAAATTAATTAAAATTCAAATATAACTCCAAAAAAATATATAAAAATTACACTACACATATTTCATCATGTATTAAATAATATCCAATAATCAATTATAAATATCATATAAACCTATAAAAATTCAAACATACATAAAAATGATAAAACGTAAAAATTAGTAGAAAAATCGCACAAAACATGCAACGTACCATAATAAAGATTTTAAATTATCAATATATTGCTAATAAAATCAAAATATCCTCTTTTCTTTATATTTTAAAAACACAAATAGTATAGTTTCCATTAACTCGTTGTCTTCATTTTAAAGTCTAATAAAATCCACAAGGGCTTCAAAATCCTATCCAAATTCACATAAATGGTAAACAATAAAATTCAAAAATATTTTCTTATTTTTTATTTACACTTACTATACTTTAAAAATGTAAAAAGACTCGTTTACTTACCTTTATACATATTCTTTCATGAACTCTTTTCAAATATTTAAAAAACAAACAAACAATAAACAAAGTAAAGTAACATAAATATATAAAATAAAATATAGAAAACACACACCTATAGTTATATCACATACACACAATAGGATAAAACATTCAAAACTCATAAAATGGAAATAAAATCATAAGATATTCATAAAATCCCTAAAATTTCAGAAAACTTCAATAACCCAAATCACTGTACTTTATTATATTGGTTTCCACAGTTTGCCTAATTGAGATCGTCACTCCTCGTTTACTCTGTACACATTATCTCAGGAGTATAAATGAAACAAACAATTTTTTTGCTTGATTCACCTCGATCTCTAAAGCACATCTTCTCTTATCCTACAGAAGCGATCACAACAATTCATCACACGCGTCCTAATCATAGCATCACTACTCGTCTTCTCTCCGAGAGTATAACAATATTCTTGAAAGGGCAAGAACGACAGAGAGGGGACCATAAAATATGTTAACATTGTGGTAGTGAACATTGTTACTTAATGAGCCGCCCATGAAGGTCAAATGATCATGTCATTTTCATACTGTAGGATCCAGATTTTCTGGAATGATTCGAATTGTTCAATCTTTTATCCAACGGCTTCTTTGGATACAACAATACCTATTATAATTTTGAGCAAATAAGAGGATCCCATATATATGAATTCGATGTTAAACAACACCACTGTTTAACACCACTAGCTTAGGAGATGATAAGCCACACGCGAACTCAATTTTCCTCATTCTCGATGAAATACTCCTTTACGAGTAAACAGTGATTTTAATTTTGAATTAAAGATAGATATTTTTCTAAGAAACCCTTCTAAATATTATTTTAAATCGCGTTCGAGGTATATTGTTATCTTTTTGTTTTCAGAATATATCCGAACAACAATTGGATTTTTCTTTCTTTTCGTCGTCTCCGCACTTCCAATGACCATTTAACGGTACTCCCCGGCTTTTCGCTGAGCAAGAACCTCTTCTCTCAGCTCTTTCCCGCCCTTAGGGTTTAGGGTTTCTCCAGGCGTCCTTCTTCCCTCCGAGGCCTCGTCTTCAGATCGCTCGCACAGGTTCGAGGCCACAGAGCGTTGCCTCTGTCTCTGCAGCATGTACGGCGGCGGTAAGCTTCGAAAAAAACCACATTGCCTTCGTTCAATTGCACCTCCTGCGATCGATCGCGAACAAAAAGCGTTGTTTTGATGGAAATGCGGTCGAATTGGTGTATCTTTGAGGAATTTATTATTTTTTGATTGAAAACGAGTTTTTTTCGGATTTCTGTTACGCTCACGTGTTGGTGATTGGACTGCAGATGAGGTTTCGGCTATCGTGATCGATCTCGGCTCGCACACATGTAAAGCTGGTTACGCTGGCGAAGACTCACCCAAGGCGGTTTTTCCCTCTGTAAGTGGAGCTGGAATCGGCCATTACGGGATCCGTATAGGCACGGATGGTTTCCGAGGGTTTGTTTGAATATGGTCATGCAGTTTTTCAGGCCACTCATTTGTTATGGGAGAAACTAAGATAGATTATGAAAGGTCCAAGGGTTCTCTTACATAGGAGAAGAATCCATTGGATAAAATACAGATTAAGAAAGAGATAAATAGAGAATTACAAAAGATAAAGCAAAAAGAAAAAAGGTAGGAATTATCTCAATACAAAAATAGGAATTATCTTAACACTCCCCCTCAAGCTGGAGCGTAGATATTAATAAGACTCAGCTTGGAACAACATTTCTGATAAGGTCCTCTTGCTAGAGCCTTTGTAAGTATATCCGCTGTCTGGTCTCCAGAGCTGACATGTGTAGTAGTGATAATACCCTTATGTATCATGTCACGAGTGTAGTGACAATCCACCTCTATGTGCTTCATCCTCTCATGAAAGGCTGGGTTATTTGCAATGAAGAGAGCAACTTGATTATCACACTGGAGGTGCATGGGAAGAGGTACTTCTATAGTCAGGTCAGTAAGAACAGATCTGACCCACATCATCTCTGTACTAGCCTGAGCATGGCCCTGTATTCTGATTCAACGCTTGATCTAGCAACCACTGTTTGCTTCTTACTTTTCCATGAAACAAGAGAATTTTCTATGAACACAACAAATCCAGATGTAGACTTTCTATCCTTTGGACACCCAGCATAATTTGCATCTGCGCATGCTGTCACTGATAGAGATGTGCCTCTGCTGAAAAGAAGTCTAGTACTAGGTGAAGTCTTCAAGTATCTTAGAATCATATGGACTGCATCCATATGTGCCTGTCTGGGATGCTCCATAAATTGACTCACTTTGCTTACTGCAAATGCTATGTCGGATCTGGTAATAGTTACATATAATAGCTTGCCAACCAGCTCTCTGTATCTTCTCTTGTCGACTTCCTCAGTATCATCATCATAGAGCTTCATGCTTGGGTCAAGCGGAGTAGTGGCAGGTCTACAATCTGCCATGCCCGTCTCTAAAAGAAGATCTATAACATATTTTCTCTGGGTCATTACAAGACCCCGTTGATTTCTGGCAAACTCTAAATAACGTAAATGTCTAAGGTCCTTGGTCACAAACTGTTGACCTAGGAAGTCCTTGGCATCCTGAATACCTTGCCCGTCATCTCCTGTAATAATGATGTCATCAACATAAACAAGAATAACTGTAATACCTCTCTGGGTCTTTTGTATGAACAAGGAGTGATCAACAGTTGATCGTACAAACCCATGTTGTTCTATCAAGTCTGAGAGCTTTTGGAACCATGCTCTTGGACTTTGCTTGAGGTCATAGATAGCCTTATGTAACCTGCAAACTTTCTGGCACTCCCCCTCAGCAGCAAACCCAGGTGGCTGCTGCATGTAAACCTCCTCCTGTAGGTCACCGTAGAGAAAAGCATTCTTCACATCAAGCTGATAAAGATGCCAATCCCGTGTCATAGCAACAAGGAGAATGCGTAGAGTAGAATGTCTGGCAACTGGAGAGAAAGCATCGTGATAGTCCACCCCATATTTCTGGGTAAATTCTCGTGCTACAAGTCTCACCTTATAGCGAACCACACTTCATCCGCACGGTGTTTCACAGTAAACACCCATTTGCATCCCACGACTGATGTGTCAAGAGGAGCAGGAACAAGAGTCCACGTACCACGTGACTGTAGCGCATCCATCTCCTCTTCCATGGCTAACCTCCACCGACTATCTTTGAGAGCGTCCTGATACATCTTTGGTATCTGTACGACTGATAGTGCTAACGTAAATCTCCTAAAATCCTCTGACAGCCTGTTCAAAGAAATTTGAGCTGCAAGAGGGTAAGTAGCACACACCCGTTTTTGCTTTCGCAGAGCAATTGGAACGTCGAGATCATGGGCCTGTATATTTCCCTCTTGAGAGGGTACCTGCTCCTCATGTTGTACAGTTAATTCAGTAGTGCCATCAGTAGAAGTAATATGCTCATTACATACCTGAGGTGTGCTGGATGATGGGCAAGGCTTGTGAGCATGGCGGGCAGAGCGAGATCTACCAGGAACATCACGAGGTATGAACTGAACCAACGGAGGTGGTGGAGGTGGTGGAGGAGGAGGTGGTGATGGTGAGAAATCAGCTGTAGGAGGCGGTGGCATGTATATCTCATCATTGGAGTTAGGTGGAGTACGTCTGTCACCTGTAGGAGAGAAATACATGACTGACTCGAAGAAAGTAACGTCAGCACTAACAAAGTATTTTTAGCTTAGTGGATCAAAGCAGCGATACCCCTTTTGGGTACGAGAGTAGCCGACAAGCACACTCTTGACTGCTCTAGGAGAGAGCTTGTCACGCCCTGGAGATACTTCTTGAACAAAGTTAACAGATCCAAACACACGAGGTGTAAGAGAGAAGAGATCCTTCTCGGGAAACGCAATCGAGTAAGGAATCTTTTCTCCTAACACGGATGATGGTATACAATTTACCATATAGCAAGCAGTAAGGACAGCATCGCCCCAATAAGAATGAGGAGCATGGCTCTGTATCAACAATGTTCTGGTTACATCAAGTAAGTGACGGTGTTTGCGCTTGGCAACATCGTTCTTTTGGGAAGTGTAGACACATGAGGTCTGATGAACGATACCATGGGATTTAAGGAACTCAAAAAGATATAAGGTGCAAAATTCCAAGGCATTGTCAGAATGAATATACTTGACATTGGCAGAAAAAATATTTTTTATTTCATTTATAAGATACTTGATAGTAGATCCAACCTCAGACTTATTCTTTAATAAGAAGACCCAGGAAAGTCTAGAAAAATCATCTACCACTACAAGATAAAAACGGTGTCCTTGGAGATCAGGGACACGAGTAGGACCCCAAATGTCTAAATGAAGGAGCTCAAATAGCTGAGAACTGCTCCGACTCTATCGGGATGGAAAAGATGAACGATGATGCTTCCCAAGTTGACATGCTTCACACTGAAAGGAGGATCTCGTAGAAATCTGAGGGAGAACATGACATAACTTCTGTAGAAGAAGATGTCCAAACCTAAGGTGCCACAAATAAGGAGAGACCTGTCCAGTAGGTATAATAGAAACACTAGCATGAGGAGGTTGGACCAGTCTGTAAAGTCCCCGCTGCTCACGGCCACTTCCAATCATCCTGCCCGTGAGTATGTCCTGAAACACAAGAGATGAAGGATCAAAGATGGCACGGCAATGCAGATCTTTAGTGATCTGACTAATAGAAAGTAAATTCATTAAAAATGCAGGAGCATATAAAACATTCTTCAGACGTATGGTTGGTGTTAACTGCACCTCCCCCTGTTCTGTAACGGGTAAGTGGTCGCCATTAGCAATGGCGACCCATCTGCCAGGTGGTATAGCCCTGTAGGACTTTAGTTGCGTTCTGTCTCCACATAAGTAGTGAGACGCACCAGAGTCCACAATCCATTCTGTCATATCTGCATTCGTACTACCAGTAAATGCATAGGTTATAACCGAGGAGCTCGAAGAGGCTCTGGCTGCTGTAGCAGTATCTGTGGTGGTGTCAGTACTAGGAGTCATGATTTCTCGAATGCGAGAGGCAATATCATCCATGCGAGGATCGGCCTGGGGAGCCACAATCTGCTCTGCTGCTCAACCAGAAACATGATAGCCATGCTTCTGATGGCATGTATCCTCTGCATGTCCAGGCTTGCGGCAATAGGTGCAGGGACTACGTTGGCGTCCACCGCCTCTTCCTCGAGGTGTGCGACCTCTGGACTGGATCGCCCCACCTCGACCACGAGAAGCGGCCATCGCAGAGGAGTGCGAAGACGTAGTTGTCGAAGGGATGTTGAATCGGCTGAGACGACTATAGGCCTCCTTTATAGGAGGAATGGTTGCTCCAGTAAGAAGATGGGTACGCGCAGCCTCATATTCTGCATCAAGTCTGGCCATGAAAACTCCAACCATCGTGGAGTTCCTATATGTCTTCTGTTGTTCAACAGACGTCGTAATAGGCATGTAGCTATGAAGTTTTTTCAAACATGCCACGCAACGAAGAGTAGTAAACATGCAAAGGGCGACCATTCTGCTTGGTGTTGTAGATATCAAACTGCAGTTGAAGGATCTTTGCCTTATTCTTCGCTTGTGCATAAGTGGATGCGAAAGTATCCCACATTGCCTTGGCAGTGGGCTGATTTAGAATATCATTTGCTATTTCTGTTGTAAGTATCCAACAAAGCCATACTCGTGCGTACGCATCATCTTGCTTCCAGGAAGAATTTGCCCCAGTCTTATCTGTTGGCTCTGGGTCTGTTAAGATGTGCTCCTTATTGTTGCACTGCATGAGGGTGAGAAACTGCATGGACCATAACTCATAATTGGTCCCATCCATCTTAACGATGGGAGCCGGGCCCTTAAAGGCTCCAGACGAGAAAATGTCACCCTTAGTGTCTGACATGATGATGAAATAGCTAAATAACAGACTTCAACTGGGGGTAGACCGATATAATCGAGTCTACAGAATCATACAGAAGATCGATTGTACGTATTCATACAATCATCCTTGCTAATACTCGTTGCTTGACTAAAATCGTGTTTCTTGTAGCATCAGATCACATACCTATCCGTCAATGGGGTAGTCAGAATATGATAATAGTCCTGGAAACGAGAGCCTGGCTGCTTGGCACCGAGGGGCGAGGAATCCTGGATGACTGAGCGCCAAGGGCGCGGGGGCCTGATCGTCTGGACGTTTGGGCGCACAAAGTTCTGGACAACTGAGCGCCAAAGGCGCGGGGGCCTGGTCGTCTGGATATCTGGGCGCATAAAGTTCTGGTCGTCTGGACGTCTGGGCGCGCGCTTCTGGATGCGCTAGGGCGCAAGCGTGGCGTACAAGCTTCTGGATGCGCTAGGATGTCTGGACCTCTGTGCGTGCGCGCGAGGCGCTGAGCGCACATGGCGCGGAGGGCGCTTGCGCGAAGCGTGCGAGGCACAGAGTGCGCGGGGGAAGGGCGGCGCAGGGGTGGTGGGTCAGGTGCCGAGGTCGCGAGGAGGGGAGGGGCAGGGCACCACGCGAGGGGATGGGGGGGGGCAGGTGGCCATGCGCGGGGCGAGAGGCGTGGGGGTCCACGCGGGGGCTACATACGAGGCTCTGATACCATGTTATGGGAGAAACTAAGATAGGTCCAAGGATTCTCTTATATAGGAGAAGAACCCATTGGATAAAATACAGATTAAGAAAGAGATAAATAGAGAATTACAAAAGATAAAGCAAAAAGAAAAAAAGGTAGGAATTATCTCAATACAAAAATAGGAATTATCTCAACATCATTGAATAAGACTTCATGGATGGATGTTTGCATTTTTCTTGTGCGTGTGACATGCGAGAATTGCGATACATGGAAATGCAGTAACATGAACAACGGACGTGGAGAAAAAATGCTTGTCGTCCCAGGTTTTTTTACTATAAATCCCGAGCCAATGCACATATTTTAGTTCTCCTTACTAGATAACACTTTGTTCATTTTTATCACACCAGATCAATCCTTACTGGATTTCACACAATTAATAGTGTTTACATTGTCACACTTGCCTGAAGGTTGTCGGGTCAATTGAGCCAGCTGGAGTTTTGGACGATGGCAAACCGGAGAATGACTCAGAATTGGTGTCGGATTCAAAAGAGAAAAAGATAAAGCGAAAATTATACGTGGGGTCTCAAGCTCTGGGGTACCGCCGGGATTACATGGAGGTAGTTTTCATTTGCAGAAGTGCTCTTCTTTCCCTTTTCTTTAAACTCATTTGCCCTTGAATGGAACAATAGGTGATATCTCCGATAAAAGATGGAGTGGTTGTTGACTGGGATATGGTCGACAATATATGGGACCATGCTTTCAGGTTAGCCATCGTGTTTTGAATTGCTATTTTTTTTAAATTTCTTACACAGGATATGGTTGACTGGAATTTACATGAAGTAGTTCCCGAGTAACATACTGGCATTCACGGTAATGAGATTTTTGATGTTTTTAAAAAATGGGCAATTAGCACGCCACGTTTTTTTGAGAAGCCAACACGAAGTTTGTTTTTGAAAATCCACCTTCCCATATCTTCAAAACTTAGTCAACCCACTAGCTGTACCTCCCTGTTGACACCTGGAAAATGCACACCAAATGTTTTTTTGGAAAAAGGATTAACTGGGATAATGCGAGGAACTAATGTGATTTTGAGGTGAGAGGGAGGGCCGACTTTTGTTGAGATCAAAATGAGCAGAGTGAAGGAGAAATGGTGCAAGGTCTCTTACCAGCTTATTATCAAAGTTAAGTAATCATCCTAGTGAGACACCTCGCTCTACAAGATGGTTGAGAGAGTTGCAGAAAAGCGGGGAGAAAGACCTCAACTGGTCACTATTTGATGTTTCTTGCTTACTTCTCTTGTTGTGGTCCGAATCCTCCACTTGTCATTACACTTGAAAGAGGATAGAGCCCTAACTCCTTGTCAATTGAACCGACCCCATTAGTATGGAGTTCTGAAGGTGCAATTGAAATGAGATAAAATGCCAATGCCTCCTAACTTCTTGTGCATAGAAAAATTCCTCTTAACAAGCAGACTAGGATCCTGTCATTTGTCGAATAACAAGTCTAACTAGATATACAGTAAAATATGAATATCTGCTTGTCTGTAATGTTTCCAACTGGTTTTATAACTTCAACACAATGATTCACAACTATATAATACTAACCAGAAAATGCTGGTTAGTGACCAAGTAAGATTTTTTTATACACATGATCTACCTTGGACATTCTATAACATCACAAGATGAGAAAACAAACCATTCTTCAGCTTTAAATATTTTGTTGGTAACTTTGTTTTGGAGGAAAAATAGTGTGACATCGGGGAGATGTCCACCCTTGTTGTTTTGTAACTTGTATAATTATGAATTTGTATTTATGAGGTTGAGACATACTTGGCTGAAGGAGTTGATTACCTTTCTTTGATCGACCCAATTCATTTGATTATTTATTGATTTTTTTACGTAATGGTAATCTAATACATGTCTTTGAAGTGATCGATTATTGATAAACCCAATGGAGCATCCTATGCTGCTGGCTGAACCTTCTTCTAACACACCACAACAAAGAGAAAGGTGATTGATCTGTCTACTTTTTTTCATGCTATTTGTTAAAGTGGTCACATTCAATTTCTCATGATATCAGTTACCTCTTTACAAGGGACTATTTGATGTAATATCTTCCTATAATTTGAAATTTTGGGTACACATGTTTCCCTTATGTATCCAGTTTTAGTTGCTTTAAGTTCCCTAATGTGATTCTTTTGAGAGAGAAAGTAATCGAACCTTGGTATGAATCAGGTTTTGTGTTGCCAACTATTTGCACTGCTTTATCTAAAAAAACTATTTGCACATCTTCTTGACTGTTGGTCAATTGTGTTGATTGACAACTAGTTGAGTTTTTTAAATACAGATCTCTTAGCCTTACCTAGGAAGATAATTATCAGGCAAGGTTCGAAATCTCAATTTCGATTTCATTTCGGTCCCCTCCAAAATCGAAATTTCGGTGAAATTTTGGGAATTTTTGTCCGTTTTGATGGAAATGTCGAAAATTGCTCAAAAAACCATTTTCAACCATTTTTTCACAAATTAAGATCTTCCAAGTTATCACAACAATAAATAACTTACAAATACGCACTTATATCACACATACTGCTCATATATGCCCCTTATATCGCACATATCGATCATATCGATCGAGTCGATGTTAATGCTGATTCTTGGCTGATACATACTGGAAATTGATATCATCCAATCCAAGATCTTAAAACAACAATAGCTTACAAATGCACACTTATATTACACACATCTCTCCTCCATACGCCTTATATCACACCATATCGGTCATATCCGACATAGTGTTGAGCTGACTGATAGATATTGTAAACGGAAATCAAAATAACTACGTTAACAACACATAGAAGACGTCTTTTGTTTATAAAAATAGAAGAGCATTTTGATTCTAAAAAGTAGATAATGATTAATTAAACTGTGTTTTGTTCATAGAAATAACTGTCGCGGACGAAGTTCTAATGAATTGCAGAATTAATCACAGACTTACAATAAAGATGCATCTATTTACGAAGATAAATGACAAGCGAATGAAACGAACAAGCTATATCAGATATATAGAAGCTATAGAGTTGTTTCATCTCCATTGCTTAAACCCA
Organism: Ottelia alismoides; assembly: GCA_037367405.1. NCBI lineage: Eukaryota > Viridiplantae > Streptophyta > Magnoliopsida > Alismatales > Hydrocharitaceae > Ottelia > Ottelia alismoides. Next base: position 496,904 of record JAZKJV010003143.1, on the reverse strand, counting down.
AAGTGGAGGAAGCTCCCCAAGTTGAATAATCGCCGTATGTACCCCCCTGTCGCACCATACCCTACTAGACAATCAACGAGCCTGGGGGAGCCTAGGTTGGCCCCCCCTTGTGGGGGTGCGGGGGCAACGTCCCTGGCCCAAAATAAAATATATAAATCATTATGTGTTCTAATATTGGAAATAAGTAAATAAGTAGTAAAATTAAGCTCACATAGATAATACTGTTGATATACATAGATATCGCGGAATTTCAACGATATCGATCGAAATCCAGGAAAATTTGTACTGAAACCATGAATTTCAACCGAAATGGGTCGATATGTCAAAACGTCAGCGAAATTTCGGTCGAAATCCGGGAAATCGACATATATAGGAGTTTCAATACCCATGACCTCTCGAAGCCAAAATTTCGTGAAATTTCAATCCATGTTATCGGGCGACCATCTCGTTACCCTTTTTTCCAAGAAGCAAAGAGTGACCATCCAATGTGGGGATGCCATCTAAAATTTATTAATATTAAAATCACACCTTGTTACTATTTTTTTGAGAGAAAAATAGGACGGACCTCCATGAAGACACCTCATTATTTTGATTCAAAAAAATGAAGACAACTTGTTATTATACGACCTTATGGGGGAAGATGATCGTTAGGTGGACATTGCGATGATCTTTGCACTCTTAATATACAAGTACATGGTTCTCTCAACGGGGATAACCTCTACTGGTATAAGATCTTCGTCGGGATCCCACTGCAATCACACTTTATTGGTCTCACCATATGTAGAAAACCGCATCCCTTCGACAATTTTTTGATTTGAGTAGCCGTAGTTGATGTATTGTTTCGAGACTTTGGTTGTAGACTTCTAGAGTTTTTTTGAGAAGGAAAAGGGTGGTCTCCCGAGATAGGATCCACCGCACTAAAATATATTAGTAATACTATAAAAGACACGAGACGCTGCACAACACACTCTACGATGTTCTAAGATATTCTCAAAATAGAACACCTACCTGCGAAAGACATTCACTTCTACCACCCCAAATCACCCACAAGAAGGCACCCATTACCACACACCGTACATATGACATTCCAAAACCCCCTCTCACTAGCTGTATCAAGACAAGCAATCTCCGCTTTCCTCTAGACATGAGCCGAGTGGATGCATGTAAAAAAGTGCACCAATTCTTCCACTCCATCCCCACACCTATCACAAGTAAGATCCCGCCATGAATGTTGGGTGGAGGGTCGACAACGAGGCTTATGGCGTTAAAGTTGGGTGTTGTAAAAAAGCTACTAATTAATTACGTAAAGAATATCGTGGCACAAATGGATAAAGGGAGAAAATCGAACAAAATGAGATTACCATGCTTGACATGATCGAGGAATGATGCGTTCTTGGGCATAGATGAACTAGAATTACATTGATTGTAACATAACATTATTTAAGAAGAAGACAAGAAGAGTGTTAGAGAATTGAGATATATGTCGAGAGATACTTGGTTGAAGGAGGGCGATGCAAACACAGAGTCCTTCAATGTCATGGCTAGCAACATGCTATTCATATGCACATGAACTTTATCGATGCCATCACTTTTCAAGGCGAGCAAATTTAGGGTGATTTGGAATTTGGCATGACGTTGGTGGACCACTTCTTGACATTGAGTAAAAAAACATGCACATCATCAAGTGTTGGTCAGGTCTAGGAGTCAACATCTCAGACGCGAGGGGACGAATCGATACAGATTTTTGGAATATAGTAGGTGCACCATTTTTTTGGGTTAATTACGTATGTCACATGGATATGATAATATTCCTTTTTCCTTTTTATTTTTCGAGGAGTTACGAGATGTATAAAAGACGATACCATGGAGATCTTTTAAGAGTTGAAAGTGGGTAACTCGAGATTTGCACATTTAAACAAAACATTCATCTTTTTATTGCCCAAGAAAGATGTGACTGTGTACATGGAAGGTTTTAGAACCACCACTCCCCAATGTTCACCATCTCATTGTGGGTAAATGAGCTTGTAAATTGACATCGTGGCATTCTCAGTGACATTATCTCTCCACAAAACTGCCTTTATCACGCACACGTTTATGATGATGGAGAACTTGTTTATGGCATCGAAAATATGGTAGATTGGAAAAGAAATTACGTGGGATGAATGCTATGGAAGATGGACATTTTAAGATATGATTGTGTAGAGTTGTGATTCAATTGGGCCTCACTACATAGGTGTGGCGTCCCATTCAGATCCGATCCGCTTACCTGAGGGTCTAGAGCCTAGAATACGATCACAGAATTTCAACCCAAGATCCTTTTAGCCATTTAGGAGTAAGTATAATAAGATACATGCTATACTATTATTTATAACCGTACTTTGCACACAATTAATGATGCAGTGTGAAACGGATAAATAGGGCCTCATGTTCTACTTATTATCTGTTATTTAGAGGCTAATTTTATTTACGTTTATTTGAGTCATCGTAATTTTATTTAAATAAAAGAGATCACCTGTGATCTCAAAGTAGTTAGTTTAAATTTGAATTTCAAATTTAGTTAGTCGGTTAGAGTCAAATTAGGATAAGTAGTTTTGGATTTGAATTTGAGTTTCTATTTTTGGTAATCTCATCCCTCCTATATAAAGGGATGATAGACTAGTTGTTTAGACAGTTCAGTTGATATGAAAAATTGAGATTTTATCTCTATCTCCGTCTCTCTCTTTCTCTGTCAACGTGGTTTTCATGATTCTCTTCTCCAAAATCCCTCATTTTTTCGACGAGCTTTCTCTTTTCAATCCCTCCAATTTCTTCCCCACCAAATATCTCCACCTTCAAATAATTTTTCCGCCGTCGCCGAATTTTTCTTTTTTGCATCAATTGGTATCAGAGCACGGCCTACATATCGTCCTCACGATCTGACGATCCGTCCAGACATTCGCGTCGATATGCGACGAAACACCATCATTCGTCGGAGCGGAAACGACGAGCCGAAGAAGCTTACAACAAGGAGATGGACGCACTGCGAGATTTCCAATCCAAATGTCAAGATTTCCAAGCTAAATGTCAAGAGTTCCAGTCCGAAAGTCGAGATATGATGGCTAATTTCGAGGCTATGTGTGCCGCCCTATCAAGATCTTCCACTACCAAAGCCGCTGTCCAGAATTTTGATGAAGAAAACCTCGTCGTCGATGAGGATTTGCTCGCTGTCCAGGTCATTCCAGAAGGAAAAGACGACAATCTGCTTGCTGTCCAGGTGATTTCCGACTTGAAAAACCCTCCGAAATCGACCCCGACACCATCCACGACCCCCTCGCAGGTCCCCCTCACCATTACCTCACCTCCAACCCTCATCCTAGCCTCGATGTCGGTCCCGCAACCAAAATCAGCCACAGCCCCTGCACTCGCACCCCATGCAACATACCCTCCAGTCCCAAACTCCCCTCCCATCGCAACCCTTGCCCCCCCACCACCTCCGCCACCTCCCAGCGCCACCTCCGCACAACCAGCCCCACCCGTTGCACTCGTATACCCTTCTGCGACACCCGCACCCCCAACTGCCACCATCAGCCCCACCGCCATTCCCATACCTCTTGCGATACAGTCCCCAAAACCAACGCCGCCTTCCACACCATCGGGCCCCCTCCCGCTACGCCTTCTCTCCCAGCCCCAGTCCCAATGCCCCCTGCCCCAGCCCTGACACCCCCTCCCACCACCCCTGAATCCATTGCGATGCACCTCCCAACCCCTGTGTCCTCTCCCGCAACCCCAGAACCTCCGCCTGCCGCAAACCCCACGCCCCCAACACCCCTTTCCACCATCCCCGCGCCGCTGGTGCAAGCCCCTTCACCCCCTCCGTTAAATCCCCCACCCACCCACCGTTGTTTCCCTACTCCCACCCTTCCCCACCTCTGCTTGGCTACGAAGTCGACCCCCTCCCGAACAACCCCGCAAACACCCTGCACCTTCCATCCCACCCCCTACTTCCAGCAACTCCACCCTCCCTCGCCGCCACAGTCTCCTCTCACCATCTTCGTGCCTCCGATAACCCCTCCACCCCCTCCCGCCGCAGCCTTTGCACCCCCACCGCCTACCCATCCCCACCCATTCGCCTCACGACCGCCGTTGCAAACTGCCGCGACACCAGTGCGATCAGCATCAGCCGCATGGGACGCCTTAGCACGAGCTCGAGGACGGCGCCTCCCCCGTTCTTGTTGCCGCCGCCTATTTGTTCTGAAGGGAGAAACCCTAACAATAGTTAGGGATGCATTCTCAACCGGATCCCTAGAAATAAGGGAAATGAATCGGAAAAATTGCAGGAAAATCCCTCCTCATAAAAACTTTTACTGGAGGGTCATGATTGAAGGGGTACGCAAATTGCATTCCACCCCCCGGGTGCAGGAATATTTAAAAAGAAGTGCTGAAAGAACAAAATCTGGATGGCCTCCTTACCCAATTGGGATTAGGATCATGGGTTTCACCTATTTAAAGGCCCCATGGCTTAATTCATTAGCCACATCTCCTCCTCTACTTTACTTGTGCTATTGCTCTGCTATGGATTCTCCAAAGGCGATGAAGCACGAAACGAGGATGCCCCACCAAATCTTCAAGCACCACATCGACAAGACAAAATCCACATGGGCACCGGCATTTGCGCCTCACATGCTCTTCCGTCACGAAGTCAACGATTCCAACCATCGCCCCACGCATGCCTGGATTCCGCCGTTTGCTCCACACCAGTTCTTCCATGGAATGATCGAGAACGCTGATTTAAATTTATCAACCTCCAAGCCTGCAGATCCATCAATTCGTTGGGAGACGAATTTTTCAAGCGGAGGAGAATTGATGCAGCGTGAAACGGATAAATAGGGCCTCATGTTCTACTTTTTATCTGTTATTTAGAGGCTAATTTTATTTACGTTTATTCGAGTCATCGTAATTTTATTTAAATATAAGAGATCGCCTGCGATCTTAAAGTAGTTAGTTTATATTTGAATTTCAAATTTAGTTATTCGGTTAGAGTCAAATTAGGATAATTAGTTTTGGATTTGAATTTGAGTTTCTATTTTTGGTAATCTCATCCCTCCTATATAAAGGGATGATGGACTAGTTGTTTAGACAGTTCAGTTGATATGAAAAATTGAGATTTTATCTCTATCTCCGTCTCTCTCTTTCTCTCTCAATGTGGTCTTCACGATTCTCTTCTCCAAAATCCCTCGTTTTTCCCACGAGCTTTCTCTTCTCAATCCCTCCAATTTCTTCCCCACCAAATATCTCTACTTCAAATAATTTTTCCGCCGTCGCCGATTTTTTCTTTTTTGCATCAATTAAACTTTAAGATTTTTATCAGTTGCACCCCTATGAGACATTGCAATATCAATTATGCCCCTCCCTTTTTTGAAATATCAGTTGCGCCCCCAATTTCTTGTCGTTCGATCAGTTGTGCCCCTCCATTACTTTAGCTGTCAATAAGTTGAGTTTAACTACGATTTTTCAAACCATGGTGAGATTAAGAGGGACAAAACTGTCCAAACACTCTCCCCGACCATCCTCTTCCTCCAGCCCATCCTTGTGGACCCCTCAGGATCCGAGTACCCGTTTACGACAAAATTCGCAATATTTTATACACATGAGATCACACAAGTCGCAGAAAAACATGGAAAATATTTCGCGTAATTATGACATTCATTTCCATCATATAACCACAAAGTAAGAGATAAATGGCACCAAAATTTCTTTTCATTAATATTCATATCAATTTACAACATGTACAAGGATCTTCCATTTTACAACATATATCCCAAAGTGTGATACAAAAGAGATAGCATTTACATCACCATTTGAACAAAAACTGAGGCAAAGTAATTCATACCGTCTAGTGTATAATCTGTCTCCAGGAAGCATGTATAGCTACTGAGCTGCCACTAAACTGCAGGCTGTTTGCCTGCCAAACACGTTAGGAAAGAAGAGGCGTCCGCAATCGCTGGTACCTTCCAAAAACTTATAAAAATAACTAGTCATTTTAATATGTGCAAAAACAAGCAAGTAGAGAGGTGGAAGTAAGTTTACATCTACTTGCGTAAGTAAAAAGGTTTTTCAGGCTATTTGTAAGCGTCTCAAATGTTTATCCCAAAACCCAACATTTCCCACATGTGACATATTTATATAGTAGTTGAGTATTCATGAGTGTATGAGTGTAAGCACATATATCATTTTCTTCAGAGATCACATTGGTGAGTGATAATGGAAAAGTTAAGATTGGAAAGATCTCTTAGTTTATTTAAATTCTTAGATAGAGAGAATAGTTATTTCCTACTAATCCCAACTTTTGATCGTAACTTCTCCAATTCTTAACTTCAATGTTTCAAATATAACTAGATGATGTAGATGTAGATATGGATGATCTAGATATAGAATCGCCAAGTCTGTTGGCGAAGTAAACTCAAGCGGTGAAGAAGCCTACAAATGGCTCTTCCGTCTCGCCCTCTAATTGGAAGCGCGGTCCAATAGAGGGATAGGTCTACTCCCAAACTACGCCACTGAGACGGGTGAGAGAGACTCCCTAGAAAAGTCGCTCTAGAAACCTGCCTGACTAGTACAGGCGAACGAGCTCGTACGTAAAAACTGAAAACCAAGGATCCCCCGCCTGGGTATCCTAAAAGACAGGGTCAGCGGAACTGGTCTATAGTCGGGATCCCAACGATGCGTAAAAACACTGCGAGCTCGCGTAAAAACCGAAAAGAGACTGGGATCCTAGACCCGCGCATTAAGCGGCCGCTGCCCTAACTGGACTTCCTATTCTCCCAGGATCCCCCGCCTGGGTATCCTAAAAGACAGGATCGGCGGAACTGGTCTATAGTCGGGATCCCAACGATGCGTAAAAACACTGCGAGCTCGCGTAAAACCGAAAAGAGACTGGGATCCTAGACCCGCGCATTAAGCGGCCGCTGCCCTAACTGGACTTCCTATTCTCCCGCCCAGTTGAGGGTCACCGCACCCTCGCACGGTCAAGTGTAAGGATCACCATGACCGGCACTATTATTGGTCAATAATGATTCTCAACAAACCAAATATATTTGTCATCATCTATTAACATGCCGAATGCATACTGTAACCAGATGGCTTCTAACAGAGTTCTTGATCCAAGTTCCATAGTTGAGAATGGCAACTAACTCAATTCTTTCAATGGAAAAATCAACATTACTCGTCATTTGATAGTCAAGTGGATTCTCTCTCAACTCTTTAAGATTTTTAATAGTAACAGTTTAATGAGCTATACACAACTGTATATAATATTCTTAGATTCCAGATTTCTTACTCTATTGGATATTTGTGGAGTAGATATACTCAGAAAACCCTCTCTTAATTGATTTATTATTGGTTCCAACATAGAGACGTGAAAGATTATTTAACTCCTTTTGATGTTTTGACATGTCTGATATTGAAAAGAGGCAAAAGCTGTGCATTCTTAGTCGCATAAAGCATGGTAATTGGTTGATAGTATCTAGGCAAACAATGAGTTGTATTGGTATACATAATACACATACATAAGGGCGTAATACTAGAATGTAGTAGCAACATTCTAATACTCGTGGACAGCAGTAACAGTGGTTTGAGTTGAAGGGAACTGAGTCCAATTTACCTAATGATAGTAATTAGATATCATTTGATTTCCCTTCTATATTAGCTTACATACTTCTATGGAAGGTTTGTCTCTTTTGTATAAATATATATACGTATATTCCCATCAAACAGACTCCATCTGATCATCTTCTTGAGCCATCTGAATGCTCTTTCACATTTTCTGGAATTTGACTAATGCATCCTGGATAATGTTATTTACTAAGTAAAAGTTTTATAAGTCAATAAATAGTTATTGGATGATTATCATATATATTTGTGGATATTTTTATTGCTGAAATCTTATATCAGTTCTTAATGTAATTGCCAATAGTAGTATACAATCATCATGATTTTTTTTTTTAAATTAACCAACAGTCTACAATATAGTACAGTACAGTACCCTCCAGAAGCTATGAAAACATGCTAACCCCCTTCTACTTGAATTTAACTCATAATTGATATTAATAATCTTTCCAGGAACTGTTACTAATATTTTTTTTCTATACTCAGAACAAATCCATATAAATTCCAATCAGATCAAAATTTCCATTTTTTTAAATAGTCATTCACTGAATCCAAGCAGCAGAGATTATAATCAGATCTGGATTTCTGAATTTTTTTGAAGTTTATTTTATAAATTTCCAGTCCCAAACCTCTAGAAATTAGAGAATCAAATGTGTAGATACACATGCATGACAACAAATGGAGAGAAGAGGATGGTACCTATTCTTGGATCAACTTTGGAGATCAAAAACTTGCTTTGATTCAAGCATGCAGTGGTTCCTTTGGAGAAAAGAAGCTACAGCTCCAGATCTTGGCTTTAAAGGGTTGCTTGAAGTCTTCAACAGTGGTAGGACAGCAAGTTGGGACTGTTAGGAGCAGCAGTAGCTTCTGTGGTTGCTTGAGGCTCCAGGTCTTCAAAAGAAGGGCAGTGGGGAAGAAAAGAGAAGAGAAGGGCTACGGCTGGAAGTTTTGGAATTAATGGGAAAAACAAAATCTTCTTGGCTCTTTATATATATGAGAAGATGGGTTAAAAGCCTAAAAGGATGACATGTGGAAATGGCAAGCCAAGTGGAAGATATTTGAGGGGCAAGTGGAGGCTAAGAAAAAGGAAGAAAAAAAAACCAACGGGCTGGTGCAGACTGTTATCTGCTACAATAAAAAAAAATTTTAATATTTTTTTTCATTTTTCTCTCTTTAATTGATATACTTAAAGTTGACCACACACGAACATCGGACCTCCGATTTCGACGCGCAATGGCTCGTTTTGATCGTTTCTAAATGACGATTAATTTGAGTATAATATTGGTATACTTTCGGTCGGGTTTGGATGTCCGAAATTTTCGAGGTACGGTTTCGATTTCGGATTAAATTTTGTGGTTTAAAAATACCAAACGACCTTCGATTGACGAACGGTCGATTCCGTTGGTCTTGTATTGTCGAATCGGATCTACTGACGGTCTCGGTTCGTTTTGCGGTTTCCGAATTTGCATCGTGGCTTTTCGCGGCACGCATTACGATGCGATCGATTTTCGATCGATTTCGCCCGAACGACTTTTGATTCACGATCAATTGATCGTTTTAGGTTATCTAATGTCGTCAGATAACTTTATTGGGTCAATCGGACCTTAATCGGATCGAGTTCGGGTTTGTAGAAACCCGGATGTTACAATCCTCTTCCACCGTACACGAACTCCGGCATCCTTCTTCATCATCCTCATCGATGCACGTAACTTCATCGACTTCTATTGCAGTATAAGTTGTATGCGTCACTTATGAGGGAGATGGGTAAATGGATCTCTCCAGGTTCCATTTACCCCATCCATATGTTTAGTCCCACATCTACCAGTGGTGGGACTTTGGAGGCTCTGTGTAGGCTATATAAGGAGCCCCAGACCTCCTGTATCAGATGAGAAAAAGCAATGCTACATCCGCCCCTTTGAGGGCTTCTCTAGTGGTTTCATCCTGCTCCTTAGGGAGTAGGGTTCCACGTAAAAATATTTTTGTTCTTCATGTTTATATTATTTTCTATGATTCCGATTCTGCTTCCTATTTTCTAACATGGTATTAGAGCGGGTCGATTCTCGAGGATTCCAAGTTCTTAGTTCTTTTCGAGATTCGATTTTTTTGGTGTTGTATTCGTGAGAATTATTGTTCATGATATGAGAGATGAACTCTTGAATTTTCTGAATTTGAGATTTGATGTTATTCTGGGATTGCGCAAAGTAGGGTTCGAACCCTAATCGTTGTTCTCCCAAGAGGGTTCCCACGAATCCTAATTCTTTGCGGCCGCTGTATCATCATTCTCCAGGGCATTCTCCAAGGCAGCAACCTTTTTCCAGGGCATTCTCTGCAGCCTTCTTCGAGCATCTCCCTGTGCAGCCATCATCAGACGGCGCATGCATATAGTAGATTTGCAGATCGCATGCCCAACTCCTACATCGTGCAACGGTGCACATTCACATCCCAGGCGCCTTCAAGCCCTCTCGCCTCAGCGAGACCCCATGCGCCCATCTTCGACCCCAGGCGCCCCTCTCTGCTTCTGTGTGCGCGTGCCTGCGCCTCCAGCCGCCTGCCTGCGTCCTGTCGACTCCATGCGCAGGCGGCACATCCACCTTCTCGCGCCCAGCCATGCGGCGCCGCCCCAAAGATGCAGGCGACCTCCTCCGTGCGTGAAGCTCACGCGAAGCCCCTCCTCCTCAGGCCTCTTCCTCGCGCCATCGAGGCTCCAAGCCCCTTGCGCTCGCCATGCATTTATTTATAAGAAAAAAACAAAGGATTACTGCTGTATTCTTCCTTTCTAAGGAAAACAAGGGATATTTACACTCATAACCATGAGTAATTTCGTAATTACCACAAAAATCCTTTATAATCACGAATTACACCTAATACCTTGAATACATGCTCCGTTTTACACCCATAACCTTTCGTTAGTTTAGTTCAATAACTCAACTATATGGGTGAGTTAATCTAACCAATACATGATCTAACGGCTATGATTACTCAAAACTAAAAAAAGAAAAGAAATTTCTTGCAGGGGCGGTAGGGGTTGGGTTCCACGGGACTACTGGAGGGGGGCTTCGACTGCTGCAGGGGAAGGGGGGGTCTTCGACTGTTGGGGGGGGGGGGAGTTGGGGGGCTTCGACTACCTGGGGGGGGGGGTCGGCACGGGGGCAGGGGGATTTGCAGGAGGCCGACACCAGGAAGACTTTGCAGGTCGGCACACGCGGTGGGGGGGGTTTCAGGAGGTCGTCACCCGAGGGGGGGGGTGTTCGTCTGCTGGAGCGGCGGGAAGGGGGGGGGGGATGGGGGGCTTTGCAAGAGATCAACTTGGGGTTTGTGTTACAGGAGGTGGGCGATCTGCAGGAGGGGGTGCAGAGGCTCACGGGAGGGGGGGGGCTTTGCAGGAGATCGACGCGGGGTTTGGGTTGCAGGAGGTGGGCGATCTGGAGGTGCTGAGGCTTGTGGGCGGGGTGTGGGGGCTTGCAGGCATCGAGCTCTTGTGGACAGCCAACCTCCAACGGCTGGGGGGTCTTGCAGCAGGCATCGAGTTCTTATTGCCGGGGTTCTGCCTCTGGAGGACGGCCTCAGTGTTTGAGTCGAGGAAGATCACCGGGATCTTTGCAACAAAGTCCCACCCCCTCGCCTCCCGCTGACCTCTGCAATGAAGCCAACCCTACCCTTCGCCTCCACCATCGTGCCCCCCGCCACCAGCAAGAACCACTCCCCTCACCTACACACCCACCTACACATAAAGCCTCCACCCCATCGCCGTCGCTAGCAAGCCCGCTTGGATCGAACATCAACAGTGGGGCTTTCTGCAGGGGGAAGCGGAAGAAGGCGATGGGGTTAGTTCTTCACCGAGGGGGCTTTGGCGAGGGAGGAAGTGGTCGGCAGCAGGAGGAGGAAGGTGGCAGCGGGGGGGGGGGGGTAGGGGGTGGGGGGGATGGGGTGGCTAGTTGGAAGAGGAAGGGGAGTGGGTCCTTCCTAAATATTAGGAACTTAAAGGGTATACATTGTAAAATGATTGATGGATATTGTTATTGTTAACAGGAAATTGGATAGAAGTTAGTACTCGATTATTGGTGTAAGAGCTAAATGCTATTCAGGGTCTTGGTTGCAAAGAAGGTCGTATCGATATCGTTTCGGTCTGTCCGGAGAAGGAAATATTGGGATATATCGTCGTTATCGGCGGAGATGTTGAAAATAGCTCAAAAAAGCCATTTTTTTACCATTTTTTCAGAAATTAAGACCATTCAAGATATTAAAGCAACAAATAACATACAAATACACACTTATATCACACATATTGGTCATTTATAGACTATATATCACACATATCGATCTCGCACATATCGCCATATCGGTCATATTGTTGTTAATGTTGATTCTTGACATAAATATTGGAAATGGATTTTATTCAAGTTCTTATAACATGAAATACAAATATACACTTAGATAACACATATAGATCATTTATGAGGACTATGATCCTTATATTGCACATATCGAACATATCACTGATATTGTTTGTTGTTGACATACTATATATATTGAAAATGGAGTTCATCCAAGTTCTTTGATCACTAAATAACTTACAAATGTACTCATACTCTCTTAGATCACACATTTCAATAATGATTAGCGAGACAATGTTTGTTTGGCATAAAGATTTATCCATTTACAAAAATAAATGAAAAATATCCAAATCAATGTAATATTGTAAAAGAAATGACCTAAAACCAAGAATTTCACGGCGGATCTAAATCACCCCCTGCCTTGTTGTCTCTCATAGCGGATTGCGGACTAAATGAACTTGCAATAGTTTTCCCATGTTATGTACGAGTACATGGCCTTATAATCCATGATATACTGTATGTATTGATAGCCATCAATCTATGAGTATCCTGAGTCGAGGATAAGCATCGTTAGATCCTGTATCACGAGGTGCACGTTGAGGCTGCGAAGTATTAGCTTGAAATCCTCGAGATGACGATGACGTAGTAGGAGAAGATTTCTGCGGAGGAGGACCTGGAGGAGCGTAGTACTTAGGGAAGAAACCAAAATTGTCACCACCAAAGAAGCTGTTCTGGCTCTACTCGGGTTGGCTACCTTGGTAGTTCTCACTGCTGTAGATGTTATATCTTCCATACCCACTGTTGCAACCATATCCATTTGATGGAGGAGTATACGCCCGCGGAGGAGGAGGTCCAGGTGGAGGAGTAGGAAAATATTCAGGAAAGACGCTAAATGATCTCTCGTCTTCTGAGGATCTATATCCACCCAGGGGACTTGGTGTTCCTCTACGGTATGGGCTGTCAATATCCATGCAACTCAACGAATCTACATATGATATCAAATCATCCATGTAGCTATCTGTAGGACGATGGCCACGTCGTCCATATGCATCGTAATCCATAGGTCCTGGACTCGGACTTGGGACAAACTGCCCATGTATGTTTCCACTTCGCTCCATGTATTCTCATCCTGACTCGAATCTTGTATCATCATGTGGTCCACGACCCTCCTCCTGACCATGACCCCCCTGAATGTCTCTCGTCGTCCGATCCACCACGACCACCAACATCATCATCATCATCATCGCTCCCACTCTCATCTTTTGATTTGGATTTGGATTTCGACCCTGTAGAGAGAATGTCGTCCACATTCGTATCAAGCTCCACCCCCATCATGTGATCCATGATCACCATTTGCTGATCCTGACCCCCCTTGAATATGTCTCCCCATCGCCTGATCCACCATGACCACCACCACCACCACCATCATCGCTCCCACTTTCATCTTTTGATTTGGATTTTGATCCAGTAGAGAGAATGTCGTCTACAATCGCATCAAGCTCTACCCCTACAAGAGGGTCAGTGATTCGCCTAGATCTGGTCATGTAGTCACCAATGGTCACGTAGTCACCAACATCTGCTCCCATTTGTTGGCTATATTTTGATTCGGCCTGCCTCCCGGTTGATCGAGCAGTGGAGTATCATTGGAATCCAACCACCTCTGCAGAATATCATCCTCTGCATCTTCGTCGTGCATCTTGAAAATATATGCAAGATCGACGTGGTCTGTGTAGTCCTTTTTGTCATGCCCCCCTTGCATGTTTCATCTTCAACCTCAAGTTGGAGTGCACAAAAGCAAGATCGTGGAGCCTCTGTTCTTCCAACTTGTTTCGTCTCTTCGAATGGATCAAGTTGAATGTGCTCCAGTTTCTCTCACAGCCACTGACAGATGCGGTTCGGGACAATACTTTCACTGCCACTTTCCATAGGTTGGGAGCTTCCATCCCATGCAATAACCGCCATTCGGCTGTGGAAAATCCAAACGAGATAAATCAATAATAGTAAAATTGTTATACATCACAATCAATAGACTTATTCGTTTTAGTCCTTACTAGGAAGAGTACTGCCTCATCCATCAATCGCGGTTATTCTATCGAAAGAACCCAAGGAACCCCTAAAGTATTTGATCTGCACATTATTTAAAACTTTAAGTCATAAAAAGGTTTGTGCCTCAAAATAATTTAAAACTCACTCTAGGCGATTATAGACTGTACATTATACAATCAATATTACCTCATTCATGCACGGGGTTTGTGCGTTCTCGTCCTTGATGAGCTTCTCCACCGCAACTTGTACAACGGCTAGAAGGTCAACATTTGTACCAAGACTATTCTTGTATTGGTACTTCGGATTCAAGTAATACGCGGGAGATGAACAAATCTCAAATTTTAATCCTTCTAAAATGCCTACAAAATGGATAAAAAATAGGATTTTTATCGGTTGTGCTCCTCTGAGATATTGTAATTTTAGTTATGCCCCTACCTTTTTGGGAATATCAGTTGGACCCTCGACTTCTTGCCTGTTTATCACTTGTGCCCCTCAGGTTAGTAGCCGTCCATACCTAACGCAAACAAACGTTAACTTTGGGGATACAATGGGAGTTAAATATAAAAAAGAGGACTTGAAAGTCATTCACCCATCCTCCTCTGGCACATCTTCCTCTGTTGCATGCGGCCTCCGACCTCCTCCTTCATTATCGTCGCCGTCACGACCCTTAAAACCTTCGCCCACCGCTATGCTGCCGTATAGAAGTTCCCCGACCCTTCCTGCGTCATCGGCAGTGCCTGCCCCGCAAAGATTTGTTGAAGATTTGGTGGCATGGAGAAGGTTTTGCTCGAAGTTCTCGTCTGCTATTCGGAGGAGCTCGAAAAAATCTTGATGTTGCTGCGGAGAATCGGAATAGAGCTCCAGTTTCTTGCGAGGAAAGGGGTGACATGGATCACCTCCATCGATTATACAGAAAAAGGTTCAATGCTGCAGATCACCACCATTAATTATACAAAAGTGTATTAAATTGCATCAAGATCAAGATATATCAAATGGATAAAGAAATTTCATTTTTTTCACTAGGTTGATCTAGTTCACATTCAATACATATGTCAAAAGGCAAAAATACCACTCGATCAAGATCGATTGAGGTACAAATCCAATGTCCAATCCATGAATACAAACCAAATTTCAGGAAATTATCCAACCAATGAGAACGATCGAAGCATGAATCCGCATGAACAAATTAATCAAGTGTTTGATTCATCTGGAAGGATCGAAACTGGCTATCTTCAGCAAATCTCCATCAAATCCTCTATAACCGAAGGCTTCATCAACATTTCATTTGTGTCTTCAGTACACAACCTTTCAATCTTGCACATGAGATATCGACGGCCCTCTTCACACTCTATCGGTTCTCATGCCTGGAAGCAGGACAACTATGGCTGGCATGTCCTGAATGCCGAGCTTCGTGCAGAGGAGATCTTCTTCCTCTTCCTCCCCTTCTCTTCCTCCTCCCTAGCACCTCCACCTCCTCCGCCCCGTACTCTACCACCCGTCATCTCGTTACCAGCTCCAGCACCGCCACGTCGAAGCCATAAACACCGCCCCTGTCCAACACCACCACGTCCACTAGCTCCAGTGTTCGGAAATGCGGTCCATGCGGGTCACTTGACCGAAGCGCATATGTCATATGCGGCAATATGCGGTCAAAACGCATATGCGGTCCGCATATACGGCATATGCAGCCGCATATGCGGCCGTATATCGGATAGGATTCATGTTAATCCATGACATGTTGATGACACATTAACTCGATTTTTTTCCCGAGCAACTCTTATGCCATCATTTACATTGACGCATCTTTTCATTATTCTCGTATATGTTCCATTTGGGTCTATAATCTAGGGTATTTTTTCTCATATCTATTTTTTCTCATTGTTCCCAACACTTATTAATGAATTGTTTACGACCTTTTGAATTTTCTATCTAATGAAATTTATTCTAACTCTTCAAATAAAACATGAAATAATTAACTAACAGTCTGGCACTTTACATATTTGTGCTTCTAATAAATTTTATATGCAAATACAATTTCCCCTAAATTTTGTGTCAACATATTTTTCCCTTGGAGATGCAAGTATGCATATAATTTTGGGTGTATGATTTGTATACCTATGATTATTATTTAGCTTTTGTTGTCTACATGATCTATATATACATTGAAGGTTTTCCTATAGAATTCGTTTGTTCCCTATTGAATCTAAATTTGTATATGTATATATGCATTAAATTTAAAATAACACTAAAAAATAATCAATTTATAATATCATACTTATTGATTATATTATCTTATTCAAAATTTTTGATTTTCGATCTTGTTAGATCATCAAATTTTTTATATAATAACATTTTATTGTTTATTTTATAATTTTAAATTAAAATATTATAAACCGTATAAACCGCATATACTTCCGTATACTCCTCCGCATATCCGCTTACTCGCTTTAGACCGCATGACCGAACGAATACCGCATACCGCATTTCTGAACCTTGACTAGCTCCAGCACCTCCTCTGCCTGCGCAGCCTCCCCCTCCGCCCCTGTCCTCCGCACCCTGCCAACAGACTCCTCTGCCCCCAGCATCCTCCTCCTCCCCACCAATTCTCCCGCAACCTCCTCCTCCGCCCGCAACCTCCCCCTCCTACTCCGCAACCCTCCCCTCCACCTCCTCCCCAGGCCTCCAACCTTTGATAGAGAAGAAAAAGGCGTAGCCCCCAGTCGAGGAGGATCGAGGAGGATGATCGTGACTCGTAGTTGAATTCTCTTTGGCCATCGACGATGATGAACCTGAAGGGTGATGTGGCCGGATCATAGAAGGCCGTATGGGCGATATATCAGCGATAACATGGAAGGGGTATCGAAATCACCCAATATATCTTTTTAAAGGATAGTGGTGATATATCACCATTTCGGCTCATATCGGTTAAAAATGACTGGATTTAGTATAAAAAATCCTGGATATCGATCGATATCGTTGATATATCGCAAATATCTCTATTTATTAATGCTATTATTCATGCAAGATTGATTCCACTACTTATCTAGCTACACCCAGTATTAAAACATATATCTAGCTACACCTAGTATTAAAACACACAATGGTTTATATATATTTTATTTCGGATAGGGTATGGTTCGACAAGAAGATGCATACAATGATTCTTCAACTTGGAGTATGTTTGCAAGTTATTTCATGTTGTAAGACTTGAATGAAATCCATTTCCAAAATCTATAAGTCAATTCTTCAAAAAAATATTTATAAGTCAAGAATCAACATCAATATCGATATGTTCGAAATGATCGACATATGCGATATAAGATTCATAGATGACCTATATGTGTGATCTAAGAGTATATTTGTACGTTATTTAGTGGTCTAAGGACTTGGATGAACTCCATTTTCAATATATATAGGTCAACAACTAAGTACCATCGATATGTTCGATATGACCGATATGTGCAATATAAGGATCATAGTCTTCACAAATGATCTATATGTGTCATCTAAGTGTATATTTGTAAGTTATTTAATGTTATAAGAACTTGAATGGAATTCATTTCCAATATCTATAGGTCAGGAATAAACATTAACATCGATATGTTCGATATGACCGATATGTGCGATATATAGGCTATAAATGACTGATATTTGTGACATAAGTGTGTATTTGTAAGTTATTTGATATACTAATATCTTGATCTTAAATTCTGAAAAAATGATAAAAATGGCTTTTTTGAGCCATTTTCGACATTTCCACCGATATCGTCGATATATCGGCGATATATTCCGATATATCCATTTCCGAGCGGACCGAAACGATATCGATATCGATATGACCTTCCTTGCATGCACCTCCAGGGCGCAGTCCAAGCGGCGGCGACTCCGTCCTCCATCGTCGCTTCTTGCGCGTTCCCTCCGTGGCCGTGCTTTCTTGCGCAAGCGGTGCCGCCTTCCCCATTTGATCTCCCGAATTCGCCATCGGGCGGCGACAAATAAGGGGTTCTCCGGTGGGAACCCTAAAGGGGTTTCTTATTTTGCCCGAGGGCATGAGGCCCTGTTAAAAAACAAAAAAGGGCATTCTGCGTTATTTTTTTTTAAAATTTTGCTGTGTTCGGCCCAAGTGGGCTGAAACTTGAAAAAAAAGGGAGAGGGAAAATATTTTGAAGGCCTGATTGTACTTTATTTAAAAAAAGAAAGAAAGGAGTTGCACAAAAAAAAGAGGCGTGTACACCAGAAAAAAAAGCCGTACGCAAGTTGAAAAAATGATGTGCGAAAATCGAAAAAAACGGCTTAAAAATGTTTCAAAAAAAATAAAAAAAGCTTTTATGTAAAAAGAGAGAGTTGAAACAACCAAACGTTATCCATGTTTTGAGAAGCCGAAAATTTTGTGATCGGCTTATTGGTTTCGTGTTTTCCCCTATTTTATTGTATTATCCCAACTTTGTCGATGTCATTTTCCGACAAGTATGGGAGAAAGGGGGAGTATTGTGTATAGTTCTTCGGCGTCATCACTCTGACGATTCAGATTCCATATTCAGTTTCGGTTCAGAGACAGATTTCATATTCCTGATGCCCAGTCAGCTTTCAGACTCTACAATTTTTCAGATTATTCAGACTCGACATTCAGATTGGTTAGAGTCCAAGTTCGAGGCACTCCATGTTGAGAGGCCCATTTTTCGAGTTCTCCAGAGAGACTCCAGTTTCAGACATGCAAGAGTATGCGATCTTTTCAGATGAGCACGTGTTTGCCATCTTTTGTAGTGGTCTCCATCTTTTCTTGTTGTTTCGGCTAGAGTTTTCATGTGAGCCATAGGGATTCCAGAGTAGAGGACCATTCCCTATGCTATGTTTTTTTTTTGAAGTCTAAAAAGGGGGAAACACTCAGTGGTGTCCGCCTCTGTTCCCTATGCTATGTTGGCAAGGGTTTTCATGTGGTATCATAGGTACTCCAGAGTAGTGTACCATTCTCTGTGCCAGATGGGAGAGACCCAGTTCTCCGACGAGGAGACTTCTTTCAGACTCCATTCTCCAGCGACCGTGGACTCCGACGAGGATTGTACTTCTACGGCCTTTTTCAGTTCGACCCTTCTCAGAGATGGAGCAGTTGTCCACATGTTGTGGCGGGCCAGAGTACTCCGACAAGGAGACTCATTTCCAGTTGCAGTGACTCTAACAGGCGCAGTTCAGAGCACATGCTCTCCGACGAGGAGATTCAACAGACTCACACTCCAGCCCGTTCGTCCTCCTCACCTGTACGGCATGAGAAGCAACGTCCTCGACAACAGCCGGCAGTTGTGTGCGTTGAGTTGATATTGTCCGTAGTGTCCTATAGCGTGAGTTGAGTTTCTTTCTGTTTGTCCAAGCTGAGCATTGCATGCTCCAGCTTGAGGAGGAGTGTTGCAGTATAAGTTGTATGCGTCACTTATGAGGGAGATGGGTAAATGGATCTCTCCAAGATCCATTTACCCCATCCATATGTTTAGTTCCACATCTACCAGTGGTGGGACTTGAAGGCTCTGTGGAGGCTATATAAGGAGCCCCAGACCTCCTGTATCAGATGAGAAAAAGCAATGCTACATCCGCCCCTTTGAGGGCTTCTCCCGTGGTTTCATCCCGCTCTTTAGGGAGTAGGGTTCCACGTAAAAATATTTTTGTTCTTCATATTTATATTATTTTCTATGATTCCGCTTCCGCTTCCTATTTTCTAACACGTCGTCGTCGATGCACGTATCTTCATCCCGCATCCTCGTCGATGCACGTAACTTCATCGACTTCAACTGGATATGGGGGTTGAATTCTCACTGGTGGGTCAGCTGCGTCTGCGTGCGATGGTTTGGCGAGGAGTCTTTGTGGCTTTGGTGTTGAGGGGACGCCACTATGAAGTGGTGGCTGTGGTGGAGTAACGGGCGAAGGAGCAGGGGGTGATGGAGGAGGGGACGTTGGAGGAGGGGGGTAGAGGATGAGGAGGGTGCACCAGAGAAGGGGGCGAAGGAGGAAGGAGAGGAGGAGGATGGGGCATAGGAGGAAGGGGGGTAGGAGGAGTAGGGGGTGATGGAGGAGCATGGAGGCAGAGGAGGAGGGGGCGCTGAAGGAGGAAGGGAAGCTGGGGGTGGGGGAGGTTGGGGGTGAATGGGGGGGGGAGGTTAGGGGCAGAGGAGGGAGAGTGATGCAACATGAAATCATTGCGAATAATTTTTATTCAATTCCGTTCCATTCAGCTCAAGTTTTAGTTTAAGTAGTTAAGTCTAAAATTTTATTCTATTTGATTTGATTATGTAAAAAGGCCTATTATATAAAGCCTTGTCATCTTTTTTTTTGTTTTATTTGAAGTGATTAGTTGTATGTTGGCGGGATTTAGCCTATATAAAGCCCCCCCCACCCCCTGTGAGAAGGCAATAAAATGAGAAATAATTATTCCTGCCACTAATTCTCTCTCTCTCTCTCTCCCCTCTTTCTCTTCCTTCCCCTCCCTCCCCGAAACCCTAGCCTCCCCTTTCTTTCTTCCTGAGTCTAGCCCTAACCCATCTCCATACCCACGCCGCCTCTCCCCATCTTCCTCCCCACCCGCGTCCTCACCACCACCACCAGCTCCCTTTCTCCTGCATCACCTTTCCCTCCTTTTCCCAACTTCGTCGCGTCGTTCAACACCTCCCGTGGCTTCCGTCAACACCACCCTATGCCGTCGCCACTGCCATCTTTCTCCAACCCAACCTCGCCGCGGATCTGCCACCGGCCGCGCTCTGCCGCTGGACCCTTCCGCATTGTTTCTGCTGCACCCGCAACCCCTCCATCTATTACTTCCCGTCTGGATGATATTGGGAGGGTGGACTGTTATATTGCTTATTGTTTTGGTGATTCATTGAGATCCAAATTTCCGCAATATCGCTATATTTCTCCGTTAATCTTCTAATTACTTGGGTTGTCCAGAATTTGTGGCGAAACTAGTGCTGGAACTCGTGATTCCTGTGAACCAAAAATCATTTTTTTATATTTTTTGTAAGGTTTCTGTTAGGGCATTATTTTCTCAGCTTTAGGCTAAAGCTCAACTGTTTCATTCGAGTGAATCCATCCACTGTTACTGTAATTTTCAGTCTTGTTATTTTTTTAGTTCTGATTGTTATTTTTTTAAATAATTTCATTTCTGTTCCATGAGTATTTGTATTGCATGACATTTCTGTTGCTTCATTAATTTAGCCATTCAGTGCAAAACTCATTTAGGACCGAGACTTAGTTCAAGAGTACGAATAGTTGCATGTAGGTTGCATTAATTTGGTATCAAAGCATATCGATCTGTTTTGTTTTATCGTATTGCATAGCATTTTAAAACATAATAAAAAAACAAACAAAACACAAAAAAAGGGTACACATGTTTCACTTCCAGTAAAAAAATCACAATTTTTGCATTCTATTTGTGTGAAGATTTGCATAAGAACCCATAAAAGTGTGTATTTTCGTTGTTGCATTTTAAACCCAAAAATTCAAAAAAAATACATTTTGCATTCATCATTGGATTAGGTTTTCAGGAAAAATATAACTTGGCTAAATTGGATTAATTTCACATTAAGATTAATTTAGCTAAGTTGTTTGATTTTTTAATAACCTAGTTCAATCGTATTTTTTGCATTTGTAATTTTATTGCAGTAAAAAAAATTATAAAAAATGCCTCTTTGAAAATCTAGCTCCTAAACCGCTTAATAATTAACCTAAGGAGATAGTGATCTCCTTGAGTTCGATCTTGGGCTTGCCCAAGTAACTGGACTGCTCGCTTTTAATTGGATAATTAATTAAGTGATCTTTTTGATTAATTTGAATTTCCTGCCTGGAACGAAATTTAACGTTAATTCCACACAATTAGCAAGGGTAAATTTGGGTTTATCAATAGTCCAACATATGGTGTTTGGACCAGTCGATAGAGCTCGTCCTGCTCTTGGTCACAACCAATCACCCTGCCTGTAAGAATGTTTTGAAACACAAGAGATGATGGGTCAAATATTGCTCTACAATTTAAATCCTTAGCAATCTGACTGATAGTCAATAAATTCATTGAGAAATCAGGATCATGCAACACATTATGCAACCACATAGAGGACGTCAAGGTGATCTTCCCATGTCCTGTGATTGGGGAATGAGTCATCTACTACGACCACAGTCCTTCCTAGAGAAACCTGCCTGTAGGCTATGAGCTGATCGCTATCTCTACACAAATGATGTGTGGCATCGGAATCTATGATCCATTCTGAGATATCTGAACCGTGGTAAGAAGTAGATGCATGAACACTACCTGAGGTATTAGCTCCTGCAATAGAAGCAATGTCCGAGCTGTTCTCTGAAGCAGGTGAAGAGGTACTAGCTGGGGGTATGATGTCTCTTAGCCGAGACACAAGCTCATCATGTCACTAATCTGATGTGGGTGGAGCTGCATAATGCTGAATTTGCTCTGCTATGCGTGCGGACGGTGAGAAACCATGCTTATAGTAGCATGTATGTTATGTATGACCAGATCGGTGACAATAGGTACAAGGCGATCCACGACCACGTCCACCTCTACCCCGTGATCCCCGTCCACGAAACTGAGATGGACCACCTCTTCCACAAGAGTCCGTCATGGTAGAGGAATTCGATACGGGAGCATGAGTTGAAATATTGATCCGACTCAATCTACGGAAGGCCTCCTCCATGGGAGCCAGGAATGGTAGCATCAATAAGTATTGTTGGAAAAAATAAGAGACTTGTTTATTCCATACGCCCTAGGCTCTCTTATATAGGAGAGTAGCCTATGGGTAAATTACATCAAGAGCCTAGAAGAAAATAGAAAAATATGAAACAGTACAAATAACATAACAAGTATCTCTACACTCCTCCTCAAGATGGAGCAGAGATGTCGATCATGCTCATCTTGGACGAGCACTTCTGGAATGGCCTTCTAAGTAACGCCTTGGTAAAGATATCTGCAGTTTGGTCCCCTGCGCTAACATGAGGTGTAGAAATAAAACCCTTCTGAAGCATATCTCGTATAAAGTGACAATCAACCTCAACGTTTTTGGTTCGCTCATGAAATGCTGGATTATTGGCGATAAATATAGCAGCTTGATTGTCACATTCTAGAGCCATAGGAGGTGGGACTTCTATATATAGATATGTAAGAACAGCTTTCACCCACATCATTTCTGTACTAACCTGGGCCATAGCCCTATATTCAGACTCAACACTGGATCTGACTACAAAAGTTTGCTTTTTGCTTCTCCATGAGACAAGAGAGTTTCCAACATATACAACAAATCCAGTGGTGGACTTCCTATTATTGGGACATCCTAAGTTTCCCACAGTTCGTAATTTGACCCGTCCATCTTCACAATAGGCACATGACCTCTGAAGGCGCCTGTAGATGGGATATCTATCTTGCTTTCTGACATGATGATAATAGAAGACTAGGGTTGTAGACTAAAGATATGATTGTCTACATTGATATTCACGGGTCCAGTTGCATGTGTAGACTCAAGCAACCAAACCCATTAACGTGGAAACGCGGGCGAAAGTCTCCTCATTGACGAAGATACCCTAGGGTTGGCCGAACCCTAGAGAGAAGCTGCATGCACTAGACGAGATGCACACACAGCCGATACGTGCGAGGCGATACGCGAGGCCGAATAACGCCAAAGATGCGCTAGGCGATACACGGCCAAGTCACAGCGCACATGGAGCCAAGGTGCATGCGGAGAGGCGGAGGAGCGCCGAGGAGCACGTGGCGCACGGATCCAGGAGCACGCGAAAGGGGCGCGCGGGGAGAAGCGCGCGAGAGGCCGAGGGCCTGGGCGGTGTGCGGAGGAGCACGCGCGACCTAGACGCGCGAGGCCTAGGCGGCGCGAGGAGCACACGAGGCCTAAGCGGAGGAGCGCGCGAGGCCTGGGCGGCGCGCGGAGGAGCGCGCGAGGCCGACGGCCTAGGTGGCGCGCGGAGGGCTTGGAGGTGGGGCTAGGGTTAGGGTTTGGTTCGAGAACTCCGGTCTAGGACCGTCGCTCTGATACCATGTTGGGAAAAATAAGAGACTTGTTTATTCCATACGCCCTAGGCTCTCTTATATAGGAGAGTAGCCTATGGGTAAATTACATCAAGAGTCCAGAAGAAAATAGAAAAATATGAAACAATACAAATAACATAACATATATCTCTACAAGTATCTGGGAGGAAGCAACCTCATACTATGAGTTAATAGAGGCCAAGAAGACTCCAACCATCGTAGCATTCCGGTATGTCTTCAACTGCTCTGGAGTAGCCGTGAGAGGCATGAAGCTATGAAGCTTCTCAAACATCCCACGCAAGGCAGTATAGTGAGCATGTAGGGGTCGACCATTCTGCTTATAGTGAAGATGTCATGCTGAAGCTGTAGAATTTTTGTCTCATTCTTGGCCTGTAAATACGTGGCAGCAAGAATATCCCACATGGCTTTGGCAGTGGGATGGTGCAGAACATCGTTTGCAATCTCTGGAATCAAAGTACCAGACAACCATACCTGAGCATATGCGTCATCAGCCTCCCATGAGGCATACAACCCTGTCTTCTCCGCCAGCTCTTCCTTGATAAGAATATGCTTCTTACCCATCAACTTCATTAGGCTCATGAATTGCATGGCCCACAACTCGTAATTCGACCCATCTATCTTGACTATGGGCGTTGGACCTCTGAAGACGCCCGTGGTGGGGATGTCTATCTTGTTTTCTGACATGTTCCCGATCGAAGAAGACAAGGATCGTAGATTTGACGAAATAATTGTCTACACTGACGTAGGGGGATTTAGTTGCATGTATAGACTCAAACTGCAACCAAATTCATCACCCAGAGCCAGATTGAGGTGACCCGCACTCAACGCTGTGATAGAAGCCGCCGACGCCTCGAGATCTGCATCGACGGCGGCTGGAGAGAGGAAAGGGGCCAGTGGCAGTGGCTTCTAGAGAGAGGAGTAGCCGGCGACGGCGACTGGAGAGAAAAAAGGGGCTGGTGGTGGCGGCGGCTCCTCGAGAGGGAGGGAGCGACCGGCGGCGGCGGCAACTCGAGAGGGAGGGATTGACCGGCGGCGGCGGCAACTCGAGAGGGAGGGAGCGACCGGCGGCGGCAACTCCTCGAGAGGGGGGGCGGCTGGTGGGGGTCAAGGGTTTCTGGGGTACGAGAGCTTCGGCCTAAGACCGCCGCTCTGATACCATGTTGTGAAAAATAAGAGACTTGTTTATTTCTTGAGCCCTAGGCTCTCTTATATAGAGGAGAGGTCTATGGGCAAATTGCATAATACAAACAAAAGGAAAAGAAATATACAAAAGAGTACAGAAACATAGAAACATATCTCTACATAATTCGATTGTTTTTCTATTTCACTATGATATAGAAAATGTACAAATTTATGTAAATATATATGAATGTTTGTATAAAAAAATGATTTATATATTTAAAGTAATTAAAAAAAATACAAAAACAATTAAAGTCCGACTAAATCCATTCAATCCCTCTACTACTGATTAATTCTTAGTTAGTTACCCAGACGGAGTACCGATTACTAACTTTTGCAACCATGTCTTAGACATACTAGTAGGGTCCACGATGTGATGAGCGAGTATGGTCCTGCTTTCACTTGCAGTATAGTCTACTAGTAAATCACCTGTTTAAAGTTTTACTGGAGGTCTTGATTCAAGTATCTTCAGAAGTGTCTTAACAAGTGATATTTATTTCTCTAATGGAATCAAATATTTTTTTAACATAATAGTTTTTAGAAAATGCTATCACCCTTCCATCTCAAAACTGACATCTGAATATCCAAAACATAGCATCTTTGTCAGAATCACGAGCTAGAATGGGCTAAATCAGATCAACAATAGGATTGCAATAAAATGCAAAGCAATTTGTTTGATGTCACGATGTTTTATGTTCTCAATATGTTATTCATGTTTTTTTCTCTTTTTTGCATTAATTTGTGTTTACAGCTTGTAGTTTTTGCTGCATGCTTTAGAGATAGATTTACGGATATGGAACTGTACATGAGGCAATTGTGCATCGTTATTTATTGATATAATTCCGTATCAGTTGAAAAGTTCTCGAAGCTGCATTAACTCTCCCATCTCAGAACATCCTTCAGAATATTCAAGTAGGCAAGTACTTGACATCGCCATTCTAATCAAATGCTAGAATATGCTAAATTAGATCAATACGAAAAATATGCAATATAATGCAACGCAATTTGTTTAATGTCTGGTGTTTATGTTCTTAATATGGTGTATTAGTCATGCTTTTTTGCGTCTGTTTATATTTACGGCTTGCTGTTTTTACTTCATACACTAGGGACCAGATTAATGGCATTTTTTGGTTGGGAACCTTACGAGGCAATAATGCATCATTGTTGCTATGTTTCATATTAAATGAAAAGTTATAGAAGCTGCTTTAATCCTCCTATCTTGACCGCGTTCAAAATATCCAAATATATGGCATCATCATCCGAATCTAATGCTAGCACATTATTTTGGAATTTTACAGCGAGTTGGGCAGTAAACACCACACATTTACTCACGATCAGTTTAGACTGATGCACTTGTCATAATTTTTGCTCTAATTGGTTACGCTTTGGTATTGACAGCAACTTGATTATTATGTAACAGGGCAGCAGAACTCCTGTTCGAAAACCACAAAGTTCCTGCCCTGTTCTTGGCGAAAAATGCTGTATGTTCTATGCTTGTTTTACTAGTTTACGCCATTTTTAAATAACATTTTCATGTTTTGTCTACTTAGGGATGTTCTAGCATTAATTTTTCCATCTTCCATCCTTTTTATTTCCCTCCCTTGATACCATTGTCTTGGTATTCTGATGACTTGGTGATGCTGTCACTTATGCCAGGTTCTGACATCATTTGCATCTGGCCGCGCAACTTCGTTGGTGGTTGATAGGTAGCAACAGTGGGCTATATCATATTTTCTGCTATCTCATGTTCTCCCAATGCTTTGTACTGTATTGTTTGACATGAATCTTGTTGATTTGGCTCATTTAATTTTGGCAACCTTGTTGGGATATCTGCAGGCCTGTCTAATCTAACAACTTCATATCCATCTAGTGTTTAGGTAGATATCTCTTGTGTTCTTGATGCTCTTGCTATTTGAGAAGTGTAACTGCTCAAAAGAGATTTTTTTCTCATCAACTTCATATCCATCGGAAGAAAGAGCATCTCAAATCTTAAGCCAGGCTGGAGTTGAAATTCTGATGGAGGTGAAGAATGGATCCATAATGTCTGAAGTATATCAAATTAGAATCACGGTTATTTCTTGTAGTTTTGCAAGAATTGGATACTTTTATGTTGGCCTTTGGCAGTAGAATGAAGGTCATATTATGGCAATAGAAGTGGGTACATATTTCTTGGTATTATAAAACGACTTTTGACATTGAAAGGCAGATGAAATGTATGGAATTACCATGCAAGGCAAATTGTAGGAGTGCACAATGTATCTGATTGTTTAAGTGCTCAACATTTTGAGGAGGGGGGAAAAGCCATTGTGCAGCTATTAATGATGAAGATGCATAATACTCTGGTTTTGATTGGTAGCTCAATGACCTGAACGAGTTCAAAGGCACCGAGATATTCATTTATGGCAATAGAAGTGGGTACATATTTCTTGGTATTATAAAAGGACTTTTGACATTGAAAGGCAGATGAATTGTATGGAATTACCATGCATGGCAAATTGTAGGTGTGCACAATGTATCTGATTGTTTAAGTACTCAACATTCTGAGGAGGGGAAAAAGCCATTGTGCAGCTTTTAATGATGAAGATGCATAGTACTCTAGTTTTGATTGGTAGCTCAAGGGCCTGAACAAGTTGAAAGGCACCGAGATATTCATTTATGGCAATAGAAGTGGGTACGTATTTTTTGGTATTATAAAACGACTTTTGACATTGAAATGCAGATAAATTGTATGGAATTACCATGCATGGCAAATTGTAGGCGTGCACTATGTATCTGATTGTTTAAGTACTCAACATTTTGAGGAGGGGGAAAAAGCCATTGTCCAGCTATTAATGATGAAGATGCATAATACTCTAGTTTTGATTGGTAGCTCAAGGACCTGAACGAATAATAAGAAAAGAAACCTATTCAAAGCCACAGTGACATGGGAAACAAACCTGCTTTGTGGGATTTTCTTGATTTTGCGAATCAAATACAAAGTCTTTATCACCACTAAGTGTTTGTACTTATTGAGATATACTCATGGATCAATGCGAATGTGATGTTCCTTTATGATCATGGAGATAACTTATTTGGATCCTCTCTAGGCGTCATTTGCCTTGGTTTTTCTTTGCAGGCAGACATGCTACTTGTCTCTGTTTGTTATGGCCTTTATGTTTTTTTTTGTTATGTTAATTATTTTTGTTCATTTAGGTTAAGTTGAACTTTTAATTTTCTGCTAATCCAATGCATGTCTTGCATATTGTTGGATATTCTGCATCCATTTCTCTAACTGGATCCCTTTTCATAGTGGAGGTGGATCCACTACTGTTGCTGCTGTGCACGACGGTTACGTACTTCAGAAGGTAAACTCCTTCCATGTTTATCCTAGTTTCTATATTTATTGTTGTTATAAGATAAGTTGATCATATTGGTAATACAAGGATAATGGTTTATGAAAATTTAGCTATTCGTATTTCGTAAGGTCACCTATCAAGCATATATGATTGTGTAATTCTAGTGATTTTGAAGATTTTTAATATGGCCATCAAGGGTATTGCATATCGACAAGGATTCTGACTGAATATCAATGGTATTGCATATAGACAAGGATCATTAAAACACCCAATCTTATCCCTCCCTCCCTACCTCTCTTTTTTCTCCCCCTACACACAAAAGCATGCGCACTGTAAGCATACGCTCCCACACATGGAAAAACTGTTTGGTTGTATAAAATCAAATCACATATGATTTTTGATTGGTGAATGCGGAACCTGACCCGACCTTGAAGAGGAGGAATCATGATAGAGTTTTACGGTCTAGGACACATGACACATGAGTTTGAATGAAGTGAAGCTGCCCACCAAAGAGCGGCAAACAAGAGGTAGTTGCTTAGTGAGAATTACTAGAGTTCTGCGGAGAGGCACTAGGTACTAGATATATTAGATCCCACTATTATATAGTTGGAGAAAGGAGCCGACCATCGGGACAATAATTCGGGTACGTGCGTCGAAGGGTTCGACATAGTTTTTTTGGCTAGTTTTTGTTTGGAGTTTAGATTATCTAACACATAAATTCAAAATTGAAACAATGTGACAATCCAAATTCGATTCGAATGTACACATAATTTTGCATGTGATCATATACCCATTCATGCACGTGTCTACATGTATGTATGCAAGTATATGCATTTAGGCTTGTATATGTATATGTATATGTTCGAGACATGTATATGTAATTTTACATGTATATGTATTTTTGCATGTTCGTGACTTAGCAATCCTCTACTTTTCATGATTGCAGTAGATGCATTGAGCACTGTTATTGAGCTGACGGTCGAGAGTTTTTCTCACAGGTTTAAATTCAGGCAGTTGCTCCATTCCTATATTGTAGTATGTCGATGCCACCTTTTCTTCATGGAAAGGGGGAGTCCTATGAAGCGAACTTGCTAGCAGTACTGGTTGAGGGTTTTGGAGGTTTTTTGGGACACACCTTAATGATCATCTCTTGTGACATTTGTTTTGATGGAGGAGGAGGCTGAACACCATAAGAAAATTTTTGGAAAGCTTAGACACACATTATCAATAGAGTATTTGGATTTCAAAAAAAATCAATAGAGTATTTGGGTATTCCTAAGGTTGTTAGGAGACTTTGTCTATAACATGGCATCTGTTGGTTGAGAATATGGAATGCAAGCTGTTATGCTCTACATGTCAAGGGCATGTGACTTGTTTTGCTTGAATTACTGTTAAACAACGATTCTAATTTTCCATGTCATTGTTTTAGTTGCCTAAAATATTCTTCAGCTACAGAAATGGATAACACAGATTTTTCTGTACAACTTTAGGGTAAGAAAGTAGAGGGATGGCATTGGTGGCATGGAATTTAGTAGCGAAATCGGTAGGGGAATGCAAATTAGGTGTTGTTCGGCTATGACATACGAACAGCTTGCTGGTGAAGTATCTGTTGAGAATTAGGAGGAAAACGAAGAGATGTTGAGTTGATCAGTTCACAACATCTACTATCCTAATGTTGGTATGGATGTGAAGTGAACGTAAGAAGAGCATCTTTGAACTTCTGAAGGGTTGTGAGCTCATCTTTTTCTAGTGGTGGGAGAGGTAGAACTTTTTGCTTCTGGTTGGATGATTGGTCGTAGTTGGGGATATTGGAACATATAATTTACATTCTTTTTGCGCTACTAGTAGAGAAAGAGATTTCAATTACATCTTGTTTGTCTCCTTTGGGCTCGAAGAGTGCTACGTGGTTGCCACAACTTGGGTTAAATCTTTTAGTTGAATGTATTATGCAGCCTGGGTAGATGTTGGAAGAGTGGTGGAGGGCTTTGATGCGGGACATGATCATTGGGTATGGTTTGAGAAGCTCTATTTGCATCTAAACTCAGTGCCAAATATAATTAATGTTGCAAAAGTCGATATTCAGTATTCAGTTGGATGTGTCACCGAATAAAGAATAAACGATATCAGGTGACTATTCAAAATCAAATGTTACATATTTTTCAATTATTTAAAAATGAAAGTTATGTCGAATAAATATATTCTTACATATTTATACATATATGATCATCGGTTTACAAGATAAAAGTAGCAATTGAATTTCAAGCAAATATCATGTATCTTCCATATTATACATATTTAGTTAAATTTAAGGACCTCATTGGAACAACTTAATGATGAGAAACATCACACAACATGCAAGATGGAGGTTGAGAAAATAATTTCCTTCAATATTAATATTGGGCTCAATTGAGTAAGGCGACAATTGTTTCACATGATGTGCACAAGGTTCAGGAAAGCGGCATGCGTACGCGTTCGGACAAGCCACCAAATACTGAATAAGTGGTATGCAGGGGTGTTGGAGGAAAATGAGTAACATATTATTCAAGAGAACCCTGGCCTCTCTTATATAAGGAGAGACCTAATGGGTAAAGTACAGAGTAGTCCAGAGAACAATACGGAAATACTAAACAGTACATAACACATATAATAATACTACTCTCTACACTCCCCCTCAAAGTGGAGCATAGATGTCGATCATGCTCAGCTTGGAAGAACATCTCTTGAAGGGTCCTTTGAGCAACGGTTTGGTAAGTATATCAGCAGTCTGATCCCCTGAGCTCACATGAGATGTAGAAATCAAGCCTCTCTGGATCAAGTCTCTAGTGTAGTGGCAGTCAACTTCAATATGCTTTGTTCTCTCATGGAATGCTGGATTGTTGGCAATAAACAATGCTACCTGATTGTTACACAGAAGTTGCATAGGTACAGGTACGGCTACATGTAAATCCTCTAGCACAGATCGAACCCACATCGTTTCCGTGCTTGCTTGCGCCATGGCCCTATATTCAGATTCTGCACTGGACCTTGCCACAACGATTTACTTCTTGCTTTTCCAAGAGATCAAAGAGCTCCCAAACAAAACGGCAAATCTTGAGGTTGACTTTCTATCCTTAGGGCAACCTGCATAATCGGCATCTGCACATGCTGAAATAGATAGATCTGTGCCCTTTTGGAATAGCAGCCCTGAACCTGGAGAAGACTTTAGATACCTCAGTATCATGTATATGGCGTCCATATGAACTTGCCTTGGCTGCTCCATAAATTGACTCACCCGGCTTGCTGCAAAGGCAATATCATGTCGAGTTATTATAATATAAAGGAGCTTACCCACCATTTCTCTATATCTCCTCTTGTCTACATCGCAGTGTCATCATCATACAGCTTCATGCTCGGATCCATGGGAATACTCGATGGTCTGCATCCATCCATGCCTGTTTCAGTCAAGAAATCTGTAATGTACTTCCTTTGGGTCATCACTAAACCCTGTGCATTCCTGGCAAATTCCAACCCCTAGGGTTCCAAGGTCCTTCGTGACGAACTGACGGCCTAGGAACGCTTTTGCCCTCTATATTCCCTGAACATCATCTCCTGTAACCAGAATATCATCAACATAGACCATGGTGACAACCGTACCTGTAGAGGACTTCTGAATAAACAGTGAATGGTCTGCATTCGATCTCTTGAACCCCTGTCTTTCAATCAGATGAGAAAGTTTCTGGAACCACGCCCTTGGGCTCTGTTTAAGGCCATAAATTGCCTTGTGAAGTCTACACACCTTATGGTTCTCCCCCTCAGCAGTAAACCCTGGTGGCTGCTGCATGTAGACTTCCTCCTGCAGATCTCCATACAAGAAAGCATTCTTGACATCAAGTTGAGATATAGTCTAGTCACGTACCACTACAACTGATAGGAGTATACGAAGTGTAGAATGACGAGCCACCGGAGAAAATATATCCATATAATCCACACCATATGTCTGTGTGAAGCCTCGAGCGACCAACTGAGCCTTGTAGCGATCTAGGCTGCCATCCGCGTGGTATTTAACTGTGAATACCCATTTACAGCTAACAATGGATGCATCAGGAGGAGCAGTAACCAAGCTTCATGTGCCACGAGACTGTAAGGCCCGCATCTCGTCTTCCATAGCCAATCGCCAGACATCAATCTTCAAAGCTTCCTGATAGGTCCGTAGTATGTCCACGGATGACAAAGCTGCTGCAAATCTCTGGAAATCGCCTGTGAGGCGATGAAAAGACACCTGAGAAGCAAATGGGTAAGAAGCACACGCCCTCTTTTGCTTCCGAATAGCAATAGGAATATCTAGGTCATCGTCCACTGAACCGGATGGTGTAGTCTCCTCCTGCAGTAAAGAATCCTGCACATGTACCATATCTGACCCGTCAGTAGTAATGTCATCAACACATACCTGAGGCGTGCTGGATGTTGGACGTGTAGCCTGAGCAAGACCTGACCGACGCGTATAGAATTTTGGTAAAGGTGGAATAGGAGGTTGTGGAGGTGGTGGTGGTGAAGATGACGTAGTAACCGGTGCAGGAGTAGACTCAGGTGAACCCACGTAGGAGGTGGAGGAACATAGACATCATCATTGGTAGTGGATGGTACCAACCTGTCACCTGCAGGAGAGAAATACATAACAGACTCAAAGAACGTGACATCAACATTGACAAAGTATTTCTTGTTTATAGGGTCATAACAGCGATAACCCTTCTGAGTCCGAGAGTAACCAACGAAGACACACTTGACATCTCTAGGAGAGAGTTTGTCAAGTCCTGGAGTGAGAAGATGAACAAAGGCAACAATACCGAAGACACGAGGAGTAAGTGAGAATAATTCCTTATCAGGAAAAAGGATAGACATAGGAATTTTCTCGCCTAGGACAGAAGACGACATACGATTGACTAGGTAACAAGCTGTTAGAACAACATCCCCCCCAGAAAGATATAGGAGCACAACTCTGAATAAGAAGGGTTCGTGTAATGTCAAGAAGGTGACAGTGCTTTCTTTCTGCCACTCCATTCTGCTGAGATGTGTAAGGACAAATAGTTTGATGAATAATGCCCTTTGAGGGAGAAACTGAGAGAGAGACCGTGTGCAGAATTCCAGAGCATTATCTGTACGAACATATTTGACTGTAGAGGAAAAAACATTCTGCACTTCATTAATCAAATTTTTAATCACATCTCCTGCTTCAGATTTATTCTTTAAAAGAAAGACCCAAGATACACGAGAGAAATCATCCACTATAACCAGATAGAACCTTTGTCCCTGATAATCGGGAACACGACTTGGACCCCAAATATCAATATGCAACAACTCGAACGGGGAGCTACTGCTCCGACTCTGACGACTAGGAAAGTTGGACCTATGATGCTTTCCCAACTGACACGCATCACAGTGAAAGGAAGAACTGGGAGAGATCTGAGGCAGAAAATGTCGCATTTTCTGGAGCGGGAGATGACTAAAGCGAAGATGCCAGATGTACGGAGATACTGGTCCGGCGGAATAAGAAGAGACACCCGCATAAGAATTCCGGACCAAGCGATACAGACCATTCTGCTCAGAGCCACAACCAATCACCCTGCCCGTTAGTATGTCCTGAAAAATAAGAGAAGAAGGGTCAAATATGGCACGACAGTGCAAATCCTTCGTAATCTGACTAATGGACAACAGATTCATGGAGGACTGAGGAGCATGTAGAACATTCTGTAGACGCATAGAAGGAGATAGGAAGACCTCCCCCTGTCCAACAAGGGGGGAATGAGTACCATCTGCGATCTGTACTGAACGACCATGGGGAATGTCCCTGTAGGACTCAAGTTTCTCTCGATCTTGGCAGATGTGATGTGTAGCACCATAATCTATAATCCAATCGGATATATCATGACAAGTGGTAAATGCAGTAGCACTACCTGAGGTACTAGTGACAACTGAGGAACTGGCAGAGGCAGAGGCAGCAACATCAGAAGGTCCAACAGGAGAATCAGCAGTAGACTGTGGCATAATATCACGTAGACGTGCCACAAGCTCCTCAAAACGGCTGTCTGCATTGGATGCTGACTGGGACAGAACATGCTCAGCTACACGCGCCGATGCTGGGAACCCATGCTTAGAGTATCATGTATCCTCCGAGTGGCCTGTGCGGTGACAATACGAACAAGGGTGACGAAAACGACCACTCCTACCACCACCACGTCCACGTCCACGTCCACGACCAGAAGACTGACCACCTCTCCCACGCGATACTGCCATCGCCGATGGGGGTGGAGTAGATGAGCTGGAAGGCACTGATATGCGACTGAACCTCCGGTAAACATCCTCCATTGGAGGAATAACTGCATCGGCCAAAATCTGAGAGCGAGCAGCCTCGTACTCAGGATCTAGGGCTGCAAGTAGAACGCCCACCATGGTGGCATTCCGAAACGTCTTCTGCTGCTCAGGGGTTGCTGTGAGTGGAATGGTGCTGTATAGCTTCTCAAACATCCCTCTCAGGGACGTGTACAAGGAGTGAAGTGGTCTGCCGTTCTGCTTCATTGTGAAGATATCATGCTGAAGCTGTAACATCTTGGTCTCATTCCGCACTTGTGAATATGTTGCAGCCAGAATATCCCACATCGCCTTGGCGGTGGGCTGATGGAGGACATCATTGGCAATCTCCATCGATAGTGTGCCTGACAGCCAAACCTTGGCATACGAATCATCAGCCTCTCACGAGGCATACATCCCTGTCTTCTCCGCTGGCTCATCTTCGGTAAGAATGTGCTTCTTACCATTTGACTTTACGAGACTCATGAACTGCATCGCCCAGAGCTCGTAGTTCGAACCATCCATCTTCACTATTGGCGCGGGACCTTTGAACGCGCCTATGGAGGGCATATCCACCTTGGATTCTGACATATCGTCGCTGGAGAAGAACTATGATTTCTAGACAGAGTGACAAGTGTCTACAGAGACTGCATAGGATTTTAGTGCGTATGTAGATGTTACGCACTCAAACCCATAGATCCGGAGGATGAGCGGGCTACGATCAAGCCGACGGGATGCGCAACGGTAACGGCTAGAGCAGGGGCCGGTAGCCTAGTAGGGCACGACCAAAGTGAAGGCGGTGGGGGCCGGGCTAGGGCACGACGACGGTGTAGGACCGGGCTAGGGCACATCGGCGGCGGGGTCCGTGCTAGGGCACAGCGGCGGCGGTGTCCGTGCTAGGGCACGGAGAGGGGGGGGGGGCGACGAGGGGAGGGGGCCGGCAAGAGGAGGGGACCGGCAAGAGGGGACCGGCAAGAGGGGCGGCGGCGGGAGACCGGCGAGAGGTGGGGGGGCGGGCGGCGGGTGGTGGGTGGGATGAGCCTAGGGTTTAGGCTCTGATACCATGTCGGAGGAAAATGAGTAACATATTATTCAAGAGAACCCTGGCCTCTCTTATATAGGGAGAGACCTAATGGGTAAAGTACAGAGTAGTCCAGAGAACAATACGGAAATACTAAACATTACATAACACATATAATAATACTATTCTCTACAAGGGGCATATGCGGGGTATATGCGTTTCTACGCGTTTTTTTAAATTTTAATTTAAAATAAATAAATATCTACGAATAACATTACTATTGAATTTATGTATCTAAGTGGAGTTAAAGATATAAGAAAAACAGTTCGTGTTAGATGGTTGAGTATATGCTTTTAATTGACTAACATTTAATCACAAAAAAGACATTTAGCCATAAAAGCTTCATATATTAGATGATTCATAATAACAAAACTTCATTATACATACTTGCACTACATGAGCAAAATCTCAATTGACATATATTAAAATATTTGATGATACATTGCATATACTCATGAAAACAATACATGAGATAAACATAAAGCATTGCATATATATAATGGTATAATGCATTGCAATTGCATATAAATGCATGCCATATTCTTACAATTGAATGGAGGAAGAGGTAAATCTATGGAATTAAGCACTTGAATGAGATGATTGGAAAGTTGGAGATGCTGGAGCAGTATGCTAGGCATATGCGAGATATGCTGGGCATATGGGGGGCCGCATATGCGAGGAGGACGCATAGTGCACTGATTCATGAAATCACTTCGATCTGCATACCGCACGGGCATATGCGATCTATGCGGTCGATTTCATGAACACTGGATGTGCATCTCGTTTGATTAATCTACAATGACAATAACATCAAAGGCTTCCCCACATTAAGTTGGATCGGCTACATGGATTCAATCCTGTATTCAGACCTATTTTACGTCATTCTCAGACTTAGATGCACATAATTCAAATCCCTTCTAATAATCTCCTCTCAACACTTCTTGGGACTTCCTCGTACTTCTTAGTCGACTCAACATCACAAATATCACATCTTCTACATTAGCCGACTTCCTTTTCAAATGGTCAAACAACCGTAAGCAGTTCTTTCCTATTTTATCCTCTATCAGAGCTATATCAACTTTCCTTTTGACCATGTCGTTCGAATATTATCTTTTCGTGTATGACCACATATTCACAGTAGTATTGTTATTTCTGCTATCAAAGTTGTAGAAGTCGGTAGTCGGTGCTCAATCGGCCTGGTCATTGACTAAGGATTAATTTGCAATCGGGCATTTAGTTGATTTTGAATTTTTGAATTATTTTAAATATATAAATCATGTTTTATACACACATTCTTGTATATTTGCATAGATTTAAACATTTTTCAATGCTATAAAAAATTAAAATCTTCATAAAAATTAATAGTATAAATATACTAACCAAAAACATTAACAATGTATGAATAACATAAAAATAAATCAGCTGTATGTTGAAATGTTTGCAATAACCAATGTCATTAGCATTAACAAACAAAACTGAATAACACAAATTATTGATATGCTTGAATTCTAACCATCTATTTTGCTAATCCTAGTTGAAGAATTGTCTGATGTTCGCCGTCGTGTCACCACACCCTATCAACACACCCAATTTTTTAATTTGCTATGCAAGTTCTATTTACAATATAAACAGAATATACACCATGATAGCATGAACTAAATACACAACATAAACATGAGATACAAAGAAATAACATAAAAAATAAGAGACAACATGATATACTAAGTTACTAACTACTAATTAATAATGAGTACCAAGTTACTAACTATTATAGAAAATGAGAATAGAGAGGTAAAAAAAATGTCATCTAAAAATCGTATGACTAGTCAACTCGATTACTCGGGTTGGCCAACTAATGACCGAGTAGGCTTAGTAAAGTTGGCTATCCCCTTGAATCGACTAATCCGGTCAGCTAGTTGACCGATTTTTGCAAGCTTGTCTACTATTGTCACTGCATGTGTCTATGGTTGACAGGCGAACATTTAGAACCATAGAGTATAGTAGGTCATATGGTTTCTCTATAATACTTTCCTTTGATCTTCAAAAGAATTTTCTTGCTATATAGAACAATAGAGACTCTTCTTTGCTTTAGCTAACTTGCATTTATTCTATGAATAACATCTCCATCGATTCACCCATCATATTGCGAATAGATCTCAAGTACCTAAAATAATCTTCTGAATGTTTCTTCTACAATCTTCATGTCTATTCCTTCATCATTGCTTCAATTAAATGTGCACTCCATATATTCAGTCTTATCCCTACTTATAATAAATCCTTTAGTTTCTAGGGCCTGTTTTCAAATTTCAAACTTCTCATTTACTCCATCTCTAGTCTCATCAACCATCATAATACTAGTCAACTCGTCCATAATCAAAGTAAAAAGGAATCAACTCAAAGTTGAACCTTGGTGCAGATCGATGCTGATGTCAAAATAGTCAGTCTTCTCAGACCGGATCCTTACACAAGATAAAGCCCCATCATACATATCTTTATAAGGTTAATGCATATGACATGAACTTGTCTCTTCTCTAAAACTCTCCACAAAATCTCTCGTGGGATTGAATCAACAAATTAATAAAAATCATATGGAGGTTCTTCCTTTTAGCTTTATACAATATGAAACCCCATCATACATATCCTTTATAAGGTTAATATATATGAGATGTACTTTTCTCTTCTCCAAAAATCTCCCCAAGATCTCTTCTGGAATTGAATCACAATCTTCTTTCAAATCAATAAAAAATCATACAGAGGTTCTTCCTTTTAGGTCTATAAATCTTCATTGATTTCATCAACAAGTGGACAACTTCAATAGTTGATCGACCTGGTATGATTCCGAACTGATTTTCGTTAACTTCGGAAACTTGCCTCAGCCTTCTTTTGATCACACTCCCAAATCTTCATTGTATAACTCATCAATTTAATATCTTTGTAATTCAAGCAATTTTGAATGCCATCTTTATTATTGTAAAAAGGTGCCACGATGCTTTTCTTCCATTCTCTTGCCATTTTCTTGCTTCGCCACATTGAATAAATTTGTGAGCCAAGTCAAGTCGCGTTCAACTCTCCCTACTTCAGGAATGTCATCAGGTCATGCACCTTTCCCTTGTTTTATAATCTTCAAAGCCTCATCTACTTACTTCTTTTGTATCCATTTGTCTATAGCTGTCATGATTCATATAACTTTCACTATTAGCTAGGTCTTTCAAAGTGACCTTATTCTCTTGTCCAAGAAAAAGCTTATATAAATACCACTTCCATCCAGTTTCTATATTCTTGTGAGCATGGCCTCAAATTTCATCGAAATTTGGTCGAATTTCTATCGAATATCGATATCCAGTCGAAATCGAAATTCGACTGAAATGACCGAAATGACCGAAATATTGGGGCCATAGTACAAAAGATGTCCGAAATGATCGAAATTTCGATCGAAACTTGACCGAAATTCCATCGAAATTCTGTTTTGGTCGTCACCGAAATGGTGACCGAAACCGATATTTGAGGCCTTGCTTATGAGTAATAAGCATACATCCTTCCTCATCCTTAATGCATCTCACTTGAGTAAGATCTTTGGTCTTTCTTTCTTTTGCTTTGGCCTATCATTTTTTTGAAGTCAAAGCAGGGGAAACACACAACGATGTGCATCCCGTTATATTAATACGATAAAAACGATCTTACATCATTAGACAGTTTCAAAAACTAAGACTCAAGAGTAAATTTGAATTGAATACATATATTTTCGCGGTAGAATTTTTGCCCAAGAAAAGAAGAGCGTTTCTAGCAAGCCATATAGACCACAGAACAACCAGGGGCGCTAGTAAGATCTTCCTCAGACGTTGTTGAGCATTCAACAAGGAGTTATAAAATGACTCAAGAGTATGAACACAGATCCGGCTCAAGTCAGAAATCGCCCAAAGAGGTGACGCGCAGGGGCAGTTGAAGAAAAGATGGTCCACTGATTCAATCACACTTCTACATAGAGTGCATCCATCCGAGGTCCCCCCAAAGAATTTTGCACAACGATCTCTCATCATTATTCTCTTACGCCTGAGTAACCATAGGAAGAAGCCAATCTTTTCAGGTACCCCAATGTCTAGATAAAGCTGCAATCTCTAACGATGGAGTTAGTTCTCGAGAGAGGTGGTCTACAAATTGCCCCATAAGCCTTCTTGATGGAAAAAGGACTCTCGCGCCAAAACCAGTGGCCGCACATATCAGAGGGCCCTGTGGGGGAGGAATGGGGCGTCTGCGAGTGGGCTGCATTTGGTGGGTTGGGAGGAAGTGACGAGGCGTAAGTGTGAGGGGGGGGCTTGGCATTCGTCGGCTGGACCGTGTTAATGACACCCTTCTCCTGAAATGGGTGAATAGGCTGTGGGGTGCTAGCGAGGATTTCTGCTCTGTCGTCTTGCGCAAGATCCATGGCATGGGCGGGTCGCTGCCGGGCCCGGAGGATTGTCTTGGGCCGCGGACGCCTTTCTGGCGTGGGGTGCTGGCGGTGGTCTTAAAATACTCTAATCTTTTTGCTCCGATGCTTGGTGACGGACATGTCTTCAGATTCTGGAAAGACAATTGGGCCGGTGGGGGTGCCTCTTGGTGAGAAGTTTCCACGCTTATTTGCTTTGGCGGCTGATAGGAATGCATCCGTTGCCTCTTATTGGTCCGGGGATGATTGGTTCCCCATCCTTCATAGCAACCTTTCAGACCAGCGGCTCCACGATTTCCTCCGGCTATTGGATTCAATCAGTGGTGCGTCTAGGCCCATGGGGGGAGGGATCAGTGGGCCTGGAGGGGGGACCCTTCACGACGAGGAGGGCGTATTTGGCGATTTCTTCCTCCACCCAGCTGGGGATGGAGGTGTTGGTGCGTTACTGCAGCTTTGTGTGGGGCTTGAAGCTTCCGGAGAGGGTTGGTATTTTCCTATGGCTGTTTCGTTGGAAGAGGCTTTTGACGAGGGATCGGTGTGCTAGGATGCTCACCTCGGTCCCGGAGGAGTGTGCTCTCTGCGGCAGCGGTGTGGAATCCCTGGATCATCTTTTCTTTACCTGCCCGGTGGTTATGGGCGTCTGGAAGGCGGCGGCTGTGGGATGGATAATTACCGCCGATTCGGCTGGAAGTCTTTGATGTCTAACAAGGATAGGGACCGCAGAGATCTCTTGCGTCCCTTGGCGAGCATTTGGGCGATCTGGCTTGGGCGGAATGAAGCTATTTTTAGGGCGCAACGGTTTTACAAAGAAAATATTTTGTCTCACTGTGCTCGTCTTGTTGTTGATTGGCTGTTGGTTTCGTTCCCTCTCGGTGTTCGAGCTGGGTTCTATGTAGAGTTTTATTTCATTGTTTTTCTCTGTACTTGTTTCTTCTCTTTTGTTAATAAAGTAGGGGTGAACACCACCGAGTGTCTCCCTCGAGGTTTTAGACTTCAAAAAAAACATATTAGAGGGCCCCCAACAAGCCTCAGAGAGTCAAGCAGGAAGATGAATTCTTCCGAGCATTGCTCAGAAAAAGAAGAGAATGAGGGCATCCAGTTACCATCATGCCAACAATCCGCAACTTTTATCTGACGGTCCACAGTCAAAGCGAACATACGCGGGAAGCGCTCGTTAGCGAACCGGTTCCAGTCCAATCATCCAACCAGAAAGCAAAAGATTCACCATTTCCCAGCACGGGGCGAAAATGATCATTATACCGAGACACAACATTCACAATCCCTTTCCAGAAGGCAGATGATTTCTTACCTACCGTCGAGATCTGTAGCGATTGGCGAGAGATATCGTAGATGCGCCGGATCAGGCTACACCACAAATCTTCATCTCTACCCCAAAGCCTACTGATCCATTTCAAAAGTAGAGACTCGCTCATCACGTCCAGATGCTTGACCCCAATACCACCATCCGTCTTCGTAAGAGTGACGGTCTCCCAGTCCACAAGATGCATACCTTTCCTGTCCAAATCGGGCTTGGACCATAGGAATCTGCGCATGTGCCTTTCGAGACGCTTCCTAACCCCAACGAGCATAAGACAAGACGACATGAAGAAAACATGGATAACGGAGAGGACCGCCTTCAAAAGCACCAGACATCCACCTTTAGAGAGGATTGATGCCTTCCAGGCCAGCCAGCTAATTTCCTTTCCATCTTCTCAATGACAGGCAACCAGTGTGCTGGCTTAAGTCTACCAGACAAAAGAGGAAGTCCTAGATACCGGATGGGGAGCGAACCCACCTTTGTGCCCAGCTCAACACTACAAAACCATACCTCCTCCTTCAAGAGCGCAAAAGGGATCACCACGGATTTGCCATGATTGACAACTAGACCAGATATCTCCCTAAAAATTTCAAGCGTAGTGGCCATGCCATTGGCCTCCTCTTTCCCGCCTTCAATGAAAAAGATAGTGTTATCCACATATTGAAGGAGCGGAACATGAATACCATCAAGAGAGAAGCCTTTCGTCATTCCCGAATCCTGAACCCGATTAACCATGCATGCCAGAACATCAGAAGCGACGATAAAGAGTAGCGACGCATGGGGGCAACCTTGCCGAACACCCCTCTGTGGCTGAAAGAAACCATCTCCGGGCGGCCATTCACAAGGACCGCCATGGAGGTAGTGGTGATGCAACGCTTCATCCATGACACCCAGATCTCTGGGAAACCCCTTCTGTGTAAGGATGACCAAAGAAACCGTCGGTCCAGCGTGTCATAAGCCTTCGTAAAGTCCACCTTCCATAACAAAGCCTTCGCCTTCCTTCTCTTCCAATTCGCAACAAGCTCCGATGCCAAAACCAGACTGCCCGAAATCTGCCTACCCGGAAGAAATGTCGACTGAAAAGGCGAGATAATGTGCTCAAGTACTCTGCTCAGTCTCACAGCAAACACTTTTGCCACAATTAGGTAGATAGCATTGGACAGTGCAATCGGCCTGAAATCCTCAATTTTTTTCGTCGCTTGACGCTTTGGAAGAAGGAAAATAAGAGCCTTGTTCAGTTTTTCAAAGTCGGCGTTGCAACGACATCATTCCTCAACAACCTGCAGCACCTCAGAACCGACTAAATCCCAAAACTCCTTATAGAAACATACCGGGAAACATCTGGGCCCAACGAACCATCAGCATTGAGGCTCCAAATAGCGGCCTTCAACTGCTCCATAGTTACCTACTGGATAAGGCTATTGGCATGGGCATCCAAAAGTCTCTAGGCACCAACAACAGCTTACCTCCAAGGTCTAAACGAAGCCTTCCTCGAGAAGTGGAAGAAATGGTCCGCAATCGCCCGTCCCATTTCCCTGTCGCCCTCGATCCGGATATCATCATTGACCATAGAACGGATGAAGTTGCCATGATGCTTGCCACTAGCCACTCTGTGAAAGAAAGAAGTGTTCGCGTCCCCCTCCTTGAGCCAAGCATACCTGGATCTCTGCTTCCATTTCTCCACCCGTATCTTATCTTCATCCACAATCCTCCGCTCTCTGAAGCAACTCACTGTCCGAGAGAGTCCTATCGTTCTCCAAGCTATCAAGTCTAGCGAGCCTAAAAAAAAAGCTATCAAGTCTAGCAACTTCAAGTTCAGCCTCCAACCTTCTGGCACGACGATCCTGTCTAGATTGATTTTTGAAAGCACAAAGTGTAACGCGTAGAGAGTTCAAATTCTGGACAAAACACGCCACAACGGATCCCACCACGCTCGTGGAGGACTAGTGAGTAGTGACCAAATCACGAAAAGAGTCCTCAAGTAGCCAAGCCTTCTCAAACCTGAAGAAACCCCTAGGTGGGGAAAATTCACCTGACTCCTACATAATCGGTGTATGATCCGATCTCGTTCTCGGTCTGCTCGATGCAAAAAGCATTGAGAACAACTCCAGTAATTCCGCAGAACATAGAAGGACATATCGATATCGATATCGTTTCGATATCGTGTCGATATCGATATATCGCCGATATATCGCCGATATATCGCTATATCTAGGAATCTTTCTG
The DNA here is from genome assembly GCA_037367405.1 of Ottelia alismoides. Classification (NCBI taxonomy): domain Eukaryota; kingdom Viridiplantae; phylum Streptophyta; class Magnoliopsida; order Alismatales; family Hydrocharitaceae; genus Ottelia; species Ottelia alismoides. The sequence continues at coordinate 452,949 of JAZKJV010003143.1, read as the reverse complement.
AAGAAAATGCCTGAAATCGGATATATCGATATATCGATTTCGATATCGGTCCCATGTCGATATCGATATATCGACGATATATCGCCGATATATCGGGATACGACCTTCCATGCGTAGAAGCCAGAAAACGATCGATACGAGAGCATGAGCCAGAATTCCGCCATGTGTACTTATTGCCAGTGGCGTCCATCACATCCAGCCCCAGCTCATCAATAAGCTCCGAGAAATCCACAGACCCAGGATCCTGATCGCCACGCGAACTCGACGGATCCGAAGATAGCAGAGAAACATTGAAGTCTTCACCAACTAAGCGCAATCTGGGAACATGAGTCTTGCTGCCCGCAGTTAACCCAAAGTTCTTGACGTGAAGCGTGCTGACAAGGCCCGTAAACACATGATAGAACAAACTGCACGCTCGAGCAAGTGCATTCCAGAAGCACAGAGAGTACCTAATTACCCATATTTTCCACACGAAAAGTGAATAAAGTGCCCTTCCAAGCCACAAGCAAACCACCAGCGGACCCAGAAGCAGCAATCGCACGAAAATCAGAGAGATGCCTTTGCCCAAATGATTTCCAAATAATGCATGAACACGAAGCCAACTTCGTCTCTTGAACGAAAACCACATCACAGCCCCACTCCGAGAATCTCGCTCCTAAAGCCCTCCTATTCTCAGGGTCACCCAGACCCCTAACGTTCTAGGAGAGTATTTTCATTCAGAGCCTGCGAAAGAGTCCCCAAGGTAAATTACTCCCGCCAGACTAGCAATCTGCAACTTGCGTTCTGAGAGGGGGGGGGATATCCTCACGGCATGGCTTTGCGCGTTGCCTCCTTCTGTACCTCTTACCAGCCTTTCTATCCGCATAAGGAGCCACAGGAAGCTGCATGATTAGGGCCTCAACCCCAACACAATCATTCGACGAGTCTAAAAAAACAGAGGTACAGGTTGCACCCCCTGCAAGAGCCGTCAAAGAACCAGGAGGCTCTGCTAATAACAAAGAGTGGGTCGCTGCTGAAGGCTAGTGTGAAGCAGGAGCTCCCATCTTCTTCCGGTTTGGCCCTCCAGGGCCACAGGACTCAATCAGACATGTGTCAGGCACAAGCGAACCCATAGTAGAGCGGCCAAAAAAATCGCAGTGTCGAACCGAGAAAGGAGAAACAACAAAGGCACCCTTTCGAGTCGAAGGAGCTCAACAGCTACCAACTCGGGTCAGATGGGAAATACAACACTACACCGGAGTCCAGAGTTCCCCAAAGGCGATCCGAGCCTCGAACGGGTGCACTTCACCTCTTGAGCGAAGTAAACCCGAGTCTGAAAGGTGGAAAGGATCCGTCACGAAAAAACCAGATTCGGATTCATGGCTATTCGAAAGCATTGCCCCCTGTTAGAGATTACAATAGACTACGTTCTTTATCAGAGATTACAATAGATTACGCTATAATTTTCTATTATAGCCCTACGGAGGGTATTTATGTATTTTAACTTTTGTGAGCTCTCTAGGGTTTAGTCTTATATAAGGATCCCTAGACCTCTTGAATGTAAACCATCTCATTCTCTCATCTCCTCTCAAATGATATCAAAGCAACGGTCCTAGACCGGTGTTCTGACCTAATACCCACCACCACCTTCGACCCCCCATCCCTTGTGCGCCGCCGACCCTCCAGACTCTCTCTTGCACGTCAGAACACGCGCTGGCGCACGACTAGGGCTCCCAACCCTACCCTAGCAACGGCACCATGCGCACCTAACGCTGCCTCCGGCCTTCTGACCCTCGCGTCGCCTTCCTATGGCGGCCTCTTGACCCTCGCGTCGCCTGGAAGCGCCGCCTAGCACCTGGAAGCGTCACCTAGCGCCTGGATGCGCTGCCTGGTGCCGCCTCCTAACCATCGCGTCACCTGGATGCTCCGTCAACCACCTGTGCACATCCTGCCTAGCCCTAACAAGGGCTATTAGCACTGGCCTAGAACGCCGCAAGGTGCCCCAGCACCTCCTGCTGCGGTGTCTCACCCCACCTGGCCCTCGTGCGCCCTCCTGGCCCTTGTGCTAAGCGCATCCTTGTGCGCCCTTCTGGCCCTCGTGCGCCCTCCTGGCCCTTGTGCATCCTCTTGGCACTCCTGGCCCTTGTGCTAGCGTATCATCGTGAGCCCTAGCATCTCCTGCAACGGTTCCTCGCCCCTTCGTTGTGCGGCCTGAACACGCATCTAAGGCCCCCTTATCTGCATGATAGTGCTATGTCGTATTCTTTGATGCGTGATTAGGCACTTGATGATTGGCTAAGAGATAACCTCTAGGTCACTTTTTCTTGACCTAAGACGCCACCATGACATCCACCAAGACCAAGCCCTTGTACCCTACGTCTTTGATGGTACATGGAGCTTCCAAGTTGAAAATATCAGAAAATTATGTTCTATGGTCTCGATCTTTCAAAGTGTTTGTCGGTGGTCAACGTAAAAGCTATGTTCTTACAATGGTCCCGCCTGCTGAAACGGACAAAGACTATGACACTTGGTTTGTTGATAATTGCTAGGTTGTCACTTGGATGCCAAACATCGTCGATCCAAATATTATTGCTAATCTTCTTTACAAAGACACTGCTAAGGCAATGTGGGAAAACCTTGAGCCCACATATTCTCAGAAGATGACCAAGTCTCGTCTTTCAGACATCTACACAAGGATCTGGTCTGCTACTCAGGGAGAGTCAAGCCTTGTCGAGTACTACAGACTTCTTACGAGCCTATTTGAGGAGCTTCTTATTTTTCAGCCATCATGTTGTGATAAATAGGTGGGAGAACGTGCAGAATGGCAAGTTTACAGATTTCTTTCGGGTTCGCACCCAAAATATAAACCTGCGAAAGATCAGTTTTTGATGGTTAACACTCTACCCACCCTTGAGATCATCTTCAGACGCTTACAAGAGCTAGAGGCTCCAGTTCAGCACTCTAGCATTACCGCGTCTACGGAGACGATGACCCATTATACCTCCTCAGGACTCAAAGGGCATCAACACTTTCAAGGAGGATGGGGTAGTGATTCTGGTCGTGGACGTGTTCGTGATTTTGGACGCGGTTGTGAATCTGGGCGTGGACGTAACCGTGGACGTGGTCGTGAGTTGTCTATTGCTCGATATCCAACGTGCGTGCACTGTGGACGCTGGAATCACCCTTATGACAGATGCTGGGCAACGTTTGGCATGCCACCTAATGCCAACAATGCCTATGATGAAGCGTCCTATGATACCACTGAAAATACATCTGCTCAGCCAACTGGAGGGGTACAAACCTCCTTTACTGCTTCTGAATATGCTCGTCTACGACAACTGCTGCAGGATTCTGCCTCTTCTGCCGGTGACTATATTGCCTGTGCTTCTAATGCTAGCCTGGCTACTACCTCAGGTACAATAACAAAATATGTCTCTGCCTCCAAACATGCACGGATTATTGACTCTGGGGCCTCTACCATCTGATGGGAGAAGGAAGTCTGCTCACATCTTCCTAGCCGTCTTCCTCCGTGAAGACTGTTCGTGTTGCTAACGGGGAACATTCCCCAGTTACTGTTGTCGGTACGATTGTGTTCTCTTCCAAGCTGCGATTGACAGATGTTCACCGTGCCCCTGCATTTCCTCTCAGTCTTTTATATGTACAGAAGCTATGTCGTGAACTTAATTGTCATGTTATATTTGACGAGTTCTGCTGTTATTTTCAGGACATCCGGACGAGGTAGATTTTTGGTGGACATGAGACGAATGGCCTCTATTACCTCGACATCCCATCTGATTCCAATTTTGCTGGCGCTGTCTCCATCTCTGGTGTTCCTTTTTTGTGGCACCTCTGTCTTGGTTATCCTTCTGCAAAGGCCCTATCCATGATGTTCCTTGAACTCTCTACGCTCAAACCTTTTGAGTGTGAGACGTGTCAGTTATGGAAACATCATAGAGCATCCTTTCCTGCACGGACATAGGCTCGCCGCCTTGCTCCATTTTCTCTGGTCCATTGTGATATCTGGGGTCCATGTCTAGTCCGAACTCTAAGGGTTCGTTTGGTTGCAGGGTTGGGCAAGGTTGGCTTGGCCCAACCCGGGTTGGCCCTGCAACCAAACAAGGTTCTCCTCCTCACAGTTTACTATTCACAGGGGTACCCCTGCCCAACCCAACCCTGTCCAATCCTACAACCAAACGAACCCTAAGTGGTCATAAATAGTTTGCTATCTTTGTAAATGACTACAATCACTCATCTTGGGTCTTCTTGTTAAAAGAACGTTCCGAAATTAATGACATTGTCCAAAATTTCTTTCACCGTGTCAAAAATATCTTCTCCACTACTATTCAAATTTTTCGTTATGATAATGCATTAGAATTCACATAAAATAATTTGACATCTTTCTTTGCTTCACAGGGTACAATCCGTCAAACCTCTTGCCCATATACTTCCCAACAGAATGGGTGCCGAAAGAAAACTACATCTCTTTGATATTGCCCGCTCTCTTCTCACCCACATGAAGGTTCCCAAAACCTATTGGAGAGATGCTGTACTCACTGCCATGGTATTAAAAACACGCCTCGAGGCAGTCGAGGCGAGACGACCCTTTTTAGCCTCGAGGCGTGCGCCTTGGCCCTGTCCAGTGAGGCGCGTGCCTCATGTGGCTGAGACGTACCCTCCAGGCATTCTGCCTCGAGGCGGTTGAGGCGTTTTCCGAGGTGTTTTTGCTTTTTTGAAGTTTTTTTAATGATTTTAAGGGTTTGCATGGTGGTTTGAGAAGCTTATAAATATATACTTGTTTAGGATAATGATTATACAAGTTAAATGCCTAAATCTGATGTTTCTTTCGTGCCCATAACTTCATATTTACTATTAATTATGTCTAACTATTTCAGCAGCGAGACCCCCATCTTGTTGGGGTATAGTACGACAGGAGGGGTGTATACATAATTTTTCAACAATGGTCAGATGGTTAGGATTCAAGGCATATCAATAATTCTACATATATTTAATCCTACTTTTATTACAATAATATTTCAAAGATTTGTTCGAACTGGATATGATTCACGGTTTCTCTCGCGATCATATATTATATGTTAGACACATAACATAAATTTCTTCGACGTATATTTAATTGTACTTTTAATTACAATAATATTTCAATTTTCAAATAGATATGTATTGTTTAATTCTTTCACAACATTTATTGACGGCGAATTCCTTTTTTGATTGGATGAAAATGTGTAGAAAGGTACATGATGTTGTTCTGTCTTATATTTTGGGGTTCTTATCTCTATTATTTCATCATATTTTATAGTTTTAAGTATTATATGTTGGGCAGAGAACATATAATTACATTGCCAAATATATATAATCATACTTTTATGCATAGTTTTCTCTATAAACTGAGGCTTATGCCTCGACCGCCTCGAGGCTACGCCTCGCCTCTATTCCGAGAAAAACGCCTCGTTCCGCCTTTAGTTTTTTCAAACCTTACTCACTGTCGTACACCTCATAAACAGGGTCCCTTCTTTACCCTTGAATGGCTCCACTCCCTTTGGCCTACTAATCCTAATGACTCACCATTTCCCCCGCCTCTACGTATTTTTGGTTGCACAACTTTTGTCCACAACTTTCATACTGCCGACAAATTATCTCCACATGCAATTAAATGTATTTTTTTGGGATATTCTCAAACTCAAAAAGGGTACAGATGTTATGATCCTTCTGGCCATCGCTATCACATATATGCTGATGTCACATTTTTTGAACAAACTAGCTTCTTTAATCAAGATGTATCCGAAATACCCTTAGATCTTCCTCCTCCCCCTATTGTGTATAAAAGAAAACATGTTTCTACTCCTGTTCCTGTTCCTCTGTCTGTTCCTTTGTTGTAGGAGAATATGCCATCTTCAAGTGCTCCCATCAACATTGCCCCGGTTGATCCTCATGAGCTTCCCATCGCTCTGCGTAGAACCAAGAGGCAATGCACTCTACACCTAATGTCTAATTTCACGTCTACTGATAGCTTATCATGTTTTGACAAACGATATGCATATGCTCTTATGACAATCTCGGTCCCAAGTGACAATTATAGTGCACTACAAGATTCAGGATGATGAAAGGCCATGAATGAAGAAATGGACGCTCTAAACTCTAGAGGGACATGGGATCTTGTAAAGTGTTCCCAAGGAACAAAACCTGTTGCTTGCAGATGGGTCTTCACTACGAAGCAGTCTCCAGATGACTCTATTGATAGGTTGAAGGCAAGGCTTGTAGTGAAAGGATTTACACAAACTTATGGAGTTGATTACTTTGAAACCTTTTCTCCAGTTGCAAGAATGGGATCCATACAGACTATCCTATCTGTCGCCGTCAACAAGGATTGGCTTATTTTTCAATTGGACGTCAAGAATGCGTTTCTATATGGCGATCTTGAGGAGGAAGTCTACATGATGCCACCTCCAGGTTACAAAGTCGAGGGAGAGTATGTGTGTCGACTTCGCAAAGCAATCTATGGCCTGGAGCAAAGTCCGAGGGTATGGTTTGACAGGCTAAGTACATAGATTGACACTCTGGGTTTCCAGAGAACTACGCCAGACTACTCTGTTTTCATTAGTAAACAATCAACCGACATTGATATACTTGATGTATATGTGGATCATATGGTTGTTACAGGTGACGATGAAAAAGGGGTGTTGGAGACGAAGGTCTTTCTGCAAAAGGTCTTTGTCACCAAGAATTTGGGGCAACTTCGCTATTTTATAGGCATAGAAGTTTTACGCACCATGAAGGGACTTCATTTGTCACAAAGAAAGTACTGCTTAGAGTACTGACCGAGGCAGGATTACTTGGGTGCAAACCCTCTGGCATTCCAGCAGAACCAAGGAAACATTCTACCTCCACTGATCCTCCTTTTGAAGATACTACACGATACAGAAGCCTGGTTGGCAAACTTCTATATCTTACTGTTACTAGGCCTGGCATATCCTATGCTGTGAGCAGAGCTAGCCAATATATGGAGAAACCTTGTTACAGCCATAGGCAGGACGTTCTTCAGATCCTGCGGTACCTGAAAGCATCACCTGGACGTGGCCTATTCTATGGGGCAAATCGATACACTAATCTTGCTGCATATGCCGATGCTGATTATGCAAGCTCACCTGAGGACTGTCGCTCTAATACAGGCTACGCTATGATGGTAGGAGGAAATCTTGTCAGTTGGAGGAGCAAGAAGCAGGCGGTAGTATCCCGATCCAGTGCAGAGGCAGAATACATGGCAATGGCTCAGGCTACATGTAAAATTACTTGGCTACTGACTTTTCTACAAGAACTCAATGTTGCTATCACCACTCCTGTTCCTCTCTACGGTGATAACAAATATGCTACTTACATCACTACAAATCCTGTATTCCATTAGAGAACCAAGCACATTGAGATTGACTGTCATTTTGTCCATGATGCTTTACGAGGAGGCAAGATTTGCTACACCACACATCTCAACAGATCTTCAGCTTGCTGGCATATTTACAAAGGCCTTATCAAAGAAGCGCCTCTCTTGGATAGCTTCCAAGTTGGGCATGATCGATGGATATGCTCCAACTTGAGGGGGAGTGTTAGGGATTACAATAGATTACGTTATCTGTGAGAGATTACAATAGATTACATTATAATATTCTATTGTAGCCCCACGGAGGGTATTTAGTCCTATATAAGGACCCCTAGACCTCTTGAATATGAATCATCTCATTCTCTCATCTCCTCTCACAGCCCCAATGGGCGAATCAACTTTGGGAAGAGGTGAAACGGTAGGATCGGAAGACGAAGCGGTCGTTTCCTCAGAAGACGCCTCGAAACCCAGGCTTTTCAGTTCATGGAGGTGTTGACGTGGAACCGCGCCGGAAGAGACGACTGCGTCACAATGCTCCGCTCCACTCGGCGGCGACGGTGCCGGCGTCGGCAGAAAGGACACCCTGAGCCCGAACGAGAAATGCCCCCACCAACAAGGCCGCACATGACTCCAGAGGCGCAGGATCAAAGCACTCCAAAAGGATAAGGGTGGCTCTCGGATCTTCTCTCGGCAAGCGGCCATCGTACAGAATGCGAACGACCTTTCCAAGGTGCGAAAGCGACACCAATAGGCATGTCTTTACAGTCAAGTTTTTTCTACGCGAGTCTAAAGATTTTTCTACAAAACTTTATGGGCTTAGTCTTAGCTTCACTTACATTTCTTTGTTCCTTCTTCGCTGTTTTGTACTTTGTGACAGTTTCATATGTTCAATTCTTACACATAACTTTAAAGCAATCTCATTTAATTTTAAGCTTCTTTTGCATCCATTCACTCCATCACCAAGTTTCCTTTTGGCCTAAAACTCATCCTTTAGACGCACGTAGTATCTCTTTGTCTTTTCTTTAGGTACAAGATGCTACCGCCTCCTATATCTCGTTTGCAATTCCATTACATTCCCAAGATAAGTCTTTTAAAACCTTCTCCTTGAAGCCCGCTTTCGTTAATTGAAGATTCCACCATCTAGTTTTAATGGCTAGGGAACCATCCTTTTCTTTTCTTACCTTTTTATTTGCACATCCATGATTATCAAGCAATATCGAGATGCCAAGCTCTCTCCCGGGTTACTTTGCATTCTTTGCGGCACATTCGATCTCTTCTCCTCATTGTAAAATAATCTATCTGTGTTTTAGTTGGCACTCTTATAAGTTATTAAATGCTTCTCCCTCTTTTGAAATAATTTTTTTGAAGTCGACCCCTTCTTAAAGATTGTGTTTGCTATGAAGGCCATAAGCTATTATAAAAATCCAAAATGACTTTTCCTTTTTCGTTTCTAACCCCAAAGTCATGACCCCTATTAATAATAACATACCCTGTGCCTGAAGCATCCTTTCCTACACGTCCATTGAAATATTCATCATGCAAATCATCTCTCTCTGTGGGATTCTTTGCATAATCTTATCCAAATCCTCCAAAAAATCAAGTTTAATCTATTCCTCTAAACCAATTTGTGGTGCTAAATTGAGATGATATTCCGGATTTCTTCTTCTCGCATCAATCTTAGCAAAATAATCCCGTCTCCAAATCTTTGCATCTCAACCACACTATCCTTCAAATCTTTGTCAACAACTATTCCGACACCATTTCTACCATTCTTTTTACCTGAATATCATAATTTAAAGGTGTATTCTCTATCTCCCTTCCTTTCTCTTCAGCACATTTTGTCTCTTGGAGTCACAACATCGGAATCTTCATTCTTTCCATCGTATCTATCATCTCCATCGATTTGCCGATCATAGTGCCAATATTCCAACTACCTATCCACAGCTTCTTTTGCAACATCTTTTGAACTAACTTCTTTACTTGCATGCATATATCATGCGGGAATCCTTGCAAATTGGACTGCATCCAGGTGACGACACGGAATAACTAACTTATTTATTCACATGTGTTCTTGATGCGAGAACCCGTGCAAATTTTGAACTGCAGCTGATCGGCTATGTAGCGGTCCTTGCCAACTTCTTTGTGCATTGGAGCAATGCAATGCATCGCTAGCAGGGAATGCACCAAAGATATCCAAATGATTGAGTTTCATATTTGATTATCACACTGAGTATAATTTAGACAAAGTTAAGATGTACAAATTTAAGGCTTAATTCCAAAAAAAGAATGCAATGCATCAAAATTTCTAGTAATTATAGTTGAAGTTATTTAACAAAGATATCATGGGAAACTAGAATGGAGTTTTCACATTTTTGGTGATATGACGATAAAACTTGAAAATTAAACTTAATAAGTGAAAATAATTTTCTTTCAGGTTCAGCTAGTCAGGCGACTAGTTGGTCAGTCAGACTGACTATTTGATCAGTACGGCTATTGGCTGACTACTAATTATTCAATCATTGGCCTCCCCACTTCTCATAGTTGGACTGACTAGTCGTCCGATTGCCGGTTAGACATGCCGGTTAGACATTCAACTATTTGCTCGGACTGACTATTGGCTGACTATTGTTTATTCAGTCTTTGTCCTCCCCGAAAAGATCATCCTTCCAACCCTAACAATTGACCTACTTATTGCTTTCATCCGTTCTGGAAATCACCCAGTCTTATAAGAACATCCAACATCCATATCCTCGGTCCTTACACTATATGCCTTGAGGTGTGACTGTTGTAGCAGGACATCATCTGCCTATCCACTCCTAAATGTAGCTTCTAAGGGATCTTGCTTTCCCACCTCAATCCCTACAAGCTCTAATGAAGGACCTGCATCCCACTGCCACCACACTTGCAATGAATTCCACCTGATCCCCCTCTACTTCACCTCGTTGCGGGAACTTCACCATTGTTTCTACCAACACAACCTGCTTGGACAAGAAAAAATGATCTTTGTTACTCTCACTGATGGTGATCGACCATCCACCACGAACCTCATTCCACCTCTCCTTCCACCTCCACCCATGTCGTGGGTTATAAATTTTGACAACCCTTCGCTCCAAACACCTCTCTCCTGCGAACCCTCAACCTCCTCCAAAATCTGGCAGCCATGCCTTTTAGGCTGGAGCCTGGACCTAGATCCGAAAGTTTATTAATATTGGCATTCCAATCTGATTCAATCCTTGTCAACGGGATTGGATCTTTCCATTAGTCTAAAGGAAGCCCCGGATTCAAGCATTTCTTTTGCCGTACCACTGTCTTAGAACTTTCACCCTAATGGGTGATGATCTTGCCTGCACTAGTACCACAATCGCCATCCTTTTTTTGAAACAATGACGCAACTCCAAACCTTGAGCCATTGGCCTCAGACGTCGTGTCCGTAATGCCGCCTTCGAACCTTGTGTTACTTGCCATTGACTCTGTTGACAAACACGTTGGATCTGTCATCTTTCTGTACATTGCCCCCAACCACGACCCCCCTCGCCATCACCACTCAGGAGTCGTGACCTCAGCCATCAGGGTTGATATCGCCACTGCCACGGAGCATCGCCACTGTCCGGGTGGCTACTAGAAAAATCACTCCATCTCTTTGCACTTTGACTTCTGCTGGAACCTCTCTTCCACCATCACCCTCATCCTGACCGCTAAATCATCCCTGTTGAATAGACTCATTGGGGTGATGTCTTTTATTGCTCCAAAAGAATGGACCGCCGACTCAAGTACCTATCTGAAGCTCAACTAGTAAATCCTCCATGGTCTTTAGCTCAAATTCTTCTTGCTGTCGACATTAGAGATTAATGGGCCTGTCACAAATAGACATATGCTTTGCTAGCTCGAACCTCTACAACAGAAAACCCTTGACGTCACAGAGGATGCATCAAAAATCTGCTCAGGGCCGCGAGAAAACCTCCAACCTATCTTGAACCTTTGACTATAAAAGTGACTCTCTAGCCATATAAGAAAACCTCTAGCTTGTTACAGACCGTTGATAATAAATGTGGTTCTTTAGCCACCTCCTCTACCAGGCAAGTCACAAGGAAGTCTCTGCACACCTTCTAGAACAAGCACCCACTGTCTTCTGGCCAATTTGCAATACAATCTTCAAGATGCGTATGCAGGTTCATGCCATTGTCATTAACATCGGGCATGATGCATGATGACAGGATATCCCTTGACACTCTTAAGCACCAGAATAGCTCCTGGCACTTACTCGCTACCAGTGCACCCTCCACCCTGCAGCGAAAACAAACCCCATTTTGGTCACCTTTTCACCTTAGGCAAGCAATCTGATTTCAATTGTCATATTTTGGAATATGTGATGTATTATTTTTGTTCACTTTTGGAGTTTCTTGAATGCTTTCTTTCTATGACGTTGTCATCCATGTCAATACCCCTGGATCTAACCTAACTTTACGTGCCCATTTGGTAATGAATCGTATTAGTAACTACTTTAGCACATGAGTGACATCCAAATGAAAACTTCTCCAAATTCAAATTGTGGTATAGTTTCTTTAACCTGTCCAGAGATGCAGGATCTATTATTTCAATGCACTACAATCTTATTTATTGAAGTTTTTGTCTGTGGTTCTTAGACTTGACAACGCTACTGCAAATTTTATTAACAAAGTCCGTTTTGTCAGTATTGGTGTAAGATTTTTATATTTTATTCCACGGGGATGACATGGGCTCCAAAATTTGTATATCCTACAATCCTCTATAGTTATCTTTGACATTGATTTTCTCCTACATGTGGCATCATAAACTCACAATACTTGTCACATTTTTGTACTATATGTAGGCAGTAGCAACTTCTCCAATTGGTGGGGAATTTCTAACAGAGTGCATGGTGAAATGTCTGGAAAACAAAGGGGTGGTGGTGCGTGTTTTAGTTCTTTTCACAATGAAGTGATTGGTTATGTAGTTATGTGAAGAAATAATTTTATCTGTTCTTGATTTATTCCCTTTCAGCTAAAGCCAAGGTATTCTTTTAGAAGGAAGGAAGTGCGGCCTGGAGAGTTTCAGGTATTTATATTTTTGCTTTTTTGTCAATTTTAAAAATTTGGGGCCGTAAGTCCATAAGATTATTATTTTTTGCTGGTCTCCTAGAGAACTCCAAAATAATTCACAAAGGTCAAATCATCTTCGACAAGTGTGGAAGGGTCATCCTCCTTCCCAAGATTTTAATCCACTCGGAAGTTTAACATGTAACATGGCATCATATTGGTTTATTTCTCTACATACCAGTCTAAAATGCCAAGATTAAATGGCATCAGGCTGGAGCCCATACTGGCAATTGGCCATCTATACTGGCATAAATCACAACTAAAAACACTAGCCACATTGTCCTTTCTGTTATTATTAATGTTACCCTATACTGGTATGATCCACTGCCCGGGCTTTCTATGTTTGTGTAAATTTCATTATTTATGGTGACATGAGGGTGTCTATACGCTTACAAGGAGGGCTTTCCTCTTGAGTTTTGAATTGAACTGATCTAAAACTCATGGGAGAAAGATAGGAGACTGCCATATTACTCCCAATTTCGCTATCTTCAGATTCAAAACTATTATTTCCCAACACACTCTCATACGTACCCTTTTTTGAATCCAACAGAAGGGTCAACCAATGAAAGATGTGGACGTGTAATATCCTCCTGGAAAATACCCGCATGGTGGTGAAATGCCACATGTTCGTCAATGCCTAATGATTTTCACATATTTTGGTGCTCTATTATTTGCTTTGGGTAAACCAAAGGATATATGGATGCCTATTACCCACTTTAGACTAATGCAACTTTTATACCACGTAAGAGCATCTAACTTAAAATGTACGTGCATGGAGGTGAACCTTGAAATGTCACCTGTTTATCAACGTCTCACAATTTTCACACTTTTGAAGGAATATTAGTCCAAGTACTGTATAACAACCCGGATCTTGTGTGACCAGCGGAAATGTACCAAATGCCACGTCAGATACGAGTGCTACTCCTGAACGCCAATTATATTACAAAAACAGTAAGGAATCTATCTTAAATTTTCTTTATCCATAAAATAGTTCATCTCTAATACAGAATCAAGATCACTTGTTCCAGTAGGTACGACATCCTTCCATCGCAACCTGCAACAATTCTCGAACTGCAATTAAATGTGTTTTCACCATGACCTCAAATTTCAGCGAAATTCGGTCGAATTTCTGTCGAATATCGATATCCAGTCAAAACCGAAATTCGACCGAAATGACCGAAATATGGGGGTCCTAGTACAAAAAATGACCGAAATTTCGGTCGAAATTCCACCGAAATTCCATCGAAATTCTGTTTTGGTCGATACCGAAATGGTGACCGAAACCGACATTTAAGGCCTTGGTTTTCACCTTAATTTGGTATGAACCTACACCTAGTATGTGTCGAGTTAAGGTCAAACTGACTAGCACAGAAATCAAGTTTCCATTAAACTATATTAAACAATTTCATTCATAACATATATAATCATAACAAAAGAACTTGGTATTTATTCCTACTTTGCATTTCCGAATAATATTCACTTACATTGTCTATGAGTACAATTGTTAACATTTTCTATTGATCAAGAAGAGGAAGTTCATGGATTTTCATATTTATTCTCACGAAAACTTATCATGTAAGTTACCATAAAAACATCAAATTCCATATAAGTAAATGTTTACATCTACGCACCTATCATTAACAACATTCACAATTATACCCTTATCTCAGTATATAGAAATGAGATTTGTATGTGTTATATGAACTTACGCACAACTGTTATCATGCATGAAAAGGATATTCATACAACAACAACAAAGCCTTTTCCCACAAATAAGTAGGGTCGGTTACATGGATTCTTTGCCTCCATTCAGATCTATCTTGGGTCAACCTCGGGCTTATATCCAAAAAACTAAGATCCCTTCGTAAAAAGGGATATTCATATCATATAAAATAGAATATTTCCCTACACTTATGTATGGTCTTTATTTTCACATATGTACCTAACTCCCACCTAATGACTTTACACATATGCACTTAGCCTTCACATAAGCACTTACACCTCACATGAGCAATTCACTTAACCACTTAGATTTCACATAATCATTTAATTTATTCCTTATCCATATTTGTCTTATTTCATAAATCATTAGACGGCTTTGATGACTTTTAACGCCTGCACAAGCAGTCAATCAATCACTATACATAACATGATGATATCAGTTGAGTCATTGATGGACTATTGGACTTTTCTACAAGGTTCTACTGAACCCGACACTCCCGAAAGGTATTGCCCTTTAGGCCTTCGATAAATGGATTCTAGAGGTGGCTCCTACTGTTAGGTGTAGCACTTAACTCCGCTTACCATTATCGTACCAATTTTCTGTTTTAATACATTTGCTGACAACAATGAATCTTTTAATTCTACTATAAGTAGGGTCGGCTACATGGATTCTTGCTCAAATCCATGTTGATAGATTCAACTATCTTTATGTTGAAATGTTATTTGGGGAGATTGCGATGAGGAAGGGGACTCCAAGGGCGACTCCAAGGGCGACTCCAAGGGCGTCGGGGAAGGCGATCGTGCACTACGCTCCTACCGAGAGGGACAAAGGGAAGGGCTGCGCTTCATCCTCACAGGAAGTCAGCCCACAGTTCGTGGCTGCCGAAGGGGAGGAGAAGCTTCTGAAGGATCCAACTTGGGTGGCGGTCACTCACAAGAAGCTTGGTCGCACATGCTGGCGATGTGGGGTAAAGGGTCATTTGGCTTCGGTCTGTGCGGCAAGGCCTCGCTGCTTTGCTTGCGGTGGCCTTGGTCACAAGCAAGCGGGGTGTGGTGCTCTTCATCGGGGGCCTGTCGGTTTCTCTCTCAGTGGCCATCCACCTCGAGGGAAGGCTGCGGATACGGGGAGGCTGCATGCAGATCGTTTTGCCTCGACCTCTGCCTCAAGGTCCTTCGCGCAGGTGGTTGCGGGGAGAGGGCCGCGCTCTTCGACGGAGAGTCATGGATTTCACACCCTTGCTGCTCCCTCATCAAGGGTGCAGCTCGAAGCTGGGAGGGTGGTGGGTGTTTCTGGGAGCGCCTCAGTGGAAGGGGTGGGGAGAACGGGGGGTGCAACTCATTCGGAAGGGGGGGCTGCTTTGGCGCGCAATGGGAGGGTGCTGGTAGGGGTCTTCCTCGACCGGTGCCTCTCCGTGGAGGAGGTGGGCATCACTCTTCTTGAGCTGCTGGGGACGAGCTTCTCGGGAGACCTGTTCCTGATGGGTTCGAAAAGATGCGGCGTTAGAGGTCTTCGTGGGGACCAGCGTTCTCGTTTGCCGAGCAGGACCACATGGAGGGATCGCTTGGAGGGAGCTGCGCTTCGCAGACGGTGCATGCTCCAACCTGGAGGTTTGCGTGGCTGAGGTCAAGGGGGTGCCTTTCTTATCAAGATCAGTTCATTGCCTTCGGCGTCCTCTTAGAAGGTGGGGTGAGGTGCTGGCCGTTACCAGCGATGGCCTAGCACCCGGAGATGATTCGACGACAACGAAGATCCTTATGGAGTGCAACAAGGAGTTCCTTGACAGGGCGGTAGGGCAGGTTTTCTTTGAAGTGTTAAATTTGGGAAGATTCTACTGTAGAGTTGAGTTCTCTGTGGTGCAGCCTCCGCCGCCTCCCTCACGGCCGGAGCGGCGGGCTCCGGTGGGGGAGACCGACAACAACCTCGTTTCGTTTCCCGAGGAGTCGCAGCCGCGATGGAGGGTCGCTTCGTTTTTCTCGCCGCAGCGGGGAGCGTCTCTCGAGGGGGCGCCTTGCTTCGATGTTTACGTAAGGCCCTCTCCCCCTGCTATACGTGAAGGCCATCCCACCGCATGGCATCGTTGCTTGGTAGCCGCCCTCGGGAGTACGCGGGGGGACGTGGCAGGCGGTTGGGATGATGTGGAGGGTAGGTGCACGAGTTTTGATGCGGATTTGACATTATCGGTGGGGTCGGCAGCCTCTGCTTTTCGGATCTTCTTGCCTGGCGCTTCCATCCTTGGGCGTGCCGCTTCATCATCATTCGGAGTCATACGTCATTCTGTACCTCGGGTTGCTGACGCAGGCCTCGTCCATTTCTCCAACGAGGATCCTTCCTTTCTCCCGGGTCGGGCGAGTGCTCCTTCGGATCCGACCCCGGGTCGGGCGAGTGCTCCTTCGGACCCGGTCCACCCTATCCTCCCGTCTCCACAGCCGGATCCTATGTCTGCCCCGGGTCGGGCGGGGGCTTCTTCGGGTTCGGACCTCCCTCTGGTTTTTCTTCCGCAGCCGGTCCAGGGGGGCCTGCCCTTTTCATCAAGCTTGGTCCTCACACAGCATTCAGACTCCTCCTCCTTCGAACACCACCCGGGGTCTTCTGCGCTTCAGGCTGGGTCGGCGTCTTCTGCGCCTGAGACTGGGGCTTCGGCTGTGGTGGGGGGCTCTCATGGGCCTTCGACTACGGTGGGGGACTCGGAGTCCCTCGATGTCTTCGCTCCGGCTTTTGAATCCTCAAAGAGATCTTGCAAACGTTACAGAAGAAGACGGACCGCGCGCTCGCGGTCTGGGGAGCATCACACTTGCTTGTCCTTCGAAGAAGCGGTGGCGGAAGCGGCGGGAGTGGTACCTTCAGGGGATCTCTACAAGCTTGCCAAATGAAGGTCCTCTCTTGGAACGTTCGGGGGATGGGGGATGCGGCTAAAAGAAATACACTGGGCTCCAGATTCAAGGAATGGGGGTGCGATGCTGTCCTCCTTCAAGAAACCAAGCTGGCCTCTATGGACGATGATGTTTGGCGCTCCCTCGGGGGGGGGGGGGGATCTTGATCAGTTCTCTGCTCTCCCTGCGGCGGGAAGTGCGGGTGGGGTGCTTATCGCTTGGAAGTCTTCTCATTTCTCCCTGGTCTCTACTGTGAAGGGGAATCACTCCATCTCGGTCCTGCTATCCAGGAAGGACGACTCTCTCTCTTTCCTTCTCTCCTGCGCCTACGGCCCTTGCGACGCGGGGAGAAGGAGGGAGCTCTGGGAGGAGCTTCGCAACACCTCCGAGAGCTTCGCGGGCTTGCCTTGGCTTATCGGAGGGGATTTTAATGTCACGCTACATTCCACGGATAGACCCCGGTTCAGGGGGGGTTCGGACCCGGGCTCGCCGGAGTTCAAGGCTTTTGTCAATGACTTGGCTCTTCAGGACTTGGCGGCGACGGACATCAGGTTCACTTGGAGGAACTCTACTTCGAAATCTTGCATTGATAGGTTCTTTGCGTCTTCGGCCTTCATGGATCTCTTCCCTCTGGCGGTCGTCCTCTCGCGCCCTCGCGCGTTTTCCGATCACTCCCCGATCGTCTGGGAGTCACAGGTGCCTTCACCATGGGCAGGGCTCTTCAGGTACGAAAAGTGTTGGCTGCTTGAGGACGACTTCCACGCGCTGGTGGCGTCCTCTTGGGCGGAACCTTGTGATGGTCGATCGGCGGTGATCAGATTCCGCAAGAAGCTGGAACGGCTGAGGGGCGTCCTGTCCCATTTCAAGAAAAGATCGCGGGAGGCTAGGCTTGCGGCGAGGAAGGAGGCGGAGGCTATCGTGACCGAGCTGGACTCCTTGGAGGGCCTGAGGGACCTCCATGAAGACGAGTTGGCTTCCAGATCGGCGGCGGTGGCTGCGGTTGAGAAGGAGGAGAGGAAGAGGGTCACTGAGTGGCGCCAACGTGCGAAGTTGAGATGGATCAAAGAAGGCGACACCAACTCCTCCTTTTTTCATAGAATGGCTTCAAACAGGAAGCGATCAAACTTGGTTCGCTCCATGACTGTTGGGGGACGCGAGGTGGTGGGTGAAGACGCGATTGGGAATGCGGTGGCGGATTACTTCAGGGCTTTCTCTTCAGCTCGATTGCCTAGTCGCTGGCGCTGGTTGGGGGAGGATGTTCCTACCATTTCCTCCGAGCATTGTGCGGAACTAATCCGCGACTTCTCCATCGACGAATTAAAGGCTGCGGTTTGGGATCTCAATGTCGATGCCTCGCCAGGCCCCGATGGCTTTCCTATAGCCTTCTACAAGGATTTTTGGCATGTGGTGGGTCAGGATGTGTGGGAGGTTGTCGTGGAATTCTCTTCGGGAAATTTTGGCTTTGATGGGATTAATAGGGCTTGTATTGTGCTAATTCCGAAATCCCAATCTCCAACGACTATTGATGACTATCGTCCTATTGCAATCTCGAATGCTCTCTACTTGATTGTTGCGAAAGTGCTTGCGAGGAGATTGGCGGTAATTTTAGATTTTCTGATTCATCCTTCTCAGGTGGCTTTCATCCCCGGCCGCTCGATCTCCGATGTCTCGGCCCTTGCGTCTGAGATGGTCGATAGCTGGGTGAGGCATGAGAAACGCGGCTTCCTTTGGAAGGTCGACTTCGCAAAGGCATATGACTCTTTGGACTGGAGCTTCCTCTGGTCCGTGTTGCGTGCTCGCGGTTTCCCAAATATTTGGATCTCTTGGATGCGCCGATGTGTTTCTACGGCATCCTTTTCGGTCATGTTGAATGGGCGTTTCGTTGGTAGGCGGTTTCAACCAAGGAGAGGTGTTCGGCAGGGGTGCCCACTTGCACCCATGCTCTTTGTCATTGCCGCTGACGTGCTCCCGAGAATGGCGGATCGGGTGATCGCGAGGGGCTTCTCATCTGGTTTCTCGTCTAACTTCCGCAGCTGTCCTACACTTCAATATGCGGACGACACAATCGCCTTCATCGAGGGGGGTCTGGACGAGGTTAAAGGTATGGCGGCCACCTTCGACATCTTTAGCGACCTATCGGGGCTACGAATCAACCACTCCAAATCGAAGATGATCCCTTTCGCCTGGGATGATCGTTATGCGGCGGCTTGTGGCATGACTCTGGGTGCACCCCCTCTACTCTTCCAATTGAATACCTGGGCCTACCACTAGGCGCGAGAAGGGCGAGATTGTCCCATTGGAACAGGGTCATTGAAAAGGCGGAGAGAAGACTTACTGGGTGGGGGGCGGCCATGCTTTCCAGGGGTGGGCGTCTTGTGCTCATCAGGTCGGTTCTGGCGGCCATTCCGATCTATTTTTTGGCGAATTGGTCCATTCCAGTGGGGATCAGAAGGAGGCTCGAGGGCCTTATGCGGGCTTTTCTTTGGGGAAGAAGGGGCTCCGCATCGCGGGGCATTCATCTGGTGGCATGGAAGGATGTGGCGAAAAGGAAGTGCGACGGTGGGCTCGGGATTCGGAGCCTGGATCTGGTAAACGATGCTCTAATGCTTAAATGGGTCAACAAGCTTTGGGGTACCTCCTCTGGCTTCTTTCCCTCTATGCTACGTGATATCCTCTCCATCGGGGTGGACATGATGCGAGAGACAGAGGCCACGCGTTCTGGGACGCCTTTTTGGAGGGGAATCGCCTCGGCGGCTAGGCGGTTCTCTCATCTGTTCAAGCGGGTGCTGGGTGATGGAAACTCCTTCCTCTTTTGGCACGACGCGTGGGCGGGGGATGCCACTCTTGGTAGCTCCTTCCCTCGCCTCTGTGCCTTGGCGGCTAACTCGGGTGCCTCGGTGGCGTCCGCTTGGGATGGGGGCGGCTGGTTCCCATGCCTTGCAACAAACCTCTCCGACGATCGCTTCGATGATCTCTTGCGACTGTTACAACAGCTTAGGGATGCGCCAACACCATCCAATGGAAGGGATCACTGGATCTGGCGTGGCGGCACTTTCTCCACGAGGCATGCATTCAAGATCATCTCCCATCAACCTAACTCCGATCGCACCTCTCTTTGCAATGATTTGGGATGGCTGTGGACTTTAAATTTGCCGGAAAAGGTGGTTTTCTTCTTGTGGATTCTGCGCCGCGGTAGGGTATTGACCCGAGATAGGTGTGCTATGTTCTTATCGGGGGATGGCTCCACGGATTGCGTGCTGTGTACCGGCGAGTTGGAGACCTTGCAACATCTGTTCTTCTGTTGTCCATGTTCTATCTCCATTTGGGAGGGCCTCAATGTATCTTGGGTGGACACTTCTTCGGCCGAATCTTTCTGGATCACCTTGCGCTCCCGTGCGGATCGTCAAAGACGGGAGCTTCTCCGCCCCCTGGCTTGCATCTGGGCCTTATGGCTGGCTCGAAACGCCAAGATTTTCAGGGGCCAAAGATTTTACAGGGAAAACGTTTTAGCACATGTCGAATTTCTTTTGAATGAATGGCTGCTGCGATGATGGTATAGTCGGGTGTGGTTGTTGGGATTGTGGACTGTGTTGTTGACAGGGATCCTCTTGATCCCGGGTGCTTGGTATCACATTGTATCTCTCTCCTCCCTCTCTCCCCTTCTCCCTCTTCTCGTTTTTAATAAAATTGGGGCGAACACCACCACGTGTCTCCCCCGAACCTTTCTGTGTTCAAAAAAAAACTATCTTTATGTTGGTTGTTTACTACCTAACACAATTCCCACATGGGAGGATTTAAGCCTTGGTCTTTTGGGTGGTAGGTACACTACACTACTACCAAACCATTTAAGTGGGTACACGAGGGGTCTCCATTGTTAAAAAAAGACATAGCTAATTTATATATGTACTTTCTTTCCTTTCACCAAATAATCTTTTTCGTATACTTAGATTAACTCTCCTTAATTCGAGTCTGCCAATATTTCACTGTCAACTTTTATGACATAATCGTTTTGATAATCAATCATGCATCATTCACAACAAAATAGCATAATGTTATGATTTTCAAAAACACGATCAATCAATAGATGCTAACATATTATCTTATAAATGATTAATAAGTTCAATACTCTTAGTAGATAATACTATTGAAAACTAATTTTTGCATTGTACCTTTACATTATCACATACAATTATATATGTATATGCCTTGATTTGGATTCTTGACATCTATGTTGTTTGAATCTATAATGTATATTATAATTACGAGTAGTTGTATTTAAAAAGTATAATGAAGGTAACATTGCCTATGAACATTCGGGAACATGTGATCAAAAGAAGGTTGAGGCAAGTTTTCAAATTAAAAGAAAATCAATTCGGATTCATGTCAGGTCGTTCAACTATTGAAGCCATCCACCTGCTGAGAACAATGGAGATTTATAGAGCTAAAAAGAAGAATCTCCATATGATTTTTATTGATTTGGATTAGGCTTATGATTCTGTCCCACGAAAGATATTGTGGAGAGTTTTAGAGAAGAGACAAGTACATGTCTTGTACATTAACCTCATAAAGGATATGTATGATAGTGCTTCATCTTGTGCAATGATACAGTCTGGGAAGACTGTCTATTTTCAGGGTAAGCCATAACGCAATATATCAACGATATATCACTATCGACATGTGACCGATATATCGTCGATATGATCGATATTTGCCCTTCCAAAACCATTTCTTTCACAAAATCGGGTCGATTTAGGCGATATGACATCGATATATCGTATCGACAAGTAGCCAATATCGATACTGATACCGATATTACCTACCTTGTCTATTTTGACATCAACATTGATTGGTCTGCATCAAGGTTCATCTTTGAGCCCATTCCTTTCTACTTTGATTATGGATGAGTTGACAAGTCACATTCAGATGAGATACCTTGGTGTATGTTATTCGTTGTTGATATTATGTTGATTGATCATCCTAGAGATGGAGTAAATGAGAAGCTTGAGGTCTAGAGACATGAATTGGTACTAAATGATTTCATATAACTAGGGCTAAGATTGAATATATGGAGTGTACTTTTGATGGAAGCAATGGTGGAGGAATCGATGTGAAGATTGGTGACGATAACATTCAAAAGAGAGTTTCTTTTAGATACTTGGGATCTATTTTGCAACATGATGGTAAAATTGATGGAGATGTTACTAATAGAATAAATGTAGGTTGGTTAAAATGGAGAGGAGCCTCTATTGTTCTCTGTGATAGGAAAATTCCTTTGAAAATCAAAGGAAAGTTTTACAAAGCAGACGTGAGACCTGCTATGCTCAATGGATCTGAATGTTGGCCTGTGAACCATAGACATATGCAGAGAATGGCGGTAGCAGAAATGAAAAATGCTAAGGTGGATGTGTGGACACTCACATAAAGATCGGATTCGGAATGATGCAGTCAGAAGGAAAGTTGGTGTAGCTCCGATCAAGGATAAGATGCGAGAAAATCGCTTAAGGTGGTTTGACCATTTGTAACAGAGGTCAGCTGATGCACCGGTGAGGAGATGGGAGTTTTGGGATATTGAGTCGACTAAGAGAGGACGAGGAAGACCCAAGAAGTATTGGAATGCGACTATACAAAAGGAATCTTAATTTTTTAGATCTAAGCCCAAGAGTGGCCCAAGATAGATCTGAACGGAGTAGCTAATCCATGCAGCCGATCCTACTTAATGTGGGAAAAGGCTTTGTTGCTGTTGTTGAAGGTAAAATTGCCTAACATATTAAATCTTGGAATTCTTTCGATTTAACAACATTTGGAAACAACAACAATAGATGTAATCCAAAATGAACATGATTAATAATTAAATTACATCAACCGAGTATATACAAAAGATAGGTATTGATTTTAGTTTTTCTTATATAAATTATAGGATTTGCAGATCTATAATGACCCGTGCATAAATTATTTAGTTTCTGAATATAGAACTAACAATTTAGAAAAAAAAGGTAGTTTCTTTTCTACAATTTCGCATGTATAATTAAAATCATCATCACATATATCAATTTAGTAGGTCTTATGATAGTGGAGATATTTTCAATGAGAACTATTTTGATGTTAATCCAATATATGCTGAGGATAATCGTTAAAACCACATACCTAAACTAGGCACATTACTATCTCTCGAAATAGGTACAAAGCAAACTTTTATTCATAACATATGGTAATTGCAATTAGTTTATTCGTGACTTAAAGAATGCATTCACGGACTGTAATATCATGTGTCATTCATATATCATTAATGGCGCGTTGCTTAATTCGTATATTCATGAGAATATCATGGAATACAAGATAATTGCGTCAACATTTTTTAAAGATCATCTTCCTCCATTGGTTACAGAAGCCGAAACATATTCATGCATCTTTAATAAGAACGACAACAATAAAGATGATTACGATAAAAAGGTGATCATCAATTATCCAGTAGTAATTCTAAATGTTAGACGCATATCTCGATAATGTGAAAAATCCGTTCAAGAAGATGTCTCAATTCTGCCTATCTGAACCTTCGTCGATCACGTCAACGTGCCTCCAATTCTGCCAGATCAACATTCAGCACTGATGGAGAGGGTTGCTGTTACCGGATTCAAAAACGACGTCGACAAAAGAATATCATTACTAGCTCTTCATGTCTCTCTCTATTTCTCTCTCGATCTATCTGTTTCTTTCTCTCGTTCAATTTCTCACTCTCTCTCTTTCTTTCCCTTGTTCTTTCTCTCTCTGAATCTCTATCTCCCTCTCTCTCCCCCCCTTAAGAAGAAAAAGGCAACATCCATCCCAAAAATGGGATGCCCACTCAAGGCACCAAAGATTGAATGATCCATTCCGTAATCGTCTCCTCTCACTTTTTATTATTTTATTATTTTATTCTTATTTTAAAATGGGAAGCCCACTCACTGCCATGGTTTGAAAAGGCTAGCCTCGAGGCGGTCGAGGCGTACGCCTCGAGGCGAGGCGATCCCTTTTAGCCTCGAGGCTTACGCCTCAGACCAGTCCTGTGAGGCGTGCGCCTCGAGTGGTCGAGGTGTAGCCTCGAGGCGGAGCGCGTCAAGGCGGTCGAGGCGTTGCGTGTTTCACTCTTAATGAATGAATTCATAATTATTAAATTAAACGATACTTGTAACTTAATAAGATTTGCAATATATCAAGCTAAACAAAATGGATAAGGTTCACGGTTTCTCATGTTGCCTTATATTATATATTAGACACAACATAAATTTCTTCGACATATATTTAATCGAACTTTTAATTACAACAATATTTCAAAGATTTGCTCGAAATGGATATGATTCATGGTTTCTCGTGCGATCATATATTATATGTTAGACACATAACATAAATTTCTTCGATGCATATTTAGTCATACTATTAATTACAACGATATTTCATAGACATATATGTATTATTTAATTCTTTCACAATATCTATAGTCAATGAATTCCTCTTTGATTGGATGAAAATGTGTAGAAATGTATATGATGTTGTTCTATCTTCTATTTTGGGGTTCTTATCGTTATTATTTCATCATATCTTGTAGTGTAAATTACTATATATTGGGCAGAGAACATATAATTACATAGAGAGTTATATAATTGTAGTTTTATACATATTTTCTATATAAACTGAGGCTTACGCCTCGACCGCCTCGAGGCTACGCCTCGCCTCGATTCCAAGGAGACCGCCTCGTTCCGCCTTTCGTTTTTTCAAACCTTGCTCGCTGCACCAAAGGCTTGGACCTATTTCGTGAGATAGTAATGTACCTCTAAACTAGGTATGCGGTTTTAACAATTATCCTCATCATAGATTGTATTAACATCAAAACAGTTCTCATGATCATGCAAATATTTCCATTATTGTGAGATCCACTTAATTAATATATGTGATGATGATTTTGATTATGCGTGTGAAGTTGGAGAGAAGAAATCATCTTTTTAATATACAAGTTTGTTAGTTCTAAACCCAAAAGCTAAGTAGGGTCATTACAGATGTAATTTAGTTAAGAAAAACTAAATTGAATACCTATATTTTGTATACTCAACTAATGTAATTTAAGTATTAATCAATTGTGTTCGTTTTGGATTACAACTATTGTTGTTTCCAAATGTTGTTAAATCAAAAGAATGCATGATTTAGTAAGCTAGGCTATCTTGCCTTCATTAATTTTTTTAATACAGCTACTTGTAATTATAATATTAGAGTGAATTCAAACAACGTAGATGTCAAGAAAAATATGCTAGATAAATATTGTGCAAGAATCCAAATCAAGGCATATACATATATATTGTAGGTGGTAACATAAAGGTAAAATGTAGGAATTGATTTTCAACAATATTATCTACTAATAGTATTGAACTTGTTCGTCATTTATAAGAGAATCTGTTAGCATCTGTTAATTAATTATGTGTTTAGAAAATCGTAACGTTATATCATGTTATTGTGAATGATGCATGCGTGATTATTAAAGCTGTTACGTCATAAAAGTTGACAGCGAAATATTGGCATTGACTCGAATTAAGGAGAGTTAATTCGTGTATATGAAAAAGATTGTTTGGTGAAAAGCAAGAAAGTATACATATAAATTAGCTATGTAATTTTTTAACAATGAAGAGCTCTTTGATTAGTAGAATTAAAAGATTCACTGTTGTCAGGAAATGTTTTAAAATTGAATAATGTCACGATAACAGTAAGCGGAGTTAAGTGCTACACCTACAATGGGAGCCACCTATTGAGTTCGTTTATTTGAGGCCTAAAGGGCAACACCTTTGGAGAGTGTCGGATTCAGTAGAACCTTGTGGAAAAGTCCACCATTGACTCAGCTGATGTTATCATGTTCTGTATAGTGCTTGATTTGACCGCTTGTGCTAGCGGTAAAAGCCATCAAAATTATCTAATGATTTATGAAAATAAGACAAATCTACGTAAGGAATAAATTTAGTGATTATGTGAAAGCTAAGTGGTTAAGTGAATTGCTCATGTGAGAGCTAAGTGCTTATGTGGGAGTCAGGTGCATACGTGAAAACAAAGACCATACATAAGTGTATATGTGAAATATGGTATTTTATATGATATGAATATCCGTTTCATGCATGATAACGGTTATGAGTAAGTTTATATGATGAATATAAATCTGATTTCTAAGAGATAAGGGTATAATTGTGAATATTGCTAATGATTGGTGTATGGATGTAAGACATTTACTTATATGAGATTTGATATTTTATGGCAACTCAAATGATAAATTTTCATTAGAATGAATATGGAAATCTATGAACTTCCTTTTCTTGATCAATGAAAAATGTTAACATTTGTGGCATGGACAGTGTATGTGAATATTACCCAGAAATGCAAAGTAGGATTAAATACAAAGTTCTTCTGTTATGATTATATATATATTATGAATGAAATTGTTTGATGTAACTTAATGGATACTTGCTTTCCACGCTACTCAGTTTGACCTTAAGTCGACACATACTGGGCGTTAGGTTTATACCGTATATTCTTGTGTTTTTATTGCAGGTTAAGGTGAAAACAAATTTAGTTGCAGTTCGAGACTTGTTGCGGGTTGCGATGGAAGAATATCGTTGTACACACTGGATCAAGAGATCTTGGTTCTGTATTAGAGATGCAACTTTTTATGGATATAGAAACTTTAAGATGGTTCCTTACTGTT
Source organism: Ottelia alismoides (assembly GCA_037367405.1). NCBI lineage: Eukaryota > Viridiplantae > Streptophyta > Magnoliopsida > Alismatales > Hydrocharitaceae > Ottelia > Ottelia alismoides. The sequence continues at coordinate 426,161 of JAZKJV010003143.1, read as the reverse complement.
ATTGTGATATCATTGATGTTAAAGAGTAACACTCGAATCCCACGTGGCAATTGGTACGTTTCCACTGTGTGACAGGATCCGGGTTGTCACACTATGCCTCCTCGTTATTTGAGGCTTTTTATTCCTGATCATCCGTGTGAATGAAAATCATAGGTTCCTTTCTGATAGATGCTTATTGTAGCTTATCTTGGATGATGACAATCTTGAGTGGTCATTGGCTTAAAAAAAGGAGAGTACTGTGGCTTATTGCTCACATCCAAACTTCTCAGACACTAAGTTGCTTCGAGGGTTTTGGTTTCTCAGAATTAATAATTTAGTTTGGATATAACGAGATAAGAAATCTTTTTTCTCTATTTTCTATTATTTGTAATCTTTTCTCTCATTTTTTAGACGGTTGATCTTGATTTTCCAAATACCACAGAAAGTTACAAGATGTATTCTCAGGTAATTCAGGCCTTCTGATTTGATATTTCATAGTCTCTTTTTTCTGAAGTTCTTATGTACACTTCTTATAATAGAGAGTTATTGCAAGCGATATTAAGGAATGTGTGTGTCGCACACCTGACACTCCATATGAAGGTACACTTCCTGTTTCTACTAATTGTTCTAGTTGTTGTCGTGATATAATAATTTCTTATTTTACTCATCATGGTCTCCCTAAAAAATATAATAGAATCATTGCTTAGGTAACTTTGATATACAGTTTAGTGGCAAAAATGAGACACAATAACGGTTAAGCTTGGAACACACTACATTGGAAAGGTGCTTCAATATACTTGGAACAGGTTTTTTATGAGGTGGAGGAACTGATAGAGATGTCACTCGTAGAATTAATGCGGTATGGCTGGCAGACTTCTGTATCGGCAGCTATGGAAGATTCATCAAGGAAAATCATGACATCATTTGTCTCCCTGCTTCTATTCCGATCTTTCTAGAGAGACATAGATTTTCTAAATCTAGAGCCATATATAGACCATTTTTTTCGTTTCACAATACGAAGATATAGTGCGTTGAATTAAAGCTAAAACTATTAAAGCTGTTCTTTACAGAAGTGGACATCCTGATTAATAGTTGTCTACTGTGTGAACCTTGCATCAGAAGTCAGTGCGTATATATTTGATAGAATCCATCCACTTAATCTTGTTGTTCTCTTTATAAAGCATTGCTTATGTTTCAAATCAAAGCCACCCCTTGGATATATTTAACCTGACCAAACCTGATCTAGTTCACTGAATTGAATTTGATTGTGTTGGATTGCATGATTTGCTGTCCGTCTTTGTTTCCTTGTAGTTCTTATAACTTGAGCTATCAGCAAAAACATTTACACGCAACCTGCCTGCGAATTCATCTCTTCTAGTCTTAGGTGTAGAATGGAAAACACTTCAAATTTGAGTCTTTTATTGCAACTATGTCCTTGTTGGCTAACATCTGTTGTTCAGTCTTTTCTTTCTCTACGTTTAATTATCGTCCTCTTTGAATTATCTCTTGGTCAATTCTCATGTTTAGACCTACTTTTATCACCTAATGTCTCTTGCTTTCCCTAATTAATGAGTATCTTCACCAACCTTTACTGACATATGTGTTATGAATTTGTACACACCACTAAGGTAAGTTCTGTTTTTTTTCACAGAAGCTGCATATGCAAATATTCCCATGACTTCATATGAGCTTCCAGATGGGCAGTAAGTTCTTTTCCAGTTGTTATTGTCTGGAATCTGCTACATTATTTTTCTAGAACAGCTATTTTACATTTTGCTCTTTCTTCAATATGATATTTACAGTTATTGACGAAAAGTGTGGTCTCCTTATTTAATATTTAGAGTAAATTACACCAAAGTCCCTGAACTATACACCCGATTACAATGTCATGCATGAACTTTAAAAGGTAACAATGTGGTACCCGATCTTTAATATTTGTCTCAATGTTGTTTAAGATGTAGTGATTTAAGGTTAGAAAGTCAAAACGATCAACTAAATTTCAATAGTCAAGGACTACATTGAGATAAATCTTAAAGGTCGGGTACAACATTGTTACCTTTTAAAGTTCAGGTATGGCATTGAAATAGTTCATGGTTTTTTGTGTAATTTAATCTAATATTTGTTATGTAGTGCTTTGTCGTTTTCAGGATCTACTACTAAAATTCCTGATATCATTTGATACTTATTTTTCGAATTTCTTCGACAATGTAGAACAATTGAAATTGGTGCAGATAGATTCAAAGTTCCAGATGTTCTATTTAATCCGTCTTTGATCCAGGTATGTAAGAGATCATTTGGTGGGGGGGTAGTCACTTGCTATTATAATATTTTTCAGTTTCATTTTAATCCCTGCAAAAATCATAGTACATCCTAACCATTGTAAGGGCACTGAAGGGTGGTTGTGCATTTTGAAATTTTAAAGAGATAATAAGCGTTAAGCAACCACAAGTAATAAACTACCAAAGATTTAGTATATTGATCCCATTTAACGTCTATCTTTTATGCTTAAGCTTGGCCTACTTAGAAATGTACCTTATCAAATAGAACACATGGGGTAGTCGAATATGTATTACAAAGCACTCACCAAAACTTATCTTTTATTGAAGCGGACGTGCCTTTATTATGAACGCTTCAAGATACAAACATTGACAAGGAGTTTACCTTTCGTTTGAGAAGAAAAGTCTTCACATTGAACAGCTTTTAGGCAATAATTAAATAATAATGCAGTATGGTATAGCTTTCTCAAAAAAAACATTGTAGTAATGCTATGTAAAATTAATACAAAGGCTATGAGAAGAAACACACCCCTCACATAGAATGCAAACCGAAGATAGAGTTTTTTAAAAGTAGTGGCATGGAATTCCTTTATAGCTCCATCCAAAAAATATATTTCTACATATAAAGAAAACAAGAAACAACTTTACAGGTGCCAAACTTCAAATAAAGCTTTGGCATGCTCAAAAACATTCTCAGAATAAAATCTACCACCCTTAAAAATGACAATTTCTAACCAGTCAAAAGGCCCATATGAGCACACATGTCTTCCATATTCCATCGACCGAACCTGTCCAATCTCTGCATATAGAGTTCCTGAAGGAATCCATATCACCCCCATTGAATTCCTGGGAAATCAACAGTTCTCCACACCTCTGCCGCTCCAGGACACCGAAAGAGTAGGTGATCAATATCTTCAGCCGCGTCATCGCACGTACCGTAGGTCTCCTCCGCTCCAAGAAAAAATCTAGCTCTCCTAAGTCATGATTTCCCCCCTCAAAGATCATAGGAAAATCCGTATTCGAGCAGGGGCTTCCCACTTCCAGATCCTGGCACAATCTCGAGCGAGCTCCTCCATACCCGTCAAGCTCGGACGAGAAATAACGTTGTAAGCCTTTTTTATCGAGAAAACACCATCTCTCTAGCACCACGAGTCCCTCCCACTAGACGACTCCTCCAACCTCGCCAATTTGTCCGAAAGGTTAAGAAATTCTTCCATTCTTTAGTCCGACATATCCGTCGTAAAAACATGTGTTCAAGAACCCCCTATGCAAACATCTGCCACACTAGTGTCCCTATCTTGAGCCAAAGCAAAAAACCTAGGATACAAGTCACATAAAGCTCCTTCCTCTGACCAATCATCTCTCCAGAAGCGAAAGCCTGCACCATCTCCTAAAATTGTCTGCAATGAGTTCACCACATCCAAGAGAACCAAGCACACACCTCTCCAAAAAGTGGTTGGCGCTGGCACGCCATCACTACGGATGCATAAACAGGAAAAAACACCATAAATTGATCTAATAAGCATGGTCAGCAGATCACTCCCATCTCCCAAATCATCAACACCCACTTCGCAAGCAGAGCCTTATTCGTATCACCCAAATGACATACACCCAATCCCCCTTCCGCAGTAGGTGTCGTACCAACTCCTGATTAAGCAATACAATTCCTCTACAATCTGGGGACGACAACCAGAAGAATCAATGCATCCAATCCTCCCTCTGCTTGCGGACACTGACTGGAAAAACCCTTTTGATACGTAAGAATGACCGGAATAGCATAGAGCACAACCTTCACTAGAACCGGCTGCCCTCCCCTCGAGAGAAAGGAAATCTTCCACCCCACCATTTTTTTTCAGCTTCTCCATCACATGCTACCAATCCACTTGGCTAGTCCTCCCGCACAACATCGGTAGACCAAGGTAACTAATAGGAAGATCTTTATGCACTATCTCCAGAATCTCCTCACAAGTCGAAACATCCTTCGCAGGGAGGTTAAAAGGAACAAAAGCAGGTTTTGCCTCGTTAACTTTCAACTTTCAAGCTAGACACCTCCTCGAATATATCCAAAACAACATTCACCGCTTTGCACTCCGCCGCTCTACCCTAAATAAAAAATTGTATCATCAATGTACTGCAACAACGGGATCGAGATGTCCTCCCTGGTGCAGCTTCTGTAGACGCCCCCTCCACAGTTAGCCCTACCATAACCACCAGTAACTCCGCAGCCAAAATAAAAAGCAAAGAAGCTAGGGTGCACCCCTGCTTGATACCTCTTTGTGGCTAGAAAAATCACCTTCCTACCTCCTGCTAACCAACATCGAACACGATGAAGTGATAATACATCTCTTCGCCCAATCCACTACAATATCTGGAAAACCCCTTTGTTCAAATGAACCCCCAACTCATACTGTTATACGCCTTTGAGAAATCAACCTTCCACGGGAAACCCTCAACTCTCCTTCTCTTCCAGTTGTAAACAATATCTGAAGTCACAACCACTTCATCCAATAGCTAGCGCCCAGGAATGAAGGTCGTCTGAGTTGGAAAGATGAGATAATCAAGAACACCTCTGAGCCGGTTAGACAGTACCTTAGCCACGGTAAGATATGTAGCATTGGAGAGCGCAATGGGTATAAACTCGTCCACCCTCTATGCCCTTCCTTCAATAGCAAGCATATCAAAGACCTACGCACAACCGATCTCCAACGTGATATGTTCAAAGTTTAAGAGTCCTAGGGTTTTTGCGAAACCCTATTTCCATGATCTGCAAGGCTCCATCCTGGTCGGAATCCTGCACCGCTATTCTGGAAGAAGAAAGGGAAGAGGCTTGATGCCTCCCATCCCGGGCAGTGGTGCCTCCCACACCACCATCAAGCAACCAACTCTCGAGTCTCGACTGAAATCACTGTATTTAGCATTTCGAAAAGCGTCCAAGCGGCACATCCAAGCAAGCAGTAGTATCCAGATTGCAACACCACCTACCAAGAACTAGGGACAAACGCTCTCATGAAGTCAACCTCTTACTAATCCAACAACGGTACTGTTATGACGTGGTGCATCTTCTACATTGCCGCCCTTCCAAGTATCCGCTCTAGGAGGTAGCTCCAAGCATCACGCCGTCATGGTACTCCGACTCCAAGCTTCAGATTGGGCACCGCCCTTCACCAGTGCAGTTCTTTGAACCCTAGCAGATAATTCAAAAATATGGGCTCCCTTCAGGGTCTAATTTGCATGAAGCATAAAAGGGACTCGATACCCCATTTATTTAAATAAAGAGGTGGGGGGGGATCTGTTGCATATTTACCTTAAAAAAGGGAAAAAGGAGGCTTCCACTGTTACAGGTCCAAGTGGGCCAATGATGTTTTTTAGAGAGAGATGTCTTCGGTTGTTATGCAGTTTTTCCTTTTTTTTACAAAAAGAGTATGGGCCCAAACTTGGGCCTCACGCTTTAAGAAGAAGAAGAGGAGGGTGAAGCTAGAAAAAAGGGAGGCTACGGCTTTAAAAAATAGAGAGGCCGGCATAAAAAAGAAATACAAAAAAAGGAGATGGCTACCAAAAAAGAGAAATGATTTGTGAAAAAAAGGAACCAACACACAAGAAAAATAAAAAATGCATGTTTTATTTCTCCGAACTTGATATTCCATGCTCTTATTCTATTAAGTATGGGAGAACGTGGGAGTTGGATAAGGCATATATTCTTGTGCTTGAGATGTATCTACATGACTTTTGCATGTCCACGATTGACAGACCGGCACTCCATACTACTACTGCTATCAACCATCTTTACTGAGCATCGACTACTTTGTTCGGATGTCTCTATCCCTGACTACTACTACGCGCTGGACTTTCTTCTTTTACAGCGACTCTTCTCCATGCACGACTTGGTACCACAACGACTACTATACGCACGACTGAGGCTCTTTCTCGGTGATCTAAAAGTCGCAGATCTGTCCTCGAGTGAGATCTTCTACCAGCAATGGTTCTTCAAACGGGATGTCTCTATCCTCGTCCGAGTGGGGTGCCTCTATCTCTGTCTCTCTCAGATGTATCGAGTGAAGATGTGTTATATATTTTTCTTTTGTTGTAAGTGTCCATTTTACAAGGGTTCTCGCATAATGGACGTATGCGAGTAAAGAAGTTAGTCCAAAAGAGAATGCAAAGGAAGGTGTGGAGTGGTAGTTGGAATGTTGGCACTTTAACTGGAAAATTGATGGAGATAGTGGATACGATGGAAAGAAGGAAGATTCATATACTATGTCTTCAAGAGAGTAAATGGGTTGGAGAGAAAGCAAGAGAGATCGAGAAGACAGGCTTTAAACTTTGGTATTCAGGTAAAGATAAAGGTAGAAACGGTGTTGGAGTAGTTGTTCATAAGGATTTGAAGGATTGTGTGGTTGAGGTGCAAAGATTTGGGGATCGGACTATTTTGCTAAAATTGGCGCTTGAAGAAAAAATTCTGAATATCATCTCAGTTTATGCACCACAAATTGGTTTAGATGAAAGGACTAAACAAGCTTTTTGGGAGGATCTGGATAGGATTTTACAAGGAATCCCCACAAAGAGAGATGATTTGCATATGTGGAGATCTTAATGGACACGTGGGAAAAGATGCTTCAGGGTATGCTAGTGTTCATGGAGGACATGGTTTTGGGGATAGAAATGAAGAGGGAAAAGTCATTCTGGATTTTGTAACGGCATATGATCTTTTCATAGCAAACACTCTCTTCAAGAAGAGGGAGGAACATTTAATTACTTATAAGAGAGGGCCAACTAGAACACAGATAGATTACTTTGCGTTGAGGAGAAGAGATCAGTTGTGTTGTAAAGACTGCAAAGTAATCTCAGGAGAGAGTTTGACAACTCAACATCGCTTGTTAGTCTTGGATGTGCAAATAAAAGGTCTAGTAAAGAAAAGGATGGTTCCTATGATCACTAGAAATAGATGGTGGAATCTTCTACTGAAGCAATCGGTCTTCAAGGAGAAGGTTTTAGAAGACTTATCTTGGGATTGCAGCGGAAGTGCAAACGAGATGTGGGAGGCAGTAGCATCTTGTATCCGAAAGGTAGCCAAAGAGATATTAGGCGAGTCGAAGGGAGGAGCTCCAGGTCAAAAGGAGGCTTGGTGGTGGAGTGAAGGGGTGCAAGAAAAACTAAAAGTTAAAAGAGCTTGCTTTAAAGCTATGTCTAAGGATAGAACAATGGAAACTATCACAAACTACAAAATAGCGAAGAAGGAAGTAAAGAAAGCCGTAAGCGAAGCTAAGTCAAAAGCTTATGAGGTTTTTTTTATAAAAATCTCGACTCTAAGGAGGGCCAGAAGGATATATTCAGGTTGGCCAAAACAAGAGAAAGAAAGATCAAAGACCTTTCTCAAGTGAGATGCATTAAGGATGAGGAATGTCACATGCTTGTTACTCAGAAGGACATAGAGAATAGATGGGAGCAGTACTTCCATAAACTTTTCATTGGGGAAGGAAATAGAGAGATCACTTTGGGTGATCTAGCTAATAGTGAAAGTTACTTGAATCGTGCAAGCTATAGACGAATACAAAGAAAGGAGGTAGAGGAGGCTTTGAAGGTTATGAGACTTGGGAAAGGTGTAGGACCGGATGACATCCCTGTAGAAGTATGGAGAGTTTTAGGTGAGCACGGTTTGACTTGGCTTACGAATCTATTCAATGTTATTTGGCGAAGCAAGAAAATGCCTGAAGATTGGAGGAGTATTGTGGTGCCTCTTTATAAGAATAAAGGAGACGTTCAAAATTGTTCAAATTACAGATGTATCAAGTTGATGAGTCACACTATGAAAATTTGGGAACGTGTGATTAAAAGAAGGCTGAGGAAAGTTTCCAACATAAAAGAAAATCAATTCAGATTCATGCCAGGTCGCTCAACTATTGAAGCCATCCATTTGCTGAGGAGAACAAGGGAGATTTATAGAGCTAAAAGGAAGAACCTCCATATGATCTTTATTGATTTGGAGAAGGCTTATGATTCTGCCCACGAGAGATTTTGTGGAGAGTTTTGGAGAAGAGACAATTACCTGTCCTATACATTAACATCATAAAAGACATGTATGATAGGGCTTTATCTTGTGTAAGGACCTCTTCTGGGAAGACTGACTATTTTGACATCAACATTGGTTTACATCAAGGTTCAACTTTGAGTCCATTTCTTTTTACTTTGATTATGGACGAGTTGACAAGTCACATTCAGGATGACTTACCTTGATGTATGTTATTTGCTGATGATATTGTGTTGATTGGCGAGACTAGAGATGGAGTAAATGAGAAGCTTGAGGTCTGGAGACATGCATTGGAGACTAAAGGATTTCGTATAAGTAGGGCTAAGACGGAATATATTGAGTGCACCTTTGATGGAAGCAATGGTGAAGGAATTGACGTGAAAATTGGTGACAATAACATTCAGAAGAGAGATTCTTTTAAATATCTGGGATCTATTCTGCAACATGATGGGGAAATTGATGGAGATGTTACTAATAGAATAAATGCAGGTTGGTTAAAGTGGAGAGGAGCCTCTGTTGTTCTCTGTGATAAGAAAATTCCTTTAAAAATTAAAGGAAAGTTTTACAAAGCAGCCGTGAGACCTGCTATGCTCTATGGATCTGAATGTTGGCCTGTGATCCATTGACATGTGCAGAGCCTGTAGCAGAAATGAAAATGCTAAGGTGGATGTGTGGACACACACACACACACACGTAAAGATCGGATTCGGAATGATGCAGTCAGGGAGAAAGTAGGTGTAGCTCCGATAGAGGATAAGATGCGAGAAAACCGCTTAAGATGGTTTGGTCATTTGCAAAGAAGATCAACGGATGCACCAGTTAGGAGATGCGAGTGTTGGGATGTTGAGCCAGCTAAGAAAGGGCGAGGACGACCCAAGAAGTGTTGGAAAGAGACTATACGAAGGGATCTTCGTTTTTGGATATAAGCTCGGGATTGACCTGAGATAGATTTGAATGGAGGCAAAGAATCCATGTAGCTGAGCCTACTTAATTGTGGGAAAAGGCTTTATTGTTGTTGTTGTTGTTGTAAGTTGCCACTTTCTCAACTCTAGCTTGAGGGGGAGTGTTGGAGTATGTAATAGATGAGTAATTGGATCTCCCCGAGATCCAATTACCTCCCCACTCATGTTTAGTCCCGCATCTACCAGTATGGGAATTTGGTCTGCCTATGAGGCTATATTAGGAGCCCCACAACCTATGTACTCATTGAGAGATTGCAATAGACGATCCAGCGATTCCAGCCCTAGAGACCTCCCGTGATTTCATCCCGCTCTTCATAGATTAGGGTTCAACGTAAAACCATAGTGTTAGAGTTCCACGTAAAATCATAGTGTTCAGAATTTCATATTTCTTTATTTTCTAATTCTGATTATCGATTCGCTTCCGCGTTCTTTATTTTCAACAACACCAATGCAAACAACATACAAAGAGAGGAAACAATGCCCAATCAAACACCTTGTGGTTGCTGTTTGAGTCATTTTTTAAACATATTGCCTCAGATATTCTTTATGATAGCAAGGAGTAGAAAAACTCAAATAGGATTGAATTTGTAATGTTGCCGGAGTGAGGTGGGAGGTGACAGGGTTGTGATAGTGATTTCTGCGAGGATTGGAGGACAGTTGTAAATACCTTGTTTATATTTATCCAGGGATTATCTCATTCCGGGGCTACAAATTTGTTTCTCTATATGGAAGATGGTTATTTCTTTTTGCACTTATTCTTTTTCTTGAACTTGAATTTTGAATATTAGATAATCCCTGGCATGGAAGGTTTCGCCGACACCCTTTCTGTTCGTGGTCTTCCACAAATGGTAGCTTTGTCATGATTGTAAACTATGATGTTAGGATAATTAGTTTTTGTTCATCTTGATCTGACTTCTCTTATAATTCAGGTTATTGAAAGCATAAATAAGTGTGACGTTGACATCCGCAGAGAATTGTTTAGCAGTATTTTGGTAAGTTCCCGCTTTCGTATTTTGATGTGATTGTTTCTGTGCCACAGCAGTTTGTATACCGGAACTTCTGTGGGTAATTATGTATAGGTTTTCTTTAAATTGCTATTTGGGAATATATTGAGAAGTTTATTGAATCCTGTATGTGCTAGTCAATTTGAATTAGTTTGTCTTATATCATCATCTAAGGGTGTATTGGAAATGTTGCTTGAAAATTTAGCCATTGTAGTTTTTAATTATTCAACAGCATCAGAAATAGGGACCTTTAGAAGCTGCTCATTTTATGTGGTCCTTTAAAATGGGTTTTCCTTGCTGTTATTGACTTATCTGCCATAATTGGACTTCATTCATGGTCAATTTTTAACAGCTTGCCGGAGGCACAGCATCGATGCAACAGCTGAAGGAACGACTTGAGAAAGATTTAATAGAGGTGACGCCTTTGCCATACTTGTGTAGACTCTCCTTATGAGCTTATCTTAATTCTATTGAAGCAATCGGGAAATGTCTGCATCGAGTATTGATGTAAATATCCGGCTTGGCAGGAGGCTCCCCAAGCTGCACGAGTTAAGGTCCTAGCAAGTGGCAATGCGACAGAACGGCGGTTCAGGTGTTGTACCATTGCCTTGTGATTATTCACCATGTATTGTTTTTAATTTCCAGTAAGGTTTAAAGCGTCTGTTGTCTAATACCAGCAAAAAAATGTTGCCAGCATTGAGGTATATTTATTACGGATGTGATGATTTCTAATTTATTGTTTACATGTACAGTGTATGGATCGGTGGGAGTATTCTTGCATCACTTGGTTCTTTTCAGCAAATGTGGTTTTCCAAAGCCGAGTAAGTGAAAAAGACAGTAGCATCGACAAATATTGAGACCGCTTTATGTGCACTTTGATTTCATGTTCTCATTCTGCTATTTAAATTCCCAAGTCCTTCATTGTCAAGGGCCTTCATGAATGCTTGAAACGGACCAATGTGAAAATTACTTGATTTGTGACAATTCACACAACATTCCCGAGTTTTTTTAACTCGTCTTCTATTCGGGAAGCCATTTAGAGAGCTGGAATGGAAAATAGGGCTTACCCGAGCTTGGGTCATGTTAATTTTGTTTCCAGCTGTACTTTGTTACAAACTTTCTTTCTGAATCATCCATTCTCTTGCACTTTTTGCCCTTCCTCCCCATCCTGCTCCTGCGACTGTGCATATTTTAGTGGTGGCTGTAGCGAGGTTCCAATAAGCAATGATTGGACATTGAGTGCCTTGGTACTTTGGTGGAGGTAGACCATAATGTAACACCCCAACCCCCATATATAGTCCCACATCACATCTAGAACTTACAAAATGTGAGTGTGGGTTATAGGTGATGGGTGATGGAGATTTCTACTTGACAACTTGGGCTTAAACATTTTGGGTGATTGTCAAGGGGTTCATATCGGCCCGAGCCCAACAAGATGTCGATGCCAGTTTTCTTTATTAACGGATCGGGAACCTAAGCCTGAGATATTACCAATGCTATCAGAGTCGATTTTCCTCTGATAGTGGAAAGGGCTACCCGAGAGGTGGAACCACCTCTACAAAGAGATAGGAGGAAAATGTTATCTGGAACGTGCAACTGCCACTGTTAATGGGAATAAGTGATGCACCATGTCGCAGCGAATACGTTGCGGATATAGTGGGGGAGGTTGTAATACTCTAACCCCAAAACGTAGTCCCACATCTAAAACTCGGGAAGTATGGATTATAAGTGTTGGGATTACTAGTTGACAACTTGGACTTAAATATTTTGGATGGTTGTCAAAGGGTTCATTTAGGCCCGAGCCCAACAACTTGTCAGCAATGTTCACGAAATCGGTTGAAGCGGCCGCATACGCGTCCGCATATGCGCGTGCGGACCCCTAACCTCGCCGCATTCGTGAAGCTCCCCTGTATGCGGCTAGTGCGCATATGCGGCCCGTGCGGCCGCATATGCGGACCGTGCGCCCGCTTCGAGCTTTCCGGACCTGTTACCCGATTACCCACTCATACCCGATTTCACGTTACCCAGATGCCCTAAGGGCCTAACCCCCATTCCCCCGATACCACAATACCCTAACCCCTTCGTCGTCTCCGATCCTCCTGCGCTGTGCGAGCCCACGACCCCATGCGCCTCCATCGCCACCTCCTCGAAGCTCCTCCGCCTCGTCGCCTCCACAATCCTCCTGCGCCTGTGCGAGCCCACGATGCCTCCACGATCCCCCTGCGCCTCCATCGCCCCCTCCTCGAAGCTACTCCGCCTCGTCGCCTCCCAACGCTGCTTCCTCCTCCCATCTCCACCGCGGTACCGCCTCCTCCTAGTGCGGCACCAGGTTGATTCGCGCACTCCTTAGTCCTTACTTTTTAATTCATCTGCATTATTTGTTCAAGCCTAAAGTCATAAATATCTCTAATTCACAAGAAGCACCAGTACTATTCTGCTCATCTGCTCACAGGACACGTAGAAGCACAAGTACTATCTCATGCAAATTATAGAGATTTTTAGAAGATATAAGTTGAGTGCAAAATACAAGGATAGATGAGCAGTGGTTTATCAGTAGGTTTTTCTCAGGCATGAGGTTTATTATGTCTGCTAACTTTTCTATTAAAGTATTAAATATTTGTTGATAGAGACTGTTTTGAGCTATATATGAAAGTCATTTTCTTAGAACTTCTGTTGGACCACAATTATACATAATTATGTTCAGTTGTAGTCACTTTTGCATATATTTATTTATTTTTAAATAAAAAATTAAGGAAACCGCGCAGAACCGCATATACACCGCATATGCCCCCGCATACCGCTTAATCGCTAATCAGTGACCTGTCCGAACGCATACGCATACCGCTTTCCTGAACCTTGGTTGTCAGGGTCAGTTTTCCTTGATAACGGATATGAGACTCAAGCCCGCGACGTTACACTGACAACTTATTGGTTCGGGCTAAATTGAACTCACTGACAACCACCCAAAATGCTTAAGTTCAAGTTGCCAATCGAAAAATATGTGTTGAGTGGTTCTTTAATGGGTAAATGGATCTAGTGATGAGGGACCATTTACCCATCATTTATATATTGTACTCATCCCTCCTTATTAAAAAATAACATAGTGAAGAGAGATCCCTAATCTCTAGTGAGGGAGATTACAATTTGTGTGTGCTCATGTTGTTTTTCCCTCTCCGTAGGTTTTCCACGTACATCATTGTGTCGATTCTTTTGTTGTTCTTTAATCTTCTTCTTCAACATGGTATCAGAGCCTAATTGACGCTTGTTCTTTTGTCGTTCTGGAATCCTCCCGTGTGATTGGGAGGTCTGTCTTCCTCGTGGGAGGTTCGTGCGCAGCTCCAGCCCCTTGGTATCTAGCCCTTGCACCTGTGCGCCCAGCCTCCAGCCTCCAGCCTACCTTGTGCGCGCCTCCAGGTCTGTACGACTCCAGCCCCTGCGCTAGTCCTGGTATAGCCCAACCCCTACACGACTCATGTTTTCTAAGACTGCCAGTAAGCTTCGAAGTTTGGAAGTACAGATGCTGATGGTAAACCAAAACAGAAGTCCTTCAAAGTCTACTATTGACATCTCCATCGAGAATTCTATAAATCAAATTGATAGCAAGCCACCAAGCATGACATCGATGTCTGAAGATGGCTTTGATGATGAGGGTAGTTGTGGTCACAGACCAAAATTTCGCCGAAATTTCGGTTTCGAGAGGTCATGGGTATCGAAATTCCTATATATATCGATTTCCCGGATTTCGACCGAAATTTCGGTGATATTTCGACATTTCGATCCATTTCGACCCATTTCGATTGAAATTCATGGATCGCAGTACAAAATTTCCTGGATTTCGACCGAAATTTCGGTGATATTTCGACATATCGACCCATTTCGGTTGAAATTCATGGATACATGGTATGTTGAGACAAAATGGTACATACATCGATTATTTAACTTGGGGAGCTTCTTCCCCTTTGGGTTTAAGCAACGGAGATGAAAAAACTCTATAGCTTCTATATATTTGATATAGCTTGTTCCTTTCATTTGTTTGTCATTTATCTTCGTAAATAGATGCATCTTTATTGTAAGTATGTAATTAATTTTGTAATTCATTCGAAATTTGTCTGTGATGGTTATTTCTATGAACAAAACATTGCTTAATTAATCATTATCTACATTTTTAAATAAAAAATTCTTTTCTATTTTTATGAACAAAAGATGTCTTCTAAGTGTTGTTAACTTAGTTATTTTGATTTCTATTTACAACATCTATCAGACTGCTCAACAATATGTCTGATATGACCGATATGGTGTGATATAAGGTGCATGGATGAGAGATGTGTGTGATATAAGTGTGCATTTGTAAGATGTTGTTTTAAGATCTTGGATTGGATGATATTAATTTCCAGTACATATCAGTCAAGAATCAACATTAACATCGATTTTGACCTATATGACCGATATGATCGATATGTGCGATCTAAGGGGCATATATAAGCAATATGTGTGATATAAGTGTGTATTTGTAAGCTATTTATTGTTGTAATAACTCAAAAGAAACTTAATTTCCAAAAAATCATCGAAAATGGCTTTTTTGAGTCATTTTCGACATTTCCACCGAAACGGTCAAAATTTCCCGAAATTTCACCGAAATTTCGGTTTTAGAGGGGACCGAATCGAAATCGAAATCGAGATTTCGAACCTTAGTTTTGGTGACTCATGGGCTACAGCACTGATGTCTGAGCTATTCCATTTTAAGAAGGAGAAAGATAGAGACAAGTCTGGCAAGGCTGGAAGTTCGAATCACTTGGAACTGATGGATGAATTTCTGGAGATGGCGAAACTGGCATGCTTATCAACGGAATCAAATGGGCCTGTTGTAGCTTTTGATGGTCAGAAAAGTCAATAATTAAAAATTCAGATGAATCTTCTCCAGTTGATGTTTGCAGCGATTCCAAACTCAGCAAGATCCAACTCTTTGATGCAGACCAGCCAACACATTCCAATATTGGGCAGACCTTGAAGGAGATGGATTCTGCTAATATTATGGAGAAATTGTCGAAGCTTCAATCTAAAATAGCTTCCTTGTTGGAGTTGCATGTTATGGATGCTATTAGCAAATTGAATTTTTTGATGACGAGATTAATGGTCGAAAATCATGGCTCTAAACATTCTTCTAAAATCAACCTTGCTCTTAAAACAAGGCAAACTGATAGGAATAATCCATACATTATAGATTGGATCATTGATAGTAGGGCTTCTGACCATATGACAGGTGATCCACACATGTTTCATGACTGCAAGTTATCCTCGGGAAGAGAGAAAGTTATTGTTGCAGATGGATCTCCTGCTACCGTCGTTGGGAAAGGGACCATATCTGTTGTTGATCGGTTCCTTCTTCATGATGCTCTTCATGTGCTTGATTTTTCTATAAATATTCTATCTGTTAGCAAAATCACAAAGGAATTGAACTGCAAGTTAATTTTTGACCAGAGGTCGTGTATTCTAGAGGACTTGGAGATGGGAAAGAAGAGTGGAATTGGTCGAGTTGAAGACGTATTATATCGTCTTCCTGCTCGGGTTGGTCAAGCTCTTACTTCTGCAATGAAGGTTCAACTTGAGAAGGATTGTTCGATGACAATGAAACGATGGCATGAGCGTCTCGGTCAATATCAATTTCTCTTAACTGCGAGGGTCGATGACTGATATTTTTTCAAGTTTATCTGAAGGTGATTTGCAATGTGATGTATGTCAATTTGTAAAACTAACTCGCATCACTTATCCTATTTCTACTAGTAAATCTACTCATGTCTTTGAGCTTGTTCACTCTGATATGTGGGGATCTTCAAATATAAGGAGTGTTGGTGGTCATCTCTACTATATCACTTTTGTTGACTATTTCTCAAGGAGTACCTTCGTATACATTTTGAAAAGTAGGAGTGAAGTCCCTAAAGCAATCAAAAGTTTCACGAATATGGTTGACACTCAACATGAAGGCAAAATTAAGAAGCTAAGGATGTATACTACTAGGGAATACTTAGAAGGATCTCTATCTACTTTTCTTGATGAGAGGGGCATCATTCATAAAACCTCGTGCAATTATAAACCACAACAGAATGGAGTAGCTGAAGGAAAAAATCGTCACTTGTTGAATGTTACCAGAGCACTCTTCAACGAAATGTGCCAAATATGTTTTGGGGAGATGTTGTCTTAACTGCAACCTATGTGATAAACATGACACCTTCTAGTGTGATAGCACAAAAAACTCCCTACTCTGTGATTCATCCGATAACTCTCCTTTCAGTTTGGACCCTCGGGTCTTTGGATGTGTCTGCTTTCTCTATAACTCCGGACATGGTGTGCGAAAGTTAGATCCACGAGCTACGAAATGCATCTTTCTTGGTTATTTTGGAACACAAAAAGGATACAAATGTTATGATCCAATGGCCCGTTGCCTTCATGTGAGTAAGGATGCCACTTTATTTGAAGATGAGCCTTACTTTCCTATTAATTTTTCTTAGGGGGAGTATGTCAATATAGATTCTGAGAAAAATGAGAACGGGATTTACTTCCTTGGCGATATACAGGAGAATATCCATGTAAGGGATGGCAGTGAGCAAGATAGAAAAGAAGATAACGAGGATAGAGGCCGATTTGGTCAGGCTTATAGCAGACGAAAGGAAGTGGATAAGTTGGTGGAGACTGAAGAAGAAATGATACAAAACCATGATTCCCCGTGGTGGAGACCGAAGAAGAAATCATACCAAGCCATGTTTTCAATCTCTCCTCAATTTTGGGACACGAAGACTCTGTAAGTAGTCCTCTCGCTCCTGATATTCTCGTTGGCAATTCTGAGTCTTTAATGGATGATAGCCCCATTGTTATGAGAAAAGATGTTAGAAATGCTCGAGCTTCTACTCGTTATCTTGTGGAAGATTTTGTTGCATACACCAAGATGAGTCCAAGCTATAGATGTTTTATTACCTCTCTAGATGCTCATCATGTTCCTAAAAATATTAGTGATGACAGAAATGAACAGAAATGGGTCAATGTTATGAGAGAAGAAATGGAAGCCTTGAAAAAAATGATACTTGGGATATTGTTGATGTCCCTAAGGGTGCTCACCTTATTGGATCTAAATGGGTATATACAATTAAATATGATGTTGATGGGAATGTTGACCAATTCAAGGCTCGTCTTGTGGCTAAATGATACAGTTAGAAATATGGGATTGACTATCTTGAGACATTTGCTCTTGTTGCTAAGATGAATACAGTTAGGGTTGTTATTTGTCTAGCAGCTCATTTTTTATGGAAAACACACGAATTAGATGTGAAACATGCTTTCTTGAACAGTGATCTCAAAGAAGAAGTATATATGAAAATGCCGCCTGGGTTTGAGAATGATGGTAAGTATTGCAAACTAAAGAGATCATTGTATGGACTAAAACAGTCTCCAAGAGTGTGGTTTCGAACGTCTACGCCTGGTAATGATCAGGAGTGGATACATGGCATCAAATTTCAGCGAAATTCGGTCGAATTTCTGTCGAATATCGATATCCAGTCGAAATCGAAATTCGACCGAAATGACCGAAATATGGGGGTCCTAGTACAAAAAATGACCGAAATGATCGAAATTTCGACCGGAATTTGACCGAAATTCCATCGAAATTCTGTTTTGGTCATCACCGAAATGGTGACCGAAACCGACATTTAAGGCCTTGAGTGGATATACGAAAGTGAATGGAGACCACACTATGCTTGTTAGAAGGAACGATGACAAAAGGTGTATTCTTTTAGTGTATGTGGATGATATGATTTTTACTGGTGATGACGAGGTGGAACTTCTGAAGATAAAGAAAACACTTGCAACTGAATTTGAATTGAAAGACTTGGGGAAGTTAAAGTACTTCCTAGGTATTGAGATGGTTCGATCTCCACGGGTATGTGTCTAAGTCAAAGAAAATATGCCCTTGCCTGTTGAGGTAAATCATAAACTTGCTAAAGAAGATGGTGAGCTCCTTGATGAAGTAGGAAAAGGAAGATATCAAAGATTGGTGGGGAAGTTGATTTATTTTACCATCACGAGATCAGATATTACCTATGCAGTAAACGTGGTGAGTCAATTCATGCATGCGCCAACCACCTCTCATGCTAATGTGGTGAATAGAATTCTAAGCTACATAAAAGGATCACCAGGAAAATGGCTTATGTTCAAGAGAAATCCCGAAGTTACAATTGAAAGATACACTGATGCTGATTGGGCTAGTTCCATGGATGAGAGACGATCCGCTTCAGGCTATGCAATATTTTTTTTGTGGAAATTTGGTTATTTGGAGAAGTAAAAAGCAGAATGTGCTTTCAAGATCGAGTGCTGAAGCTGAATATCGTGCTCTTGCAAATGGTGTCACTGAAATTCTATGGCTAAAAATTTTGTTAAATGATTTTGGCATCAAAGTGAGTATGTCGATGAAGGTGTTTTGTGACAACAAAGCTACAATAAACTTGGACAATAATCCTATAATGCATGATAGAACAAAGCATGTGGAGATAGATAGACATTTCATCCGTGAGAAGATTGATGCTGGACTGTTGTGCTTTCCTTACTTGAAGTCTACGGATCAGGTTGCAGATCTTTTCACAAAGGGGCTGCCTACTGTGCAATTTGAGATGAATGTAGCAAGTTGGGCATGGCGAACATGTATGTCCAACTTGAGGGGGAGTGTTGAGTGGTTCTTTAAGGGTAAATAGATCTAGGGATGAGGGACCGACCATTTACCCATCATTTATATATTGTACTCATCCCCACTTATTGAAAAATAACATAGTGAAGAGAGATCTCTGATCTCTGGTGAGGGAGATTAGGGTTTGTGTGTGCCCCCGTGATTTTTCCCTCTCCGTAGGGTTTTCCACGTACATCATTGTGTCGATCCTTTTGTTGTTCTTTAATCTTCTTCAAAAGTAATCCCCATCATTTATAAACCACACCCACACTTCGTGAGTTTTAGAGGTGAGTCTAATGTTTTGGGGGTTGGAGTGTTACACCACAAGTGGCAGTTGAGGTGCACCGTGGTTATTTTGTTTATGCCACCACTTTTGGTCAGTTTGCATCATTCTGCACCTGGGTAATTTATTTTTATTTAAGTTGCTGGGATTCTGGGCAGATGGGGAGGGCTACGATTTGATGCACACTGCATCTGATTTGGAGTCTGTTTCCCCAGCCTTTGGCTATAGAACATTGAGTTTGTTCTACAAAAAAGAGCTGGAAGCTGTTGTTCGAAAGTTTTCTGGGCATCAGGAGGCAAAAGAAGCTCATGTTAGCTCATTTGTTTGAGTTGATTCATCAAATTAAATATTGTGATAATATCTATTTGATTAGTTATATTAATTTTGGAAAGATATGATTATTTTGTTTTTTATGCCATCTTATAAAGAGACAACAAAAAATCAGTCACCTACCGTTTCAATTGGTATAGAGAGAAAAAAGAAAATCAGCCACCTACCGTTGCAAATGGTGGGTTGGTGCGTTTTTACAGAAACCACCGTAATGCAGAGCAATGTTTTTACTAACCTACAATGAACTTATTCCACACCAGGTTGCTAACCCTTTGGTGAGATCTTAAGAAACAATCAATATATAGCCCAAACAAAAAAAAGATCTGTTTCGTCAAGATTGAAAGATTGCATTGAAGGATGGCAATTTCCGACTTGAATCAGCTGTGCATTACAAAAAGAAGCTCCCTGATATTCTTTTTATGCAGGTATGAAGAGCATGGCGTGTCCTATATCCAAAGAAAATGCCCTTAGCAGAGCCGGGGGAGATTGAGCCGCCTCGTGGTGGCATGCAGTGCAGTAAATCTTCAGGGAATATTATCCTCTGCAGTAATCTAATAACTTCCGTTACATAAATGGCCTAATTTGACTACCTGATGTAATTTATCAACTGTTCTTAATCTACTCAGATATGTATGAGCTGCATTAGGGTTGTGAGAATGTATATTTAGCCAGCTTGTGATTCAAATACCTGAGTTGCATTTTTGCAGAGAACTAGGCATCAGGAAAAGTTTACAATTAATCCGAGCTTTAATTAATATTTGTCTTTTATCAAATGATGCTGCCTTTTAAGAACTGTTTCTTTCCGTTATATGTCTGGTGCAGGCATTTTTATGGAAAAGTCCGAGTTTAGTGAATTATTTTTCAAAAAGTGCGCTGTTTTGTTGTTTGGTTCATCGAAGGAAACAGGCCTTTTTTCGCGGGGTTTCATGTACAAAATGCAAAGGAATCGACAATTTAAATTCGGTTTTTCTCATAGACCAATATAATCAAATAATTCAACTGATTATTGTCTTTAGTCTCAATATCAAATCTAGACTTAAAATGACAATTCTTTAAAATTATTGTCTAATCTGAAACAAGTTGTGCATACAATTCAAGAACATTAATAATTCCAATAGACTCTTCCGTCTTAGTTGTCTTACTGGAGAAGTAAACAACTATGGTAAATGTTATTTAGCAAGTTCAAGTTCTTAACAAGTCTAGTTTGTAAACAACTTAAACAAATATATAGTATATGAACTTTTTTGTGTAATTACAATTGGGATCTATTTTCTTAAGTAGTTTACAGTTTTGTCCTTCGATTGGTGTTAATCTGTTATCATGGTCTAACCATCTTCTCTTCAATTGGTATTTTTTGGAAGTGCTTAATGTGATCATGATCTGAGCATCTAATCTTCAACCAAGTTCTCCAATCACACTTGTTACTAGAAAGCCTACAGGTGTTTTAACATTTTCATCGCGTATTACAAAACAAGCTCGTCGTTACTAAGAGGTCAATCTTTCCACCTCGAGACCTTTCCTTTATCTCGCTTCGACTGCTCTCTTGACTTGTTATATATGAGAGCTGGCGAGAATCGACGATTGTAGGGTGCAAACCTCTGGTAGTGACGATGAATATCACATGTGTTGACTTGCCATATTTACTTAGATATATGATCGCGTTAAGGGTACCTCTCGGAATGATTCTTCCTTTTTAGGTTTTCCATTAACCAATCCTAAAATCCAACCGCATAGATTGATATCATGCGGTTTATTCTATATACATATCATATGTCGGATTAATATGGTACAACTAACATGTTCAAACCAATAAAAAAACGTGCCTACAATTCTATAGGTTTTTATTCATCCTCGATGAATAGGCGAGGATGATGATGTCATTGATTCTAAGAAATTGGAACTTCAAGGGCCGGTTTGGTAAGGGAATAAGGTAGAATAATGGGGTGGAATAAGCTGGAATAAGGCATCGTTTCTTCTGTTCGGCTGGAGGGATAGGAATAAGGTAGAATAAGGGTTATTCTTCGTTGTTGGCATGTGAGGGATAAGGAATAAGATTTGTAAGTTAGTTAAAACTGTTGGTTGCATTTAGTTCGTTTCTGTTTGATACGTCCATGGAAACACGTTTACTGAAGAAACTTGTTGCACTTTACTTAAAATTTAAACTCCATAAATTTCTACATATGGTGTAGGCAACCTTACATTAGGGACCACTAATTCTACATAAGGGACGTGCTTGTCACACACATGCTCATCGATGATGTCATGGGCTGATGTTGATCCGTCGGTCAGATGCAGGATGAGTCGATCCCTCTCATGTAGTAATCGTTCGGTTTCTTCCAAGTTCTCCATATGGTAAATCATCTGCAAACTCTATGCAGTTGATGCTTTTGCTAGGAAGAGCTTCTTTGCAGCCACATACTCTATCGTGGGTCGCAAGGTAGATGCCTTAACTCTATATCCGCACGGCCTCTTGAAAGTGGAATTATGTAAGATAATCAATTATAAAGTTGAGGACACATAAAATGTTTCATAAGATGTGTACTCACGTTCCGGGGAAATGTACCAAAGCCGGTCCTCGACATACTCGTGCTTTCGATAAACTTTGTACACAAGAACTGCCACTGTGGGTGACAATGGCATCCTATATCGGTTTGTGACAATGGGAGAAAATAATATTAGCAACCAACCATGCCTGAGCCGTTAAATACAATGTACACAACTTTTTTGCTCCGGAAGAAGATAAGAACTAAAAGAAATAAATTGCTGTTAAACTTTTCGCTCATGTAGACAAGTATTCATGTGACTACGGGAGTCGCAACCGCTGGTCAAGCCATGCCACCATGGTAACTACGTACTCATCCAAGTCTGGTTCCCCTCTCATGGTGCACCATGTTGCATGCTATCATCATCATGATTGCTGCGGTCATTTGCTATTGCATGAGGTCACCGGAGTTCACAAAGAAAAGCCCGAAAACTATCAACATATTGCGTGCGTAAGAAACTCGAAAAATACATTACAAAAAAAGAAGGGTCCACTCAGCTAACCAAGGCTTCATGTGCGGTAGAGATGTGCAAGCGACGATTCAGCCTCGCCAACATAGTGGCTGCTCAACCAAGTCTGTTTCCCCTCCTATCATTGTTCAGTGAGTTGGGCAATCATCATCGTGCAAAGGATACGTTGGACTTGCATTGGTTGAACCCCACCGCGTTCATGGTTGTTCATCCCTCGTCCAAACAGGATGACTCCCCAAAAAATAGGGTAATCATCATTGGTGTATTATAAAATCTTGTTCTTGTCGGGAAAAATATTAAACAAAGTTGTTCATTCATTAGATCCTAATGGAAAGAAAAGCATTCATGCATACATCTTAAATAATAATAGTGAATATAGGAACTCCATTGTACGATCCAACCCATCCAATGCAGACTAGAAGGTCACGAAACGTCCCATATTGTACTCTCCAACCCGTTTCGCAGAACCTACTCTGCATGTATGTCTCTGTAGCGCCTCGGAAATTTCGGCTTTTTTCGAAATTTCAAAACAGGTCAATATTATATTGAAAAGAAGCGTCTCGCTGCAAGCTTTCCAACGAGATCAAGAATGCGCGAATCCGAGTTCGTATGAGGAAGTTATGGCCTTTTTAGTGAACCATGGTTAGGGACTTTTATGGAAAGTAGGCCACGGATTTTGAAATTGTTATACACGCGGCGAGATATTTTGAGGCATATTTTCACCTCAAAATTGACAACCTAATTTCCTTAAATCACCATTGAATGGTCTTTAAGTACCCATTAATCTCTTTCCATCTCGCTTTCCTCCGATTTCTTCATTCTTCTTCCCTAAAGAGACAAGAGGAAGAGTATCTTTCCTTTGATGAGCTACGAAGCTCCGAAGCTTCGTTATAAGGAGAGGAGGAAGGACTCCATTGTTAGGGTACGACATTGCAACACTCAGATCGTTGATCGTTTGCACGGATTAAGGGCTCGTGCGTAGGTACTTGACATTCTTCTGCTTATTTCACGTAGCTTGCGATGATGGATTTTGTTGATTTTTAGGGGCTTGATGTTTTAATTTCGATCCGTCTCCGGAATCGCCTCCTTGTTCTTGGTAATCAAGATTTTTCTTACTAAATCACTCCCTTATTGTTTATACGAGCCAAAGGTTGTTTGGTGATTCTCGTTTCATGGTGATCAACACTACAGATTAATTCCTTCGATACTTGATCTTTTATCAAATTCAAACTTCTCCTCATATTTTCACGTGCATGATTTATAAGGCATAAGTTGATACTATTTTGATGCACTCAAATCCAGGCACTAAACTTCCATTACAACATCACCATTAGTATTCTTTAAACCTTAAGAGATGTATATTGCCTTGTGGGTCAAACGACATGTGTTTAGTTTGAGAACCTAGTGGCGGCTATGAGATTTTTGTCGGTTTTGGTATGAGCATTTTTCCTAATGGACATGATATTTACAAAATATATTTAATCAAATGGCTGGACTGTTTGACTATGAACTCATGTTAATGTTGTATATGACTCATGTTACAGAAACCTTAGATGCTAAAATTACATCCCGACATTCCGGCCCATCATTTCTTTTAGAAACTATGACACTTTTCATTCTCACTTTAGTTGTATTATATTGCTTAGTTCATCTTGTATCTTACAAAAAGGAAAATGGAGATAGAGGAGGAAACATGAATATTTTTTACTAACATGTACATTAGGATCTTGCAATGCATTTCAACTTTCATTTTCATCAAGAATCTCATAATCTATGATTTTTTATTTCTGGCACTGACTTGAACATATATGACGTTAGTGTTGATTTTTTATTTCTGGCACTGATTTGAGCATATATGACGTTAGTGTATATTACTTTATATTACTCTTGTTAATAGTTAATAATTATAACATGGACATTATAAATGCACGGCAACATTACACATGTTAACTTTTGATACCTATCGGGAGTTTAATCACATATGGATTGTTGTTTACTGTTGGGGACGGATCCGATCAAGCACCACACGACTAGAACCACAAACGAAGAAGAAAACATGCACAATCTCACAAAACAAGGATTTATAGTGGTTCGACAATGTGCCTACTCCACTTGCTCACACCAGACTCTCTCTACTATTACTTAATGAAGTTGGGATACAATATATGATGCCACAAGGCTCCTTTTATACTACAATAAAAGAATACCAAGCATTCAGCAATCTCCACTCCATCGTCAGCTCTCAGCCAATCAAGATGCAGGATGTGGATTAAGCATCTCAACAATCCAATCCAACACCTCTCAGCCAAACAGAATACAGGAGGTGAATCAGACACCTCAGCAATCCAGCACAAGAGCTTTCAGCCAATCAAAAGGTAAGAGGGAGATCAACCACATCAGTAATGCTCTCCACTTGTATTCAACCAATCAGTCTTAGCAGGATAAATCTCAACAATCTCCCACTTGAAGACTGATTTGTGGTACACACCACATCTTCAATAGTCATGGTGTGAGCTTTCCCTTGTCTTCTATGCTTGAAGACCAATAGAAGTTGAACATGTCTTCAGCTTCTCCACTGTTACAGACTTTGTGAACATATCAGTAAGATTTTCTAATGTGTGGATCTTCTTCAACTTAAATTGCCCATCTTTTAGCTGTGTTCGAATGAAGTGATACTTCACACCAATGTGCTTAGCCCTCAAGTGAAAGATGGAATTCTTTACAAGATGAATTGCACTTTGACTATCACTGGTCATTTCCTTGCAAGCTTCTGTCGCCGCCACATATTCTACTTCGGTGGTCGAGATGATCACTATCTTCTGGAGCCTAGAGATCCAGCTAATGGCTCCACTCCCCAGGGTAAAGACATACCCTGTTTTACTTTTCCTGCCATCGATATCTCCAGCAAAATCTGAGTATGCAAAACCTCGAATGGAAATGTCAGTGTTCCCATAACACAATGCCACGTTAGAGGTACCTCTCAGATAACGTAGAATCCACTTCACATATTCCCAATGTTCCATGCCAGGATTCGCCATGAATCTACTCACAACTCCCACTGCATGGGAGATGCCGGGTCTTGTACAAACCATTGCGTACATCAAACTACCAACAACAAACTGCTAGGATACTTTTGACATGTACTCATGCTCCTCCTTTGTAGAAGGTTCTTTCTCCTTTGAAAGTTTGAAGTGGCTCCCTAAAGGTGTTAGAGTAGATTTTGCATTTTTCATATTAAATCTCTCTAGTACCTTCTCGATGTAATCTGATTGAGATAATCTCAGCTTCTTTTCTTCATGTCTCTGCTAATCTGCATTTCAAGGATTTTCTTTGCATGACTAGTTCCTTCATTTCAAACTCCTTAGACAACATTGCCTTCAGATTTGCTATTTCTTCCTTGCATGAGTCCGCAACAAGCATGTCATCTACGCACAATAATAAAATGATGTAAGACATACCAAACTTCTTGAAGTAGCAACAATGGTCAGCATGACATTTGCGGAACCAAGTATTTGTCATGAAATCATCAAACCTTTTTTACCATTGTCTTGGTGCCTGCTTCAAGCCATAAATGCTTTTTCTGAGCTCGCATACCATGTCTTCCTTTTCAGTAGCTACATAGCCCTCTAGTTGTTGCATATAGATGTCCTCCTCAAGATCTCCATAGAGAAATGTTGTTTTAACATTCAATTGCTCCAAATGTAGGTTCTCAGCTGCAACAATGCTCAATACTGCTCTTATAGTCGAGACCTTTACAACAGGTGCAAAGATCACTGTGAAATTGACTCCTTTTTGTTGAAAGACCTTCGTCACTAGCAGAGCCTTGTATCTAATGGAATCATCAGCTTCCTCGTTCACCCTGTACACCCATTTGTTGTGCGGAGCCTTCTTTCCCTTTGGTAGTGGGACTAAATCCCATGCTTTATTTCTTGAGAGAGAGTTCATCTCCTCATCCATAGCTAACTCCCACTGATTCCTTGCCTCACCTTGTATAGCTTTATCAAAGCATCTAGGCTTACCATTATCAGTCAGCAATAAATAATTCAAGGAAATTGAATACCTTGCAGTGGGTTTATTGATTATGGAAGATTTCCGTAACACCGAAGTTTACAGATTATTCTGTAGGATGGGTTGAACATTCTCATCACTTGGTTGTGATGTGCTTCGTTCAGGAGTTTCATCAAACTCCATAAAGTCTGGTTCTTCAATTGTCTTTCCTTTTATCAATTCATCCTTGTATAAGGAAGACTCATTGAATGTGATATCAATGCTTCTAACTGTCTTCTTGTTCTCCTAATCCCACAATCTATATCCATAGTTATATGTACCATAGCCCACAAAGGTACACTTCCTTGCTTTGGAATCAAGCTTTCCTCTGTCTTCCTTCTCAATGTGAACATAAGCTATGCATACAAAGATATGTAAATGAGAAAGTGCTACCTCTTTTCTTGTCCATGTTTCTTATGGAAGATCCCCATCTAAAGCAGCAGACGGACCTCGATTGATTAAGTATGCAGTTGTATTCACTGCATCAACCCAATGTCGCTTGGGTAGTCCTGCATGTAACATCATGCTTCTCGCATGTTCTAGAAAAGTCCTATTCATGCGCTCATCAACACCATTCTATCTGGGCTTTCTTGGGATCGTTTTCGATCTCCTGATCATGTTCTTAGCACAGTAGGATTCAAACTCCTCACTGCAGTATTCTCCCACATTGTCTGACTTGAGACATTTCAATTTTAAACCTGTCTCAGTCTCAACTAAGGCCTTCCACATTTTGAAGGTCTCAAACACATTGGATTCATATTTGATAAAACAAACCCATAGTTTTCTAGTTGCATCATCAATGAAAGTAATAAAATAATGAGATCCGTCAAGGGAAGGTACCTGAGATGGACCCCATACATCTGTATGAACCAGCTCCAGTCATTTAGTCTTTCGTACTCTTGCAGTCTTTGTGAAACTGACTTTCTTCTGTTTTCCCAAGATACAATCTTCACAGAAGTCCAGATCAACGGTCTGCAATCCTATCAACTTTCCCTTCTTCTGCATGATCTTCATTCCCTTTTCACTCATGTGACCAAGTCGTCTATGCCAAGTGTTAGCATCACACCCAGATGATACAACATTTATCTGTCATATGAGCCTGATGCAATATACAGGTTTCCTTCTTTCTTACCTCAAGCAAGGATCGATGATCCTTTTGACATCTTCCACGAATCTGAATCTAATGATGTCACCACACCGCTTTCTGATAGCTGACCAACAGATATGAGATTTCTTGTTAGACTGTGTAAATGTCTAACATTCTTCAATCTAAGAAGCCACCATTGGGTTGGGATATGCCAATGTCCCCCTTTCCAATTATGTTGCAACATTCATCATCTCCCAGATATACCTTTTCAAAATCACCTTTCACATAATTGTGGAGGATATCTCTTTGTGGAGTGGTATGAAATGAAGCACCCGAGTCCACAATCCAGGACTCACTTCGAGCAACTGCAACACATATTAAGACATCGCTATCCTCATCATCAATAAGATTTGCAGTGTTCTTACCTTTGTCATTTTCTCCTTTCTGCTTTCTTGGGACCTTGCATTATGTCTTGTAATATCCCTTTTGATTGTAATTCCAACAGACCACAGACTTCGGATCTCTGGATTTGGATCTTCCTTGTACCGACTTTCCTCTGAAATGCTTTTGGTTCCTGTAGCTCTTCCTGCTTCTTCCTTCTGTATTCAAGGTAGAACTTGACGAGTGTCCTTCTCCAGACATCTTCCATCGTGCCTCTTCTCCAAGAGAAGACCAGCAACATCCTCCAACTTCAACTTTGCAGAATCAGAGGAGTTGCTAAGCGCTACAACTAAAGCATTCCAACTATCAAGTAAACTAGAAATAAGTAGAAGTGCTTTTACCTCATCATCAAACACGATCTTCACAGACTCTAACTGATTGATGATACTGTTCAGATAATTCAAGTGTGAAGCTACTACAGAGTTCTCATTCATCTTTAAATTGAAAAGCTTCTTCTTAAAATATAACTTATTTGATGTGGATGGCTTCTCGTACATCTTTTCAAGAGCTTTGAAAAGATTCACCGTCATCGTCTCATTCGCGATATTTGAAGCCACCGATGGAGCAAGGCCGAGCCTTACCATTTCTAGAGCCTTTCGGTTTAGGATCTTCCACTCATCATCCTTCATGGCTTCGGGCTTCTTCCTTCGATTGGAAGATAGAGATCCTTCTGATATAGAACATCTTCAATATGCATCTTCCAGAATGCGGAGTTCGATCCATTAAACTTCTCGATCTTGACCTTCGATTCTTCTGCCATCTATGTAGAGGTTGATCTCTGAACATTGCTCTGATACCAATTGTTGGGGATGGATCCGATCAAGCACCATACGACTAGAACCACAAATGAAGACGAAAGCACACACAATTATACAAGACAAGGATTTATAGTGGTTCAGCAATGTGCCTACTCCACTTGCTCACACCAGACTCTCTCTACTATTGCTTGAATGAAGTTGGGATACAATATGTGGTACCACAGGGCTCCTTTTATACTACAACACCAAGCATTCAGCAATCCTTACCATCAGCTCAGCCAATCAGGATGCAAGATGTGGATTAAGCATCTCAGCAATCCAACCCAACACCTCTCAGTCAATCAGAATGCAGGACGGATTAGACACCTCAGCAATCCAGCACAAGAGCTCTAAGCCAATCAGAAGGCAAGAGGGAGATCGGCCACAGCAGCAATGCTCTTCACTTGTATTCAACCAATCGGTCTTCACAGGATAAATCTCAACATTTATAACCTTGTTGTAAGTCCAATATGGACGTCAGACATAACTCCCATATTTTAGTTGGTAGCGAGAATTATGTTGATTCCATTGAGGAGATTTGTTAGTTGGATTTAAAATAATTGAATTCAGAATAGTATTATGCACACCAGGTTATCTATTTAAGATATTGAAGTTCAAAGATATGATTTTATAAAATACAACACTTGGATGTATATATTTAGGTTGGAGATATCATCCTTCTGTCATGCTTAATATCACATGATAAGTATCAGAAAATTCGTGGCTTCATATAAAATGATTGAAGAAGAAGCATAGGAAGAGTGACTAAATCCCCCTCCCCTCTTTACTATATTGGTGTGTAGATGCATGTGACCAAATCATAAATAAATCACGAGAGATTATGATATTCTTTCGGACCTAAGGGTACAATTATTGATTGGATATCATCATCCATTTTACCTTATGTGGTAAATTCTAAGATTACACGCATTCATGTAAATCTCTATATACATATGTGGAAATAAAAAGTAAATACTGAAAGGTGTGTGCATACCCTTGTGGTCCAGCTGAGTCGAAAGTATCACCTCCACTCTAGCAGCATCACATGTGCTTCTACCTTCACGCCTTCGAGAGATGATCTGACTCGTACCACATCAGTAACACCAGGATTTCAGTCGATTTGCACCGACATAGGTATGCCTCTGCCCCTACTGCACACGCCAAGGGCCATCGTCGGCCATCTCCTCCATGTCAACATCAACAGGGATGTCCTCATGCTGCTTCGAGTCGACAACCGAAGCGCGCTCCCCCCTCCGACAACTCCCATTCTTCCCTCTCGAATACGGTGGCCCTCCGATCACCCAGGCTATGAGTCTCACCCCCTCCTGTGTTAACCATCGTCCTTCTCCGATCAAGATTTATATATCGAATACGGTGGCCCTCCCCATTTAATGAAGTTTAGGTTACTGTCTACAATACCATAAACCCCACTTCTTGACACCTGCCTGATATTGCTTCAAGTCCCATGCTCCCAGCGATCTTCAAGCTCCCTCCTCTGGTCTCCTCTCCTTCGTGCGCCAGTCGCTCGAGCCTCCTCCTCTGCATCACCATAACAATGCCGCCAACGCCTTCTTCTCTCCCTCGACCTTATCCAAACAGTGTCGCCAAATCGAGGTTAGAATTTTACGTTTTTTTTTATTTTTAAGTTCGTTTGTTGTTGGTTGTATCTCTTTATTATAGTTCTATGTTATGCCATTGTTATGATATCTTTAATGCTATTTATTATGAAATTTGTTATGTTATTGTTGATTCAAGTTGTTTTTGTTATTTATTATGCTAATGTTGAGTTCATTTGTTTTTGCTATAGGAGATGCGGCTTTCTCAATAGAGTTTTTGGTTACTTGACTATTGCTTTCTCAATATAGACTTATTTTCTCTATGATATCGTAAATAGATGACAAGCTTGTTATTTATTTCCGACCAATCAGCCATTTCTTTGGGAAAAAAACCATGTTATCATGTTATATATTTAATTCATGTTACAAATGGAACTGCATACCAAAATCAAAAAAATCGAGAACGGCGGCATGAAGGGGACATCCGATGGTTAGGATTCAATGCATATCGATAGTTTATACTATTCACTTTTGTATTATTTTTAATGCTATTGGTCACTATTAACATCTACATAGAGCTGATTTATTTTTATATGCTACTCATTCATTGCAAATGTTATTGGTTATTATATTTATATTGTTCACTTTTATTAATGTTAATTTGTTTAATAGATGTAGTATTCTTGTTATGTTTTTATGAATGTATTATAGTAGTGAAAATATAATTTCAGCGATCATCATGACTAGTAAGCATGAGGTCTCCACACTTCCATATAGCCATGGTAGTGAGACCATTTTTGTCATAGAAAAGGGCCAGACTGACATCTAATAGGGTATATCGTATGAGGTTTAAAAGGAGAAGGGCAAAGACAACATGCCTATGGGAGATAAGTTGCCAACACACGGCTTATTTCTTTAGTTCTGTATACAACGACATTCAATGGTCATGCATTAACCTCGCTCTTTGTGAGAGCAGGCGGTAGCAAGGATAAAGAGGCATCCTCCATCCAATTTCTTCACATGGTATTGGTAGAAATTTATAACCAAACTTCTCTTTTGTAACTCATGTTCCATTTTTGACCGTTTGTGGTTTTCCATTCTTTTTATTTTTCTTGTTGGTATTAGATTTACATATGATTTTGCAAAAAGAGCACTGTATTTTCAAGGATGGAGTAAGTTTAGTGATGCATGTTTCAAGAGATGTTGAGAGGGATTGATAAACTACTGAAAGGGAACCACCAAGCATAACACTGCCTGCTTGGAGCTACCTACAACAACATTCAAGATAT
The DNA here is from genome assembly GCA_037367405.1 of Ottelia alismoides. Lineage (NCBI taxonomy): Eukaryota > Viridiplantae > Streptophyta > Magnoliopsida > Alismatales > Hydrocharitaceae > Ottelia > Ottelia alismoides. The sequence goes on along the minus strand of JAZKJV010003143.1, from coordinate 394,366 downwards.
ATCTATATAGAAGGAGAGAATCTACTCTACTTGATGTAGGAGATCCCTAGGTATTAATAAATTAGCATTTATTGGGATTTTTTTAATAAAATAGGTGGTGGAACAATAAACTATATATAGAATGAGGAAGTGGCGTTTGTTGTGGTATTTTTCAGTAAGTGCACAGAAAAAATATCACAGAAAGCTCAAAAAATGTCACAGAAAGCTCATTATTCTTATACATATAGGAACTGACCGTAAAGATAAGCACACAAACCTCCAAGGCTCCTTTGGAACATGAAGAACTCGCATATAATGCTATTCATGGTAATAATCATGAACTGTAAAATTGTCATACAATAATGACCCCTCTTTGTTGTAGTGGAGGAGGAAGTAGCAATTATCACAGAAATAGCAAGGGTTCTTTTGAGTCCATTTGTCGTCGACCGTCATCTTCGTTGCAACGCAAATATCACAAACCGAACATTTCCGATGGCGGAGTTTCATCTGAAAGGTGAGGAGCGGATAGGCTGCCATGTTTTGATCATCCTCTGGGTGGATCAATCTCATATCCCGGATCACTAGTATATGCTTGCAATCTCCCTGGTGACAGTATAAGTACCCAGAACCAAGTCGGAAACGCAGGTTGCAAAATCTGGTTTTGTGCATATCGACAGCTTTCAAGTTAGGTAGGCTGGAAACTGTCTGAGTTCCTAACAATTCCTTCTGCTTTTGCTTTAGTTCTCCAGACATTATGTATTCCCACTTCTCCTTGGCTTCAGCTCTTTTGTTTCTCAACCAGTCAAGTATGGGTTCGCTATAATCTCTGGAAGATGGATCCCTCAAGTCCGTGTAGATGAGATCTTCTATCAGGAAGTAGCCAGACTTATCATGATGCCCCGCAACCGACATCAGCTGATCTGTTAAGCAATAAATCTGATCTCTTAATTCCGTGAGCCTTTGCCTTCCTAACACCAGGAATTCTTGTGTCTTTTTTACAGTTGCTCTGCAGGTGTAGACCTCAACAGAGAGAACAACTTCTGGGTATGTTATTGGCAAAGTCTCCATTATGAGCCGTGGTTTCACCTTTAATGGTGTAGTTATGAACCTGAGAGATTGCATCTTCTCAGTTCTCTTGGTACTCGCAGCAATGCCGTCTTTAGCTAGATGGCAACTTCCATTGAAGGCATGTAACCGGGCAGCAGCCTTGTTTTCATTCTGTCTCTGCAAGACTCTTGCAAGCTGTTCTACTTTTGTGAAATAACTGCCCTCCAATTCAGGAGCACGACTATCTCTATCGAACACCCTGCCCCGTTTCCTCCCCCTTTTCAAATTATTCTGCTTTCGTTTGTTGTCTTGGGTTTCAGCTGAAGAAATTGAAGCATCTATAGCCTTTTCAACAATAGAAATGGATTTCCCATCGTCACGAACCACCTTCGCCTCGGAGCATCTAGCAACTCCTGACACAATTCCTTCACTTTTATTTTCGTCGAAATCCTCTTTCAAAGCCTTTTCAACCAATTCCTCTTCAGTCAAAACCTTGAGATCATCGACTAATAGTTCATCTTCGAAATCTGCTGCATTTTTCAGCTCCGCCTCCAAACTCCGCAGTTCCTGGGTTACAGCAGATTCAAACTCAAAAGCAGTGGTGATGGGACTAATAAGATTGGGAATATAGATCGGGCCTCCATGGGCAAAACGTGGGCGACTCCCTTGGTCCACTGATTGGTTCTCATCCATCAGATCCTGAATGATGCAACCTATGTTCAAAACAATGAAAACACTATGCCTATGATTAACATAAAGTTCAACGCAATAGTGCTGGATAAATGAATGAGTAATGCTATAAATTACTGTAACAGAAATTTTTAAATGAAATGAATTCAAATGGATTCTGGAAAATAAATAGATGCCACACAGTAGCTAAAAACCGGAAAATAAGGACAATCTGAAAGAGAAATACAATGCTTATCCACTGAGTGAGTCCAAACCGAAATAGATAACCCGGAATATTTAGCTATTTATTTTAATGCCTACATTTAACAGAAGGTAAACTCCACCAAACCAAGATATTGTAGGACAGGCCACAGTCAACAGTGACAGAAAAAATATGGATTTGGGGTTTAAACGCACCACAATCGACAGAAGAGGAAAGGTGCAGCACCTTATACCTGATTGCGAGCAGCACGGAGCGGCGGAGGGAAAACGAAGGCGCGGTGATGGTGGCTGACGGTAGCTTTGACGGCGCGAGAAGGTGGTCGCTGGGTTGACGAGGGCGGCATGGGCGAGATCGGAAACGGGGCTGGGTTGGAAGAGGGCTGATTTAGGCAAGCAGCGGAGAAGGGTTGAGGTGAGGCGCTGGATATGTTAGGCGGCGCGGCAGAGGTTGGAGAGGCGGCGATGGCGGTGTGGTATGGAGGGAATGGGTGGGTGGCGGCGTCGGGGAAAAGAGGGAGAGGTGCTGACGGCGTCGACGACGGGGTGGAGGGAGAAGGAAGAGCGGCGAATAAGTGGGAAATAATATTTCATTCAAAATTTCTCTGCCTATGGAGGTGGGCCCAGTAAATTTCATCAGATAAATGTAAACTGACTTCAAATAAAACAAAAAATGACAATCTTATCTTCCTTTAACATCTCTTAAAGTCCGTCAAGTGATTTGTTTATCCTCCCACAAAATTAATGTCTTGTGCAATTAGAGAAATGACGTATGTACCCTCAGGTTACTCTCTCCCGTCAGATATTCGCTCTGGTAAGACGTCTCTTCCGACGAGCTATTTCGTGTCTAGAGTATGCGGGGGATAATGATCCCAATAATGGGGATGGGTTCAAACTAATGCCCACAATAGGCACATATCAGCAAACCATTTGCCGTAAGGATAATGGATTCTGGATTCTACGATAAATATTTTCTCTTTTATAATAATAGTAAAGTAAAGCTTGTGTTAGATATATTGTAATAATATTAAAGTTTGTCCTTGTGCGGTTGGTGGATGCACTGACTGATTAGACTACCTTCTAGAACACAACGTGTCATTGAAGCACTAAGCATGGTCCTTCGCATGGGGTCGAACTTCTCACTAAGATGAAAATGGATCGGATATGCCTATTTCTATATCCATATTTGGTTTATCTCTATGGAATACAGATATGATTTGGATATGCATTAAGGAATCCACATCCTTAAAAATATGGATACAAATTCGAATCAGATATTTATCGAATCTATATACGGATCGAATAAAGAGCAGACCCGAATATGGATCAAATAAAAAGCTAATCCAAATTTAAATAACGTAGAATGAATCCAAATATCGATTTGATAAATATGAAATCCGAATACGAATCGAATAAAGACCACATATAAATATGAGTTGGATTTTTTTATCAAAGTTCAAAATGATTTAAAAAAATAGCAATGAAATAGAAATAAGTTACATCATGACTACAGGGAACATCATTGTAACCAGCATTCTTGACCGCAAGAAAAACGAGGACATGGTTTCGTAACATTCGCATGTGCCCATCTCGAACAAACAGAAATTTATTACTATCATTAATATATCATATTGTGTAATATATATTACTAATATAATAACACATGAACATGAGGGTGTCCCCGTCTTCGTGTACTTCACGTAGTGGCAAGTGCCATGCGCGAACGCCCAGTCCAACATACCAACTTGTCCTCAAGTAGCAAGTGCTCTGTGCCAACATCCCCATCCACTCGCGATCGTGGACTTTATCATCATTATCCTCGAGTAGGCCTTCCATGGCCGCCCCAGGAATGGTTTGAGCGACTTTTGCATCAATGACACATCCGACGAGGCTGACTGGATCAAGTTCCCGAGTTCCTCATGTACCACGAGGTTGATATATAGGCATATCCGATAAGTTTTCTTCTTAGTGAGAAGTTTCGATCCCATGCAGAGGACCACCGCCTAGTGCTTCGGTGGCCCGGTCGTGTTCAGGAAGGTAGTCTAACCAGTCACTGCACTCACCAACCGCACAAGGACAAACTTTAATATTATTATAATACATTTAACTTAAGTTTTACTTTACTATTATTATAATATATACAAGTTATAGAAAAAATTACTCATCGTAGAATCCAGAATCTATAATCCATTATCCTTAATGGCAAACCATTTGCCGTTCACGACAAATGGTGAACGACAAATGGTTTGCCGATATGTGTCTGTTGTGGGCATTAGTTTGAACCCATCCCCATTCTTGGGATTATTATCCCTCGCGTACCCCTGATGGGAAATAGCTCTCTTCCGACAGCAAATCCCAACCCTATATCCACGTACCCTATAGGGCAGCCCTCATGCACCTGCTTTAGATGCCCCCTTCTGACGCGTGCAGTTGCCACTTGCCATCCATTCCATCATACCTCTCATGCAAGTAATACATTGGATTACCAGCCACTTGCATTCGGTTTCCTCGCCTGGCCGTCTCACGCATCCGATGCATCATCCCTCTTACATTTTTCTCTGTGCATATAGTGTCCTCTGCACCGGCCACTGTCATCAACCTTTACCATCTCGACATCTTCTCTTTCCTCCTCCTAGTACATATTAAAGCACACGGGGTTGTTACTGTTTCGATTGTTGTTCACGCACCTTTCATTTCCCCCCTACAATCGTATCCATGACTTGTTTTTTTAATGTCTTCTTTATCCCGCTCGACCAGTTCTTCTCTGTTTAGGCTGCGAGAATTATTTTCTAATGCATTTTTCCCCAGTCATTTGGTTCTTGTGAAAGGGAAAGGCTAAGATATATTATGAGAGGCCCAAGGGTTCCCTTATATAGGAGAAGAATCCATTGGTTAAATTACAGGAAGAGGAAAGGAAAAAAGAAAAATTACAAAAGATAATGCTAAAAATAGTAAATATCTCAGCAAGATACTTAATATCTCAACACTCCCCCTCAAGCTGGAGCGTAGATATCAATAAGACTCAGCATGGAATAACATCTATGATAAGGTCCTCTCGCTAGAGACTTTGTAAGTATATATGTTGTCTAGTCTCCAGAGCTGACATGCGTAATAGTTATAATACCCTTCTGTATCATGTCACGAGTGTAGTGACAATCCACCTCTATGTGCTCCGTCCTCTCATGAAAGGCTAGGTTATTTGCAATGAAGAGAGCAGTTTGATTATCACATTGGAGGTGCATTGGAAGAGGCACTTCTATATTAAGTCAGTAAGAACAGATCTGACCCACATCATCTCTATACTAGGTTGTGTCATAACCTTGTATTCCGATTCAGCACCTGATCTAGCAACCACAGTCTGCTTCTTGCTTTTCCATGAAACAAGAGAATTCCCTATGAACACAACAAAGCCAGATGTAGACTTTCTATCCTTTGGACACCCAGCATAATATGCATATGCGCATGCTGTGACTGAGAGAGATGTGTCTCTGCTGAAAAGAAGTCCAGTACCAGGTGAAGTCTTCAAGTATCTCTGAATCATATAGACTGCATCCATATGTGCATGTCTAGGCTGCTCCATAAACTGAGTCACTTTGCTCACAGCAAATGATATGTCGGTCCTGGTAATAGTTACATATAGTAGCTTGCCAACAAGCTCTCTGTACCTCCTCTTGTCGACCTCATCAGTATCATCATCATAGAACTCCGTGCTTGGCTCAAGCAGAGTAGTAGCAGGTCTGCAATCTACCATGCCTGTCTCTGAAAGAAGATCTATAACATACTTCCTCTGGGTCATCACAAGACCCTGTTCGTTCCTGGCAAACTCTATTCCAAGGAAGTAACGTAAATGTCCAAGGTCCTTGGTCATAAACTGCTGACCTAGGAAGTCCTTGGCACCCTAAATTCCCTGATTGTCATCCCCTGTAATAATAATGTCATCAACATAAATAAGAATGATTGTAGTACCTCTCTGTGTCTTCTGTATGAACAAGGAGTGATCGGCAGTTGATCTCACAAACCCTTGCTGCTCTATCAAGTCCGAGAGCTTTTGGAACCATGCTCTTGGACTCTGTTTGAGGCCATAGATAGCCTTGTGTAACTTGCAAACCTTCTGACACTCCCCCTCAGTAGCAAACCCAGGTGGTTGCTGCATGTAGACCTCCTCATGTAGATCACCATAGAGGAATGCATTTTTGGCATCAAGCTAATAAAGGGGCCAATCTCGTGTCACAGCAACAACGAGGGGAATACATAGAGTAGAATGCTTGGCAACTAGAGAAAAAGTATCATGATAGTCCACCCCATATGTTTGGGTGAACCCTCGTGCCACAAGTCTCGCCTTATAGCAATCCACGCCTCCATCTGCAAGGTGTTTCACGGTGAACACCCATTTGCATCCCACAACAGACGTATCAATTGGAACAGAAACAAGACTCCACGTACCACGTGATTGTAGCACAGCCATCTCCTCCTCCATGGCTAACCTCCACTGGCTATCTTTGAGAGCATCCTGATATGTCTGTGGTATCTGTACGGCTGATAGTTACAAAGTAAATCTCCTGAAATCCTCTGACAACATGCTCAAAGAAACCTGGGCTGCAAGAGGGTAAGTAGCACACGCCCATTTCTACTTTCACAGAGCAACCGGCACGTCAAGATCATCTGCCAAGTCCGGCGCCTGTAAATTTCTATCTTGAGAGGGTACATGCTCCTCCTGTCTGGAATCATGTTGTATAGTCAACTCAGTAGTGCCATCAGTAGAAACAATATGCTAATTACATACATGAGGTGTGCTGGATAATGGGCAAGACTTGTGAGCATGACGAACAGAACGAGACTTGCGAGGAAAAACACGAGGCAAGAACTAAACCAACGGAGGAGGTGGAGGAGGTGGCGGAGATGGTGGAAGAGGATGAGTAGATGAAGGTGAAGGGCCAACTGTAGGAGGTGGTGGCATGTATATCTCATCATCAAAGTCAGATGGGAGCAAGTATGTCACTTGTAGGAGAAAAATACATGACAGACTCAAAGAAAGTAACGCCAGCACTAACAAAATATTCCTGGCTTAATGGATCAAAGCAGTGATACCCCTTTGGGTACTGTTGACACGATATCTTTGAGGATCGAAAATTAATGATATGAAGTCGTCGTTGTTATCCCCAAAAATCCCGTGGCAGGCAAATAATTTTTTTTCTTCTCAAGCTGCAAAATTAACTAAAAGCAAATAATGCAGCAAGAGAAAAATTTTGCTACTTATTTACCTGTATAATGGACATGATCGAACTCAGAGAGGCTACAATTCCCGAGGGTTATTCAATTAATCGACAAAAAAATCAATTAAAAGAAAAAAGAAATCTCAAAGGCAAACTATCCTTGTTTTTTGTGAAAATTTTCTCTTTTTAAATTTTTAAATTTTTTTATTTCTATTTTTTTATTTTCTGATTTTCAAATTTTCAGTGATTTTAATTTTGTAATTTTTAAAAATTTTTAAATAAAGAATAATATGCACACAATGAGAACTATGCACACCAACTCTTTTTGTATTTTTCAATTATATCACAAATACTCAGAAAAATTCAGAGAAAATATTTTTGGGTTTTAAAGACTTTGAAATATTTTTGAGATTTTTTTGAATTTTCAGATGTTTTATTTTCAGATGTTTTTGTATTTTTCTAAAAATCTAACAGTGGTAACAATGAGAAGCAATGCATAGCCTAGAGTAATTTACAACTTAAACATGTTTTAAATGTCCAAAACTCCTAACAATTATTTTTATGATAAATAGGGAAAATATCTACAAACATGGACTGAAATCACAACTTTTGGATTTTTGTAAAATTTTTTATGATTTTTATAAGATTTTTAGTATGTTTCAAATTTTTTAAGTTTTAAAAAGATTTAATACATAAAATTTACAAAGAAAATAAAAGACAATGAAATAAATTTAATCTATTTTCTTGGATTTTTTAGAATAATATTTGAATTTTTATGAATTTTAGAATTTCAAGAAGAGAGAAAGACACTGCTTTTGATTTTTAAATAATATTAAATGATGACAAAATGCAATGAAAAATGTATGCTAAAATGACAAGCACATTAGATGCATAACATGATTTTTGAGAGATTTATTGACCAAAGAAAACATTTATTTCAATGAGAAAACATGCAAGATAAATAGTCTGGAAATAAAGGACTAGTTTTGCAAATAGTGTTACTTTTCGAAAAAGGAATAACATGAATAAAATGCAAGTACAATGTCGCAATTTAACTAGTTAAAAACGTGCCATGCACGTGCGTTGGAGCTGTGGGTCTTCTTCACAATTTTTGAAATCCCAAGGCAAAATTGTAATTTCTCCAATACTTTAATGCCTAGGGTTCACTTTTCTTACTTCTCAAGCAAAATACAAGGGGTGTCGCACCCCCTTTTCTTCACAAGCATAGAGGCGGCAGTGGTGGCTCCATGATGCAGTGGTTCAGAAGCGGCAGCACTGCCTTGGCGTTGAAGGGGCGACGACGAGCGGTGTCTCGGTGGTCACCGCAGGTGGCGTGGGCTGGCAACTGGCTGCAGCCACCTGCAGCGGCGCGGTGTAACGATGGCGCGATTGGGGCAAGAGGGCGACACACGCCCCTGGTGGCTCAACGCTGCGGTGGTCCAGGAGCGGCAGCGCCGCCTTGGCGTTGAAGGGGTGACGGCGGGAAAACGAGCTGAAGATATCCGTCACGGTGGAGAGGGGGTTGGAAGTGGCGATGGCGGCGATCCTGGAAGAAGGGTCGATGTCGGGTGTTCGCGGTGGTTGATGGCTCTCAGAGGCGCGGTGGTGGTGGCAGATCTCCACCCAGGCGAAGGAACGTGCTGAGCAGCGGCCGAAGGCGATGGCCGTGCGGAAGCTCCTCTCCAGGAGCGGATGGAAGGAGGCGGCGATGGACCTGGCGGTCGGCCGATTGACGGGGGTGACGGCAGTGAGGGCTCCACCCCAGACGGAGGAGATGGCGTGCCTGGGCGGTAGCGGGGTCTGTCCCGCGTGAAGTTTTTTTTACTGAATGTAAAAAGTGCAGGAAAATAATTTTTTTTATTTTTTTTAAGAAAGGCAGAATTGTAAATGTTTATTTTTTTATTTCTTTATTTCTATTTTTTGTGATCCTGCAAAACAAATGTTAGAGAGAAATAAAACAATAATTTTTTAATTTTTTTATATTTTTTATTCTTTTTATTTACAGACAAATTAGTATGCGAGCATGATGACTCAATCCCAAAAGATCAAAAGGGAGATGTGGATGATTGCGCTTCCGAGGAAATGGCAGACGGAACCAGATATCCGACCACCGTCGGTGGTCGGAGGTGAGAGATCGTGCGAGGTAGAAAAGAACACGTAGAGGTCGAGAAAGTGAGATGAAAAACTGAGTTGGTGGCGATCAAATCGTGGTGGATTTTAAGATCTAAATAAAAATGATGGTGAAATAAAGATGCGAAAAATTAAACTAAGGTTAATCTAGGATAAAAATAAGAAGAAAATGACGGATCTCACCTTAGGAGCGGAAAAGACCTTAATCACCTTGACGAAGGCCGACACGCTGTCACTGGACGGCACGGAGGCTAGACACCCTTCTACGACAAGAAGACTCTTAGAGATCGGGCTCCTCTCACCAAAGATTGGTCAAGTTGGAATGAGGGAGAAGGAGTCATATAAATAGAAAAGATAATGGATTGAAATTTGAATTTTGACTTTTTGGATAAAGATAAGAGAAAAAATGTGAGATAGAGATAAAAAGATAAGTGTCAAAAATATTTACAAAAATTAACTAATTTTTTGGATTTTCGTCACTGTATTTATTGGAAAATTTAAAGTATTTTTTTTTATTTTTTGTGGAAGTTAGTTAAGAAAATTAAATATATACATATGTTATATACATATATGACATTATATACATGGGTAAATGAGCAAATTAATCTTTTTATTTTAAATAATTAGTAAAAATATTTACAAATATATACAAATACAACATGTACAAAATACATGAAAAATTGCACAAACCACCACAGAAAACCGACTTTTTAACTGTAACTCCAAAAATTATGAAATAACAACCATTTTAAAGATAACTTTTTTTAGAATACAATGGAAATGAGTTTATTCAATTTGAGTTCATATAGAGCAGGAATTGGTTTTTCAATTGTCGCTTAATGGCTTTTTCCAAGTGTGGTTGCTTTTATTCTGTACATGATTTAATTGTGCAATTATTTTTATTAATTAGATGATATTTTTATTTACAACTTTTGTTCTGAAAATTATTTTGTTTGAGGTCAATTAATGTACAAATAAAATAGTGAATTATACAAATATACACAACACACAATTTTTTTTGGATTTTCTGATTGAGGACCCTATCTCCCCCTACTTTATTCTTGGTCGATCAGGTCAAGTCTTGACCTTCTCCTGGGGTTCGGATCAGCATGTATCTGTTACATATATAGAATCTTCCTTTTTTATTTTCTTTTCTTTATTTTTCCTTTCTTTCTTTCTTTCTTTATTTATTTTAGGTTAAAATGGCAACAAGTGTACAATATTTACACACAAATGCAAGTTAGTAAGAATATGGAGTTAGTGTTATATAAAGGTGTTTTATAAGGGATTTTAAGCTAAGATAAATAAATAAATAAAGATGACGAATCGTAGATTCATCAGGTACGAGAGTAGCCGACAAACACGTACTTGACAGCTCTAAGAGAGAGCTTGTCACGTACTGGAGAGACATCATGGACAAATGCAACAGACCCAAACACACGAGGTGTAAGAGAGAAAAGATCTTTCTCGGGAAACACAATCGAGAAAGGAATCTTTTCTCCTAACACAGACGAGGGCATACGATTTACCAAATAACAAGCAGTAAGGACAACATCACCCCAGTAAACATGAGGAGCACGGCTATGTATCAACAAAGTTCTGGTTACATCAAGTAAGTGACGGTGTTTGCGCTCAGCAACCGTTCTGTTGGGAAGTATAGACACATGAGGTTTGGTGAACAATGCCATGGGATCCAAGGAACTCAGGAAGTTGTAAGGTGCAAAACTCCAAGGCATTATCAGAATGAAGATACTTGACATTGGCAAAAAAAATCTGTATTTCATTAATAAATACTTGATAACGGATCCAGCCTCAAACTTATTCTTCAATAAGAAGACCCAAGAAAGTCTATTAAAATCATCGACGGCTACAAGATAAAAACGATGCCATAAGTGATCAGGAACACGACTAGGACCCTAAATGCCTAAATGAAGGAGCTCAAATAATCGAGTACTGCTCCGACTCTGACAGGATGGAAAGAGGAATGTTGATGCTTTCCAAGTTGACATGCCTCACAATGAAAGGAGAATCTTATAGAAATCTGAGGGAGAACATGACATAGCTTCTGTAGAGGAAGATATCCAAACCTAAGGTGCCACAGATAAGGAGAGACGTGTCCAATAGGTATAGTGGAAACACTAGCATGAGGAGGTTGGACCAATCTGTAGAGTCTCCGCTGCTCAAAGCCACATCCAATCACCCTGCATGTGCGTATGTCCTGAAACACGAGAGATGAAGGGTCAAAGACGGCAAGACAATGTAAATCCTTAGTGATCTGACTAATAGAAAGTAAATTCATCTTAAAGGCAGGGGCGTATAAAACATTCTTCAGATGCATGGATGGTGTCAAATGCACCTCCCCTTGTCCTGTAACGGGTAAGTGGTCACCATTAGCAATGAAAACCCATCTACCATGTGGTATAACCCTGTAGGACTTCAACTGCATTCGATCTCCACACAAGTGGTGAGAAGCACCAGAATCCATAATCCACTCTGTCATGTCTGTATTCATACTACTAGTAAAGGCATAGGTGATACCTGAGGAGCTTGAAGAGGCTATGGCTGATGTAGCGGTATCTGTAGTGGTGGTGTCAACAGTAGGAGTCATGATCTCTCGAATAGGAGAACAATATCATCCATGCGAGGATCGGCCTGCATTGCTGCATCATTGTCGCATCTAACTTCCATGGTATTGCCTCGGAGTGACATGAAGATCTGTAAGTACGGATTGAATCCATACTAGTTATGTAGTAGTATGAGCCATGGCTCTATATTCACTCTCAGCGCTTGAGCATGACACCACTTGTGTCCCTTGCTCCTCTATGTGTCCTGCCATGTAAGTACATAAACCTATAGTATATTTTTTTGTCTAACATGCATCCTCCATGGTCTACATCTGAATAGGCCATAAGATCAAAGTTGTTGTCTTTAATGAAGAATAGAGCTTTCCCAGGAGAAGACTTGATGTACCTTAGAACCATCATAAATGCATCAAAGTGAGTTGATATGGGAGCATCCATAATCTGGCTTAGTTTCCCAATGGCCAAGGATATGTCCGGTCAAGTGATGGCAATATAAAGCAATTTTCATATTCAACGCATGTATCGACTAGTGCTTCAATCTCTCATGTTTCGTAGATGCGTCCCTTAGGATCCATAAGTATCTGTGCAGGCTTTAGTGCTAGCATCTCGGTTTCCTGAAGCAAATCAGTTGCATACTTTCATTATGACATGACTAATCATCACTTGGACCTAGAAATTTCAATCCCTCGAGATTATCGTAGTGGAGTTGAATGTCTTTGATCACAAATTATTACGCTAGATGCTTCTTAATCTCCAAAATACCATCATAGTCATTTCATGTGAGGATTATATCATCCACATAGACGATCATTATCAATGTTTCTCTTCCATTCTTTCTCATGAGTAAAGAATGGTCTGCAGAAGATCTGATGAGCCTCGGATTCTTTAATACTTCTGACAATTTCTGAATCCAGACGTGAGAGATTTGTTTGAGTCTGTGAATGGCCTTGCTTAAAAGGCACACCTTTACTGTTTCCTGAAGGTTGCCATACAGGAATGTATTCTCCGCTTCAAACTGGCTTAAGGGCCAATCTAGTTGTATTGCAACTGCCATTAGAATTCGTATAGTGGGCATGCGAGATACCAGAGAGAAAGTGTCAAAGAAGTCAATCTCATATATATGAGTGAAATCCTTCGTAACTAGGCATTCGGATGAGCCCACCATCCTGACATTGCCATGTGGCTCTACAAGTGACCATGTGTTGTGGGAGAACAATGTAGCCATTCTTCTTCCATTACTAAACACATTGGGAATCTCGAAGGACCTTGGTATGCGTGCAAGGTATAAATGTATCATAGATTTCTTCAACGAATTGTCTATATAGGAGCTAACTACCAAGTCTAGAAAAGGACACCGCAACAGGGATCGATGTTTGGTACTGTATCGAGATGGACATTGCCTTGTCCCCTTTCTTAGAGCAACTAGTTGATCTAGTTCAGCATCTACGGAGCTACTTGTAGTACATGTGTTTGTATCCATAGATATAACAGGGCTATTAGTCTATAAAGCCTTAGTCGAAGGACATACTTGAGGAGATGGCACCAGCTCAAAAGGAGTGTATCCTTGTAGGGCAGTAGTCCTGTAAAAATCATCTGCAGAATAAGAAAAAGAAGTGGAGTAGTGTAGGTAGGTGAGGAAGGAACAAGAGTGCCAAACCTGGAGTAGTATGGAAGAGACTCGAAGAAAGTGACATCCACGTTGATGTAATGTTTTCAGGAGCGAGGGTCGTAGCATATATACCCTCTTTGGTTTTTAGCATATCATATGAAAACACATTGACTACTCTGGTCGCAAGTTTGTCCCTTCCAAGACCACCAAGCATATGAACAATGGCTACATATCCGAACACCTTGGGAGGAACATGAATTATAGCCTTTCCAGGCCAAAGAACCTCAATAGGAACCTGCTCATTAATGGCAGTGGAAGGCATTCGAATTCTAAGATGTGTAGCGGTAAGTACAGCGTCACCCCGATAGGTAGAGGGAACGTGATAGTCAAGAGTCTACGCGCAATATCAAGGATATGCCTATGCTTGCGCTCAACCACACAGTTCTAGTGAAAAGTATGAGTGCAAGTAGTTTGGTGCAAAATCTCATTTGTGGAGAAGATTGATTGTGTGTCATAAGAAAGAAACTCCCTTGCATTATCAGACTTAAGAGTCTTGATAGTCGTACTCAATTGAGTCTTTATCTCATCATAAAATGACTAATAATGGAAAAGACATCATGCTTATTTTTCGTTAAGGTCCATGAGATATGAGAAAAATAATCTATTATGACCAGATAATAACAGTTTCCCAAACGATCATGATATCAACCGGGTCCCTATATGTAGGGATGAGCATTGAGTTGGGACAGCTTGGCCCACGATGCTCGAGCCAATCCTTACCTGAAACTATTTTGGGTCGAGCTTGGGCCAACAATTTGGTCTCATTTGTTAATTGGGCTGGGATCGGGCTTGCCGCGACCAAACCCATCATGCTTGAAAGCCCTGCCCAAAATGAAGCCCGAATTAAGGCCACGAGCCCGACCCGATTAAGCCTTCAATCCAACAATAAAGAGACATCAAACAATAAAAAGATATCCAAATTCATGGAAAACACAGGGATTATCCAACAATAAAGAGATAAAAAGGTTATAAAATCACAACTCATAGAGAAAGCATACGATCAAAATCAATAACCAAGGGGTGTGTAGGAATGGAAACAGTACAAACACCTGGGCCGGCCTGGCCCATGCCCATAAAAATTAAGTCGGCCTAAGCCCAACTGATATCCAACATTTAATGGGTCTGCTCGGCCAAAGTCCAACCCATACTAATTGGGCCATGATTGGGCTTGGGCCTCAAAAAACCAAAAACAGCGGGCCTAGGCCTAACCCAAAGCTTGAAAAAATAAATGGGCTTAGGTCTAGGACCTATAGAGCTCGACCCATGCCCGACCCATGCCCATCCCCACCCATGCGTCGAGATGAACAAGCTCAAAGAGACTAAAGAAGGATATTCTCATATGGTGAATGTTGAATTATCAATCAACTAAAATAACATACACTCATTGTAGCACGAGGCAATCAACAGAACCGAGAGAATATCTTTGCGAAGAGTTCTCGGTTTAAATTTATCCTGGGCAAGTTCAGGGTCAAACACAGGGACACGTACAATTATTTAATTTTATTATGGAGATAATTATCTATTAGGTGATTTGTAGGTTCTTTAGGCTGAGCCAAATACAACAAACACAATACATGCAACTTTTAAAATATTTTTATGCAACTTATCTTTATATGACAAATAAAGATGCAATACATGACAACAAGAATACACAACACACTACACAAACAATGATGCTCGTGATTAATTAGTTTAATATCCCGTGAATTCAATTAATCAATAGATAAACAAATCAATGTGATATACAAAGCTTCCAAACTGAATTACAATGATTTTAAAGGGAATATAAGGCTGAATTAATAATAAATTCTCTCTGAAAATTAATGCATAAATTGTAAATCAAATCAATAAATAAATTGCATTAAATTAAAGAGCATGAAATTAGCTTTCAAACGATGTCGATTTCATTTAATTTGAGATGTGGTGCACAAGTTATTGAAGGAACAAGGCAGGGGCATACATACAATAAAAACTATATTTTTTTACAAATAAGTCCAAAAAAGGATTGAACAATATAAATATATAAAACTAGTTGGATATGATTGTAATTTCACCTTATTTGTTGTTTTGAAGAACTTTGGGGTTATTTTGCAAATTACCATGTTGCGCGTGCACAAGACACGTGACCGGGATCGGGATCGAGTGACGCTTAGGGAGTTGGTTCGGGCCACGTGTCGTTAGGCTCTGATTTGAGTAGACCGAACCACATGCTTGAGGTGTAGCTTCGACCAGCGTTGCAGCATGATATGGTTGATGATTCTCGTATTCATCATGCTAAAATTGGTCAATTAGGCTCTGTTCCCCATAATGCATTTGCATTTAATCATTAATAAAGCATCAATAGCATTCATACATGTGTAAATAATATTTGCATTTCATCATGCATAATTGCATTAAAAATTCCAAGTGTAAATTGGCCCAAAAAGTAGCTAACTTCCATAGTTTTTAATTAATTCATCCTAACTCCAATTGACCCAAACCACCTCCATTGTGTAGATATTACTAACAAGAATAAATAAAAAATGCAAAAAAAATTACTAACTCAAATAAGTGTCAAATAATCCCAAAACTAATTTTCACATCTGACAAACTGAAACGTGCATATCTCTCTCATACAATGTCCGATTTTGGTTTACTCACTTTTAAAATACTCCATTTTCAAATACCTTCAAAACAAGACCAATTTAGTAAAAATTGGAGCTCATATGTGAAATTTGGGTTTTGGGCCTCTTTTGTGCATTTTAACTTTTTTATAATTTTGACCTGAGTTTTTATGTACATAATTAACCCTTTTAATTTTAATTTTTCTTCATTTGTGTTCTTTGATGAAATTTTTATTAAGCAGCATAAAAATCCAAATCTATATCAAGACTGAAATCAAAGAGACAAATTGTGTCCGAGTGTCCGTTGTGAGTCTGTACAAAAATTGTGTGTTTTGTACTTCCATTTTATTTATCTATTTTATTATTTATTAAAAATCCAAAAATAAATTAGTGTGTAGTTAATTTTCTTGTATTTTATCATATTTTTTTCTAGATTTTTATCCTCTTTAAAACCAATAAAAATTGCAAAACCTCAAAAAGCTGGTTTTCTAAACACATGGAGAACCACCAAAATTTCCACTAGTTTGCTCGAGTCTTTCATGACGTGACCCCTTTCATCTTCTTCCACTCATTGCCCACCTACCCCCCCCCCCTCGTGTGTAATACCCATCGCCTTCACACCGCCCGTTCATCCCGCAAATGACCACCTTCACTACACCGCCACTACTCCTCGTAACGGCTGCGAGCGCATAACTGTCATCGTTCCCCTCCCCTCCTATAAAGCCAGATCATCCTCCAGCAATACGACTCATCCGCCAACACCAAGCCTCGAAGGTCTGCGTCTCCGGATAAGGGTGGTGACAGCACCCCTCCCCTTCAAGCTCGACGAGATCCGAGGGTAGCCCTCGTTGCAGCAAGCCATCACGGCTGCTCGCTCTGGTTCGCCGTGAGCTCGTGCCAGGTACACCTCTGTCTCTTATCCCTTCCATCCCTCCTAGGCGACCCACTCCAGTCAAGCACCCTCGTACCTTCATCTCCTTCGATTTCGTCTCCGACCTTGCAAAGGTTGGAGCTCTGCTTAGATCCCCTGCTCCCGCATGTGGAGCTCTGCTCCCTCCCCTATTGCGCCCCTCTGTTGATTGTAGGTACAACGCCTGCCACCTTGCGTTGCTCGCCTTCCCCGTCGATCACCATCAACGCCATCCTCATGTGTCACAGTTGCTCCACATCCTGTCGTGTGTCGACGGAGGTGGGGGCCCCTGAACCGATCGACCTCGGTCGCTCCTCGACTTGTGCGGCCTCCACCATCGCCTCTGCCTCATGCGACCTCCGCCTCCGCATAGCCACAGTATCCGAACACCGCGGTACCCCTCCGCTCCATCACCGCATGACGCCTCGCACGGCCAACGCCCCTCTACCCGCCTCACAGCGGTGGCTCCACGCCTCCGCCACTTGCCAGCAGCTGGGTCGTGTTTCGGCTGAGCTGCTGCCCCCCCCCCCCCCCCCCCCGTGTCCGCACCACCACCATCCTTCATCCATCTCAGTGGCACCGCCGACCGCCTCACCAACGTCGTCTCCAGTTACCGTAGGATCGGGCCCAAGCCCTTGATCCTATGGTCTGGCAGGGAGCCATGTCACCCCCACTTGAACCTCATGTCCAAGCCTGGAGGTTCGAACCTCCGAAGCAGCCACGTATAGGCACGGGCAATCCAAGACTTAGCTTCGGTTCAAGCCTCTAGGTCGGGACTCCGAACCTCATCCCCATGCCAAACTGCAGCTTCGCCCCCACCGAGCCTATCTGCTCACGTGCGCAGAACGTGCTGCTACGTAAATTGTGTCCACACCTTCGAAAGTTACAGATATTACAAAAAGGTCCCCACCGCACAGGTCACATGCTGCTCACATGGCAACTTGGAAAATTTGTAGAAAGGCCAGGAAGATTACTTTATTGTAGATAAGTTGTACATGGACCCAATTGAGAAGAAAACTTATGTTTTTATTGCATTTTAGTCCCTGATCTTTAATTTAGCATATCTATCTCATACGAACTCTGTTTTTAACGCATAATATGTCGTTTTAAAGATAATTTTGTGCTATATCATCTTACATATCTTGTGGGAAGATCAGAGAATATTTATTGATGATTATTATTTAAGGAGCACTTTGATCCTTGTGCAGGCTAAAAATTGACTTATCTATGTTCTTTTATTGAGAAAGCCGTTGATTTCTCTACAGGGATTCAATTGAAATTATTTTACGCGGTTAATATTCTTTCAGAGACAGGGAATCATTTTTTTAATAATTTAATCTGTGCAGTTGCTCGTCCAAAGTTGAGGATTAAATCATAAGGACTATTGATCATTTATTTCACATGAGTGAATTGATTGATTAACTTTATAGCATGCAGCATGTATTTCATTGCTGAATATTTCTCAAAAGTATCCTTTTGATATGTGATTCCATATCGAGGACATTGATTATTTTGTTTTAGATTAAAAATCATAAAATCTCGGATCTTGTGCTGAATTATTTTCTTTATTTATTTTCTTGTATCTCATTTTATTGCATTCTTCGACACTGGAATTAATTAGCAATGAATTAATTATTCAACATAATTTAAAACCACGCAACTAAAAATCATCGTTCCCTGTATTCGACCTCGGTACACTTGGCAAGTAAAAAATTTCTACAGCATTCAAATGCTTGTGTTTTTTTGTTGACCGAAATTTGTCTCCTATACTACTACAATTTATGACTATTAAAGAGGTGGATTTCGCGATCATCAAATGATATGGTCAGTATGATCTATCTCAAAATTAGGGGATCTAACGACAATTGCTAGTCCTCCTCGATGAATCTCCCCTGCAAGTGGTGGAGAGAAGGTTGTGCTCCGACGAAGTGTCTTCTCCTCATCCAAGCTCCTTCGTACTGCCTGAAGGTGTGGACACCTTTGTGATATTCCCGCGAAGAAGATGGAGATTAGAGGACGCTCTTGGGAGAGACATATCAAACACTTGACGGATTATCATCGGAGGAGAAGGTCGAGATCGGCATGTTGTGTCTTCCTCCGATCATTGATCTCCAGAGCACCTGTAAAAGTTAGGAAACAACACCCGCACACTAGTGAATCTTCAGGGATGAATAGGAAGATGGAATGGAGGGTTTCAGGGGGCAGAGGAAACAAATCTTGGTGAGTTCTCCGGGCTATTTAAACGTGGAGAAAGACCGAGGTGTACACGAAGATGGAGAAACCGAGAGATTACACTCGAGTGTACGCGTGGATGATAGAGTCAAGATGAAGGTGTCCGAGTTCTCAGATGAAAGTTTGATATAGGATTGATGAGGAGTTAAAATGAAGAACAACCGAAAATAATCATATCGAGAACTTACCTGAACTGGAGGAATGAAAAAAAGCTTGAAGTGATGAATCTTGGGCCTATGTTGAAGCTTTGAAACTTTAGGTCCTCTCTTGGAACTTCATGGCTGGAGAAGCCAAGCTCGAGAAGCATTAGAAGAGGCTGCAACTCGACTCTAGGGTCGAGGATCTTGTCGACATCAATGGTCCACCGTCGCTCTTCCTTTGTCTCAAGCTCTATCACCTAAGAGAAATGGGAGGTTGGGAGGTGGCACAGAAATGGCGGATGACAGTTGACAGAGGTGGAAAGAGGGTTTTAAGGTGGTGGGAGTTGAGAGGTTGACGACCCATGACGGTGGTTTCAACCATCGCCAACTGCTCGGGAAGTTAGGACCAAGAGAAACTACTTGCATGGCGTGGAAGAAGGATAGATGGGGAAGAGAATGATGGTAGAGTTGACAAAAATGGCATTGGTGAAGGTTGGGGAAAAAAAGCTAGAAGTTGGATGGTTCGATGGTTTGAGAGGGAAGAGTTGTGAAGAGGCACGAGGAAGAAGATGAAGCAGGAGTCGTTGGATTGAAATCCAACGACAAAGAAAAAGCGGCGCTGAGTAAAGAAGAGCCGGACACGTGGTACGCTACGATGGCACCCTAGTTAGAAAATCCAGAAATGAAACAAATATAATAAAATGTAAAAGAAATAAAAGGAGATCGAATCTGAAAAAATTATCTACATGAAAATTGTAGAACCCAATGGGATATACAACTTCCATGTAGAACTCAGAGGAAATAAATCATATGTACAAAGTTAATAATTTTGCAAGTAATTTAGAGTATTGAATTACTTATTTTAATTTTCTTTTCTTATTTTTGTAATTTTAATTTATAAATTATGTTAAATTAACTATGTACAATATTGTACTAAATTTTTATTTGATTTTAATAAATAATAAACATGTAAAATATAGGCATGATAATAGCATTATGATTTAATGGGGTTGCCCCCAACATGGCTGCCCTACCCTCTATTTTCGACATTTTTTATTTTTTTGAAAAATAAAACAATGTTATTCATCTATATATCCCTCCCACATGTCATCCCAATTTCGTTAGAAATAGAGACTCCCATGCCCTCCATCTAGAACAAATAATTTTAACAGACTTAGAATTGTTGTAATCGACTTGTTCTAGATGGAGGGCATATGAGTCTCTGTTTCTGTCGAAATTGGAATGACATGTAGGAGGGATATATAGATGAATATACATGGTGATATTTTTCAGAACAAATAAAAAAACATCGAAAATGGCGTGGGGGCAACCATGTTGGCTGCCCCAAGGGGGCATCTCCATTAAACTCATAGTATTACTATTATGCAATAATTAGGTCATGTACTCACAACATATACATAATTAATTAATTTAATTGTTATTGAATTTTATTTATTTTATTGAGCTAGATAAATAATATAAAAAAATAATGTATATGAATTTTTGATTCGTCACTGTCTTATACCTAAGCTAAGCTCGTCCTCAAGCTAATAAATAAAGAATTAATAAGAGAGTCGGTGAGTTTAGTGAATTCCCTAACATATGCATGTGAAAGTACAAGGCTAAGAAAACAAGAACACTTGGTTTTAGATATCCTAAGACTCTAAGCTGAACCTGATCTTAAACAAAAGGAATTCAACTCCTATAATCATCATACTCTCAATGTATACATATATAAGAGACACGGCTTAATGTGTTAACTGCATTCACTAGAGTCAAGGTTTCACCTAGAGTTCCAATACAAGAGATTCTCCTAAGGACACAATCCTCAACACTAGGGAATGAATATAGTCTTGCTTCAATCCGCTGTCTCTTTAGTTTGTCAGACTTTCAACAATGTAAATAGAAGGCCGGATGATGGAGGGAATATGATTGTGTCAATTATTTTCTTCCTCTCATTGGAACATTGTTTTCTCTTGAGTGCCTTTACTCAACACATTTGTATGTTTTAGTTGTTAATCAGTGTGTCCGTCAAAAGAAGGTGAGTCGTCTGAACTTATTTTCCTAGGAATGCACCGGGGTGTGTCTCTTTCAAGTATCTAATATACCTTCTACATACTGACTTGTATCACTATACGATGCAGAGCCCTTTTTAAGGTACTACTCCAACTCATAAAAGCATCCTCCACCTCTATGTATTAGGTCACCCTCCGATAAACGGATAAGGGGAAGGGGGGAAAGGTCACCCTTCGATAAGCAAGGTGTGAGGGTTGACAGAAGCAGTTGGCTAGCTGTGGAGGATTTCCCCTTGCAATTGTTTTGTTGAGAAAGACAAGCAAGCAAGGCTTTTGGTCGAAATGGACACTGGAAAAGTTGGGAGCGCTCGCCTTTGGTGGAAGCTCATATTATTGTGACTTTGGTGAGGCTTGAGCTTTACTTTTCATTTTTCTGTCTCTTTTCTTTTTGGCTAGCTCCACTTCTTTTACCTAGGATTGGCACACACTGAGTAACAATTTAATTTAATGTCATCACACCCTGGTAATTAGATTTAAATCAAGAGATTAGTATGAGAACCTTGTCCCATACTGGCTAAGATGCTAACACTCGGGATTTACGAAGCCTTTATTAATTTTATCCCATCCTCAAGCATCATAAAATCGTCCAAATTTGAATCTTAAATCCCAGTTCCCAAGTGAAACCTCAACTCATCTCAACCATGAATGCAGTCGTGCGAGTGAGTGTTGGTCATATTCTTTAAGGAAGAGAAGAACATGTAGATATAGCGTGTAAATCTTTCTAGCCAGGAAAGTTTGAATTATTAAGTTTAAGAGCCTCATTAACTCTAAGTCTCTGGACCTCATAAATTAAGTGTTAAAAATTCTTAAAAAGCCTTGAGTGTAGAGTAGAAGTATCAGGGAAGACCACCAATTTAACAAGTCAATTATTTACAGAATTTTTGAAGAAGTTATTTTATTAAAAAGTATTATAGAACATGTATCTTTAAGGAACAAAGACATAACACGATAGAGAAGAACATAACATACACTTACAAAAACATTACAAGGATACCCACATAACACTACAAACTTCAATTTCTCAAAAATCAGGTTTGAATCTTCGGGGTTTGAAATCACATGCTGCCTTCTTCTTCACTTGCTTCTTCTTCACAGAGTAAGTCTTAGAATTAGAATAAGAAAGATCTTCATCAACTTGGAAAGTGAATCTCTTATTGATGAATCCATGATTCATCTACTATATATGGTTGTTTTAGTAGAATCTCCTTAATCATTCATTCATTAAACCCTTTAAAATTGATTTATTAACATTTACTAAATGTGCTAAAATTAAGGTTAAAATCTGTAATTAAATAGTCTTATTTTTTGCCCTAAATTGAGCCTATTTTTTATGTACAAATATCACTTATTTTGACTTTTTTTCTAGTATTTTCTTTAATTAATTAACCGACCTTGCATAAAAAATTAAAGCCTATAAAAATCAATAAATCAAGCGAAAACACAAAATCTGACTTTGAATAATGTGTACATAATTTATCTTTGTCATTTTTGTTTTACTTTTTTCTGACCTATAAAAAATCCAAAAAATAGATAAAATGTGTATATATTGTATATAAATTAATCTACTAATTAAAATTAAATTAAAGATAAAAAAAATCACAAAATACAAAATGCGATATTTTATTATCTATAGAGTACCATCAAAAATATGTTTTGTACAGTTAACCTCTGTTGATTTTGAGTCCTTTACGAAAGTTGTAGATCTCGTCGAGACAAGCAAATTTATTGTTAACTATTTTTTGATTTGACTTCAAATATTTATGTGAATTAATCCTCAAAGAATAATCACTAATACTATGTAATTTAATCGCATAATATGTCATTGAATGAGCCTCGAAAATAATCAGAAATGATCACAACAATATTCATCAAATTAAAGCTAATTAAAAGAATCGCATAAAGTATGAATTAATGCCCCTGCAATGATTAATTTCTCAAATATAATCAAAGATAATCACAAGCTAATTAGTTGGATTAAATCCCCTCAATTGAGTCCCTACAGATAAAATCAAGTCTTTCTTAAGATGGCCCAAATATGTCAAAGACCGGCCTGCATAAATCATCAAAGATCGACGAATAATAATCATCATAAAAGGCTTCAGATCAGTTCACAAGATATATAAAATGATAGAGCATCGAATAAGTTTAAAAATGACATAATGTGTGCTAAAAATCAGAGTTCATATGGAAAAGTGGTGCTAAAATGAAAGTCCAGGTACTAAATTGCAATAAATTAAACCTTTTCTTCTCAACTAAGTCCCTAGAGGACTCATCTATAATAAAATAAACCTAGAGAGGTTTTTATGCAATCTCTCTGAGGCTCCACATACGACGCATGTGACTTGGGTGACGAGGGACCTTTTCATAATTCTCGGAAACTTACTGGGGCCTTTCTCAATTTCACCTCCATGTACGTGCGAAGCATGTTGACGCGAGGCTCGAGTGTGGCGGAGCTGTAGCTTGGGTGGAAGTGAAGTCTCGGGAGCTCGTGCCTATATGTGTCTTGCGGAGGTAGGTATGGAGGACCGGAGCCTCAATGCTCGGACGAGGCTCGGGGCAAGCGATATGGTAGCCTACGAACCATAGGATCAAGGTCGTGTCCTTATGATGGTGCCATTCTTCCTCAAAGGTAATATTCATATCCACGTGGAAAGACTTAAAATTCTCCAAAATAGAGGGAAGACATATCCGACCCTTGAGAGAAAAACTAGACATAGAGGGAAACATAACTTACAAGTAAGACGACAATCATATAACTGAATATCCTCAAGAAAAGGTGTAGGTTCCTCCATATCTAACTCTTCTAACAAAATATTATCTTCCTCGAGAGGCATCGCTCTCTTCACGGAACTCCTTATCGCCTTGATCTTCCAAAATATAGAATTTAAATCCAAACTTTCCTCCATACTTGACTATGTAGAGAATTAGTTCTAGGCAACCTTTTATAGTCTAAGAATCCAACGGTCCAAAATCTAACTGTTACACCCAAAGCACCCTTTCAAGAAATATAAATTCTCTTGAAAAACTAAAGAACGGTTTGATTTTTGATTTATTTTCAGATTTTAAGTAAATAATATTTGTAAATATATACATAAAATAATGAGTATAGTGTCAAAACAACGTATGCACACTTTTGAAAATTATTTGTAAAATATTTTGCAAACCAAATAAAATATATAAAATTTCAAACATTTTACAAACTATTTTTATAAAAAAAATTAAATCCCAATACTCATAGCCCAAACTTGCCATGCTTCAATGATCGGAGGTTGAATAGGAGCTCTGATCTCAAGCTTCATTATTGGAGATTCTTCATCATATGGACTATGCAGAGGAGTTCTTCTCCAAATTGACCTTCCAACAGCTTCGTCTGGATAAAGTGAAGCTTATTGGATCTCTAATCAAGCAGAGGAGCACGAGAGTCAACTTTCGTAATTCGCTAGAGCTCCACCCATTTACCACCATAAGAGGAGGGGGAAGAACACGAACCGTAGCAACCATCTGATTCACCTTCATTGGTGTGATCCAACGGGGATGAGGCTTCCACGTCGTGCACTAGGAAGCATCGCTTCACACTCTAAGGTTCGGTCACTCGATCCTGCTCTGAAGCGATCCATAACAACATGTGGCCCGCCAAAGCGCAGTCCGAGCTTATCCATGTCATGCGATGCAGACACGTGAGGTTGTAAAATTGCAAATGCACCATCAAGTTTCTTCAATTCATAGATATGTCCTCTCGTATTTCGTAACATTTACAAATATATCTAGTTGATTTTTGTTATGTGCTATTTACTCTAATTATAGACCAGTTTGTACTAAAACTTTATAGTTTTTATTTCATGTATGGCTATGCATTGTATAGTTAATATCTCGTGAACCATAAATTCGATTTCAATAAAATCAACGGCATTTTGAAGATAATTTTATGCTCTTTTCATTGATATATTAAATTGATTGAGTAATCCTTCATACACACTTAATTACTCATAGAGTATATTGGATCTATTCAGTCTTATTTCCATTTAAAATTAATTCAACTGTGATTGAATTGCATTCCTTATTGTCATGTTGATTAATTGATTAAATTACTTTCACAAGTTGTTACTTTTACTGATCAGGAGCATTGTTTGTGTTTATGCATCTAATGTGTGTTGCATTGCATCATAGTTTTCCCATATAATATAAATGCATAAAGTAATGTGAAAATAACATGCATTTTGTTTGTTGCTTAGTGCTTGACTCAGATAGCCTTTAAATTACATAAATAGATATTTGACATTTTAATTAAATTAAATAATTACACATATCCCTATGTTCGATCCTGAACTTGTCAAGGTTATAAATTTAAGCTGAGTCCTCCTCGCGGAGATAGTTGATTATGTTCTGTTGATTGCTTCTTAGCCCGTGCTAGAACGAGCACATTTTATCTTAGCCAATTAGCAATTCACCAATACACTAATTATTACTCAATTAAATATTTAATATCAAGGTTAAATCGATTAATTTCTCATATCCTTGTGTTCGACCATGGACTTATCCGAGATAAATTAAATTGAGTGATCTTCATCGAGATCTTCTGACTCGATTATGATAAATAGTTGCTCTTCATCGAGATCTTCTGATTCGATTATGATAAATAGTTAAATGGTTGTACTACAACATATCTATTAAAACAGTCGTTTGACGATTAATCAGAGGCTCCTCTCCACTTTAACCTACTTGCATTTATTGTATGAATAACATCTCCACCAATTTCCCCATTCTTTTGCAAAATAAAGCCCAAGTATCTAAAAGAATATTTGTTCTAAATTTTGTCATCTCCAACCTTCGCATCGAGTCCTTCACCGTTGTTTCCATCAAATGTGAACTTGATATATTTAGTTTTAGCCCTTCTTAAACGAAATCATTTAGTTTCTAACGTATGTCTCCAAACTTTTTAGCTTCTCATTTACTCCATCTCTTGTCTCATCGATCAACACAGTATCATCAACGAACAACATATACGAAAGTATCTCATACTAAATTTGAATAGTCAACTCGTTCATAATCAAAGTAAAAAAGGAACATACTCAAAGTTGAACCTTGATGCAGACTGATGTTGATGTTAAAACAGTCTGTCTTCTAAGATCGAATTCATACACAATATGAAGCCCTGTCGTACACATCTTTTATAAGGTTAATGTATAGGATATGTACATGTCTCTTATTCAAAACTTTCCACAATATCTTCCTTGGGACTGAATCACAAGCCTTCTCCAAATCAATAAAAATCATATAGAGGTCATTATTTTTAGCTCTATAACTTTCCATTATTCTCCTCAACAAGTGGATATCCTTAGTAGTTGAGCTACCTGACATGAATCTGAATTGGTTTTCAGTTACTTTGGAAATTTTCCTCAACATCCTTTCGATCACACATTCCCAATTTTCATAGTATGGCTCATCAGTTTGATACCTCTATAATTCAAAGAATTTGGAATGTCTCCTTTATTCTTATAAATAGGCACAACAATGCTTCTCATCAACTCTTCAGGCATTTTCTTACTTCGTCGAACAACATTGAATATTTTGTAAGCCAAGTCAAACCCCGTTTACCTAGAACACTCCAAACTTCTATCAGAATGTCATTTGGTCCTACCCCAAATCTTTAAAGCCTCCTCTACTTCCTTTCTTGGTATCCGTCTATAGATTGCACGGTTCATGTAACATTGACACCGGCAAGATCTCCCCAAACAATCTCTTTATTCCCTTCCCCATTTGAAAGTTTATGGAAATACTGTTTCAATTTAGTCACTATATTTTTTTGAATGACAAGCACATGTCCTTCCTCATCCTTGATGCATCTCACCTGAGAAAGATCTTTGGTATTTCCTTTTCTTAACTAGGCTAATTTGAATATGTCCTTCTGATTCTTTTTTGAGTCAAGATTTTTGTACAAAACTTCGTAAGCTTTCGAATTAGCTTCACCTACGGTCTTCTTTGCTTCATTCTTTGTCATTTTATAGTTTGTGTTAGTTTTCTATGTTCTATCCTTATATATAGCTAAAGCAAGCTCTTTTATTTAAGCTTCTCTTGCACCTCTTCACTCTACCATCAAGCTTCCTCTTGGCCAGAAACTCACCATTTAGAGATGCCTAGCATTTCTTCCACGCTTCGAATACAAGATGCTACCGCCTCCCACATCACGTTTGCACCTTCGTTACAATCCAAGATAAGCCTTCTAAAACCTTATCCTTGAAGCTTGGTTGCTTCGATTGAAGAGTCAATCATTTATCTCTAGATCTTGGGAACCATCCCCTTTTTTGTTGATCCTTTTATTTACACATCCATGATTAGTGATCAATGTTGAGATGATAAGCTCTTTCCTGAGATTACTTTTCATTCTCTACAACACAACCAATCTCTTCTCCTCGTCACAAAGTAACCTATCTATATTTTTGTTGGACCACTCTTATAAGTAATTAAATGCTTCTCCATCTTCTTGAAATGAGTGTTTGCTATGAAAAGGTCATAAACCCTTACAAAATCTATAATGGCTTTTCCCTCTTTATTTTTATCTTCGAAGACATGGCTTTCATGAACATTAATATAACCCGAATCATTCTTTCCCATCCGCCCATTAAGATCTCCACCTAGGCAAAGCATATTTTTTTGTGGAATTCCTTTCATAATCTTGTCCAAATCCTCCCAAAAAGCTCGTCTACTTCTTTCCTCTAAACCAACTTACAATGTATAAATTGATATTATATTCATAACTTCTTCTCCCATCACCATTATTAGCAATAATTTGATATCCAAATCTTTGCACCTCAACCATACTATCATTCAAATCTTTATAAACAATTACTCCAACACAATTTCTACCACTCTCTTTACTTGAATAACATAATTTAAAGCATGTCTTTGTCAATCTCCATTACTTTTCCTCCAACCCAATTTGTTTCTTGGATACATAATATCTGAATCTTCCTTCTTTCCATTGTATCTAACATTTTCATCGATTTTCCAGTCAAAATACAAATATTCCAACTACCTATCCTTAACTTCTGTTATATCTTTTTTGACTAACTTCTTTACTCGCATGCGTCCATCATGCGAGAATCATTTCAAATGTTGGACTGCATCCGGATGAGATGCAGTGGAACTAGTTTATTTACTCACATGCATTCCTCATACGAGAATTGCACAAATTTTGAACAACATTTGGGGATCGATGCACGGGCCTTGCCAATTTCTCATCATATTCGAGCGATGCAACACATCACTAGTAAAGAATGTACCAACGAAATTTAAAAGTTTGCTAAATCATTGTTGAAATATCAGACTGTCTTGAAGCAAATTCCCAAATAGTGTTTTGTTTTTAAAACATCATAGAAAATTATCTCCAATTATTTTTTACTGATTGTCGGCTATTTAACGTAATCTTCTCGTTTATCCGGACTTGAAACAGACCATGGCTGAGCTAACGAAATATTGTCGGAACTGAAATGAAGTATTCATTTTTTAAATAAACCTGAACTCGTACTCAAACATCTTTATACCTAACTAAACTTGAGTTTTTTCCTTTCTCGCTGCCACGTGGATATCCTTTGCTTCTAACATTTGTGGTTTCTCGCTCTCTCTTCACCTCCCCTCCTCACTTCCTCTAATAGACTCTCCAACTATTCCCTCTCTCTCTCTGCTGAAAGAAGCAAACTTGTGTCGAAAGAAGCAAACCTGACAAAATATTTACTTACTTATGTTGACAAGTTGCTACTTTCATATTTATTTATTTCCAGGTATGTCTATCGATACCTACAATATGCTTCGTTTGTTTGCCTTTGTTTTTTATTGTTGCTATAATTTTTTTATTTATGAGATTATATCATATGCTCAGCTTCTGGAAGTTTCATAGCACACACGTGCAATAAAGTCAAAGTATATACCATATTAAAAAACGTTTGCATTTATTTTCTGATTTGTGACATGCTCTAAGTTATTGCATTTCCCTTCCTTCGACATAATATGTCAACATATCATGAATTACACCCTTAATCTATTTTACAAATAATATCATTTGCACAGATTTTTGGTCAATCGACATAAATATTGTATTTTAGGGACAAAATTAGGGATTGAATTGCTCTTTCTGGTAGCTATCCTTAATTCTCGAATCTCTTGCATAGTGATTTGTTGTCAGGTTTCATAGTTATTTATTGCCAGGCGTGTCTATCGATATCTACAACTTCAATACCTCTGTAATATCTACATATGTCACATACAACTTTTTTTCTTGCTCAGAAACTAAGTCCAACATATATGAAGTCTTACAAAGTAATTTTGTATGTGTCCAACATGCAATCTTCCATTTCTATATGTTACCTACCACACTTACTGTTTCATAGTTACATGGTGTATTAAATAATTACCATTCCTCTCAGTTGTGCATCTTATCAACTTTTCATTACACACTTACTCTGCTTGCTTTACGATATATATATATATATCCATCCTTAAGGAAGGCTAACGACCGTAGTCATTAGATTCAAATCTAATGACATCATCAATTTATTTTCTCAAA
Organism: Ottelia alismoides; assembly: GCA_037367405.1. Lineage (NCBI taxonomy): Eukaryota > Viridiplantae > Streptophyta > Magnoliopsida > Alismatales > Hydrocharitaceae > Ottelia > Ottelia alismoides. The sequence continues at coordinate 364,338 of JAZKJV010003143.1, read as the reverse complement.
AGGACATTTTGATCATTATTTTTTTGCATTAATTTTGCACGCCAATTAATATTTCGAAATACTAAATTTAGCTAGTTTTATTTTTTATATTTTTCGCAATATGATATTTAAATAATGTCCAATTTTGTGCTGGACGACATTACGTGGTGCATATGTTTGTATCCTCACATGTTTTTTTTGTAGAATCCGTGGTTCTTTTTGTAACACGATCAATGTCAAAATTCGCCTCTTTAATTATAGAGAATTGTCGTAGTATAGGAGGCAAATTCGGTTCAGCAAAAAACCACAATCTTTGAATTTTGTGGAGTATTTTTACTTGGCAAGTCTACCAAGGTCAAATACAGGGAAGCACGTTACTTTAATCTATTTATCAAATTTGTCAATTAAGATGTATGTGTGAATAAATCCACATTTTCAAGTTTCCGTGAAGATGTGCATACTAAAATGCAGAACAACGTAATTATATGATGCGTGTATTTTTGTTTGACTTTTAGATGTAATTATAAGTGAAGGATACGATGAGATCCTTAAGCGCATCACGGAAGCGTGAGGATCGCATCGTATGCGATCGGGAGCGACCGGTCACACTAGTTGCTCGAGGCAGCGGAAATTAAAAATTTTCATGCGATGAAACCACATGATCCAAGAACACTTATCGGATCGTTTCATCTAAACCACAAACAAGTATTAGGGTTAACTCTTGAAGCGTGTTTGCGATTGAGTCTATAAATGAAGAGACCTCTTGTCTCAAGTCTGATCTGAGGAAAGAGCCGCTTGCGAGCGTGTTGATGAGACACGTGCTCCTCGCAATACATGTTGATGATGAAAGCGTCGAATCTCCTGATCTTGACACACGAGATCCTACGTCATCTTTACGAGCGAGGCGCATCAAAGGAGACGGAGATCCACGAGCAAATGATCCGGCAGCATAACGACGAAATTGCAACGATGGAGACTCTCTCCAAGGCATCCATGGTGGACGGTCATATGAGAGAGAGAGAGGGCATTTAGAAAATGAGAGAGAGAGAGAGAGCCTTATGTTCTCATTGCGTAAAGAAGAGCAAATGGGGTGCCTCTCCTTTTATAATATTTTGAGATCCATGGATCTCAATCCACGGATAACACAAATTCAATGGCTCACATTGATTTGTATTTCTTTTAATGGCCATGATTTTGTTGTTAAAAAACACAAAAATAATTAATTTAATTAAATCAAATATATATTGAATATAATTTGATTTATATTAAATCAATCTTCATTTGAGAAACAGGAAGGAAGCAAGCCTCCTTCCATAAGGAGGGTGGACGACCACCACATTCCTTATAGGAATTATGGCTGTCCACTCTTCCTATATGGAAGGTGGATCTCTCTTCCTTATTACATGAGATTATATTATCCCGTGATTCTCTCCAATATTTGCAACAACTTTTGTTGTACATTATTTCACAAATAAATCCAATTTATTTTGTGAACATTGCAATCATGCCATTGGAAATTTGTGAATCACATTCACAATCTAAAATAAAATGTCAATTACATTTTCAATTTAATGTTCAATGTGAATCTGCTTCACATTAACATTTAATTAACAAATGTAAATTATAAATAGCTCTCTCTTATATTATAAATCGCATTTATAATATATATATATGATTAATATGGATAGTGATATCCACATTATTCATTTCCGTGATAATTAAATCACATTTAATCATCTTGGATCTCTATTCTCATGTGCCCAAATAATATGAATAACATTCACATTATTCACATCTTTGATAATTAAATCACATCTAGTTATCTAAGATAACTCTCTCTATAATATGAATCAAATTCATATTATTCATGATAATTAAATCACATTTTATCCAAGATAACTCTCCTTATAATATGAATCAAATTCAAATTATTCATGACAATTAAATCACATTTAATCATCCATTTTCTCAATGCTCGGATACATATATCAACAATGAAATTATCCTGAACTCTTTCAAGGATAATGCGCTTTCTCTGCGAATACTGGGAGATAAGGACATGGCGATTGTATTGTTCCACGTATAGTGACTTGGATATTGAGATCACATCTCAAATCCAGCTCCTACTTACCTCTCATAGATGCTTGATTAAATCAAGACCACAAATCTAATCTCCTCATTGCATCTGAATCGCATTCAGATCAATGTCCAACATTTGGACCAAGATCAGATTACTTCTCTACTGAGAGGAGTCATTAATATCCAGACATGTTTCATCACTCCCTGAGAATGGAAGCGTCATGATTATACAATCGTTTATGATCACATCACCCTCAGGTATTCCTAATACCTGTACATCCTGCATACTGGAAGACCCATATTAAACCCGAAGTATAAGATCATTTTTACATTGTCTACTTCAAGGATTTATCAGTAAGTTTCTCATTTGACTATTGGGAGTTGGTATCGATCATATACTTTCCAAAAGCATATATCATACCCGGGTGTTGATCATATACTTTCCAAAAGTATATATAAAACTTACAAATTCAGTCAAGCTTCCAAAGCGAGATGACCGTGCAAGGAATTTGATTCTTCCCAATATATCATGAGTGAGCTCATGTCTTTCGGTCCAAGAAATGAACCTGTACCCTTTGAGAGATCGTATTACTCATATGCCCTTGCATGCACACCATCGCGCCGGTGTATAGACCTTGATTAGGTCATCAACCTATTGGTCTGCCAAATGTACATACTCAGACATATAGTAGTACATCTGTCTCCGGTCAGAGGATGCGTGCCTATATCGTGACAGTATATGATATAGGACTTTGGTTATCTCGATCTCGTTAAGTCAACTCTTTGACTTAACTTATCTAACACCTCCGAATCTCTATTCCTATGCAGAGGACTTGCATCAAGAGGTCGGTTAGATATCAGCCTTACGAGAAAGGATTGCCATCTCCTACTCAGGTTGAAGATCCTCTCTTAATAATCATTTGACGGTGCTTGATGAGTCCTCAATCTAACTCTTTATATATTTATCATAACACTAGCCTCTATGATTCCATAATTGAATCAACAACTGTATGATCATCAAGATGGACATGGTACATAACCCTAATTGTACTAAGGGGCATATTCTGCAAATTGTATATTCTTCATTTCAGATCATAGAATGATATTCGTAATAACATTTATTGCATAATGGCTCACCGTGGGCTCGCATGTCCAACAATAAGACATGCAATGCATAATGTATGAATAAGTGCAAATGATATGCATGTGAAATATTAATTACAAAAATGCCCTACAAGTCATGAGCACATATTATGGTTTGAAATCCGAGTCAATTTGAGCCTAAAATTAAGCGCAAACACTTATTTAATGGCAATGCAATTGAGCATGAGACACTTTATAACATTAGAAATGGATCACATTTAAAACAATGCCAGATGAGAAAATTAAATATGCCACTAGATAGATGGGGAAATAAGGAACAAAACGACACTAAAATCATGCAAATTAGACCTACGATGCTCAAGTAATGAAGGAAACAATGCAATGGCATAAATGTGATAAAAATGCAAGAAAGAAATGGATAAATAATCACAAATAGATCCCTAGAGGGACCTATTTGTAATTTTTAAAAATCAGCGGGCCTTCTTTGTAATTTCTCCACTACGCACAGGGGTATATTTGTAATTCTTGAAACCAACGAAGGCATCCCTATAAAATACCCAGGCACGCACGTGAGGCACGTACCTGGGGACCAAAATGCAAATTGAAAAATATCCATGGTCTTTTCCGCAATTTACTCAGGCCCTTGCGTGCCAGGCTCGTGAGGGGGCCATGCTCGAGACGCGTCGCAGCTTCGGGCCACGTGGCGGTGAACAGTGGCTCAGGATTGGCTCGGGTTGCCTGAGCCTAAAGGTTCATCTTCAGGCTCAGGTGATCTACGTGGCATCATCATGATCGTCCCATCCAGATGATCGGATGCTGACTGCTTTTCGTGCTCCGTCGAGGGTCGCCGGAGGAGACTGCACTCCGGCGACCTCCATGGAGCTTGATGAATCTCATATTCATCATGCTAAAAATCACTTATTAAAACCCCTACTCAAATAAACCAATAAAAATCACCAATATTTCCTCATTATTATCATGTATTATACTGTATATAATTAATTTACTGTATTTAATTACTTTGTAATTATTTTATTGTTAAAAACCCACAAAAATTAGGTTGATAATTGTCTATAATTTCCTAACCCTTAAAAGAACTAAAAAATAGAAAACAACTCAAAACAAAAAAACAGGTATTTTTATCCCTTTAAAAATACCCTCAAATTGCTTTTTGTACAAATGACCTCTTTTGACTTTTTGTCCAACATGAAACTTGCAAATCTCATCGAGATCCACAACTTTCATATTTTGACCATTTCCTAATTTTATATCTAACTAATTCTTTTTTATTTTCCTTAGTTTTTACATTTTTCTAATTTCCTGATTGGGCCACGTGGTGTCCTCTGGGCCGCCCACGTGGCCCGCCCCTCATTCCGCCACCCGGCCCCTCCTGGAGCCATTTGATCCTCACCTCCTGCTTCAATATTGGCCGCATAAACCCGCTCCATCTCCAGCCATTTGATCTGATCTCAAATAAGATCCTCACTGTTCCCTAGCGCCTTCCTCACAACCATCCGATCCCATCACCATCCCACGACTGTCTTTGCACCGCGTCTTCCCCCCACCCCCACCGTAGGATGACACTCCAGATCTCATCCTAGCCATCCATCAGCGCCTCAATCTCTGCCGATTGATCAAATCCTCGATCTAATCCCACCCTTCCATCTGTGCCATCATCCTAGACGTTGGATCGCTAGATCCAACGGTTGGGACTTCGTCCCCTACCTCCAAACACCTCTCCCCCCAGTCGTTTCGCCTTGCACCGCCTCCGCCCCCTTCCTATTTTGGAAGACACCTCGCCCACACTCCTCCTCTCCTAATGGTCGCCCCGTGTATTTGTTTCTTCCCCCATCCTCGCGTGCCACCCCTCATTCCTCCTCCATTACTCCCTCGCCTTCACATCTCATTCAACCCCCTCCCCCCCATAACCACCAGCGAGACCCTCCTATAAAAGCCACTCCCCCGCTACCGTTCCACATTGTCCACCAATCAATGGGTAGTCCCTAGCTTCACCCTCCTTCGATGACAGCGGGAAGGTATTTGATCGACGATCATGGGTCTCCTACCCAGGTGTCGACCCTCAGCCATCATCGATCGAGTAACGGTGGCCTCGCCACCGCCGAGCACCAAGGAATGACCGTCCTTGTCATGCGAAGGACGGAGGATCCCCTAAGGACCTCAGCATAAGACACCTCCTCCATCGCGTTCCGATCTTCGATCAGGTACCCCCTTCTTCCTCTTTCCTTCGCATTTCTTGAATTTCTTCTGCTAAACACAACACTGTTCACCGTCCCCTGACCATATCCGAAGCACGCACACACATCGATCATCTTCATCGATCCCCTCACGCCCATCCTTCCCTTCTCCATAACCCCTATCACTCCACCCAACCTCCTTCTCCGCTCCGCCGTGAAGAAGCTCCGGTCCACCGCTCCGTCACCTCCACGGGACCCCACTTCACATCACTTCACTCCCCCACGCTTCGGCTATTCGCACCTAACATCTGCATGTACCTTCAATCCTCAATGGTCGGAGTTTGGTGGGAGCGAGTTTCTATAGCTCCTCCTCCAGTGTAGCCCTATCATCAGCAGCTTCCAGCCATTGCCATGCATCCATCGTTGTACAAGCTTCAACATCAAGCCCTCACGAATCTTCCTCGACCATCAAACGAGCCTTTCAGATCACGGTGGAGCGATTCGGAGTTCGCCGGATCCCCGTCTCCTCCGGCGGTCTGCGGTGGAGAACACAGTCCGATCGTTCTGATCGGACGGTCCATATGGAGACACGTGGCCATTCCGAGCCTTACGCAAAACCAACATGCTCGGAACCACCGAGCCTCACACCAGAGCACCAAATCCAGCCACATGGCTCGAGCTGGCGACACCTCTCGAGCCTAGCTCCTCATGTGTCCGGCATGTGAGGGCTTGGGTAAATTGCAAGAAAGACCCAAATATTTTTTGGGAATTATACATTGGTCCCCAAGCGCGTACCTCACTTGTGTGCTTGGGTATTTTATAGGGAGGACCTCACATCTTCTAGAAATTACAATTTGGTCCTTACATGCATTGGAAATTTTACAAAGGACCCTTGCCAATTTTTGTTTATTGCAAATAGGTCCCTCCAGGGACCTAATATTTATCCTTTTATTTCTTGCACTTTTTATTACATTTATGCCCTTGCATTGTTTTCTTCATAACTCGAGCATCGTATGTCCAAATTGCATGATTTTAGTGTCGATGTGTTCCTTGTTTCATCATCTACTTCCTGGCATGTTTAATTTTCTCATCTGACACCATTTTAAATGAAATGAATTTTTAATGTTAGATGATGTTCTTTCTCTACATGTCTTTACCCTGAATTGATGAATATTCATATTTCTGTACTCAATTCGACTCTGATTTCATACCCTAATTTGTTGCTCAATTCAAGGGATTTGTAGGTTATATTTGTAGTTAACTGTTTGCATGTTTATTCTTTGCATTCATATTTGCATTACTCTCATGCATCACTCAAAAATTGCATCGAAAAAGCAACTAAAAATACATGCATCATTCTGCTTGCCTTTTAGCGTGCATTTGCATGAAGACCTTATAATTGAGAAATTATTCACACATGCTCTTCAGTACTAAGCCTTCTCCCACTATAAGTAGGGTCGGCTACATGGATTCTTTCTCAAATCCATGTTGAAAGATTCGACTATTTTTACGCTGGCCGTCGACTACCTAACGCAACCCCTGCAAGAGGGGGATTTGAACCCTGGTCTTTTGTGTGGTAGACACACTGTACTACCACTAGACCATTGAGAAATTATTCACACATGCTCTTAATTGATCAAAATTCAATAGATAAATTAAAGTAGCACGTGTCCCTGTGTTTGACCTTGGTAGACTTGCCAAGTATAAATTTTCCACAACATTCAAAGGATTGTGGTTTTTGTTGACCGAAATTCATCTCCTATACTACTACAATTTACGACTATTAAAGAGGCAAATTTCACGTTCATCAAATCCCGCCATTACCAGGGACACAACTCACCTTTATTTATTTATTAGATTTTGATATATTCTTGTGTTGAATATTTTTAAAATTCACGGGTCTTCTTTTCATGCATTATTTTTACATCATTTCTGCTGATTAATTTCCTTTATATTTTTCTAACATTTCTCTTTTGTGGTAGGGCCCATGAAGATCGAGGACGCTTGATCTTCATGGAGGCATGGGGTTGGGAGCTCCCGTTGGAGAGACCGCAAAAGAATTGGCGAAGAATTTTAGGATTTTTTATCAGCTCTGCTTGCATTTGCATATTGTAAAAAGGTGTTGCATGTGCATTTTTAATAGTCCTCATTAAAGGGCTCGCATGTTGTAAAAAAAAAAAGAAAAAGCGAGAAAAAAAAGTAGATCACTAGATGATCTACCCCCCCCCATCCCCCTCCTCTCTGTATATTTTGCACTATCACTCTTCCCCCCTCTCACACCTTAAAATGTAGACATTGCACGACCCCCCCCCCCCCTCTCTTCTTCCTCTGTAAAAACACACCCCTCGTCCTCCCTTGTATCTTAGTTTAAATGCTTATCCCAACACAGACCCTCCTAATTCAGATCCTTTACTTATGCTAATTTTAGCCTAAGTATGGGGGGCACGACTCATTCACCCCTCCCTCTCTGGGTCTCCTTGTACTTAGGTTGATTTTTGACCTAAGTATAGGGGGACCCTCCTCCTCAGTTCTGTTATATCACCCTATATTTAATCGAGCCATGTCTTCATATCACTTGTGTTATAAGTACACAACAAAAGTTAAGTATAGGGGGTATATCGTATATTATTGTATATTTACCTTAGCCATAGCTCGTATTTTTTTAACTTTTTGAAAAAACTTTTTCAGTTTGATTTAAGTAAACATGTGAACTGAGTTTTGTAGAAATCTTGTAAAAATGTTTTCTTAAAAATTAAGGGATTAACTTGTTGTAAATAAACCCTTTTTTTCAAAAATTCCATAAAAATTTGAAAAATTAAAACCCTCTCTTTGAATGAGTCTAGGGCTTAGTAGATACTTTCAGTGAGGGAACTTCGGTATCCCTTGGCAGAGTGGGTGGTTTAGAGGACACTATTTATGCCTTCGTCCTTAAGGAACACGGGTCCGTCTAATGGCCCGTACTTACACCCATACTGGCTGAGAGTTGATGCTTCTATTCATATGAGTATGGGCTAATCATTGTCTCTCAAAAGAATAAAAAAATTAAAAATTAAAATCTATAAAATATACAAAGACTAAAAATCACACAAAAAATCACTAACTTAGGAGTTGGTGTATTCCTGATACATTCACTTCACTCAAGGCTTGAGGATTTTGAGGACACTAGGTTTATGTGATATTGAGAGTCTAAGTTAATATGCCTTAGTCATTAGGGTTTTTAAACTTAATTATGCACACTTCCCTAGTTTGAAAGATTTGAGCGCTATATTGCACTCTTCATCTATACCTTCAAAAGAATGTGATCAACACAATCACTTTCACAAATGCATGATTGATGAGATGAGTTGAGTTATCACTTGAGGAACTAGGACTGGAGATTTGAATTTAGACCCGGTCTATGATATTCGAGGATAGGATAAAGTTAATGAAGGCTTCAGAAAACCTTAGTGTCAGCAAAACCCTAACCAGCATGTAAACAAGTTCATATGTCATCTCTTTGATATTTACCTATGTGCCAGGGTGTGATGAAACTAATTTAGTTGTTGATCAGTGTGCACCAACTTTTGGTAAAAGCAGTGGAGCTAGCCAAAAAGAAAAGAAAAGAAAAGAAAGAAATGTTCAAAGAAGAGCTCTATCCTCCAAAGTTAAATTACAAATGAGCTTCCACTAATGGCTAGCACTCCCAACCATTTTTAAAAGTGTCTACTTGGACCAAGCGCTAATTAGGACCAAAGAGTCGGGCTGACACCATAAAAGGGCTATGTATCATATAGTGATACAAGTATGTGTGTCGAAGGTACCTTAGATACTCAAAAAAGAAACACCCCGGTGTACTCCCAGAAAAACAAGTGCAGACGACTCCGAACTCTCTTGACGGACACATTGATCAACAAGCTAAAAATGTACTCGTGTTTGATTTCGTGGATTAATTAGGAATTAAATATTCACAGTTGCTCTGTTTTCAGTAAAAAAATTCATAAAAAATCATAAAGTGTCAAAAAATTCCAAAAAATAGGGTAGCTTAATTTCATCATATTTCACTTCCAATAAATTTTTCATAATTTTTGCATATCATTTGCACGAAAAATGCATAAAAACCTCAAATTTGTATTTTTCATTTGTGCATTTTAAATTCAAAAATTCCAAAAAAACTATTTTGCATTAATCATTAGATTAGGTTTACAAGAAAAATATAACTTGGCTGATTTGAATTAATTTCACATTAAAATTAAATTTGTCTAAGTCGGTTATTTTCTTGTTAACTTAGTTCAATTCGTATTTTCCATTTGCATTTTTATTGCATAAAAAAATTAAAAAATCTCACTTAGAAAACCGCATTCTAATTCATCTAATCTGAACTCGAGTTGTTCCTTTGCCTCCTTGAGTCGACCCTGGGGCTTGTCCAGGTTAAACAAACATAAAACCGCACTTAATTTCATTCGACGACTCATCGATCCGTGAGGTTAATTTTTTATCGATCTGGATTTATCTGACTGCAACGAAATCGTTAATTCGATACCATTAAAAAGGGTAGATCCCGGACTAATCAAATGGTGTCGTTGCTGGGGAGGCAAACGGCTTAGGATCACTTTAGAAAATTAGATTTACGTTTTCCATTCATTCGGGTATTCTGATCCCCGAACCATCTTGTAATTATTCCATTTTTCTAATTATTTTTCTATTTAGTTTCTCTCTCTCTGACATTTTTATCTTTTTGTGCGAGGGTCTAGTGGACATGGAGCGACTTTCTTGAAGTCGATGCATCTCGAAGTGCATCAGAGGCCGACGATTCGTAGATCAAGTCAGCTGTTGAGATGTCAAAAAGATTTTTGTTAACTTGTAAAAAAATGTCTGCATTTTCAGTGGTTCCCGTTTAGGATCTCACGCGTGTAAGTCATAATAAAACGTGTCCCCGTGTGTTGTGTGGTTGCTTTACGTGGAATAGGACTTGCACTTGCAGCTCTTATAGCTATTTTAGGACCTATTTGTGCTCATAATATTTAGGACCACACTTCACCATTAAAAGACGCACTTAGATAGCAGGACTTCAGCCAAATTTGAATCTTCACTCACTAATAGAACTGTATGTCTAAGAGCGGCTTTTCATTGATTGCATTCATTTAAGTGTAAATTTTCAATTCAGTATTGCATCCTGCATTGTAGAGAGTTGGAGGCACTGTAAGTACTCCTACTCGAGCATTCATCATCGTTTTCTCGATTGCATCGGCTTTTTCCGATTTTCTCTCTCTCTCTCTCTATTTTCTAACCTAGGACAAAGGAATTGGGACTGGACGGTAGATGTGATTGAACCCTTGTTTACGGGAGATTAACCTCGACCTTGTTTTCAGGCTGAGTGAGGGCACTAGAGTGTGTGTAAGCACCCTAGGGCAGAGCCAAAAATCCTCACCTTACATATCGCGTACCCCGATCCGAGCAAATATCACCGGTTGAGTTTTAGGTTTAACTGATCAGCGCCAAGTAGCCTCCGCCTACTCCGGTAGGTAGATAGGGGTGAATTTGCGGTGCACCGCGATAAGTTGCTAGTAGCCTCCGCCTGCTCCAGCAGGTAGATAGGGGCGAAGTTATAGCCTTGTCAGCCTCTGCCTACTCTGTAGGTAGATAGGGATCCTTGAACTTTCGGATGGTGATAGGAGCGGAGAAAGGAAGGGCGTTGATATCTAAGGCGATAGGTTAAACAGGGGAGATGCATCCGGCTTTTAGCCGACTCCCCTATAGGTCACGTAACCTTTGCTACTTGTCTGAAAATTCACACTTAAAATCAACCAGACTAATCGGACTTGGTTTCGGGTCTTTCATCGTGTTGAGTGTGAACTTAGGGTTTGCTCTTGCGTTTGTCTTTGTGTCTGTCTGTGTGTGTTATCATGTGTAATTGCACATTTTCTACCTCAACCTACTTACATTCATCCTTTCCTCTTCAAGATGTCGGGATATTTGTCCCCATACCTTGAGACCTCTGGTCATTCCTCATCGATCATATATCATTCATCTTCGCTTTCTCCTTCTTCCATGTATCCTCTGCCACCCACGGGAGAACCTTACCCGTGGTCGATTTCACCTCAAGCCGATTATGAAGTCAGAACTTCAACTGACTTCTCCACTTCTTCGCATTTCTCACCTACTCCATATTCTAACATTCCGGATTCACTTCCATCTTGGGCTGACTGTCCTTACTCTCGAGAGCTTGCATGAATCAAAGAATCGAATGAAGAACAAGCCACTGCTAAGATAGATGATTGTCAAAATTATATGCCCCCACATATTTCATTCTCACCTCAAGTAGGGACCAGACAACAATTTACACATACACATCCCGACTTGACCTTAGGGCATAACATGGTCGATCGAACATACCTAATGGAGAGACATGCACCGTATGATCATCCTGACTTGATTGACCCTAGTAATCAAGCCTCCATTGACCAGCCATTCGGAGAGCCTATAAGGGCTTGGACTCATGAGCTAGACTTACCAGTCCCCCATTCATTGACTCCATCATATGAGAATCCAACCAATATTTGCCATTTAGATGGTCCATACTCGACCCAACATTACATGCCATAGTCTATGAATGTTGAGTATGAGACCCCAATATCTCAGTAGTATCCTCCAATTGAGCAGAACTCTCCCATGATTTGTCATGAGAACAATTTGGAGGATGACATTTCACGACACATCGAAAAAATGAATTATTTGGACCCAAATTGAGAGATGTCACCGATATATTGCACTCAATATCTGCCAGCTTAGGAATGATAGTGGAAAAGGAAATAAGTAGATTTGATGTTGAAAACCGAGCAAGCATTAGGGAACCCACACCTTTTGACAGCTGGAGTCCATTCTACCTCCCTCTTCTCCTAACCACTTACCCTCCAATCCAGAGTCTGATCATTCATCCACCAAAAAAACCAAAAAATTGAAAAACCAAAAACCCACATAAAAATTGAAAATGAAAAAGACCTAAAAAATTTAGATCTTGTCCTAAGGGAAGCACTCGACGAAGAATTTATTTTTAATCTTCCCTTAATAAAGGTCATAGATCACTTCCCCGACCTCAAACGATTTGTAAAGAGTAAGATGATGCCCAAGAGGTCAGGAAATAAGATGACAAGGATTGAAAGACACATAGTGTCTATGGCCACCTCCTTGGTGATGGGGAGAAAGACCAAAAGCCATAGAGTGAAGCGGTTGCCCTGAGTTGAATGTGAAATCAAAGACACTATCTTTACCCATGCAAGAATCGATGATGACTCCCGATAAATATCCTCCCGACCCCTGTGTTTGACAAGCTCAAACTCAGACCAATCAGAAAGTCAAGAGAGATCGTTCAGCTGGCTGATCGATCTATCAAACGGTCGAGAGGAAACATTTCAGTCACCGTTACTTTCCAAAGTGTTGTACTCCATGTGGACTTCATGGTCATTGACATCGAGCACCGAGGAGAGTTTACCCAGTCTCCGATTATTCTTGGGAAGTCGTTCTTAACCTTGGCTAAGGCGACTATAGATTGCGAGACTCAGGAAACCGATTTTTCAACATTGGGAGCGCTTCGGCCTCACCCATTCTTTGATACACTTTACTCCAAGGTGACCCGCACATCCGCTGACAGTCGTGACCATCGAGAGATAGATGAGTCCCACCTCTTTGCTACACCTGAGAGACCGACTGTCAGGACGACCGTTTGTTCAGAGACTCCCCACACCTCCACTTCATAAACTACTTGCACCACCACCGTGACAGCTTCTTAGGAGGACTCACGACCAGAATGCCATTGAGTCGGACATGATTTTTACTGATTGTCTTGACCATTTTGATGATCCGATATAAGAGCCCAATAATGTCAAGCCAACTGAGATCACTAGAACCTTCTCGTGACGCGTGTTGACCCTTCAGGAATATTCTAATCTGTATGGTGACTCGTCTGGTGAGGAACCCATGGTCAGTACCGCACTTGGGCCTTCAAAGGAAACAACCAATACTAAATTGACTCCACATAAAAACACTGTTGCTCCCTCTTCTAGTCGGCTATCTAGTGAGAGGAAGTCGAGAATTGATTCCTCGAGTTGTTCCCCCAGACCTCTCAAGGTGTGTTGCTCTCATCTCCCTCTCAATGATTCAGATTCTAGAAATCCGACCAAGAAAATTTTCTTCAACATTCTGGAGAAGGAATTTTCTGAGAAGTCCTCATCTGGTCCGGATAAGGTGATTTATATGAGTGAGCTCAGTTCGATTGTTCTTAAGTCGTATCTAAGAAAGCAGCTGTGGGTCGACCCTCATTGGACGATCCCTTCACCTCACTACTATTCATCTGAGGACAATTCCGACAGCGACACACTTGTATATTCCTTACCTCCTCGCTCCTGTAAGAAGGTTCATCACAAACCTTCTTGATCCTTGTATATTCTCACTGTTTCTTGTATTATTTTTCCTCCCTCCCTAGTGATTCGAATCACTCGTCCCGACTCCATATCATTTCATTTTATGGCTATACTTAGGATAATTAGATCCTAAGTATAGTGGGGAGAGTGACCCGAGTCTCTTCACCACTCGTTGTATATTCTCTGGATCTCATCGGTTCTCACACTCACTCCTGTCTTACACTTAGGCTGATCAGAGCCTAAGTATAGGGGGGACCGATGCCCGCCGTGTATATACTCCTCCATTTCTCCTCTTACCCTCGCCCACCCCATTTTTTTGATCCTCTTCTACACTTAGGCTGCCAAAGCCCAAGTATAGGGCGGCGGGACGACTTCTATACATTTTTGTTATTTTATCTTTCCTATGCTTAACACGAGCTACGTCTTTTTCCTTGCTTTTCGTGCTCTGAGGACATAACACATGCTAAGTATAGGGGCATGTATATATTACATCGCTCGTACTTTTGCATATTTTCACGTATTTTTTATATATTATGCAATAATTACGGGTGGTTAAAAATTGATTTTTTGTATACTTGTATAGTATATTGTATAATACTTGTAAAACTTTTGTAAAAAAATAAATAAATAATTTTGTAAACTACATGTATACTTGTATATTGTATAACACTTGTATAATTTGTATAATACTTATAAAACTCTTGTAAATTATTGTAAAATAGGAGGTATACCCATTTTTTGAAAAACAAAAAAAACAAAAAAAACATAAACAAAACAAAAAATAGGCTTCTTATTTACTCTTGCACATCATCTCTGCATCTAAAAAAAAGAAAGAAAAAGAGTCTTGCATTTTCATAGCATGTCATCTACATCTCATCCGCATATCTAGCATATGCAAGGTGAAAAGCTAGTGGGTTCTGAACCAAGTTATGAGTATATGTTGAAGGGAGACTTGATTTGACCTTAATCCACCTAATTTCAGAGGAACCTTATAGGAACTGGAGTTAAGATTTCTCGGGTCAAGTGACTTAATTCTTTGAGTCCGCAAGTCTATGTTCACATGTCATCTTGATTAGTCTAAGTAGAATATCTCGTGCACACGCATGATTCTTATAGACAGTGACCTAACTTGGACAAGCACCATGCACGTAGCTCTTCATTGATGAGGTGATGAGGAGGTATAATCCTTTAGCTTGGAGTAGCACACGGGTGGAAACATCCGCCCTCCTCTAGGGAGGGTAGTGCATCTCGACCTAGTCTTGACATCTAAAGACAGGACGTTGTGGATTGCAATAATGCTTCAAAAGAGGGATAGTCTACTGGCTAAAGTGGAAAAACTCCTGATGTACATGTTGCACCTTGTATATTATTCAAAAAAAAGAAAAAAAGAGAAAATTGCAAGAACTCCAAAAAAAGTAGACAGGCCAGATAGAAAATAAAATACCTGTCGGAGTATGTATATTAGCAAGATGTCTGCAACTGGATGACTTGGCTACACTGGTCAGGCATCCCCGGATAGGTAGCTACACTAGCTACCGTCCATTCTTTCTCCACCCCCTCCTCTTGAGTCGGTCGCACTTGAACTTAGAAGGAAATACCCCGCTCCTCGAGGAAATAGTTACCAGACCGGGGAATTAGAGTTACCTTGTTAGAGGAGGCTGCTTCTTAGCCATTTCTGATGTGGAGAGCTATTTTACACTTACACAGTACAAGTGAGAATCATAGTCATCAGAAATTTACGTTTGAGGATTTGTTCTGACCTGACTATTGAGGCATCTTGAATAGAAGACTTGTGGAACTTAAAGTCTGTTAGGTCTTAAGTTCAGATCCCAATAAGGTTCCGCCACATAATTAATCCAAAGGTCGAGTCAAGCTCCATTTTCAACTTTTGTTCATGACCTTGGTATGGAACCCAATCTCATTTCACTCTTGCATTTCATTTTAGTTGCTCGGGGATGAGCAAGGTTTAAGTATAAGGGGTTGATGAATCCGTGATTCATCACTCTAAAAGTTGAAAATAGAGCTTTGTTCCCGAGTAATTAGATGCATATTTCCACTTATATTGCATAATTATCATTCATGCATGCATAAATAATATATGCATTTTAGCATTCATATTTGCATTAAATAAGAAGCCCAATTCACTTGTAAATATTCACCTGTATATTCACCATATTTTACCTATTTGTATATATTTTATACTAACTCCAAATCCAATAAAATCAACTCTATTGTGTATATATTACTAACACTAATTAAAAAAATATCAAAAAAAGACTAACTTATAAAATTGACCAATAAACCCCCAATCCAAGTTTGAAACCAGTAGCCTTAAAATGCACATATCTCTCTCATACAATGTCTGATTTAGGTCTACTCACTTTTAAAGTAATATATATTCAAAGACTTCAAAACAAGATCAATTTCATTAAAATCGGAGCTCGTATGTGAAACTTGGATTTTGGGCCTCTATTGTATATTATACATATTGACCAAAATGCCCTTGCATTTTATCCTTATATTTTCTTAATTATTAAAAATCCAAAAAAATAGATTAAGTTGTAAATATTCTTTTTATATTTTATCTATTTTTATTTTGATTTTTCTCTTATTAAAAATGTTAAAAAAATTACAAAAGATAAAATGCGGTATTTTATATCTATAAGGTACCTCCCAAAAATACATTTTGTACAGATGACTTCTTTTGATTTTCGACCCTTCAGAAAGTTGTAGATCTCGTCGAGATGAGCAACTTTCATGTTGACCACTTTTTGATTTACCCCTTTTGTTATTTCTTTTCGATTTTTCTTTACATTTAATTTTGAATTTTCCGGGAGCGGCCCGTGGTAGCTCTTGAAGCCACCACGTGTCATCCATTTTTTTTATTATTTTTGTATTTTATTTATTTATTTATTTATTTTAAATAATTTTTTATTTACATTTATGTATTTATTTTAATTTATTTTATTTTAATATTTTCTTTTCCCTTTATTTTCTCTTTTATTTTTAGTAGCCTACTTATATTATTTTATTATTTTATTTATTTATTCACCTTTTACTTCTTCTCCCTCTACTAGCCTTTCGCTCCAAGTCACCACCTCCTCCATCTTTTCCATCTTCTCTACTTATTTTCTAACTCCCTTCTCCTCCTTTTTATTCACCACCTCCTCCATCATTTTCCCCCATCCGTCGTTTTCGAGAGAAGTGAGGTCGAGCCCCTTTAACCTTCAGGTGACAACTGTAGGAGACGAGTTGAGCAATGACAACCTCGAGGTAAGATCTGGTGGTCCGCACCACCGTCACGAGTTTCTTCGAAGCTCGTCCAGCTTCTCTGCTCCGATTCTGCCCGGAGCTGATCGAGGCGACGACCGGAGTTTTAGCTTAGCTACTCCACAATCTGGCGAACCAAACAGGTAAGTATTTTCTACCCTATCTTTTCATTTCATTTTTTATCTAACAGTTTTTTGTTTGTTCAACATTTTATCATCATCACAAAAAAACCACTCCATTTATTCTATCATCATCACCAACACCACATTTTCATTCCATTTTTTACATATTTTATAATCTGTTAAGAAATATAAAAAATTACAAAAAAAATAAAAAAAAAACAGGCTGCACTTCCAGCCCCTGCCCCTCCAGCTCGTGGTTGTCGACGACCGCAGTCCGCCTTGCGCGGCTGCTCCACCGTGAGAACCCACGCTAACAGTCGCGCCTTGGCCGCTCAAGCGTCCAGCACCCCGCGGCCAGGCGCTCGGCCCGTGCTGCCTTGGCCGCTCAGCCATCCAGCACCTCGCAGCCCGAGCGCTCCTCCTGTGGCCGTTACCGCCAACCACGTGCCCGGTGCCGCTGCACTGACCGCCCTCGGCTGCGCCCAGAGCTCACTGCGCCACTGTTCGCAACGCCGCCTCCAGGCGACAGGCGCCACCCTCATGCAGCCCCCCCTTAGCACCGTCGCCTCGTGCTGCCCACGCGCGGTCGTGCCTCGTCAAGAACAGCCCCACGCGCAGCGCTGCGCTGCCCCGACTTCGTCGAGCGTCCCCGCGCCACAAGTCACTAGCGCTGCCGCTGCGCTCCCACGCCCTTCGCGCGGCCGCATCCACATGTCCGCCCCTCGCCAACGCCACACCGCCCTGCATCCTCACGAGCCCTAGCCGCCCATTCCCCATCTGTGCGCCTTAGCTTGCTGGAAAAGAAACATTGTTTTTCTTTTCATTTTTTCATTTTTTTGTGAAAATTACACGTTCACCCTACAAGTTTACGTATTTTCCAAAAGTGCCTTTTAGCACACTTTGTTGGTTGAGTTTTTTTATTTATGTATTGCAAAGAGAACCCTGTCTTTGAGCATTAATTTGGACACTATTTCTGTATCATTTTTTAATAAAAAATAACATTTTGTAGAGCATCTAATTCTTTATCTTGTGGCTATTTATTTGTATTTTTGCGAGCATCGATTTATTTATTAAAAATCAGAGATTGAAAATCAGTGATATTTTGCTCATCTATGCTCTGAAATTCGTATAGACATATTTCTTGCTCTAAAAATGGTAAAAAATGGTAGATTATGCCTCTAAATGTTCTTTAAGTATTATCCGAGTTTCGTCGAAATTAGAGTTGTCTTGTGCATAAAAGAAATTCTAGAGTGATTTCTGTAATTGATTTTTTATTAAATCCACGAATAAGATTTTTGAGAAATTTCAATTCTCCTGAATTCCTGATTAAAATTTCTATTTGAGATAAAGAGATCTCTGGATAATTTGATTTCGTGGATTAATTAGGAATTAAATACTCACAGTTGTTCTGTTTTCCGTAAAAAATTCATAAAAAATCATAAAGTATCAGAAAATTCAAAAAAATTAGCGTAGCTTAATTTCATCATATTTCACTTCCAGTAATTGTTTCATAATTTTTTGCATATCATTTGCACGAAAAAATGCATAAAAACCTCAAAAAAGTTTGCATTTTTCATTCGTGTATTTTAAATTCAAAAATTCCAAAAAAATCTATTTTGCATTAATCTTTAGATTAAGTTTACAGGAAAAATATAACTTAGCTGATTTGAATTAATTTCATATTAAAATTAAATTTGGCTAAGTCAATTATTTTCTTGTTATCTTAATTCAATTCGTATTTTCCATTTGCATTTTTATTGCATAAAAAATTAATAAAAACCCACATGGAAAACCGCAATCTAATTCATCTAATCTGAACCCGAGTTGTTGCTTTGCCTCCTTGAGTCGACCCTGAGACTTGCCCAGGTTAAACAAACATAAAACCACACTTAATTTCATTTGACGATTCATCGATCCGTGCGGTTAATTTTTTATCGATCCGGATTTATCTGAATGCAACGAAATCGTTAATTCGATACCATTAAAAAGGGCAGATCCCTGACTAATCACCCTTATGTACATCATGCTAAGACATATAAGACCTAACCTTTGGCCTTGACATATCCCATGATCATGGCAGACCAAGACATGTTTAGACAATTAGTGGCTATGATGACAATGCTCCAAGACTTGGGGCAAAGGCAGCAAGCATTGGAGGAGAGGCTCAATGCACAAGCTGAGAGACCCGATGCATCTAAGCCTGCGGATGTTAGGATTGAAGGTTATGTCCATCTTTCTGAGGAAGAATCTAGTTATCACCCTTCAACTAAGTATGCTCCTACCCCGGTTGAAGGAGCAATGGAGAAGGCCCTTCTTAGACACCAACTATTACTAGACAATTACGAAAGGGAAAGATTCCTCGATTTAAAAGCATAGAAATACCTGCTGAGGCAGAACTATGGCTTGATGACGTCAGCAGGATGTTGAGAGTAATACACGCACCAGCAGATACTTGGGTGCACATCGCTGATTACTCCATAGCAGACTATGCAAGACGATGGTGGAGAGCCATTTCCAATAAATTACTAGATCATGTTCCATGGGATGTTTTTAAATAAAGGTTCCGAGTTCACTTCTCTCCCTCCCATTGGGAAGAATTGAATAGGAGGGAGTTAGCTTCTTTGACCCAAGGATCCAAGAATGTACGAGATTATCATATTCACTTTACGGAGCTGCTACATTACTCCCCGGCTTTAGAAGCTTCACCACAAGAGTGTCTTACCAAATTTGTTAGCAGTCTTCAGGGAGATTTGAGAGAGAAGCTTGCAGGGTTTAGAGTTTCACTGTAGATGAAGCCATGGACATCGCCTCTCGTATTGAGATGGAGAGGGATGAAAACCGCCAAAGAAGAAGCTTTCACCTTACTGGTGGACCATCCAAACATAAGGCGAATTATAACCGAAGAGACAGTCGTTATCATCAAGTCAGGTCTAATATAAGCTCGCTACAGACTTTGGGCCAGGAATTATCTGAAAGAAGGGATTTCTCTAGACCTCCACTATATCCTCATGACTCAGCAGCATGATCCAGCACCTCTGTGGCTGGGTCTTCAGTTCAAACAGGATCACGTGTGTGTTTTTACTGTCATTAGGAAGGCCACATCAAGAAAGATTGTCCGAAGTTGAGAGGTTTAGGGTTTAAACCAACCCCAATTAATAGTATATCATCCACCTTGAGCAATGGAGTAACACGCGGAGGAAGACATGGTAGAGGTCGTAGCTTACAACGAGCGTCTCCTACACAGCAACCACCACAAAGTGTTGTGGGTTCTAGCTTGCCTATTCCTAATGGCCAGCTCAATGCAATTAATGAGGAACAAGCCTACAACACAGGCACTGTCGTACGAGGTACCATTACTATTCATGGCTTTTTAGCACATGCCTTATTTGATTCTGGTGCTTCACATTCATTTATTGCTCGAGGGTTAGCACCCACTTTGGGTAAGACACCAGCAGAAGAACAACAATCCTATCTGATCAAGGGACCAAGAGAACAAGTATTTATAATCCGATAAATCCTGGATAATTGTATAGTACTGATAGTGGGACAGCAGTTACCTGTTTCACTACTACTAATAGAAATGGAGGACTTTGATCTTATCCTAGGGATGGATTGGCTAGAAAGGCATCATGTATGTCTTGACTGTTTTCAGAAGACAGTAACATTTCACCTTCCTAACTCGATAGAGTTCCAGCTCATTGGAAAGACATCCAATGATAATGTCGAATATATCTCTACTTTGAAGGCACAACAATTGTTAAAGAAATGGTGCCAAGGCTATTTAGCTTATGTAACCACTACATTAGGGTCAGACAGAACGATGGAAGATATACCTATAGTGTACGAATTTCCTGATGTATTTCCAGAGAAACTACCTAGATTACCACCTGAGCGAGAGATTGAATTTGAAATATCTCTCATACATGATACTCAACCTATCTCTATCCCTTCGTATAGGATGGCACCAGCTGAGTTACGAGAGTTAAAGGTATAGTTGCAATAACTGTTAGATAAAGGATTCATTCGTCCTAGTATTTTACCATGGGGTGCACTGTCTTATTTGTCAGGAAAAAGGATGGGTCAATGCGGTTGTACATTGACTATAGATAACTAAACAAGAAGACCGTAAAGAACAAGTATCCTCTGCCAAGAATAGATGATCTCTTGGATCAGTTACATGGTTCAACTGTGTATTCCAAGATTGCTTTAAGATCCGGATACCATCAGTTGAAAATTAAAGATACAGATATTCCCAAGACAACTTTTCGAACTAGATATGAGCATTATGAATTCTTAGTTATGCCTTTTGGACTGACAAATGCCCCAGCAGCCTTCATGGATCTCATGAATATAGTATTCAAGGAGTTCTTAGATCACTTTGCAGTAGTCTTTATTGATGATGTGCTTATTTACTCCAAGGATAAGTATCTGCATGAACACCATCTCAGGCAAGCACTTGAAACTCTAAGGAAGAACAAACTGTATGCTAAATATAGCAAATGTGACTTCTGATTATCTGAAGTATCTTTCTCAGGCCATGTTATTTCTAGGGAAGGTATATCAGTTGATCCTACAAAGGTTAGTGCGGTGATGAGTTGGGAACACCCGAAGACTGTCACATAAATACGATATTTTCTGGGATTAGCTGGATATTATAGAAGATTTGTGAATGACTTTTCACGAATTGCATTGCCAATAACTAGGTTGACCCAGAAGGAAGTTCCATTCATATGGTATGATGCATGCGAAACTACTTTCCAAACACTGAAAGAATTCCTAACATCTGCACCATCCTTACTCTACCCTCCGGGAGTGAAGGGTTTACAGTGTACACTGACGCATCTAAAGAAGGACTTGGGACGGTTCTTATGCAACATGGCAAGGTAGTTGAGTATGCATTACGACAGCTCAGGACACATGAAAAGAACTACCCAACACATGACCTTGAATTAGCTGCCGTAGTTTTCACTTTAAAGATATGGAGACACTACCTCTATGGTATTACTTTTGAAATCTTCACTGATCAGAAAAGTTTGAAATATCTGTTTGATCAAAAGGAGCTCAATATGAGACAGAGACGGTGGCTAGAGTTATTGAAGGATTATGAATGCGCTATCTTCTACCACCCCGGTAAGGGGAACGTCGTAGCAGATGCCCCTAGCAGAATAACTTATTCACTTAGGTTAGTGAGTGCTATCTACTTATGAGGTTTACTATCAACGTTAAGTGAATGGAAACCATTTGATAGTAGTGCTGATACTATAACTATTCCTCACCGATACAAACTAAAGATCTAGGATAAGATAAAGAAAGGACAGGAGGATGATCCAGTCCTTAAAGACTTGAGACAACAACTTGAGAAGAATGAGATAGAGGGATTCTAGATACAAGATGGATTACTATATAACCATCACAGAGCTTGTGTACCAGACATACATGAACTGAGGAAAGACATCTTACATGAAGCTCATTGTTCTAGATTATCTATTCCTCCAGGAATTACGAAGATGTATAAGGATCTTCATTCATACTTTTGGTGGCAAGGAATGAAGAAAGGTGTTGTTGAGTTTGTGAATTCATGTTTCACTTGCCAACAGGTAAAAGCTTCACACCAAAAGCCACTAGGATTGTTACAACCCCTCCCCATACCTGAGGGGAAATGGGAAAGCATTTCCATGGACTTCGTTATTGGCTTATCTCAGACGACTGGTGGTAAGGATAGTATATGGGTTATAATAGATCGGCTGACCAAGGTGGCACACTTTATTCCAATAAGCCTATCTTTCACTCAAGACCAGCTTGCTGAGTTATATATTACACATGTGATCTGCATCCATGGTATCCCAAAGGAAGTAGTTTCCGATCGAGATTCACGATTCACCTCACACTATTGGGAGAACTTCATGAAAGCCTTAGACACACAACTATGCTTGAGCACATCATATCATCCATAAACAGATGGTCAATCAGAACGTACTATTCAGACTTTAGAGGATATGTTACGAGCATGTGCCTTAGAATGGAAAGGAACATAGTTGAAACATTTGCCTCTTGCAGAATTCACATACAACAACAGATACCATACAAGTATTGGCATGGCACCATTTGAAGCATTTTATGGACATAGGTGTACTACTCCTTTGTGTTGGTAAGAGGTCGGAATAAAGAACCTTTATGATTCAAATAGACTCCAGGAGACACGGGAAGCTGTAGAGCTTGCTTGAAAAAGACTAATAACTGCCTAGAGTCGCCAGAAAAGTTATAGTGATACCAGGCGAAGAGACCTTGAATTTGAGGTAGGTGACTTTGTATTTCTCAAAGTATCACCTATGAAGGGTGTTCAGAGGTTTGTCTTGCGTGGGAAGTTAGCAACCAGGTCCGTGGGTCCCTTTGAAATTATTCAACGGATTGGAAAAGTCGCATATAGACTTGCGCTTCCTCCACATCTTTCGGCAATACATGATGTTTTTCATGTATCAAATCCGAGAAAGTACACTGGGAATCCAGAGCATAAGATAAGTTATGATGATTTACATGTTGAGTTAGACTTGACATACCAAGAGATACCTGTGCGAATACTTGACAGGGATATCAAGAAGTTGAGAAACAAAGAGGTACCTCTAGTGTTGTGGCGTAACCAAGAGTTTGAAGAAGCCACGTGGGAACCTGAGGTCAAAATGAGAGAAAAATATCCATACTCATTTGAATGATAACACTATGTACTGTGTATATCTTTATTGTAATTGAAAGGATGTTCATTCTCTTTAAGGTTGTTATAGTCTCAATCATCTTTAAGGTTGTTATACCTGTATCTCTAGTCTCGAGGATGAGACTTCCTTTAAGGTTGTTATAATTGTAAAGCCATGAACTTGGAATCTCTCGGATCCTATATCATAAGATCCGACTCCTCATAAGAAAACCAACGGAATTTGTTTCGTGTGAATCGGACTTCGTTTCGATTTGTTATGATTTTCGGAAGAAAGAGAAGTAGGGATGTTTAAGACGTCATTAATCCATAATGACTGTCATTAAGACTAATTGAGCATGATTAAAGAAACTAACGACGGATTGAAAACTGCTAATGATCATTAGCAAACACTAATCAGTAGTTAGCAAAAGATAAGCGTAAGCCGTGAAAGTTAAATCACGATTAGTGAAAGTTAATCACGATTAGTGTTAATTAAGCATCATTAGCGAATCTAGAATCCTCTGTAATGTTCTAACTTAAGCCTTAAGTTTCGGATAAGGTTTGACCAAAACCATGGGCCGCTAATCGCGGTTAAGGGCTAAACCATGGTTTTCTAACCATGGTTAGTGGTTTTCTGGAGCCTATAAATACCCCCACCCATTCATTCTCTACGATTTCCACTACCACCACCACCCCAAGGGATAGGGTCGAGAGGTTAGGAGGAGGAGTAGGAGGCGAGGAAGGGGCACTAGAGAAGTGCTGTCGGGAGAACGAGGAGGAGGAATGTACGATCTTCTCTTAGTTGCTTTGTGTGCTAGGTTTTCTTTCCGATTCGCTTTCTGTTATGGTTCGAGGAGAAATCCATGTAACATCCTACTTAGGTGCGGACGACTATGCACGTCAGTGAACCCTGTGATTCGTCACACATTCACTCACCTATGACGCATGGTGTCTACCGATTATCCATAGATTATTGTTCTTTCTTTTCCGCATTTATAGTTATTTTGATGGAGAAATCCGTGTAATACCATACTTAGGTGCGGATGGCTGTGCACGTCAGTGAAACTTGTGATTCGTCACACATTCATTCACCTAAGACGCGTGGTGTCTACCGATTCTCCATTGCTTGCAGTTTAATTATATTCTTTCAGTTCCGCTGTTGTTTTCATCTTGATTGATTTTATAGAGGAAAATCTTTTCATTTTATTTTGAAATATATCCCGATATAAGGAGAAACTTTGCCGAATTTTTCCGAGAAATATGTCCCGATATAAGGGGAAACTCTGCCGAAATTCTCTAAGAAATATGTCCCGATATAAGGGGAAACTCTGCCAAAATTTTAAGAGAAAATATGTTCTTAGTGTTCTTTGTGTTCTTCGTGTTCTTCGTGTGTTCTTCGCATTCTTCGTGTTCTTTATTCGTTCTTCACATTC
This sequence comes from Ottelia alismoides, assembly GCA_037367405.1. Taxonomy (NCBI): domain Eukaryota; kingdom Viridiplantae; phylum Streptophyta; class Magnoliopsida; order Alismatales; family Hydrocharitaceae; genus Ottelia; species Ottelia alismoides. The sequence goes on along the minus strand of JAZKJV010003143.1, from coordinate 339,072 downwards.
TTGACACGTTCTTAGTGTTTTTGATACGAAAATGAAATTCGATCGTTTCAGGAGCCTTAAATCATTCTTTCTAAAAATGAAACACAATAAAGCACTACATACGCGAGAGAGAGCTCGATTAGATAACGAAATCTTTCCTTTTGCTGTTGGGTTTTCATATGAGATCGTTGAAATTCCTGAATTTATTTTTTTCGCTACGAAGAACCCTAATTTGGCTATCTTTAAGAAGGTATGCAAAGTTGCTTTGTGATTCCCATTAAAATAAGGTCTAAGTATCGTATGGATGCAGTGGTTTGGAAAGTTAGGGTTTGGAACTTAAAAAGAGCTTAAGTTGGGTATTTAAATATATGAATTAATATATGTGTAAGTCTATACTCGATAATTATGGTTACACTAATCTAAGGCTTAACAGAGGAATTACATCATGGGAAGTGATGTGTTTTGAGTTGGATCTTGAAAAGAGTCGTGAATCACGTTAAGGATGATTGGGAGTAGAAATACAGGTCAGGCATGCAACCTGTAGGTTTATCAGAAGGAACCCGTATTGCATTTCCCTATCTAGGTAGTACACGGTTGCCCTGTTATGATAAGTGCGCACAAAATGAATGATTTGAAACGCATGGTATCGGGAGCCAATATATCCAGGTTGAACGACGGGAGATGTGATCGTACCATGTGGAGGTACGGGTGGTTCAATAGCGGTTGGGTCACGATAACTTGTATTTAAAGCCGCTAGATTATGTGATTAAAGGTTAGCCTGAGGTTTTAAGCAACCGGGTCCTCGAGGACGGTGTGCTCCTTTGTGTTCCAGGCTAAGGGTTTGAAACTCTGATTGATAAAAGAAAAGGAAAATTGTCAGGATAGTATTGGAGGATTGGTTGAGGTGACGTGTGACATCATATGCTCACCAGATCAACGCAATCTCCAATCCCGAAGTATCTACAGCTTCGGAGTCTAAGAATAGTGGGGTTCCCCTGGACTAATCCATGATGTGGAATAGAAAGGAATATGAATAAATTAATGAGAAGGAATGAAGCTTTTTGTGATAACAAGTTTTAAAAAATAACCCATTGGTTTGCTTTTATCTTATCCGTTACTTAGTATTCGCTAATTTTCATCCTATGATTTATGGAAAACCCAATAGGTGTCGGCGAGCCATCGCAAGAACTTTAGCCATCCATTCAGCCATAGTAGGTTTACTCTATAAGGTAGTTAGTAATATTTCTGTGTATTTCCTTCCAGCTGATGTACATGTAAAGGGTTGTACTCGGACAATGGATCATGTAAACTTTATTTTGTGAATGGAAAAGTATTAAATACTTCTTTTGAGTATTTTTATTTGCAGTTTGTTTCTGAATGTTAGTTGTGATTGCTAGATAAATTATTGCCGAGTAACCAGATCCGGATATGGGAGGATCCGACGGCCCGGAATCGGGGTCGCGACATTATCCTTTTATTTCTTGCACTTTTTATGACATTTATGCCCCTGCGTTGTTTTCTTCATAACTTGAGCATCGTATGTCCAAATTGCATGATTTTAGTGTCGTTTTGTTCCTTGTTTCATCATCTCCTTCATGGCATGTTTAATTTTCTCATCTGACACAATTTTAAATGAAATAAATTTTTAATGTTAGATGATGTTCTTGCTCTACATGTCCTTGCTCTGAATTGATGACTACTCATATTTCAGTGCTCAATTCGACTTTGATTTCATACCCTAATCTATTGCTCAATTTAAGGGATTTGTAGGGTATATTTGTAATTAACTATTTGCATGTTTATTCCTTGTATTCATCTTTACATTACTCTCATGCATCACTCTAAAATTGCTTTGAAAAAGCAACTAAAAATACATGCATCATTCCTCTTGCCTTTTAGCGTGCATTTGCATGAAGACCTTAGAATGGAGAAATTATTCACACATGCTCTTAATTGAACAAAATTCGATAGATAAATTAATGTAGCTCATGTCCCTGTGTTCAACCTTGGTAGACTTGTCAAGTATAAATTTTTCATAACATTCGAAGGAGTGGTTTTTGTTGACCGAAATTCGTATCCTATACTACTACAATTTACGACTATTAAAGAGGCAAATGTTACGTTCATCAGAGCTCCACCGCCATCCATGGCTTCTGATAAGCATCTTGAGAGCTGCCTGGAAGCTCCGCGAAGCTGCTGGGTCGAAGGCGAAGGCATAAAAGCTCCAAGTGCGAGCTGCCGATGGATGTTCGTCGGAGGCGGAGCTGGTGAAGTGAGCTCTGCCCAAATTCCGGCTATTCAACTTAGGATCCTGCAAAAGGGGTTAGTCCAGAATAGCCTAAACATGTGTGAGTGGGTGAGGTGGAGTAGGGTCCCGTGGAGGTGATAAAGCGGGGGACCAGAGCTCCTTTTCCAGTGAGGCGAAGAAGGAGATGGGGTGGAGTGGAGTAGACTACAGAGAGAGGGAGAGGTTGCGTTGAAGGGTCAGCGAGGATGAGAATGATATAGGGAGGCTGGGCAGAGGTTAGTGGCCGGTGATTGGTGTGGTGTGCGGTGAGAAAAATCGGAGAAAAAGGAAAGAAAATAAGTAAAAAGTACCTGGCCGGAGCAGGTAGTTGGCGGAGGTGATGTCTTGGGCTGAGGCTCCTTGGGAGCCTCCGGTCATCACCCGACGAGGACAGCTAAGCCTCGGAGCTCAGTGGTGCATGAGGTGGCTGCAACACGACCATGGAGGCTGTGGGTCGACACCGGGGAGTTAAACCCATTATCGTCGCCATATCCACCTCCTCCTGTCACGAGGAGGGGAAGGCGGCTAGGGGGACAACCCTTGAATGGTGGACGGGGTGATCGGAGGCGGAGCGAGGGGCTTTATAGTGTGAGGTCGATGGCAGTTTTAGGTGATGGAGGCACGAGTTTGAATGGGTGTAGTAATGGTGTGGAGTTATGGAGGAGGGCACTGAAGGGTGCACGAGGAAGGCGGAGCTAAGGGCAATGTGGTGGTGGCATTATGGAGCGAGGAGGTGATAGGAAGAGGTAGGTAGAAATGGAAGGGGGTGTGATGGTTGTGAGGGTAATGACTGGGAAGGGAGCCAACGAGAGGTAGGAGATGAGTGCTTAACCGTTGGATCTTTTGATCCAACGGCTAGGATGGAAGCGTGGGCAAGGAGTAGAGATCAAATCGTGGGATATGATCCTACAACTGGGGTATAGGCGCCAAAGGGTGACCCAGATGGAGAGGTGAGCGTGATCGAATGGATGGGAGAAGATGGATGACGTGGAGAGATAAGAGGCATAGGATGAGAAGGTGATCAGGTGGCTGAGGTTTATGCGGTGAGATGTGGTTGGGATTTCATCAGGAGTGGTGATCGGACGGTGGTGGGCGATGCAGTCTTGGAGGGCGGAGATGAAGGCATTGGGGGAAGATCAAAAGGTGGGAATTGATGCCGGGTGGCATGATGAGGGGCAGCCATGTGGGCGGCCCAGAAGGCGCCACGTGGCTGCTTCAGAAAATTCAAAAGTATAAAACAAAGATAAATCTAAAAGAAATAGTTAGAGGTAAAATCAGGAAAAAAATTAAAACATGAAAGTTGTAGATCTCAATGAGATATACAAGTATCATGTTGGACAAAAAGTCAGAAGAGGTCATCTGTACAAAAAGTATTTTTGAGGGTATTTTTAAAGGGATAAAAATACAACCTTTTTGGTTTTGCTATTTTTTGTTTTTTTGTTTTTTAAAGGTCAGTACAATTACATACAATTAATTAACCTATTTTTTTTATGGATTTTTAATGATAAATAAAAACAAAGAATATGTTTGTAATTAAATGCAATAAATAGTTAGAATATAGGCAATTATACACAGTTATGTAAAATATAATACAAGACAATAGTCAGAATTTATTAGTGATTTTTATTGAATTATTTAAGCCAGGAGATTAATATGTTGGGTTTAACATGATGAATACGAGATTCACCAAACAATTGTATGTTTTTTTTGTAAAATCCATGGTTCATTCAAAAATTCGTCAGTTATTTGTAAATTTTGCATGGTTCTTTGTAGAATACAATTCATGTTAGTAACTAATGTGTGGTTCTTTGTAACGATTGTATGGTTCTTTGTAGAATAAAATTTGTATGGTTCTTTGTTAAAACATGGTAGTAATGCACATCAAATATGCAACCGAATATCCGCCATTTATTGCTAAATCGATAAGCAAAATACAAACCAAATATGTAAATTACACATCTAGAATGTGTAATGCACATCCAAAATGTATAATACACGTCAAATATACAAGATATGTAAAAAATTACAATGGTCATTCGCAGCCAATTAATATGTAAAAATACATATCAACTTCCGTTTGATCTGGAACTGAGCTATTGAGCCTCCTAGGACATCATCTGGAAGTCGAGAACAATTGCCCAAAGATCCGTGATCGTTGTCATAGCTCGTAGACCGAGAACCACCGCTCGAAGAGGAATCACCTGGAGCACATCACCTGATCATGCATACTTGAGACCACCGCATCTCGAAGCGTTGAAGCTTCAATCATCGTTGCCTTCGTATCATCTGGACAATCAGATGCGGTCTTGTTCGGAGAAGAAGAAGCCATTGACATAACATAACGCCGCTTGCCTCCTTGCACTCGACATCAGATCCGATCCACCTGACCGTCTGGAGGAGGAACCACCGCCCCAGGTCGAGCATCGCCTCTCGTCCCGATCGCCCATCGCCATTGGAGAAGACACCTCCACCACCCCTTTTTTGTGCGAGATTTTGAAATTGAAAGGAAAGATTAGGAGAGAGATTAATGAGGAGATATTTTAGGTGGTTACATAATATATTTAGATAATGTATAATGACCAAAATAGGTTTTTTGTTAATTAAATATTATTACTAACATACCTTTTAGAATAACCGTCGGATCAATTATAGATGCATGTGATCAATGTCCTTCCTTAAGGATGGAAGGACCAAGTCCCATTGGAAAGATATCATATATATATAGATAGATAGATAGATATAGACACACATACTCTCTTTACAACATGTTCCATGTACCTATCTTCATGGATCATGCATAAACATTATTAAAATTTTCTTCAGATATGTAGCCTTATGCAGTTAATTTGTTTTCTTTAAACATTAAGCTTCGTATATTCCTGCAAATTCTACTGTTTGATTCCCATCTTTGTCTCTCTTACACGAGCATACCAAAGTAATGCACATGTCAAATCTTCTAAAAAAATTACAATGTATATTAATGCTTAAACCATTTTTCCTTCATATTAATTGTTCAGATAAATGATGTTGTGCTTACACGATTTCTTTCTGCAAAATATATGTGTTTTATATGCAAATAGTTTCCTGCTATTATATTTTCCACATATATTTGTGTATATGTATATATATTTATCTGTGCAGATTTTTCATTCATTTTCATAGAGATTTTTTTTGGCATTTTCCCTTTTTTTATTCCTTAGCAAGTCCATGTAATTTGTCTATATGTAATTAACTTTGCGGATTGCCGTTTACCTGCACTTACATTAAAGTTTTATTGTCTTATATAAAGTTTAGCATGTGATGCCTTATTTTGTTTACATCTGCAAGCTTATGTCTACAACTTTGTAAGTTCTACCCAGGGCAATGATTCAAATTTTGTTAGAGAAACAAACACACTAGAGGAAATTTACCCATCGAACTGTAGATGCTATCTAGAAGACTTTTAAAGGAACCAAATAACGGATTTTTGATGTCTACGTAAGCTTGGATGTAGAAAAAAATCTATAAGTACAAGCATATATATGTACGCCTTCTAATTTATAAATTTTAGACTTCACATTAATCTAAATTTTCCTATTTCATCCCATTATTTTTTCCATACAATTGTTTCATACTATTTGTAGTGTAAATATGTATTACTTACGCTATAATAATTTCATGTATATTCCATTTCAATGTAAAACAAGTACACCCAGTATCTTCTTAACAAAATATTTTATTATTTATGTTTTCCATTAACTTTATTACTATTATGTAAACTTTAAAAGCTGGTTAACCATAGATGGTCGGTCAATTAACAAAAACATTGTATTTCGGGTACATCGTTAGGGATTTAATTGCTCTTTCTGGTAGCTATCCTTAATTCTCGCATCTCTTACATATTTTTGGTACCATGTCAAAAACTTATGGCTTGAAAATTTTACAACTTTTGCAATAAGTAATTTTCTTACCTATAGGTAGTATATATGGGTAAAATGGGGATGTCCCTTATGGGGAGCTAACTTGGCTCTCTCCGTCCCATTTTTCCCTTTTTTTAAGAAATGAATCTTGAAAATTTATTACTATATATCTATATTATGACATTCAAGTTTCGTGCGAAACAGAGACTTCTATAACATCCATCTAGAAGGGGTCGATTTCAATAATTCTGTGAATACTTTCTTTTTTCCTTAAAAAAGAGGTCGTCGAGAAAGCTTTCAGCTACTGTACAACATAGTGTAATAACCAATACTTTGTTGCTATTTATATACATTGGTTGTGAAATACTACCATGATATACTTATCTTATACTTCATCAAATTGGTTCTATCTTTTTAAAAATTCAATCTTATATTTACTTATTTAGATTAGATGACATGTGATCATGTATTGTGGTCTACTATTCCCTCAAGATCTTATATTGACTTGGATATTCCTGAGATCAATAACATTGTTCAAAGGTATAACTTATGTATATAATGTAATTTCTTTTGTTATATCTGGCTTCGCAATAATCCTCGATTTTTTTAAAAGTCTATTATTCAAGAATATTTCAGAGTTGAACCACAATCTACACCATCAACATCTGAAAGCAGCTCCAACGATATGCATTAACTAAAAAATATATGCAAGAAATTTCTGCTGATACAAACTGTAGGTTTCCTCTTTTTTCGCATATTCATTATTCTACCATTAAGAAGAGTTAATTAATGATTTATTAATATTTAAATTATTTACTATTCAGGTGAGCAGCAGATTCATGCCATGAGATCTTCACATCGAAAGAATTACTGTTAGATGTTAACTGTTGTCTCCCTTTATTCTGTTAAACTAAATCTTGAAATATGTAGAATTATGTTATTATGTTGTTCCAGCATACTTGCTGTATTTTTATTTTCTGGACTTTTAAATTTCAACAAACAAATTCTTTTCTTTAAACTTCACGTCAATTCCATGCAGGTTTTTTTTTTCTTTACCAAAAAAACCTGCATCGAATTGACGTGAAGTGGAAGTAGAACTCGAACTGTATTCCACCTCCCAACTCGCGCATCAAACCTCGTTCCGAAGTGGACCCAACCACGAGGAACAAGCCCGTCAGTCGACGTCCACGTCACTACCCACAAATCCAACGGCTCCGACTCCATCTTATTGCAGATCTCAAGCCCCCTACTGTTTCCGCACCGACGGTGGCCCCACCTTTCATCTCCTCCTCCTCTCGTCTTCCCTCTCCCCTCCGATCACACTCGCCCCCTCTCCGCAAAACCCTATGAAACCCTAACTTTAAACCTAAATCCCCCGCTCCGCTGGAGATCCGCCCTCCAAGATCCCACCTTTCCCCGTCCAATGGCCCTCAAATCCGACCCTCCGGCCGCATCCACAGCGGCGCCGCCCCTCTCCGCCCTCTTCCGCCTCACGAAGCTCAAAACCAAGCAGCAGGAACTCCTTCTCCGCGCCTCCGTTCTATGCCTTGTCTACGTCCTCGCCTTCGCCGTCCGCCTCTTCAGCGTCCTCCGCTACGAGTCTATGATCCACGAGTTCGATCCCTACTTCAACTACCGCACAACCCTCTTCCTCTCCCGCCACGGCTTCCTCGAGTTCTGGAACTGGTTCGACCCCGAGAGCTGGTATCCCCTCGGCCGTATCATCGGTGGCACCCTTTACCCTGGTCTCATGGTCACCGCTGCCGCGATCCATGCAATTCTCCGATTTTTACGATTTTTTGTGCATATACGTGAGGTCTGCGTGCTCACAGCGCCTTTCTTCGCATCGAACACCACCATTGTCGCTTACTTCTTCGGTAAGGAGGTGTGGGACTCTGGTGCGGGCCTCATTGCCGCTGCACTCATTGCGATATGCCCTGGGTATATATCACGGTCCGTGGCTGGCTCGTATGATAACGAGGGTGTCGCCATATTCGCGCTGCTGCTGACATTTTACATGTTTGTTAAGGCTGTGAATACGGGATCATTAGCATGGGCGCTTGCATCAGCATTCGGGTACTTCTACATGGTGTCAGCCTGGGGTGGTTATGTGTTCATAATCAACTTGGTTCCTTTGTATGTGCTGGTGCTGCTGGTGACTGGGAGGTACTCGTTGAGATTGTACGTGGCTTATAATTGTATGTATATACTTGGGATGTTATTGGCAATGCAGATCAGGTTTGTCGGGTTCCAGCACGTTCAGTCCGGTGAGCACATGGCTGCTATGGGAGTGTTCTTCTTGATGCAGGTAATGGTGTTTGAATCGCTTGGTTGTTTTATTATCCATGTCAATGTGACGTGGTACTGATTAGAAACATTCTCCAATGAAGATGGTTGCTGCAATTGTTGAAGCGTGTGATGTGATAGTGGATACTGTTGTAGTAGTTCCTCGTGATTTGTTACTGTTAAGTAGGTTATTTAAATCGAATTGCATACTAATGGATGCAGGTATTTTTCTATTTTAGTTATTGGCAAGTAGGTTATATAAATCGAATTGCATACTGATGGATGCATGCATTTTTATATTTTAGTTACTGTTAAGTAGGTCATTTGCCTCGAATTAAAATGTTGTAATTCGTAACTGACTGTTAGAATGCACCTTAGTGTATTTTTACAATAATTCTATATAAGAATATCTATCATCCGTATGAGTTGAAAAGCTAAGCTATGTAAGATGGGCACTTTTTAGAACCCCTTGCATTATTCTCTACGGTCATGTTTATTACACTATTCATGCTCATTTATTTAAACTTTTTCAGGTATTTTATTTCTTAGATTGGGTGAAGCACTTGCTTGGTGATGCTAAGATGTTCCAAGACTTTCTAAAGATCACTGTGACATGTGCTGCAAGTATTGGTGCACTTGCTCTTGGTTTGGGAACAGCTTCTGGCTACATCTCCCCATGGGCTGGAAGGTTCTACTCTCTACTTGATCCGACGTATGCGAAGGATCACATTCCTATTATCGCCTCTGTTTCTGAGCATCAGCCAACAGCATGGTCCTCTTTTATGTTTGATTTCCATATCCTTCTCTTTCTTTTCCCAGCTGGATTGTATTTCTGTTTTAAGAGGCTTTCAGATGGCACAATATTCTTAGTGATGTATGGGCTTACGAGTATGTATTTTGCGGGCGTGATGGTTCGGTTGATTCTTGTAGCAACACCTGCTCTCTGCCTTATCAGTGCCATTGCAATATCTGCCACTATAAAAAACCTAACCTTGTTAATTCGGGCAAAAGGCAAGCCTGGCCAAGTTGGTTCTAGCCTCGGAAAAGGAAGCTCTAAATCAGCTGCCAAGGTAATAAGGTTAATCTTCTCTGTATATGCCCTTATAAGATGCTGGTTCAATGTTCCGAGCCAGCTCCTATTTTTCTGTATTATCAATATATTTTCTAAGTAAGGAAAACAACACATCAAGTATTTTATGCCTATAATAAAAATCATCTTCTGATTGTGCCCTTTTACAGGCAACTGTAGATCAGTCCTTACCTTTCCAGAAGAATGTAGCTACTGCTCTACTTCTTGGAGCTTTCTATCTTCTTAGCAGATATGCTATTCATTGCACATGGGTTACTTCTGAAGCATATTCCTCGCCTTCAATTGTCTTGGCTGCAAGAGGAGCACATGGTGGTAGGGTTATCTTTGATGACTACCGTGAGGCATACTTCTGGCTTCGTCAAAATACTCCTCCAGATGCTAAAGTGATGTCTTGGTGGGACTATGGGTATCAGATTACTTCAATGGGAAACAGGACAGTAATTGTGGACAATAATACGTGGAATAATACCCACATTGCTACAGTTGGACGTGCAATGTCATCGTATGAAGATGAGGCATATGAGATAATGCTTTCTCTGGATGTAGATTATGTTCTTGTTGTATTTGGTGGTGTTACCGGCTATTCCTCCGACGATATCAACAAGTAAGATTTCTTTAAATCTTAAAATAAAAAAATCATAGAAAAACTTGAACATGTTCTCTGATAAAGAATGTTAATATAGCATCGCATTATCATACTCATGTTTTTAATTTTCAAGTTGCCTTTAGAAAATGAGTAATTTTCTCTTATTATCATAGTAAGCTTTAAAAAAGCACAAGGCGGTCCGAGGCATTTTCCCAAAATGTGAGGCGAGGCGTAAACCTCGATGCGGTTGAGGCATAAGTTTCATTTTTTTGGAAAGAACAACTAAAACTAAAGCAAAATATACTGGAATAGATAACAACACAAACTATTGCAACATATTGCCCAAAAGTTCAATACAAGTACAAACTACAACTATGATTGTTCAAAGCTCAAATACAATTACGAAATTAGAAAAGAAAATAAAAAGCATGAAATAAAGTTCAACATAAGAATAAATCTAATGCAACATATTGTCCATCACATTTATGCGATCCATCAAAAATCACTAATCATTGACATTGATTCAACGAATCAACATCAATCGTCTCGCTCTTCAGCATTATTGTCGCCCCCATCATCATCACTACTGCTACTAATAGGATCCTCATCAAAATCATCCATATAATTTAAATACACATCTTCACCAGCCTCATCATCGATTCCATCCTCAGAATTGCAGAACTCCTCTTCCTCAACATCAATTAGAGTTTTTCCTTTACCTAATCAAGAAAGTAATATGCATAGTTATTATTTGAAAGTTGATTGCAACAAAGCATCGAACATTCTTTTAATTTGTATTGCACCTTTGTCATGTTTTTTTTTCCTTTTTTTACATCGAGCAACTTGAGCTCCTTCACTTTCTTCCTCAAGAGGATTATCCTCAAGGGATATGTTTGCATCAAGACCTGACAGGATTCGACATCTCGAGCTTCCGAAATCCATTCATCATCAGAGTCAATGTCTTCCAAACATAAAGGATCTTCTATTATTTTCTTTCTTGATTCCCTATATTTCAATTTGAGACTGAACATGATGTAAACCAAATCCTTGAGCTTTGCTCGTGTAAGGCGATTTCTTCTCATTGTATGGACCTATATATAAATACGTAAGGTTTAAGCGTTTAACATGAAACAAAAACACTATCATAAAAATATATAATGCTTTAACTACTTGATTGAACGAGCTCTAATTACGTTCACACCCAGAAGCACTACACGTCAAGCTCAATACCCTAGTAGCAAATGCTACTAATTCAGGTGCCTCATATCCAAACAACATCCACCAATCCGCTGATAATCGTCAACATATTTTAGTAATGATGTTAAAGTATATGGAAAAATCTTTAAATTTATTTACAATACTCACCGGGACTTCTTGTTTTCCTTGAATTGACTGCATTTGCCCATCCAAAAAATCCTCTAGCATGCATAAAAGAATTAAGTTGCGAATATGCTTTTACCCTCATAGCTTGATCAATGATTCTTTCCATGCACGAAACGCAATCCCATTTTGACCTCTAAGTGATTAGAGAATGTCGGTTCATAATGAAAACATGGATTGAGGAAATAAGCAACATGTAAAGGCATGTGTAGTTGACCATCCCAACGACTATCAACAATATCCCAAATAATCTTGTATTTGGGCTCGTCGTTTTATAGATTTCGAGCTATCTCTTCTTAGGATTTGTCCATTGCTTCATAAATAAAACCCCATCATTGGATATTTTTTAGAATCCACTAATCTCAAAATAGTGACCATATGCAACATCATGCCAAAAAGACTTGCTCTTCAGAACTATGTTCAACACACTTTGCCCGAAGGTTCGCTTCACATAAGAACCGTTCTTCCATGCTCTTGAAGTGAAGAAGGATTCAAGTGAATTCTTGGCTCTAATCAAGCTTTGCAATGTAAGAGTGCAGTGACAAATCGAGTAACAATAGGTTTCACCAAATCACAAGCTGTAAATTTTCTCACCATCACTAAAATCCAAGTACGAGCATACACAAAATTAATTATGTTCTTCGTTTTTTTGAATACTGATGCATGAAGAGGTAATTTGAAAATATCATCCAACATCAAAATCTATGCAATGCACTGCACAAGGTGTCCAATAAAGATTCTTCCTTTTTTCCATCAACATTTGCCCATCTGCTTTATAAGCCGATGCATTATCTTATCACTTGGACACCATTCTTCTCTCCAACCCCCCTCATTTACTTCATCCGACACTTTAAAAAGTATCGTGACATTTTAAACTTGATCTGATGCATCAATTGACTTCAAGAAGTAAGTGCCTTTGGGATTATTCACCAAAAAATTAATCAATATGCATCCTTTCATGTCAGCCAATCGTCAGACATGATACTACAATCGGTGGCAATCCAAGAAGCCTTTGCCTCATTAACAAAAGTGGTTATGGCATGCTTCTCTTCTTTCAAAATTCAAGATCGTAGTTCATGCATGGTCGGTGGTTTGAAACCCCTTCCATACCCACATACATCGGTTATCATCCTTAGATAGGAAGGACTATTGGCTATGTTGAATGGCAGTGAATTCTAAAAAAAACTCCCAATGCTCTTGCAAATCCCCCTTCTCTCATCTTTTTTCCAGCTTGCATTCAAAGTGAGTTGTTGTGTGGGAGGATCTGAAGTACCCGCACCCCTACCTCATTGTGCAGTAAAAAAATCCATCGGTCCTCGAGCTTGCTTGACACTGCTAGAATATGTCAATGCTCTTTGTGAAGGTTGATTTTCATTACCTCCCGATGGCCCTTGCATCCCTTCTTGACAAACATCTTTTATTTCTTCAAATCTTCTTCTCTTCTCATTACTCCTGCTTTCCATTAACATCTTCATCTCTTGTTGAACCTCAACGGGAATGCTTGGACACGCTCTCGCATTCTTGCGTGTCTTTGCAAGATGGTCTTTTAGTTGCTTCACCCCACCGGTGATCTTCATCAAACAAAAATTACATTCATTATATACATAGCTTTTCCCTTTGTGTATTGCTCGTCCATTTCAAGTTCTCAGTAATATTTCCATCCAGGATCTGATCGCCCTCCCTCACTATGGTCTTTCTTTCCCATATCTACAAGTCATACAATAACATACGTACATAATTACATTACAAGAGAAACACACTTGTAATATTTCACCGTGGATTAGAATTTAACCCAAAAAAGTAGGAAAACTCACAAAGAAGACCACATCAAAAAATACTCGAAAAACATATCAAGGAAAACATCAAAAAACTAATAAAAACTATAAAAAAATAAAAAATACATGCTTTGGAGGCAGCGACGCTTCTCGACGATGCTTGCGGATGGTTCTGGTCACTGAAAAAGGAGCAGGCGGTGGCTCTCCGGATTCCGGCTGGGTGACACCGCCCTAAGTTCCTCGGCAGAGCTCCTCTACTTGAGGGGTTTCTTTCTGTTCCAACAGAAAGAAACCCTCCAGTTTCTCTGTTTTGGGGAATAAGAGGGGCCACATGCTTTGCACGCGACGGAAAAATTTTAAAAAGGGACTCTAGTGATGCTTTCGTCTCTGCCTCGCCTCGAGCGCCTAACGCCTCAGGCGAAGTTGAGATGTATGCCCCACTGACCGGACTTGGCATGCACCTCGGGGCGCTTTTGGCATGCCTTGCCTCGAGAGATGTATGAGGCATACACCTTACGCCTCGAGGCATCGTTTTTTAAAACCATGATCATAGGCATTATTGGCAACTTTTACTTTTCGAAAAAAAAGCTTTGTTGACAAATGCCGCATTCTTATTATCGAAAGATGATGCATTTCGAAATAAAAAATCAACAAATATCTGTATCTGAATCTGAATTTCAGGTTTCTTTGGATGGTGCGTATTGGAGGAGGGGTCTTTCCTATCATCAAAGAACCTGATTATCTTGTGAATGGAGAGTATCGTGTTGACAAAGGGGCGGCACCAAAAATGTTAAACTGTCTCATGTAAGATTTTTTTAACCTGAATAATGAGTACACATTTTTATAGTCCTGGCGAACATCTCACATGTTGGTATATATGTTCATTGTGGTTTGAGCTCTGATATGGACAATTGGATTTAAAGATTCATTGCGGTTTATGTTCTTGCTTGCGAATGTGTATTTAAGGTTCAGTTTACTGAAATCATACTTTCAAGACCAAAAACATTGAATTGCCTCACACACGATCTTTTACCTGAGTATTGAGTAAAAAAATGATGTGGTGAACATCTCATAGTTTAACATATTTTCAAATTAGAATATGAATTTCATTCGTTTTTATTCCAACTTGAACAAATGAATGCAGTTCCAACTTGGGTATGCGAGATTATTTTTTTGAAAAGTATGAAGGTGATCACCCATTGAAGGTGCCCACTTAGCCTGAAATTTTATTTATCAGGAAGTAGGAGAAATACAACCATGGCACCTACACTTATCAGAGACATCACCACAAGATACCTCTGTGTTATTTCAGATCTCCTTGGTGAACTCGCACCTGAAAAAAGATGGGCAAGTGACCCCCCCCTCCCTCCCCCCCCTCCATGTCAGAGACATCACCACAAGATACCTCTGTGTTATTTCAGATCTCCTTGGTGAACTCGCACCTGAAAAAAGATGGGCAAGTGACCCCCCCCCCCCCCCCCCCTCCGACAAACCAGGCACCCCACCTTCATGGATGGGATAAAGCGTGCTCAGAAAACACTAAACTACGTGTCCAGCAGATGAGATGAAAAATCTAGGTTGTTCATGTGGTCTCTTTATGTGATGGTTGGCTTACATATGGTTAGATGTGCCCCGAAATTTGAAAGTACTAGGATAAAAATAGAAAGATAAGATCAAAGGATTCGATACTGAAAGAAAGCAAATGTATTTAAGCTTTTGAAAGTGAAATCGAGCTTTTGTTGTAGCTTTCATTTTTGTGAAACTTTCACAATTGAACTCCTGTGTAACTTGTGCTTAGATGTTCCCGCAGAAAGTAGCAGGTCAAAAATAGCAAAGTAAGACTAAAGGATTTGATACTGAAAGCAACTGAATTTGAACAGTTGAAAGTGAAATTTGAGTTTTTGTTGTGGCTGTCAGTTTTGCAAAAAGTTTCACAATTGTGCTCTTATCCGGCTAGTTTTTAATGTCAGCCTTGCCAACCCAGAATTTTGTGTATTCTATTATTTGCTATGTGGAGGTATGTTTTACCACTTTCACTAGCCATATTCTAATCATATCTACTTGACGATGGGCAGGTACAAGCTTTGCTATTATCGCTTTGGACAGTTGTCGACAGAGTATGGAAAACCACCAGGGTAATTTATCTTCTTTGTGTGCTTCTGCAACCAATTTTTTCTTAGAATGCTTGCTCTTTTAAGAAGATGCATATTTCTGTAAAAAATGTTTTGAACTTGCACCAAGTCACCTTTTGCATGATTATTCATATGCATTAAAGTTTAATATATGCCAACTGTTAGTAGTTGAGTACATTCTAACAGTTTCAAGTGTAAGATACAATGGTGTGAGCATTAGATTTTCAGGATTTGTACATTTGTGCCCCTGTGAGGATATGCAAATATACTTATGCCCTTACTTTTTTTAATATGTTCTTCCACTGTTAACAATTAGGCTTCTATTTTTAGTTTGACCGTCTATTATATGGACCAACCCATGATTTGTTCAAATCAAAGTCTGGTTAAAACATATTTTATAACATTTGCGTGCCTCCTCTTTTTCATAATCTTCGTCTTCCTTCATCCTGCTAGCGATGTTGAGTCGTTGTGATTCGATGACAGAGGAACCTCACGTGGAGCATATGGAGGAAGGGAGGGGTAGCGAGGGAGAGGTCGATGGGGAGGGGCTTTGGGTGCAATCAAAAGGAAGCGAGCTTGTCACCACCACTCTATCTCCAAAGAGTTGTCGACTTTGTTCTCCATCATCACCTTCCAGAACTTATGGCATCCAACTTGTTGTGCTGCCACCTTCCACCTCTTCATCGTAAGGTGAAATGGCGAAGACGGGGGAGGAGGGGGGGGGGCAAAGAGCTCGAGAGGTGGGGTTATGGAGTGGATGGGGATGCGGGGTGAAGGGGCAGGGGTTGGGCTGCTGGTGTCGGAGGGGGTGGCGGAGGACTTGGGGTATTGGGACTGTGGGCGATGATGCGAAGCAGAGTGCCTTTGGGCGGATGCGGCAAGGATCTTCAAGGGAGGGGGAGGATGAGGTAATGGTAGGTCTAAGGAGGAAGAGGAGGAATGAGATAAAAAATTACACATGTATCCTTCTCCTTTCTTTCAAATTATACTCGTGCTCATAAGTTAACATCCATTTTGGAGAGGAATGGATAGTAACTAATTCTAAGCGTATAACTGTTAACGGCCCGAGAAGATAGGGACATACATGTATTTGCAGAAACTCGGAGGGCACACATGTTAAAATCCCTAGATTTTTTTCTCAGGAAAGATTTGCCAGGTTACATAACTTTGTGTAAGATAGAAGCATTTATCTATGTCAGAGGTGAATAACTGATTATAATTCGAGGTTGAAACGATTTTGACGCAGATAATTTATTGATGTGACTAGCTTTTGCTCTCGTTGTTGCACAAGAGCGTCAATGAATGTCATCTCTTATAGAATCATTTTAAAAGCACATAATGTACCTTAAGTTGGGCTTGCACTGGCTTTCATGGAGAATCTCCTTTGAGGCTATCGTGCCTGGTACATAAATGCGACCACAATTCATTGGAATATGCAAAAAAAAAAGAAAATCTTTTTGCCTCACTCCACTATCTAATATTTGTTATCCTTTATGTCAATTTAATGAGTAACAGAAACACTATCCTTTGTTTTATCATGGAGGGTTACAGTCCTGAAGGCCTAAAAAAATCATGAGGCAATTTCCATGTCATCAAGACAATGTGTAAGCCTTGAGGTTGTCGAGACGCAAGCCTCACTTTTTCAAATAAAATAGTCAAATCCAAGATATTTGTGTTAATACAAGTTGCCAAATTTTTTAAAGTAATTCTGATATTAGGGTAGTAATCTCTATCATAACAAAGAAAACTTGCGTCATGAGCCACTCTTGGAGTTTACCATCTGGGTAAAGGGACAGAACAACAAAAAATAGTAACTGTGAGTTGCATGACACATTCAGTCCATCACTTCACAGTTTCAAACATAAAAAAGATTGTAACAGTGTCCGATGCTCCAGTGTATTAGTAGGTATACAACAATGAAGTCTTCTACTGCAACTCATCGACAAAATGTGCTTTCATGGTTTAGTCCCCTTTAAGCAAAATGCCATAGAAACCAATTGGAGATCTCACCTTTCCGCAATCAGCATAACAGGTCCTCAACCATTCAGCCAGTATTTGTTATCTTCAGTTTTTGAACAAAGAAGTTAATCTCCAGCATTCAGCATCAAAACTGATCCTCGATATATTATAAATAACCTGCAGTAGGAGGTTATCCTCGATATGCTCTAAATAATCTGCAATAGAATGTTTTCTTTTTTGAAGAAACATGAGAAGGTTAATGTTTTCTTTTTTGAAGAAACATGAGAAGATTTTCTTTTGAGCATAGTTAAACCTATTTGTCAACAATATATCGGCAGCTTCTAATAATTAGGTGAGTCAAACTCCAATGCAATTTTAATGCCAAAATTTGTATGAAAATTTTTAATTGTTGGTACAAACTGCCTAAGGCATTTGATGTACCATTATTTTCCTGTCAAACTATACCTAGATTAAATGAACAACATTTTAGCAAAGCCTTTTCCCACATTAAGTAGGGTCGTCTACATGGATTCTGTCTTTATTCATATCTATCTTGGGTCATTCTCGGACTTAGATCCAAAAAGCAAAGATCCCTTCATATAGTCTCATTCCAACACTTCTTGGCCCCTCCTCGTCCTCTTTTAGCCGGCTCAACATCCCAAAACTCGCATCTCTTAACTGGTGCAAACTGACCTTTGCAAATGGTCAAACCATCTCAAGCAGTTTTCTCGCATCTTATCCTTGACCAGAGCTACACCAACTTTCCTTCTTATTGCATCATTTCGAATCCGATCTTTACATGTGTGTCTACACATCCACCTTAACATTTTCATTTCTGCTACTGCCATTCTCTACATATGTCTATGGTTCACATGCCAATATTCAGATCCATATAGCATAATATGTCTTACGGCTGTTTTGTAAAACTTTCTTTTGATTTTCAAAGAAATTTTCTTATCACAGGGAATAGTAGAGGCTCCTCTCCACTTTAGCCAACCTACATTTATTCTATTAGTAACATCTCCATTAATTTCCTCATCATGTTGCAAAATAGATCTCACATATCTAAGAGAATCTCTCTTTTGAATGTTATCATCCCTAATCTTCATCTCGATTCCTTCACCATTGCTTCCATCAAAAGTGCACTTCATATATTTAGTTTTAGCTCTACTTATACGAAATCATTTAGTCCCTAATGCATGTCTCCACACTATACCTAGATTAGATGAGCAAATATAATTCAGGGGCTTCGGTGATGTCTTGCAGGGGATTGAACCAAATGGGAATCAAAGAAATCCACTTAGGTACCGGAATCAAATGGTACGGATAAACATACGGATTTATGGGTTGATGAAAGGGGAACTGTAACACGCTATAACTTTTGTTTTAAATAAACTCTGAATGGATATTAGATTAAGCAAACATATTAAATAAAACAGTCACACCTTAAATTCGGGAAGGGAGGATTGCGGGGGTTGTATCTGGATGTGGATTGAAGCAGCCGTGACTGTGGTTGTCAGCAGTGGCTCGATAACGCTCTTGGCGGTGGTGTTTGGTGCGGAATGTGGTGCTGAGCTGTTTGCGGTTTGGCAGGGCGATAAAGCCGTATGGGCCTTGGTGGCCAGAGGAGGATATTGTGGAGCGTAGATGAATTCTGGCGGAGTTGGGAAATGAGTTGCTGCTATCGTTGGGGTTTAAGGGAAGGGGGTGGGGGGATTGATAGGGAGAACATGGAAGTGGGGACGAAGGGGAAAATGACAAGAGAAATGGAATGGGAGAGAGAATTAATGGAGATGAAAGGAGGGAAACAATGGAGGTTGTCTATGGTGGAGTGATTTAGAAATGGAGAGGAGGAGAGAACGAGTGGGGAGGGAATTTGGTTGGAGGGGAATTAATTTAAGGCTCGGGAGGAAAGAACCTTAAAGAAGAGGGAGAGCCGGTGGAATTTAGCACTCAATACTTCACTGTTTTCAACATAAATTGGTTCCCCTTTATTTATAGGGGAAGATACATGCCTCTTCAAATGAATAAACGAAAAAACAAATGGCATCCTTCGGGAATGGATGCTTCCACAAGAGTCATCATGGCATTTTACATTTTAACCGAAAATAAAAAATATTAATAATAAGTCCTCTTATCAATTGGGCTGCATCATTGGCTCAATGACTCCTTGCTCTCATGTCAGCCTGGTTTCATCATTTTTAGTACGAGGTCCTGTTTTTAATTGGTTGATGCTTAATCATATCAGGAAAAAGAGACATGGTGTTCTAGGACTTGTGTGTTTTTCCAGCTCCAGCAAATCTTCATCTCGAAACGTGTCAGATCCATGTTTTATACATCTCTTCATCATGAAACCTTTATTTATTATGCACTCATCAATATGATGTATGTACTGTGCACTTCAAAAAAAAATCGAAGTAATTGCTTCAAAACCATATTGGCTCGTACAACTTCTTGAAATCAGTCTAATTTCTGCGAAATGATTATCACTTGTAAATTATGTAGTCTGTTAAAAAAACACAGCACCAGCTAGAATTTCCAGAACAACAATAAAGCATTTTTCCACATTAAGTAGGATTGGTTACATGGATTCTTTGCCTCCATTCAGATCTATCTTGGGTCAATCTCGGACTTAGATCCAAAATACTAAGACCCCTTCATATAATCTTAGATCCAAAAAACTAAGTTCCATTCGTATAATCTCATTCCAACACTTCTTGGGCCTCAAAAAAACACTTCTTGGGCCATCCTCGCCCTCTCTTAGCTGGCTCAACATCCCAAAACTCGCATTTCCTAACTGGTGCATCGGCTGGCCTCATTTGCAAATGGTCAAACCACCTTAAGCGGATTTATCGCATCTTATCCTCGATCGGAGCTACACCAACTTTCCTTCTGATTGCGTCATTGCGAATCCGATCTTTACGTGTGTGTCAACACATCCACCTTAGCATTTTCATTTCTGCTACTGTCATTCTCTGGACATGTCTATGGTTCACAGGCCAACATTCAAATCCATAGAGCATATCATGTCTTACGAATGCCCCGTAAAACTTTCCTTTGATTTTTAAAAGAATTTTCTTATCACAAAGAACATTAGACGCTCATCTCTACTTCAGACGATTTGCATTTATTCTATTAGTAACATCTCCATCAATTTCCTTTTTTTTTTTTGAAAACTCTCCAATTTCCTTATCATGTTGCAAAATAGATCCCAAATATTAAAGGTAATCTCTCTTCCGAATGTTATCGTCGCCAATCTTCACCTCGATTCCTTCACCTATGCTTCCATCAAAAGTACACTCCATATATTTAGTCTTCGCCCTACTTATACAAAATTCTTTAGTCTCCAATGCACGTCTCCAGACCTCAAGCTTCTTATTTACTCAATCTCTAGTCTCATCAATCAACAAATATCATCATCGAATAACATACATTGGGGTATCTCATCCTGAATGTGACTTGTCAACCCATCCATAATCAAAGTAAAAAGGAATGGGCTCAAAGCTGAACCTTGATGCAGACTAATGTTGATGTCAAAATAATCAGTCTTCCCAGACTGGATCCTTACACAAGATGAAACCCTGTAATACATATCCTTTATGAGGTTAATGTATATGACATGTACTTGTCTCTTCTTCAAAACTCTACACAAATCTCCCGTGGGATAGAACCATTAGCCTTCCTCAAATCAATAAAAAACATATGAAGGCTCTTCCAGTGTTGCAATAGTCGGCCGACTAGGCCGACTATTCGGTCCGACTATGAGGTGCGAGGGGGTCTCCAACTGAATAACCTCTAATCGGCCAATAGTCGGCCTAACTAAATAGTCGGTCCGATTATTCGGCCGACTGGCCGACTATTCAGCCGACTGGTACTTAAATGCTGGATTTTTTTATTTTTTAATTCTCAAGAGTTACCATTTGTCATGATATTACCAAAAATATCAAAGCTTTGTATATGTATGTTGTTAATGGATACCTTTTTGTTGGATTCTTATTGATTGATGATAATATATGTATAAATATATAAAAATATATATGTATTAAGAATCATTTTATATTAAAAATAGTTAAAAAAATACAAAATCCGAATAATTCCGAATAGTAGCCCGAATACCGATTATTCTCTATTCAACGACCCCTCCGACTGAATACCAAATACCGTCTTCTGCAACACTGGGTTCTTCCTTTTAGCTCTATAAATCTCCATCGTTCTCCTAAGCAAGTGGACGGCTTTAATAGTTGAGCGATCTGGCATGAATCTGAATTGTCTTTCTTTTACTTTGGAAATTTGCCTCAACCTTCTTTCGATCACATGTTACCGAGTTTTCATAGTATGACTCATCAGCTTGACACCTCTGTAAATTGAACAATTTTGATTGTCTCCTTTATTCTTATGAAGATGCACCATGACGCTTCTCTTCCAATCTTCGAGCATTTGCTTGTCTCGCCAAATAACATTGAATAAATTTGTCAGCCAAGCCAAAGTACGTTCACCTAAAACTCTCCATCATGACCTACACCTTTCCCGGGTGTCATAACCTTCAAAGCTTCATCTACTTCCTTTGTATTCATCTAAAGCTTGTATGATAAGTAACTTTCACTATTAGCTAGATCTCCCAAAGTGACCTCTCTATTTCCTTCCCCAATGAAAAGCTTATGGAAATACTGCTTCCATCTGGTCTTTATATCCTTCTGAGTAACAAGCACGAGTAATTTGATCTTTTCTGCTAGAAATTCCAGAAAAAACGAAGAAAGTAATGAAACAAGAATCATTACGAAGATAAGAGGATTCAGCTTTTGTGCACATGCGTGCATTTCCTCCAACTATATTGAATTAAATATAGTATAGATAGTTTAATGAAATTTCAAGCAGTCACAACATTAAGAAAAATAAGTACCCAACATTAAGGCACGACATCAATGAAAGAAGATTAATAACATTAAGCCAATGAATGTACTGGCACATAAAATGACAATAAGCATCTAGCCAACATTTGTGAGCCTGAGCCTCAACACTGTCTTAGCAGTTAGCACCTTCATGCCTCAAGGCATTACCTCTTCAGCTGAGGCTGTACCTCACTTCGCCCCGAGACGTACGTGCCTCACTGCTTTTAGGCTGAATTTTTAACACCATGACGGCTCCCAATATGATTATATATATTTTTTCTGAAAAGCCAAGGATGGCTGTCCGAAGTTTATACTCATTTCAATGTGATTGGAACTTTGGAATTTATCTCTGATGTATTGCTAAAAATTCTTTGAGAATCCGAGCCTATACGTATAAATTATATTCCTGCGGCTGATTTTTAAGGAGTAAACCTTTTCATTTCTACCAATTTTTTGAGTAAAGGGTAATTTCTGAGATTTGAATCTTGAACATTTGGATTAAAAGGCAAACTGCTCAACTCCCATCTCATTTAAGTGGGTTCTTTTTCTCCCATTTGCTTGACTAGAGTGGAGGGTAATTCGACTCAATGCACTTGTAATTCCACAAACACTGTCATTGAAATATAGTTGACACTTCGAAGATACTGATGCTTACCTTTTTTCTCTCTTAATTGTGCTTGTGAGTGATATTTGAGCCTGCTTATATATTTGCTATTTTAAGGACATTTTTTACATGATCATATACTGAGTTGGTAACAAAAATTTTCTATATGGTTCTGGATGTAGATATGATCGAGCAAGAGGTGTAGAAATTGGAAATAAAGATGTGCAGCTCACACACTTGGAAGAGGCGTTCACTACCTCCAACTGGATTGTTCGGATATACAAAGTAAAACCTCCAAGTAACAGGCAGTAATTAAACATTATATCCTACCTCTTTTGGAGTCAAATCTCAACGGTGCAGATTTGCTGAAATTTTGAACGATATTTAAGCTTATTTAGATTGTGCAGAGGTTAAAGAGATATCCAGGGTGCATATTTCTTTTAGGTTTACCACGACTTCTGGTGAGAGTCCATTTTCCTTATGTTTTCTTTGGAAGAGCTTCAGCTACCAGACTTTAGATCAACCCTTTTTAGAGGGATATGTTTTTAGGAGAGATTCTTCCCAGTTCCGGTCAAAGATTGTTAAATTATATTAGCTTTTACTAGGAACATTTTTACATATACTTCTAGTTTGCTGCATAAAAGCTTCAGTTTTGAAATTCCCTCGACGAATATGAATTTGCTATGCATATATTTTTTATTATCCAGAACAGAATCATCTTTTGGGAAGGGATCACAATAAATTTTTTATGTGAAATTGTTTTTTTTTATGTAATATTGGTGTTGATGAAAGCGTCACCAGACATTTGTTAAGTAATTTGGTTATTTCAGGGTTACCCTATTTTTGGGGAGGACATCCATGAATACTGTACATGATTTCTCAGTATTTGTTCATAACGAAGCATTATATGCTTGTCATAATAATGAATATTCATAACATTTTTATAAGAAATTGAACTTGGGATAAAGATCATCACCTACACCCCTTTTGCAACATCTCAGTGCTCCCTGAACAAGTATTCATCCATATCCAACATCTTCAATAGAAGCCTTTGCTCCTGAAAAGATGATGTTTCTTTGCAACCAAATGGATCAGTATATTGCAAAGGGAGCGGTTCATTCCACAAGTGTCCTGTCAAAACCTACGCTCTCTTGCTTATCAGCAGTCAAATAAAAGATACCGTCAATTGTTATTAGAAAGTATTTGTCTAAAATTTTGCTGTAATGAGCTATTGTGAAAATTTAACCATGATTCTAGTGAGCAGGGTTCAAAGGCCATGGAGTTGCTTTAGTAAACAAGGTTTGTCAGTCTTATTTTTAATAGTGATCTGGATGTGCTGGGGCCCACGAGCTGTGCATTATTGACTACCAGAGGGATCATTTGCACAATGAAGCCTGAGCTTAAAATCGGTTCTGGTAAGCTGCTGTGTGTGGAAAGATACGTGGGAGGAAAAGATAATTTCTAATCATGGTTTGAAATATCGCAATATATAGAAATATTTCGCCGCCATACGGTTATCGTTGAGTAAGGGGTTTCGATATTCGCCTATATATATATATATATCAATTTCCAAGATATTGACCGATATCTCGCGATATATCACTATCTCGACCAATATTGGTTGGAATTTAACATTTGCATGTCTTTTCCCAAATGTCAGTCGATATTGATTATCGATCGATACCACTGATATTGAGATAGTTTTGCTCTGTTTCACTATTTTTTTTATTTTTAGCGGTGGATTTGTTCAAAATTTTGTTTATGTAGCTACACTTGTTTCGAATGTGGGCTTCATCCTCTTTGAGCAATGGGGATGTAATAGTTCTAAAGTTGATGAAACATGCATATGTTGTACATGTTATTATATCAATATTTAATAAACTAATGTTTTTTCTCCGTTAATATTAGTAATGCCGTGCTACAGAATCATAATTCTATGGCATACTCCAATTAGTATTGATTTTCTTTAGTTCCGTTAGAAAGTTTTTTTCCTAATCTATTTTAAATCGTCTGTCATTCAAAATTATGATTACCATGAATAACGTTCTTCCAAAATTATATGTTATCATGCTCGTTTGCTTGTTTATTTGATTTTATATATAGCTTAGCATTTTTAGATATACAAATTATGTGCTAAATACACCTTTATGTTTCTACGTTATTGTTTGAATTTCATCATTTCTTTTCCAATACATTTCATTAGTAAACAATCAACATTAGCAACAACGATATGTGATATAATGTGTATTCATGTGCTAAATACACCTTATTCTTGCATATAAGTGTATATTTAATTGTTATTTATTGTTTTAAAAATTATGATGATCTTAATTTCTTTTCTTCGTCCTTTAATGTTTTTGGGGGTGGATACCTTGGCATGTTCCCCTATTTTGATTCAAAAAAAGAGATGTTCTTAATTTACAAAAAAAATCAAATTTCTACTCCATTTCTGAGATTTCCATCCGTATTGTCGATATATCCTTGATATATCCATTTTCGGACTAGCTAATCAATGTTATATTGATATCGATATTTTGAACCTTGATTTCTATTAGATGCACATCCAATTTGGAATGTGGTCTCTTTTGTTTTTCTGGTGCATTTGTAGTTTAGTTTATACAATTTGAGTGCACTAAGAGGGAGGCAGGAATTGATCTCCTAGCCATTTTTGTTTTTTTCCCTTGGATTTGGATCTTGCAGTTCTTATTACTAGTTGCTCTAATGCTTCCGTCATGCTTGGCCATGGTTAAGTTAGGAACATAGTGTCTGAGGACACCTCTTTTGTCTGATAATCTTTTGGAGCAGTCATTATCAAGACTCTTGGAGATTCTTATCATCCTGTTAGGCTGCTTGACAACATTTTGGATGGTCAGAGCTTTGGAGATGAGGAATCGACTCAAGGTCACATGCCACTTTTCTAATGATAATTATATTGAATGGTAATCATTCTAATGAATTGCATTTGGGTGAACAAGTTTTATCTAAAAGTAGAGCTTTGATGAGACTAAGCTCGTCATTATATCTAACAGTGGTTTAGGCCATTAAAACCTATTGGTGTTATTTATTAGGGTTTGATGAGACCGCTCCTAGCGGGATAGCCAACGGGCTGCCCGCACATCATTTTCTGTAATTTTTTTTGAAAAATATTACCATGTATATTTATCTATATATCCCTCCAATATACCACTCGAATTTCATCTGAAACGAAGACTCCTATGCCCACCATCTTGAACATGCCGATTATAGCAAAGTTTAGATCGTTAAAATTACTTGTTCTATATGGAGGGATAAGAGTCTCTGTTTCTGACGAAATTCGAATGACATATTGTAGGGATATATAGATCAATATACATGGTGATATTTTTCAAAAAATAAAATAAAATTGTGGAAAACGGGGGCAACCTCATTTTTTTCCTATTTATTATTGGGACATTGTTGTCCACATTTGTTTCGATTTCAACACTTCTATTTTGAACCATTTCTATAAACATGTGCAGAGAATGACAATAGTAGAAATGAAAATGCTAAAGTGGATGTCTGGTCATAAACAAAGAGATCGGATTCAGAATGATGCAAGGAAAGTTGGAAGACGAGAGAGAATTGTTTAGGATGGTTTGGTCGCTTGCAAAGGATGTCGGTTTATGCGCCAATTAGAAGATGCGCGATTTGTTATGTTGAGTTAGCTAATAGAGGGTGATGAAGGCCCAAGATGTGTTGGAATGAGACTATCAGAAGGGATCTTAGTTATTTGGATCTTGGATCGAGAATTGCCAAGATAGATCTGAATGTAGGTAAAGAATCCATGTATCCGACCTTACTTAATGTGGGAAAATACTTTGTTGTTGTGACTATTATGTATTCTCCATCAAGGGTTTAAATATCGATATCGGCTTCCATATCGACTATGTCGATATAATATTTCGACGAAATTTCATTAAAAATTCTCCCATATTGATCAACATTTGTGAACTAATGACCTGAAAGCTCCCATATCGCCATATCGCTCGATATTTTGGTCCTATGTCGAAATCAAAATATCGGTGAAATTTTGTCGATACTTTATTGAATTTGAAACCATGTTCTCATCTATAAGATATTAGGATTTCAAAATATATAAGAAATTACACCACTTTTATAAAATTCATTCTATTGATAGAACGCCAATCCTAGATGGAAGTTTTTGTCTGAAATCCCGTCACTACTGTTGGCCTCTTTTCCACGCCAAATCATCGCCCCCAAGTGGTAGCCACAGAAGATGCACTCGACCTTCGTGTGCATCGACACTCTACATGACCTCTAGGCACCACCCTTACATTGTCTTTGGCGTGAACACTTCTACGACAGTTCTGTCATTGTTATTTATCTTCGATCCTTGGGTAGATTGGTGTGTTGTGACTGCTTCGATCTACTCTTGATCACAATGTCCAAAACTCTAGTCAAGATCAAGCCCATGATTTCCACCTCATCCATTGTGGTTCACGAGATTTCTATTAAATTAAAGAGCGTAGATTGTTCCCGTTTTTGTTTGTTCTCTTTCTTTCATCAAATACTATTTACTATTGTATTATAGTAGTACATTCATTGTATTGTACGACCAATCAATTACTTGAAATGAAAGAGTATTAGAGCACAATAATTTTTAACCATGAAAAAGAGTTAAGTTTATGGATTTCACATCTAATTGAATTGTATGAATATGATCAAAATTTTTTATGAATTGTTCTATTAGAATAGTAGAATAGAATAGAATAGTAGAATAGAATCCAACGATTCATACTTTCAAAAAATCATTACTTTCTATTATGGAGTCAGTAATAGAAACCTTATACTAATGAATTACAAGAATTTTCTGTTAAATAAGACACAGTTATCTATATACAAGGAACAATAAAGAAAGGGATTATGTAGCATTTCGTTTTGATACTTATCGAGCTCCGCACCCCTGATCTTTCTCTTCTCAATGATATAATATGAAAGTGGACTCGAGGTGCCGGATGCGAAGAAGAATCAAAGACCTTGGACACGTAATTGATCTTGAAGAACTCTTTCTGCATCCCCCTGACCAAAGCCCCCCACATTTGGATTACTTGTTAATGGTTGATCAAGTTTCATGGATTCTCCCTCTGAAACAAGAAGTTCTGGTCCTGGAGGTATAATATCCACCACTTGGCGCCCATCCGATGCATCAGCTATGGTGATTTCGTATCCGCCCTTTTCTTGACGTACTGTGATCTCGAGCCTTGAAGATGCTTGTTGGTGACTAAAGGAAGATTTATATTCTAAGGAGCCACTAAAGAAAACAGACAAGGATCATGATTTCTGGCTGAACGATAACAACCGGGTCATGATGTGGATGATCAACAACGCCGAGCCTTGCATTGCCGCATCTCATGTACAAAGAGACGACTAAGGATATGTATGATGAACTTGCTTAAACGTCTTCTTAATAGATGACCAAATCTTGTCTCGCTGATATTTATATGATAATTTGGTCCACTTCTCAACGAGTCTCCTTGCTAGTGGAGTATCTGCTGACCTCTATGAGGAACTGATTAGCATTCAACCTACTTGTTGTGCCGAACAAGTTACAGAATGATCAGAATTGCAAGTTTACATATTTCTAGCCGAATTGCTTCCTCGTTATCAACTTGGGGAGGATTAGTTCTTCACATCTGACTTTGTCCCCTTCACTAAGGTGGCGTTTGGCCATCTGCAGCAACTCGAGACTTGTCTTAGACAATCAAGTCAAGCTCAGGTTGCAGGGAGTACTTTTCTTGCAACATCCAAACGAGGTGGCCGCTATGGTTCACGTGGAGGTCGAGGCCGTGAATTTGGTCGAGGTCGTGGCTTTAAACCTGCAACTATCCTTTGTGTGTTCATTACTATAGATCCAATCACCCTTTTAATATGCATTAGGCAAAATTTGCCAGACATTTGCATACCAGTCTGATCTATTCTTCAGCCTATTATGCATTTGCAACGAAGATGACTACAGATTAGGGACGATCAGGCAAGACTCTAACTTTTTGCTACTTATTACTCTAAGATCATGTAACTCCTACGGAGCAATCCAGCACCCAATGTTTTTAAATGAAAAAGAGAACGACGCAGTTTCCTTGGAGTCGAGATGAGGTGTAGTCTTGAGGCGGTTGGGGTGTAAGTCTCATTTTTCTCACAAAAACATGTAATTTAACTAAAATGTTGTATACTTTTAGAAAAACTATATCACAACATAAATCTCCATATATTAAAAGTAAATGAAGGATTTTTTAGGTAAGTCTTCAATTTGAAAATGGACAAAGTACCATAAATTAGATGGCATTTGGTTGTAAGAAGCCATTGTTTTAGGTGATTTGATATTATATGTATTTGTTGTTATGTTTATTAGACAGTGTCGGCTTTGTTTTATCCATAACAAGATACCTTTTGCACATTGCCTGTGTGAAATTGGTGATCCAATGGTTGCTACAGAATAGGAGGTTGTGTCTTTGGTATGTGGTTGCCATTGATGAAACAAAATCTACTTTTTTCATCACTTATTATTTTTAATCATGCTCTATTGAACATTTGTTTATATGATATTTTTCTTGGAGTAAGGCTGATTTTATGTCCAAAAATTACCGTTTTTGGAAATATTGTTTGGCTCATGGTAATTCTTTTTGTTGTCTTCTTAGAAGATATTCACATGGGAGTCCAACGTGTGTGACTTTACATCAAGAAGTGAATAAAAAAAAATCTGAAATATGTAGCATGATAATGAGTATTTTCATTTATTCAGCATTTTTCTTCGAGCATACATAGTTAAAAGGTATTGTGATTATGAAGTGATGCTATACTATAATATTATAAAGTAGTA
Organism: Ottelia alismoides; assembly: GCA_037367405.1. Classification (NCBI taxonomy): domain Eukaryota; kingdom Viridiplantae; phylum Streptophyta; class Magnoliopsida; order Alismatales; family Hydrocharitaceae; genus Ottelia; species Ottelia alismoides. The sequence goes on along the minus strand of JAZKJV010003143.1, from coordinate 309,350 downwards.
AGAAGATTATAGTATAACATAAATAATTTATACAAAAGTACCAAATATTAAAAAATAAAAAATAAAAGTTCCACCACTGAATGGGCATCTCATGCCTCATGACCCCCTTGGTCATGTGAGGCATACACCTTGTCTGATTCATCTAAGACGATTGTCTTAAGGCTAAAAGGCATGGCCTTCCCTCGAGGCATATGTGATTTATTGTAAAATCACTACTCTAATTACACCATGTTTAGCACGAGCGATCAAAGGGTCAACAAAATCTCGATAAAAGATCTCCACGAATAGAGTGAGGCGTAATTTTACCTAGATAAGTCCAAGGTCGAACACAAGGACACGTGCTAATTGGGTAAATTTTACCAAGATAAGTCCTATGTTAATGATTCTAATGTGATCTAAGTTAATGAAAACAATAAGGAAGCGTGCATTTTTTTAGCTTTTTATATGCAAGTCCAATTACATGAATGAATGATACTCCAATGCAGCACTTAAGTACAAACAAACACACAAATAACTCCTGAACTAAATTTGAAGAAAAAGATCTAATTGAGTTTACAATTTAGTCCAAGATAATAATCAATGAATAGCTCCAGTTCTAATGTTTCATTTAATGGTCATAACTAATAAGACACCTAATTCAATTCAATTTCATTTATGCAATCAATCAAGCCAAGGTGATATAAAATCAGAAGGTTAATCATCTAATTAAATTCTACATGTGATAAGCTAATCATGGCCTCTTTAATTACACAAAATAGAGATAAGATGGTTTTATGGCACTTAAATCAAGATTTAACGAGTAATGAACTTCTTTGATTATTAAATTAAAATATACTGGTTATATCAGAAAGTTAAGCATGCCATGATGAAGACACTTAACATAACTTTAAAATAAGATCAATTTCACTCAATTTGGATTAAAGATGCTCAAGTTATTAAATAATCAATCCTTTATTACAAAAACATAATTAAAAACATATAATATATCACCACCAGGTCCAAAAAAGACCACATTTTAAAGATACAAATCCATAGGGGCTTATCTGCAAATGTCCAAGCATGCGGGGTTAGAAATGTAAATAAGAGAACTCATCGGGGTCGACTGCAAATAGCCCATGCGGCGCATGCTGGGACATGTGAGGACTAAACTGTAAATATCCAAAATACTGGTCAAGACTACAAATTACCCAGCAAAGTGCATGGGGCATGTGATGGGCACGCTCAGATGGAGGTAAGTGCCCCGGGCCACTTAGAGCGATGCGGTTACTTTGGCTCTGGTTCAAACCCACCAAGACAGGAGGCTCATAAGGGTTGGTTTGGCCTCGATCTAGACCGTAGGATCAAACCAAGAGGGTTTGTTCCAACGGTAATTGTATGTCGTCAGGACACTTCTCCTCAAGTGGTGGGGTGAGGGCTGCACTCCGATGAACTCCCTACTCCTTCCATGTCTGCCTTAGGGCTCGTTGAAGACAGGGGAGGCTTGCAGGAGCATCAGCAAAGATGATGGAGGGTTGGTAGAGGCTCGGCGATGGATGAATTTTCTAGACGAGAATCCCTCTCGTCGGATGTGGAGAAGGAGATCGAAGGAAGCTCATAAGTTTCAACCAATGACGAGATTGAATACTTGCAGTGGTTAGATAGATATAGCTGAAGTACAGGAGTGGTTTGGGGGTAGTCTGAGGTGAAATGGAGGGTTGTCGGAGCGACTAAAGGGGAAAGCCGAGTGAATCTTCTTCCTTGTAGGAGGAAGAACGAGTAGAAGTGGAGGAGGATCTGGAGGAGGAATATTAAATGATAATATGCATGTGGATCTAGGGAATACGGTGAAGGTGTCGGAGCAATCAGATGAATGTGAAAGTGCAAGTGCGTGCATGATTAAATGAGACAAAATGAAGGCGGGCAACTGGGATTACTTGGATGCTCGAAGAAGAAGGTTGGGAGAGGAAATGCATGCCTGGGCTAGAGCTTTTGAGGCTCCTAGGTCTTCGCTTTACACGCGCGGTGAATGCATGAAGCTTAAGCAGCATCAGACGATTGTGACGAAGGTATTGGACCTTCATATCTCACTGGAGAAGGAATGTTGGTCGTCTCTCAACTTCACTCTATCTCTCTGTCACTGGAGACAAGGAAGGGGCTCGGAGGGCTCTCACATAAAGGCGGATAGTGTGAAATGGTGCCCTTTTAGGTGGTTTTATTCACGAGATCGGCGGTTGGAGCCAATGGTTTCAACCGCCTTGAAGTTGGTGTGCTGACATGGATGACCAGGGAAAAAGGGCTGGCGAAGAAGATTGAAGATCAGGCTCGCAATTGGTAATGGAGGGAAGGCTGGATGACATATGGAGATGGAGTGATTATTCAACGAAGCTATGCTGGCGAAGAGGTGCAATGTCCTGGAAGGGAATCGGTGGAGGTTGATGGTGACTGGTGACCATTGAATCAAGCGAACCAACGGTCTTGATGGAGGCACAAATGGATGAATGGGAGGCATCTGATCAAGTGATCAAACGCTTCTGATTAGAGCGAGCGTGGGCTGAATCTGACCGTATGATCAAATGATCATACGATTGGAGTTAAAGGCGGAAGGGAATAAATGTTCGACCATATTTCTATCGAAAAAGAGACCAAATGACCCAATCAGAAAATTCATAAATAAAAAATGGATAAACCAAAATAAAATAGTAAATAAAGTCAAATCAAAAAGTGTTCTACGTAAAAATTGTATATTGTTTAAGATCTACAACTTTTATTTACAACCCATAATTAGAATACATCATATTTACATAGTATTATTTTTGTAAGTATTTTTATTAATATAGAATACCTATTTTTAATTTTATGTTATTTTTGTATTTTTGAATATGAATTAATTTCCAATATTACACTAATTTTTATGGAATTTAAATATAAAGAGAATACATAAAATAAAGAGAACAATAAACACACACATATATATAATAATTAAAGACTATTTATTTATATTAATTAACCTTAAATATTTACAAGGTTTATAATGTTAATTACATTTAGTTAGTTGTTTAATTAATTGAATAGACTAAGACATAGGGTTAAATCATTAAAATAAAGTTGATGATCATGATATTCATTACATCCTATTCTTAAACCTTACTCGTGCAAATAAAGAATGAATAAGTAAGTTGCATCTCTGACTATGCATGTGAAATATAATACTTGAAATTCATGATACATCTTTCATATGACTCTTGAACTCTAAGTTTAATCAAGTCTTACTCAAAAGGAACTCAACTTCGCTGGCTATCAAACTCTCTGTATACATGTATGTATAGAATTATGACATTTAGTGTTGATCACATATACAAGTGTAGAGTCTCAACTTCGTCCGAGTTCCCAATGTAAAAAGTCATCCTCAGGACCCAACCATCAACTTTAGGGAACAAATAAAGTTTAACTTCATTCCACCATCTCTTAGTTGTTAGACTTAAAAGTGTAAGATGAAAATGCCAAGTACGGAGGGTTGTAGGATTGTGTCATTTCTTTTTACCTCTCATAGGAACAAAGAACGATCAAGTACCTTATTAAACACACACTTGTATTTTTGGTGTTAATTAGTTTGTCCGTTAAGAATTCTGAGTCATCTGCACTTGTTTTTTTGACGTACACCGATGTGTGTCTCTTTTGATTATATAATATACCTTCCAGAGGGAGGATAAGGGGACATACTGGAAAACCATATAGAAAAGGGAGAAGGGGTGGACGACCATAATATTTCGTCTAAGCTAAATCTAAAAGGAACTCTCAATTCTCAGACATTGTAAAACTTAAATTGGAAGAGCACCCATGCCTCTTCTTTTACAGGCTAATGGAGGGTCATGATGGCAATCATGTTCCTTGTATTAAATGGTTAGGATTCGGTCTACTTTCAATTAGAATTAGAAAGATGTAAATGTAACAGTATCATCAAAGAGAGAGGGGACATGGTGGATGTCCACCATAGTGTCCTATTTCCACGTCCTCATGGAAGTTGTTAGAAAACAACTTCAATTCTTTCTAATCCTAATCCAATTTGAAATAGAACTTTTCTCGAATATTTATTAGAAAATAATTCATAATCATTTTGTGATAATTAGTAAATAACCCTCCAAGGAATTGAATCAAATTCATTACTCCATAATGAAATATAAATGTAATTTACATTTATTAATGTTTAATAAGAATGCAATTCATATTAACATTGATTGTGTCAATCTAATTCACATATAAGTCAGTGTGGATCAAATTCACATGTAAATTATTAGTGCGAATCAACATTCATATTAATCATGTATATATGTGAATGATATTCATAAACTAAGTGTAGAATATAATTCACATTAATCAATAGTTAATGTGAATCCAATTCATATTAATATTGATTTTGTGAATTATAATCATATGCAAGTACTTTGATGAATCCATAATTCATTAACATTTCTGTCGTATTTTATCTTAACATATTTAACAAATACACATAAATATGCATCAATTCTAATCTTTTATCAAAATACCATTCATTAATAAAAATGTACTTTTATGCATTAAAAATATATAAAAATAAGAAAATAAAATAAAGAAAAGAAAGGCAGACTATAAATATGTGTATATATATGACTCAGAAAAATATAAATATAGTTGTAAGATATATTTATATAATCTAACCCTTGAGATCAAGTCAGTAGTACTTGGTCGATAAATATAAAGTAGTGGGAGATAAGGAAGAAAACACCAAAAAATAACTTCGTACATAGTATAATAACCCAATTTATTTATTTTATTTACCTAAACTTCAACTAATTTTAATTAATTCATATATATATATATATATATTTCACCAAACTCTTTTCCACTGTGTTTATAAAAATTTATACAAAAATATAAAAATCATAAAAAAGTTCCAAACATGTATATATGCCAAGAAATCTGGTTCACATTGTCAATTTTTCAATTTCTGAATCTCATAACTTCTTCATACAAACTCCAATTTCATTCTCATATTTAAAGTTCATAAAATAATATTATCTAATTAATGAAAGTGATTTCATTAAAATCGGAGTCCGTTTACAAAAAGTCCATTCTTGGACCTAACGACACTTGAGTTTCTGGGCTATTTATTTTATTCTGTACATATTATTTATAGAATAAATGATTTTATATTTTTTAGTTATTTTATGATATTGTAGACTATTTATAAAAAATCCAAAATTAAAACATTTACTTATTATTTTTCATAAATCAAAAACACTAAAAATTGTCAAAATTGAATTGTGGACACATACATGTATTTATTGATATATGTAAATTAATTTGTTAAAATCTATAAAAAATCACATTACTCTTAATTATTATTATATTAATTAATAAAATATAAAAATGATAACTTATTTATTAAAATATTGAATTAAAATTATATATGCTATTTATCAAGTATACTATATATTTATTTATTAAAATTTTATTTATAAATTATAAAATTAATATTATCTATAAATATAAAATAGGGGATGGGGAAGCTGCACTCGGAGGTGTAGCCAACTAGCTGCACCAGACAATTTTTTTCATTGGTTTTTTATGTTTTTTAAAATAAAAGCTAGGGGGATTTAAATCATGGTCTCATGCCAAATTCAACTAGATTCGACACTTCTATCATCTCCATCAAGACTATCACATTTTAACAGTCTTAGAATTGCTGAAATTGACCTTAGCTAGATGGGCATGTTATGAATTCTATTTTGCATGAAATTTAAAACTCATATTCCACTCAATAAACCAAGTAAATCCCCATAGGTTTCCTTCAAAAAAATAAAAAACCGACAAGAATAATAGGCGGGTGTATCTAGTTGGCCACACCCCTCGGTGTAGCTTTTCTTTTCCCTATAAAATATACCTTAAATTAGATAATTTAATTATCTATAATTTTTGGTTTTATACCTATTTAAAAGAACATCATTTAATATTTAATACATAATTTATATTGTACTTAACTCTTGGATTATTATGGTGCTGACACGTGTCAGCACCCAACCCTTCTTCTTCAAGAAACTCCATGTGAATTCTATTCTAATAGCTCGTCTTCAACTATTTCTCCCGCTGTTGTTTCTTCACCAAAATCACATCTGGACCCTTCACTTTCATCTCCTAACAATCTGCTTTCATGCCTACCCCCCGATCCAACTCACCCCTTCGTCATCTGCATGATTTATTCACTCGAATTACACCATTTCAACCTAACTTCTCTGCTCCAGTTCGAAACTGACTGCCACACCTACTTTCCAATCGATCTTTACCGCACATGGTGGTGACAACGCCTTAGTGGAAGGTCCACGTGGAGGAGGGTTGACAAGAGATTAATGACGACTCTCCATTTCATCACCTTTATTCTTTCACTTTGGCCTTTAAACCCTGGCTAAATGCATGCATATATCATTATTTTGTATAAATTGACCTTCATTATTTATTACGTAACTTTTGTATAAAATACAATGTTCAAAGATAAAATAAAAGAATAAAGAAAAGAAAAGGAAAAGAAATAAAATACCAAAGGTATTTAATGAGCCTAAACCTCGAGACCTAGGCATCTTGATGACTTGGTCGACAAGGAATAACGTAGGGGGAGATAAGGGTCAAAATCTCAATAAAATCCTAATTTTACCCTTCAATAATTTATTTTTGGAACTATTTTATTCTTTATTATTTGTACACAAAAAATTAAATTTTGTACATGAAGTTGTAGATACAAATACATAGAAAATACAAAATTTATTTCACACAAAAATAATACACACTATACATTTTATACTCTGAATAAGAATTCGAAATCTGGATTTTCCAGACCCATATCTTCTCCATATGAACTCAGAATGCATCAAAATCACTTTAATTATATATAACTTTTTTCTTAGCTATTTAATGAAGGTGGTTTCACTTAATTTGGAGTTAAGATGCAAAAGTTAGGTTTTGGACCCCTATTGTACTATATACTTGAATAAAATATTCATTTTATTTATTCTCTATATTTTTCATAATTTTATATTTTTATAATTTTATGGATATTATTTTTAACTTATATATAGTTAGAATAAAACAAAGTCATAAAGAAAATACTAAAATAAAATATTATATAAAATACATAGATGAATTACTTATACTTATACCTATATAATTACTACCCATATTTATTTAAGTATACAAGATATATCAGAAAAATATAATAAAAATATACTTGTGCATGTTTATGTAATTTATAATTATATAAATTATGTGTATAAAATAATCAAATCAAAATGCAATATGAAAATAAAATATACACAACATAGGTAAATATACCTATAAATGAGCCTCTAAAAAGTACTTGTAATAAATTAATCCATAAAAATAAATAAAAATTATATTAAAATACTAAAGAAAATAATAAATTTTTTCTTTTATCTTAAATTTAGTTAATACATTTGTTATTTATTAACGATTTCAAGCTTTCATCGGTTGACATCCGGGTCCAGTCCATCTCACCTCACGTGCGGTCCCACATGAGGTGTCCATTTTGCATCAAAACCTTGTGGGTTTTAGTATTTCTATTAATATTTAAAATCTTCATTTCAGTAGTTGGGTAATTTGCATTGTAACCCTTGCCTTTATTTTTAATTGCAAAAATACCTTTGCCAATTCAATTATTTTTGTGCTTGTTTTCTATTTTTTATAAATATCAAACACGATCTAAAAATTATGAAAATTTATGGTTAAGTGCTTCCTTGCATACACTTTTATGCCATATTTTAGATTTACATTTAGGTATTTTCCCTATTTTCTAAAAATAAAAAATAGCACAAAAGCCCATGTTTGCAGTAAAAAAACCCATAAAAATATAAAACCATTTTAAAAAATTTCCAAAAAAATATATTTTGTTTGTCATAGTATTTTACAACTCCATAAAAAATCACTAAAAATAGAAAAAAAAATAAAAAGATTAAAAAATTAAAGTTCCAAAATCCTTTAAAAAATATAAAAAAATTACCAAAAAATCCAAAAATATTTCATTTTATTATATAGTTTTATTTATATATTAGAATATATTAAAATTGATTTGTAGAAATTTTGATACTTTTTGTTATTTTTAATCTTCAAATCAATTTGACCTATTTATTTAATCTTTATTTTGGGATATTTTTGACTTTAAAAATCCCTAAAAATGAACAAAAATATATGAAAAATAACAAAAATAGTAGAAACTATATAAAAAATACAAAAAAACATTCTATTCTAAAATTTTATTTATTTTAGTTGTATTTATAAATATATTACCCTATATTGTATATATAGTTATATATAGACCTATATTATATATTAAAAAGAAAAAGAAAAAAATTAAAAATATAAAAAGAAAAAATATATAAAATTAAAACAAACAAAATAAAAAAAAATAAAATCTATAAAAAACATAAAAATTAAAACCTACACAAGAAGACAATACATAGATAAGAAGAGGAAAGGATAATTTTTGCAACCCATTGCAAGTTTATCAAGTTTGCTCCATGGGTTCGACACTCTACATACTTGCACTATACATAAATTTTGTAGAGCTAAATGCAATAAATTTTAGCGTCACACACTTTGCATTTCTTTATTCATTGGTTGTGAGTTAATTGTTGTTTGAATCATGGTTTCGTGAGCGGTCATTACAACAACGTTAATTGTATTTGATTAGCCAACCCTCACTAGACCTGTTCAACAAATGGTGCCATTGTCTAGGAGGAATGCTGCATAGATTGGTTTTGTGTCCTCTTGTCTATATTTTCCTTTATTTATTTTCTAATTTATTCCATATTATTTTTGAACAGTCTAACCCCCTCTTTCTTGTTTGACTCTTTTGTGAGGGATCATGGATCGATGGAGGATTTCTTAGGAGATTATGTGCATTCCTCGAGACGAGGAGTCATCTTTCTGACCTAACCGGCATGTGAGAGTAGCGGGAGAGAATTTGAGAAATTTTTGAAGACAATACCTTTTTATTTTATTTTCATCTTGTAATTTAAGTTTGAGAGAGAAAGAGAGATACTTAACTGTAATAATTTAGACTCTCAAGACATTGCCACTTCACGAGGTCCACTGCATGGGTGATTGTTCACCTCGGGCCTCGTCGGGTTTTCGAGTTTTTTTTTATTTTATTTTTGTTTGTTTTTTGCTTTTATTTTTATTTGTTTTATGTGATTGAGCCTTAGAATAAAATTGCTTGATCGATAGAATAGGTCCAAAGGCCTACTAGACTTGCATGTACCTTTAGATTTGCACTTGGACTTAGTCATATCTAAATTGCTTCTCACGTAGACTTGAAATCGCGTGCCACGAGAGGCCTCCATATAACTCTTGCAGGACCCACTGTGGTGGGCACCATGAAGCCTCAAAGACCAACCTTAGGTTTCTTTCTAGGTGTTTTGCATTTTGTGCTTCATGTTAATAGCAACTTCTATTCTAGGGCGATTTCATCAGCTTGCATTGCATATAGTATAGGTTTCAATTCTGCTTAGCATCCTTGCATGAAGAGAGCTGGAGGCAAGGTGAGCATTTCTACTTAGCATTCATCATTGTTTTCGCATGAATTTCTTTTCTATCTCTCTCCCTCTGATTTTGTCACTTAGGATACTAAAGGAATTGATCCCTCATTAGAACTCATGCATTTCTATTACAAATCCAAAAAATGATAATCGATAAAATTGGAACTGCTAACGTTATTCATCCCTAAAATCAAAAGGGAAAATCTTTGTCTAGGGAGAGTAGTCCCCTCATTATATTTGCATTTTATTTTGATACATACACACTATGGATTAGTGCTCCAATCCTAGGCATACCTACGTATTTGTACAACTTTTTTGAAATTCACCTAACTCTAAAATTTGACAAGATAAAAAGACCAAACTTTTACAGTCATTATTGTATTGAGTATATGAATTGAGGGGTTTTTATTTATTTATATTTTTATTTATCTGTGTGCATACTTGATCTTCTCTGCGCATTTATGCCATTTTCTTGCATATCTTGATTTGACTATCGTGCTCTCCGAATCCCGTCTTTTGTTTTGGAGATGGCCGATTGGAGTTATTTTTATCCAAACTTCACGGATCCTTTTTACTCTCCAACCGGTTAACCTCCATTTTTCTATGACTTTGCTCCCGATTCTTCTTTTTGTACATATCCTCCTAGCCCACTGTTTCATATATCAAATTTTGATTTTTACCCACACCCTCACATTTCCTACCATTCCACTCACTATTGGAGTCACCTCTCATGAGGACCACTCTTGAGCACTTGACCCAGATGATGGAACACATGAAGGAGAGGACTGATGACTTCACTAGTATAAATAAGAGCTACAATGTCGCTTTACTATCTGATTTCATGGATTCATTTGAGGACACCCATGAGAGCTTGCAGTCACCCGAAATACAAAAAATGAGAAAAAAATAAAAATCCAAAAAGAACCTGGGAGATACATAGCCAATTCGATTTGTGAGGAGAGGGCACCCATGACACGTCCTTTGACCACACATACGCTCACCACAGTACCCATCTTTGACCTCAAGGATGACACTGTACAGACTACTCTTAGTCATCCTTGTTTAGATGATGATTCTGATCTCCTCCCTTGTATGGAGAAGATCCAAAATCTTAAAAAAAGTTGACTGAACAAGAAGTAGTGGCAGCTATTCATGAGTTTATTAAATCCCCACTTCGCCATGCCATGAACTAAGTATCTGCGTCCACACCCAAAAAGCGAAAGCGATGACACAGATTTGAGCGATAAATTTTGACCATGGCCACTGCCTATGCCATCACTCACTATCCACACACTAGTAAAGGGGACACTAGCACCCTTCTTGTTAGATGTGACATTTCTGATTATTCTTGTGATCACACTCTCCTTGAAGACGGTACACCGATCAACATAGTACCCTTCTCGCTCGTACAATCTCTTTACTTGGGGCCTCTCAAGAAGACCATGATGATTTGTCAGTTCGCTGATGGATCAATAAAGAGACCTAAGGGTATTCTAAAAAAATGTCATCATTCAGATTTAGGACATGAGCTTCGTTGTGGATTTTGTTGTATTGTCCATGGAGATCTCCACTTCTATGGGGTGCACTACAATCATCTTTGGACAACCCTTCCTCACCTCTGCAAGAGCCTTTATTGATTATGGATATGGAGTGATACGCTTTTGTTCTAGCAATGAGAGCATTTTGATTGAAAAGATCACAACACCCACTACCGACCAAATAGCCACATCTAATGAGAGTGTGCCTGTGTCAGCCGACCCCAAGGACTATGAACTTGACACTGATATTAGAGAGATTTGCTTTTTGATGATGGTACTAAGACCCGAGAATTCCTCTTCAAGGAGGAAGACTCGGAAAGCATAAATCTTGGAGTTCTCCCTTCCGGTGCGTGGCGATGTATTGTGCGGTCTTTACACTATAGACACTTTAGAGTGGAGGGCAGACTTAAGAGATACTATACATGCCGAATTTGACCTTACTACTTTCATTGATGAATTTGGGCCTTTCTGTTTAGACCTAGCCGAGACATCCCAAGCCAAACACAACCACACTACTTCAACCGACCAGTTCGTGTCTTTCCACTCCGGGATTGCTGAGGATCTTCATCAGGTCGATCCTGATCGGTTTTTGTCTACTGAGGACCACGATATCAACCTGCACCTTGTTAGATCCATTCCTATGCGATCACACAAGAAGGCCCGCTTTCTACCTTCTTAATCTTTGCATATCAATCACTTTGTATATCCACTTTTGTTTACTTCCTTCCATTTACTGTTTTTGCTCATCCAACCCATTCTGTGTGTTTGACTTTCTTAGGACATACTTTGTCTTATGTATAGGGGGATGGACGCGCCGAGTATTCTTTCTTCATTCTGTTCATCACTTCTGTTGTTGCCTATACTTAGGGCTCTTTTACCCTAAGTATAAGGGGAGTGATGCACATATTCTCCTCATGTATTTTCTTTTCTTTTTATTGGTTTCTTTTATTGATCCCCTCCTCTGTCTCATCTCTTGTGGATATTTCTACCTATACGTAGGGATATCTTACCCTAAGTATAGGGGAGACAGACTGCTTTGTGATCTGTTTATTCCCACCCTCGACCCTCCCTTCATGTAGACACAGTCTGCTATACTTAGGATTATTTCATCCTAAGTATAGGGGGGACGATCGACTTCTCATTCATTGATTCCTTCATTATCCCGTCGTTGGTATAGGCTTTTCTATACTTGATGAATCTACGTTTCATCATCTTTATTCTATCATTTTGGCCTTAAAAACCCTAGTAAATGCGTGTAAATATTGTTAATTCGGGCATTTTATCATTCATGTATTATTGTGTAAATAGTGTATAAAATACAGTTTTTAATATCAAAATTATAAAATAAAGAAAAGAAAAGAAAAAAAATAAAATGTTGTAAATATTTTATGACCCAAAACCCCGAGACCTAGGCATCTCGGTGACTAGGTCGACAAGGAATAAAGTAGGGGGAGATAAGGGCCAGAATACAACAAAAATACATTTTATTTCATTCATTCTTTATTCATTTTGGGACCTATTTTTGGTTCCACTTTTTATATTTCAAATAAAGAAACTTTGAACATAAAAGTTGTAGATAATTAAATAAATAAAATACAAAATTGATTTCACTCAAAAGTAATGTACATATAAAAAGTTATGATCTGAATAAAACTCCAGAATCCCAACTTCCCAGACCCGTATCTCACAAATAAAAACTCGAAATGCATCAAACTCACCTCTAATTGTATATAATTTAAAATAAGCTATTTAATGGCAGCGGTTTCACATTTGGCGGAGCTACGGTTTAAAAGTTGAGTTTTGGACCCCTATTGTATACTTGTACATATTAAAATATTCAACTTATTTATTATTCTTTGTTTTCATAATTTTATATTTATAATTTTGTAAATATTACTTATAATATATTTGTATATTAAAATCAGAATAAAAATACAAAAGAAACACAAAATAAAATACTTGTATATTTATAATACATAAGTATAAGACCTATAAACATACCTATATTATTATTACTTTTATTTTATTAAGTGTATAAAATACTTCATAAAAATAAAATAAAAATATATTTAAGTGTATAAAAATATTTTATAAATTTATAAAATAATAAACATAAATAAATAAATTAAATATCCAAAATAAAAATAAATTATTAAAATATATAGATATGTATACCTATAAAGGGTATAAAATAGTAACTTGTAATTTTATACCTCATAAAAATAGTTAAAAATCACCATAAAATAATTTACAAAATAACAAACATTTTTTATTGAATAACTAAAAATTAATAAAATCATCTGATATTTTTAATTGAACTTATAAGCTTTTTCCCCAGACTTTTTCCTGGTTGGTCCACGTGGACCAACCAGGGGGCATCAAGAGTTGACCTCTGGTCAACTCTCTGCCCAACGTCTAGGCTGTGTCAGACCGTGATTTTGATCCGTTTTCTCGTGTTTTTTGAGGATAACCCTTTCACTATTTCGTGTTGCTTTCTTCATGACTTTTGTTGCTCTACTACCAATGATACATACCCAGATGTGTGCTTGGGCTGTGGAGCATCGCAACACCCGTTATTCCTTATTCTTTGAGCCCCGTCGGTCATATGTACAAAAAGCCACCCTCCACCTCTTTTGAGAATTGAACCCCATTTGACCCTTGTTTTGGCTCTCGTTGGCGAGCTCCGGATCGATCCCTGTGACATGGGGATCTCCAGCACACGCGCGAGCCTTTGCAAGGCGTTGGAGGGCGGATTCCAACCATCTCCGGCCACCGCGGTCGTCGAGGTCCAATCTCAGGTGCTTATGCCCCTTGAGGTCCATTTCATTCTCATTTTCTCGCATTTATTTCATGTGTATTAGTGGTAGGATCCAACCCCGATTTTGTCTCATGATTTTATCCACCGAATCGCCTAATCGCTTCCCTTGTCGGAGTAGCTCCGGTTGACCACCATCTTTCATCGTTTCCGCCCTTTGTCATCATCTGGAGGTGTGCGGCAACTTGCCCGCGCTCCCCTTCACCATTTTTGCAGGTACAGGAATAGCAGAGGAGCCGAGGGCTCGTTTTGGCTGCCGCATCGAAGTACCTGGAGCTCTAGGACTTTGGGAGCCTCGCGCGACCCCTACAGTCTCTGCCGGACCCTTTTGGAGCCCTCAGCACTCTAGGACGACCTTCAGGAGCACGCGCGGACATTTTGGAGCTTCATCGAGCCACGGTGAAGGAAGATCGGAGATGGGGAAGCTCGCTCTGGCGAGGTAACCTCCCTGTTCTTCCAATGTCGCCCGTTGCCGTCCGATCACCGTGGGGCTCCAGAACCAACAGCTACCGTCAGATCAAGCGCGCCCAGGCTGTCCGTTGCTCGATGATCATCTAATCCTGGCCACACATGCGAAGGGGTATCGCGACACCTGAGCTCGACACGTGGCCTAAGTGGCCTCACATCCGCCGTCAGATCGACCCAGCTGAGGGTATTTTGCATGCTCGCCCCCAGCAAATTTTGTATTTAACAAATAGTATTTAAAACTTCATTGACTGTTTAAAAACTTTGGCTTATTTGCATTTTACCCCCTAAAGTTTTGTAATATTACATCTGGGTCCCTGCCTGGTCACGTGCCTCGTGCACATGACTTGGCGTTTTTGCAGTCGACCTCTGGGGCTTTTGCATATTTGTCTTTAGTCTAAAATCTTTTATTTGCAGTTATAATATTCTGGCACTTTTGCAGTTTAGCCCTCTGCATTTTTGTGAATTACATCCATACCCCTGCCAGACGCGCGTGCCTAGTTACGTGGACTTGGCATTTTTGCGAATATATCCTTATTATTTTGGCTATGTCTAATTAGTCCAGAAAGTTTTTTATTGCTTATAATATTTGTGGACAATTTATGTTTTGGCCCCTGGACTTTTTGAATATTACAAAAGCGTCCCATGCTAGGAGTGTATTTTCTTGTTGTTATCTCTATTTTTTGCATGCATCTATAAATACTTAAAAAAATCCACAAAAAACATCATAAACTCCTGTTGCATGTAGATTCACGGCATATTTTTATTTTGCATATTTATTGCATTTTAATATTTATAAAAAAAAATAAAAAAATAAGCATTTTCAGCATTGTTTGCATTATAAAATCCATAAAAATTATAAAAACACATCAGAAAATCCCAAAATTTTTTTATTTTAGTGTGTTCTAATTTCACTTCAAAAACCACTAAAATTATAAAAGAAAACTCCTAAAAATTATAAAACTCTAAAAACCTTCATAAAAATTTATAAAATTCATAAAAAAATCTAAAAATTATGTTTTCTTTTCTTGAATTTTCTTTATTTTGTTATCTTTATTCTAAAATTAATTTGGAAAATTTTTGTTACTGTTTTCTATTTTTTTCTCCATTTTAGTTTCAACTTTTTAATTTATTCACTGTTTTCAGTATTTTGGACTTTAAAAATACCAAAAAATAGGAAAAATCTAGAAAAATCACAAAAACATTAGAAAAATATAAAAAGCCTAAAAATATTTTATTTCCTAATTTTTGAGTATATTTACCTACTTTTATAAATCCTTATTCCTCTCTTTCTTACTTTGTACATATATCTTCTATTTAAAGAAAAAAATAAAAAAATATAAAACATAAAAAGAAAATATAAAAAATCAGTAAATTAAAAATCAAAATACAAAAATATAAAATTATAAATTAAGTAAAAAATATAAAATTAAAAACCCACAAAAAATAGCGTAGATAGACATTTATTCACATTCACACTTTGTGCATTATTTTACCCCGTTCTACCTATCTGCTCCCTGTGTTCGACCTCTACACATACTTGCACATCTTTGTTGTAGAGTTATAATAAATTTTTACTCCGCATCTCTTTTCATTGCTTGATTTCTGTTGTGGGTTAATTATTATCTGAAGAATCGATTTCTTGCGGGTCGTCTCAGTGACACTGTGATCATGCCTTGTGTGGATTACTTTAGACCCATGAAAAATCATCTTCAACAAATGACGCCGTTGCCGGGGAGAAACAACGCGTAGTTCGGGTTTTTACTTGTGTTTGTGATTACTGTCTATTTTTGTGGTTTTATTTGTTTGTTCTTTTATTTGATATATCATTTGAATTGTCTAACCACCCTCTCGTTTGACTTTATGCGAGGTACGCGGATCGAGGGAGGCACTCCTTTTTAGGAGCGCTCTTGCAACCACGCGAGGCGGCTTTGGCTTCGCCCAAGGCGGACTTGGAGGGAATTTTGAAGACAATTCCTTAGCTTTTATTTTATTGCATTTATTTTTGTAATTTTAGTGAGAGAGACTCTATTGTTGTAATAATACAGGTACACCGAACTTTGGACTTTCGGGCCTAATTTCCAAGTGTTTGTACACTTGGGGGCTCACCGTCGGTTTTCTCGCGGTTTTCTTCGCATTCTTTTTCATTTTGTTTCCCGATTTTGTTTTCCTTATTTTTGTGTGATTGAGCCCTTAGATTTAGGACTGCTTGTCGATAGTATTAGGTCCAAGCCCATTAATCACCATTGCCTGTGCCTATAGACTCGATTGGACCTAGTCAAATTTTGAAATACTGTTCTTCATGCTAATAGCAGCTTCTCATCCTAGGGCGATTTTCATCGGCTTTGCATTTGCATATAATTCAGGTTTCAATTCTGCTGAGCACCCTTGCATGTAGAGTGCTGGAGGCAAGGTGAGCATTTATGCTTTAGCATCCATCATCTGTTGCCGTTTGCATTGCTTTTCCGCTTCTACCTCTGATTTTTTAACACCTAGGTGCTTAAAGGAATCGATTCATCGTTAGGCACGTGCATTTCTCACTAAAAAAAGTGATATTCAAATAAAATTGGGACTGCTAAAATCACTCGACCCTAAAATTGATCAAAAAGGAAAAAATTGTCTTGGGGTGAGTAATCCCCTCATTGTCTTCGTTTTACATTGCTCGCGCACACACTAAGGTTAGCGCCCAAATCCCATTCAGCCCCTAAGTGCGTGTGCAAATTTTTGACTTCTCACCTAACTCTAAAACAGACAAGATAAAAAGACCGCATTTTGCAGTCTCTACCGAGTTGAGTAGGTGAACTGAGGGTTTGTCTTGTTTCCATTTTTGTTTGTGATTGCTTTGTGTGGACTCTAGATCATCTCTGCGCATTTGCGCCTTTCTTCACACTTCTCTTGACTTGACCTTTGTTCTCTCCCGATCGTTTTCTTTTGTTTTCGAGATGGACCCTTGGAGCGCATTTTATCCGGACTTTGCGGATCTCTCGTTCATTCCAGTCGGTCCACCTCTCTTTTTCCAAGAGGACTTTGCTCATGATTTTTGTACATATCCAACCAACCCACTATTTCAGGATTCAGGCTTTGATCTTCACCAATATTTCTACCACCATCTCCTTCACATTTCGACAACCCGCTCTTCCTTGAGTATCCTGATCCAGAATGTGATTTTTGTCCACACCCACCGCCCACATTCAACACACTCGATCCTGAGATTTTAGAGTCACCTTTCATGGTATCCACACTTGAGACTTTGAATCAGATGATGGAGCATATGAATTCGAGGATTGCCGACCTTACTAGTTTAAATAAGAACCAAAATGTCGCTCCATTCTATGAGGATATGGACTCATTCGAGGATTATCATGAGAGCTTGCAATCGCCCAAAATACAAAAAAATGAGAAAATTTTAAAAATCCAAAAAGAGTTCGGGAGCCCTTTGATCGAGTCAGACTGTGAGGAGAGGTACCCTTTGCCAGATCATTTGACCGCACAGCCTTTCACACCTTGTCCCACCTTCAACCCCGAGGATGCCGCTGTACAGACTGCTCTTGGCATGGCTCGCGTATATGCTGATTGCGACTTCCTCCCTTGTATGGAAGGTCCAAAAATTCAAAAAATGTTGACTGAACCCGAAGTGGTGACCACTATTCATGAGATTATCTGTGCCCCACTTCAACAGGCCATGACCGATTTATCTGCTCCTCTTCCTAAGAAGAGAAAGCGGAGGAGCAGATCTGAGGGCCATATCTTGACCATGGCCACTGCCCACGCCATTACACATCGTCCCATTCCTCGGAAGAGGAACACTGCCACACCTTTCATTAGCTGCACCATCTCTGACTTCACATGTGATCACACTCTCCTATACGGCGGTGCTTCGATTAGCATCATACCCTTCTCGTTGGTACAATCTCTTCACTTAGGGCCTCTAAAGAAGATCAGGATGATCGTACAGTTTGCTGATGGATCAATAAAGAGGCTGAATGGTATCCTTGAAAACACTGTCATATCGATTCAGGGCACGAGCTACAATGTTGATTTTATCGTATTGCCCGTGGAGACCTCCACAGGGGAGCATTCTCCAATCATCCCGGGACGACCGTTCCTTGCCTCTACAAGGGCCGTTATTGATTATGGATCAGGAGAGATTCGCTTCCGTCCTGCTGATGAGAGCGAAGTGTTGATCACCGTACCCACTGTCGACCAGAGGCCTTCATCTGATGTGATTTCACCTATCTTGGCTGACCTCGAGGACCATGACCTTGATGATATTATCAGAAAATTTTGCTGCTCATTGGATTCCATTGACACCCGAGAATTCCTCCCCGCGGAGGAAGACTCGGAAAGCATGGACCTCGGAGTTCCTTCTTCTGGGACTTGGCATTGTGTTGATGACATCCGCAGGATTTACACGATCGACACCATTGAGCGGAGGGCGGATGTAGAGACCAGACATGATGGACACGTTTCGACTACTTTCACTGATGAGTCCGCTCCTCTTCATTTAGATTCAGATGAGCCAAAGGTCGGATGTGATTTGATTGCTTTTCTTCGGGAATTCGGGCCTTTTGATGAGAAAGATGATCCGGTTGAGATTATAGAGGACGAACAGACTTCGACTACTTCCACTGATGAGTTCGTTCCTTTTGATTTTGACCCGGACGACACCCCGCAGGACGACTCCGAGTATACTTCTTCTTCTGATGATGAGTTCGTCCCGTTTCACTTTGACATCAGTGAGACTCCCAAGGCCAGACCTGACCACACTTCTTCCACTCACCCGTCTGTGCCTTCGCACCCTAGGTCCCCTGAGGATCTCCACTCTATCGACCCTGATCGGATTCCGTCCACTTTGGACCCCCGATTCCGACCTGCACCATACCAGATTTATTCCTCAGCGGTCCTGCAAGAAGGTTCGTTTTCAACCATCTTGACCATTTGTATATCCATCTCTGTTGTATGTTCACTTTTGTGTACCTCTGTTCTCTCTACCGTATTCCTCGTCCACCCATTCTCGTGTTTGCCTTGCTTAGGACGTACCTTGTCCTAAGTATAGGGGGTGGACGAGCCGAGTGTTCTTTCATCATTCCGTCTCATCACTCCTATTGTTGCCTATACTTAGGGCTTCTTTTACCCTAAGTATAGGGGGAGTGGTGTGTACATCCTCTGATCTCGTTTCCATTTTCATCTCTTTTCTTCTTTTCCTTTTCTATCTTCTGCATCTATCAAAAAGGTGCCGTCCCTTGTTGTCAGTCTTCTATACGTAGGACGTACTTTGTCCTAAGTATAGGGAGGTGTGCACCTCGAGTTTCTCTATTCTTTTCGATCCTCTCCATTGTCTCCTCTTCTTGCCTATACTTAGGGATATCTTACCCTAAGTATAGGAGGAGACAATCGGAGTACGATCCGTTCATTCCCACCCTTGACCCTCGCTTCTTTGTGTACAGTCTGCTATACTTAGGATTATTTGATCCTAAGTATAGGGAGACCATCAACTTCTCATTCATTCATTCGTTTCTTCGTTCATTTATTCTTTAGATTTTCCTATACTCAGTACGAGTTATGTCTTCTCTTTTCTCTCTGATCTATGAGGACATAGCTCAAGCTAAGTATAGGGGGTCGTATATACTGCGTATATACTTTAGCCATAACTCGTACTTTCGTATTTTTACTAATAACTATGGCTAATTATACTTCTTTAAAACTCATTAAAAACCGTAATAAAAAGATGTTATCATTCCTCAAATTCTTTTTGTATTTACTGATTAATAAATCATGTGAAAATGTTTTTTGCAAAATGTTTGAAAAATAGTTTGAAAATCCTGGTGAAAAATATTTTGAAAACTATTTTGAAAACGTTTTGTTACATGTCTTTACCTTTGTAAAATACTTTGTTTTGAAAACTTATTTTCTTTGTGTGAAATAAAAATGTTTGAGAAATGATTTGCAAATGATTTGAAAAATGGTTGCAAAAATATTTTGAAAAATCTATCTATACTGTTTGAAAACCTTTGCAAAATGATTTTCAAATGTGTGTACATATTTGTAAAAATGTTTGTAAAAATTATTTTGGACTATAGTTTTTCAAAATTGTTTGAAAAACCTTTTCAAATAAGTTTGAGGGATATATACATCACAACTAAAATCCAATATATATACCTATAAAATTGATCACTTACCCTGTAAATTCTTAAAATCCACTTGTATATATAAGATGCATCTTCGTGTAAATATTTGTACCTAGATTTTAGCCAAAACTTTTTGTTTTCAAAAATCCCAAGAACATTTTCAAAATTAAAATACCAAAAACATTTGAAAAATCTTTTTTAAAAATACAAAAAATGCATATGGATCATTATCTTTTCAAAAATCCATAAAAAGTTCATAATCTTAAAAATTGTATCACAAAAATATTTTCTGCATTTTGCATATCATTTGCATAGCATGAGCATTTTTTGGATTGAGTTTGATAGTTGAACGAGTCTAAATAAAATCCAGAGATTGGAGCTTGATTGGACCTTAAAATCTACCTAATAACAGGAACCTTATAGGAACTGGAATTGAGGTACTTCAGGTCTAGTTGACTTAATTCTTTGAGGATCACGTGACTTTGTTCAATGGATTCTTGACTGCCTAAGTAGAGTATTTCGGAGCACACGCACGACTCTTGTTGATAATGACCTAACTTGGACACCTGCACCTTTCACATGGCTCAACTTAGTTGGAGTGGTGAGGGGATTGGATTTACCGGTATGAGACGCACACAAGTGGAAGCACTTGTCCTCCTCTAGGGAGGGAAGTGCACCCCAACCCGTCCAGTGATGAGGAATTCCAAAGACAGGAGATTGCGGGTTGCAATAAAGATTCAAAAGAGGGATAGTCTACTGGCTCAAGAGGAAAAACTCCTTATGTAAATGCTATTGTATATAGTATTTCAAAAAAAAACTCCAAAAAAGTGGACAGGCCTGATTGAAAATAAAATGCCTGCCGGAGTGTACATATGTTGTATAGAAAATAAGCAAGCTTGAGTTCCAAAGTCATATCATGTGAGCCTGCAGCTGGATGACTTGACTACACTGGTCTTGCATTCCAGGATATGTAGCTACACTGGCTACCGTCCATTCTTCTCTTCACCCCCTCCTCTTGAGCTGGTTGCCACTTGAACTTAGAAGGGAATACCCCGCTCCTCGAGGAAGGAGTTATTGGATTGGGGAATCATTGGTTTGTCATGTTGGAGAAGTCAGTCTCTTTGTCATTCTAGTTGGGGAGAGCCACTATCACTTATACTGTATGAGTCAGATTCATAGTCATAAGGGTTTGCGTATGAGTTGAGATATTTCTGACCTGGCTATTGAGGAGACTTGGGCAGAGTTTTGGGATTCTCAGGGACTGTTGGATTTCAAATTCGGTTCTCATTAAGGTTCCGCCCGCACTAAAATTCCAAAGGTCCGACTTAAGCTCCAAACTTTGATTTTCTGAAGACAAGTTTGATAATTAAACTAAATCCAATTTCTTCTTTTTCTTTTCTTTGTTTTTCTTTTCTGCACTTATTGCATAAGTGTTTGCTAGGGACTAGCAAAGGAAAGTATAGGGGGATGATGAATCTACGTTTCATCATCTTTATTCTATCAGTTTGGCCTTAAAAACCCTAGTAAATGCGTGTAAATACTGTTAATTCGGGCATTTTATCATTCATGTATTATTGTGAAAATAGTGTATAAAATACAATTTTTAATGCAAAAATTATAGAATAAAGAAAAGAAAAGAAAAAGAATAAAATATTGTAAATATTTTATGACCCAAAACCCCGAGACCTAAGCATCTCGATGACTAGGTCGACAAGGAATAAAGTAGGGGGAGATAAGGGCCAGAATACAACAAAAATACATTTTATTTCATTCATTCTTTATTCATTTTGGGACCTATTTTTGGTTCCACTTTTTATACTTCAAATAAAGAAACTTTGAACATGAAAGTTGTAGATAATTAAATAAATAAAAATACAAAATTGATTTCACTCAAAAGTAATGTACAGATAAAAAGTTATGATATGAATAAAATTCCAGAATCCCATATTCCCAGATTCGTATCTCACAAATAAAAATGTGAAATGCGTCAAACTCACCTCTAATTGTATATAATTTAAAATAAGCTATTTAATGGCGGTGGTTTCGCATTTGGCGGAGCTACGGTTTAAAAGTTGAGTTTTGGACCCCTATTGTATACTTGTACAGATTAAAATATTCAATTTATTTATTATTCTTTATTTTCATAATTTTATATTTTTATAATTTTGTAAATATTATTTATAATATATTTGTATATTAAAATCAGAATAAAAATACAGAAGAAATACAAAATAAAATACTTGTATATTTATAATACATAGGTATAAGACCTATAAACATACTCATATTATTATTACTTTTATTTTATTAAGTGTATAAAAAACTTCAGAAAAATAAAATAAAAATATATTTAAGTGTATAAAATAATTTTATAAATTTATAAAATAATAAACATAAATAAATAAATTAAATATCCAAAATAAAAATAAATTATTAAATATATAGATATGTATACCTATAAAGGGTATAAAATGGTAACTTGTAATTTTATACCTCATAAAAATAAGTAAAAATTACCATAAAATAATTTACAAAATAATGAACATTTTTTATTTGGTAACTAAAAATTAATAAAATCATCTGATATTTTTAATTGAATTTATAAGCTTTTCCCCCAGACTTTTTCCTGGTTGGTCCACGTGGACCAACCAGGGGGCAGCAAGAGTTGACCTCTGGTCAACTCTCTGCCCAACGTCTGGGCTGTGTCAAACCGTGAGTTTGACCCGTTTTCTCGTGTTTTTTGAGGATAACCCTTTCACTATTTCGTGTTGCTTTCTTCATGACTTTTGTTGCTCTACTACCAATGATACACGCCCAAATGTGTGCTTGGGTTGTGGAGCATCGCAGCACCCGTTATTCCTCGTTCTTTGAGCCCCGTCGGTCATCTGTACAAAAAGCCACCCTCCGCCTCTTTTGAGAATTGAACCCCATTTGACCCTTGTTTTGGCTCTCGTTGGCGAGCTCCGGATCGATCCCTGTGACAGGGGGATCTCCAGCACACACGTGGGCCTTTGCAAGGCGTTGGAGGGCAGATTCCAACCATCTCCGGCCACCGCGGTCGTCGAGGACCAATCTCAGGTGCTTCTGCCCCTTGAGGTCCATTTCATTCTCGTTTTCTCGCATTTATTTCATGTGTGTTATTGGTAGGATCCAGCCCCGATTTTGTCTCGTGATTTTATCCATCGAACCGCCTAATCGCCACCCTTGCCGGAGTAGCTCCGACTGACCACCATCCTTCGTCGTTTCCGCCCTTTGTCGCCATCTGGAGGTGCGTGATAACATGCCCGCACTCCCCTTCACCATTTTTGCAGGTACAAGAATAACAGAAGAGCCGAGGGCTCGTTTTGGCTGCCGCGTCGAAGTACCTGGAGCTCTTGAGCTTTGGGAGCCTCGCGCGACCTCTCCGGTCTCCGCCGGACCCTTTTGGAACCCTCAACACTCTAGGACGACCTGCAGGAGCACGCGTGGACATTTTGGAGCTTCACCGAGCCGCGATGAAGGAAGATCGGAGCTGGGGAAGCTCGCTCCGGCGAGGTATCCTCCTTGTTCTTCCAACGTCGCCCGTTGCCGTCCGATCACCGTGGGGCTCCAGAACCAACAGCTACCGTCGGATCAAGCGCGCCCAGGCCGTCTGTTGCTCGATGATCATCTAATCCTGGCTGCACACGCGAAGGGGTATCGCGGCACCCGAGCTCGACATGTGGCCTAAGTGGCCTCACATCCGCCATCAGATCGACCCAGCTGAGGGTATTTTGCATGTTCGCCCCCAGCAAATTTTGTATTTAATAAAAAGTATTTAAACCTTCATTGGCTGTATAAAAACTTTGGCTTATTTGCATTTCACCCCCTAAGGTTTTGTAATATTACATCTGGGTCCCTGCCTGGTCACGTGCCTCGTGCACGTGACTTGGAGTTTTGCAGTCGACCCCTGGGGCTTTTGCATATTTGTCTTTAGTCTAAAATCTTTTATTTGCAGTTATAATATTCTGGCACTTTTACAGTTCAACCCTCTGCATTTTTGTGAATTACATCAATACCCCTACCAGGCACGCGTGCCTAGTCAAGTGGACTTGGCATTTTTTCGAATATATCCTTGCTGTTTTGGCTATTTCTAATTAGTCCAGAAAGTTTTTTATTGCCTTATAATATTTGTGGACAATTTATGTTTTGGCCCCTATACTTTTTGAATATTACAAAATCGTCCCTGCCAGGAGTGTATTTTCTTGTTGTTATCTCTATAATTTGCATGCATCTATAAATACCTAAAAAAATCCACAAAAATAATCATAAACTCCTGTTGCATTGTAGATTCACGGCATATTTTTATTTTACATCTTTATTGCATTTTAATATTTATAAAAAATAAAAAACAAGCATTTTCAACACTGTTTGCATTATAAAATCCATAAAAATTATAAAAACACATCAAAAAAATCCCAAAAAAATAGAATATTTTAGTGTGTTCTAACTTCAGTTAAAAAACCACTAAAAATTATAAAAGAAAACTCTTAAAAATTATAAAACTCTAAAAACCTTCATAAAAATTTATAAAATTCATAAAAAATCTAAAAATTGTGTTTTCTTTTCCTGAATTTTCTTTATTTTGTTATCTTTAATCTAAAATTAATTTGGAGAATTTTTGTTACTGTTTTCTATTTTATTTCTCCATTTTAGTTTCAGCTTTTTAATTTGTTAACTGTTTTCAGTATTTTTGACTTTAAAAATACCGAAAAAAAGGAAAAATCTAGAAAAATCATAAAAACATTAGAAAAATATAAAAAGCCTAAAAATATTTTATTTCCTAATTTTTGAGTATTTTTACCTACTTTTATAAATTCTTATTCCTCTCTTTCTTACTTTGTACATATATCTTCTATTTAAAGAAAAAGAAAATAAAAATATAAAACATAAAAAGAAAATATAAAAATTAGTAAATTAAAAATCAAAATACAAAAATATAAAATAAAAATTAAATAAAAAATATAAAATTAAAAACCTACAAACAAATAACGTAGATAGACATTTATTCACATTCACACTTTGTGCATTATTTTGCCCCGTTCTACCTGTCTGCTCCCAGTGTTCGACCTCTACACATACTTGCATCTATACACATCTTTATTGTAGAGTTATAATACATTTTAACTCCGCACCCCTTTTCATTGCTTGATTTCTGTTGCGGGTTAATTGTTGTTCGAAGAATCGATTTCTTGCGGGTCGCCTCAACGACACTGTGATCCCGCCTTGTGTGGATTACTTTAGACCCGTGAAAAATCGTCTTCAACAATACTTAGTACAAGTCATGTCTTCTCTTTTCTCTCTGATCTATGAGGACATAACTCAAGCTAAGTATAGGGGGTCGTATATATACTGTATATACTTTAGCCATAATTCGTACTTTTGTATTTTCAATAAATATGGCTAAAATACGATTACTTTACTGTAAAGAACACACTTGTATAAAATTCATTAAAATTCTTTGTATATACAGATTAATAAATTGGGTAAAAATGTTTTACAAAATATTTGAAAAATAGTTTGAAAATATTTTTGAAAAATATTTTGAATATTATTTGGAAAACATTTTGTAAAATATTTTCAACCTTTTAAAATTATTTTGTTTGTAAAAATTTCTTTTCTTTATTTAAAACAAAATATTTTTAAAATCTATTTACAAATGTTTGGAAAATGATTGCAGAAATATTTTGAAAAATCTATATATACTATTTGAAAATCTTTGCAAAATGATTTTCAATTTTTTTAAAATACTAAGAATTATTTTTCAAATTAGTTTGCAAAATAAAGTTTCCAAAATATTTGCAAAAATCTTTTCAAAATTATTTTTAGAACTATGTACATAATTTAAACAAATAAAGATTCTTTACAAACCTTGTATATACAACCTTGTAAATTCCTAAAGCCCAACTCTTGTAAATAATAAGAAGCACTCCCATGTAAATATCTATACAAATTTCTTTTTTTTCCAAAAATTTTATTTTGAAAAATCCCTAAAAAATTGCAAAATTAAAAATCCCAAAAACATTTGCAATTTTTTTCAAAAATTACATAAAAATTGCAAAACCATTTTCAAAAATCCACAAAAAGTTTAAAACAAGAAAATTGCATCATAAAAATATTTTCCTTGCATGTACATAGTATTTGCATTTTTCAGATTGGTATTGATAATTGAACAAGTCTAAGTAAAATCCGAAGATTGAAGCTTGGTTGGACCTTAATCTACTTAATCAAAGAACCTTATAGAAGCTAGAATTGATATACTTCAGGTCTATTAGACTTAATTCTTTGGGATCACGAGACTTGATTCAATGTCGTCTTGACTACTTACATAAAATATTTCAGAGACACGCACGACTCTCGTTGATAATGACCTAGCTTGCACACCTACACCTTACACTTTGCTCACCTTAGTTGAAGTGGTAGTGGGCTAGATTTGCCGGCATGAGATACAAGCGAATGGAAATATCGGAAGTCACACATTTGTGGTCATTGTACCCCAACCCGATCTAGTAGCGAAGAGGTCTAAAGATAGAAGTTGTGAGTTGCAATACAACTTAAAAAGAGGGATAATCTACTTGCTCAAGAGGAAAAAGTCCATGTGTGAATGCTCCTATATATAGTATTAAAAAATGCAAAATAAAAAAAACTCGCAAAAAGTGGACATGCCTGAATGAAAATAAAATGCTTGTCGGAGTATGTACATATTTGTATAGTCAATAAGCAAGCTTGAGCTTCAAAGTCATATTTATGTGAGATCGCAGCCAGATGACATGGCTACACTGGTCAAGCATCTTAGGATAGGTAGCTATACTGGATACCATCTATTCTTCTCTCTACCTCCTCTTCTTGAGCTGGTTGTACTTGAACTGAAAAGGGAATATCCCGCTTCTCGAGGAAAGAGTTGTTGGATTGGGGAATTAGGGTCACCATGTTGGAGAAGACTGACTTTTATCGCTTCAGCTGCGAAGAGCTACATATCACACACTGTCCAAGATAGATTCATAGTCATAAGGGATTGTGTATGAGTTGACTTATTCTGACCTGGCTATTGAGGAGACTTGAGCAGAGTTTTGTGATTCTCAGAGGCTATTGTGTTTCAAATATGTTACCACTAAGGTTCCGATCGCACCTAAAATCCAAAGGTCTGACTTAAGCTCTAAACTTTGATTTTATGAAGACAGGTTTGAAAGTTAAAATCAATCCAAGTTCTTTCCTTTTCTTTTCTTTATTTCCTTTTTATCCATTTATAGGCATAAGTGTTTGCTACGGACTAACAAAGGTAAGTATAAGGGGTGATGAATATCTATTTCATCACCTTTATTCTTTCATTTTGGACTTTAAACCCTAACTAAATGCATGTATATATCATTAGTGAACAGAAATAGAGAGAGAAAAAAGAGAGAGTCTTCTATTCTTTTATTCATCTTTCCTCTCTCTATCTCTGAATTTTGTTTGGAAAACACGTTTCTCTTCTACAGTTTCTACAATCGACACATTTTAACTGTAAAGTCATACATTCTTTTCAAAATGGCGCTGTTGCTGGGAATTTGTTAGATATTTTCAGATATTATGACCTTTTTCTAGACAACCGCTCATTTCTCACGGAATATCAAAATAACGCCATTGTCAGAGAGGCATAGTTTTAATTAGATTTTTGAGATATATTTTGTGAATTTTCTTTCTCCTTTCTTTTTCTCGATTTCTTTTCTTATATCTTTGTTTTTCTCAATTTTTCTTGTTTTTTTCTCGATTTTTATTTGTGTTTGATTTTTATTTCAATTTCTGATTTTCTTGTTTTTCTCTTGAGTTTTTGTTTTTTTATTTCTTTTATTTTTTGACTGTGCTGACATGTGGTGCGGGGCTTATAGAATAAATCGGTTTCTTCAGAAATCAATTCAGTTGAGGGAGATTAGAGACCGAGCTCTTTTTCTACGAGTTGATTGCAGTGGAGCAACGTAAGTCAGTCAGATTTTTTTGTTTTGGGGAGACATTATATTTTTTTTGTTTTCTTCTGAGTGAGAGGGCCTTTGCCCATTTTTCTATTTTTATGAGAGAGGAAGGGGCACTTGTCCGTTTTTGTATTTTGTAGAAAGGAGTCCACTAAGGACATCTCGACTTGTAGACATGGATTATTACACTTCTTCTCGGAGTCTGTTTCTCCAAGTACCAGTACAATTGGGGGACCTCACAATGGCTTTTCGATTTTCTGACTTTTCTTTGTTTCACACGATTTCAGGTAGCCTAGGGGTGAATGTTTGCATGAATAGACGGTTAAAGTAAAACCTACTGCCATAATCCACACTTAGGTGTAATTCACACAGATTTGAAAACTTAGTTCATTCTTATGCTAGAGCTACTTGTTTAGGGTGTGGTTCTACATCTTTTTGCATGCATTCAATTAGGTTTTCAATACTGCACAGATCATTTGCACTTAGAGAGCTGGATATAAGTATAGCTTCTATCCCTACATGCATCATGTTTTTATGCGACATTCTGTGATTCCCCCCTTTGTGACACAATTTTCACTGATAAAGAAAACCGAATTCCCATTAAATTGTTGAAAATACCAAAAAAGTTAAAATCTTAAAAATAAAAAAGATTTTTCTTTGAAACTTTGACAAAAATAAAAAAAACAATTGATCTTAATTGTTTTGGGAGAGCAAAACCCTCATTGTTGTAGGTACTTACCTCCAAACAGAGTGGGTGAAGACATAACCCTAAGGACTAGAGCCAAAAATCCCTGAATTTGTGCCTAAGTACCCATGTTTCACCTTTCAGTACATGTCGGAAATGCAAGCACTTGTCTCTGACCATAGAAAGTCATTTTGGTGTACTCCGCTTCATATTCTCCTTTGGGCCTGATATAACTCGGCAACAAGGGTAAATGGTTACACTGTTTGGGGGATTGTGAAGACGTACACTGGACGACAAGGTGACACCACTTGTGAGTCTGTTTAAATAGCTTGAATCACCTAACTAAAATTTAAAATATACATGACCGAACTCTTACGGTCATCATTGTGTGAAGTTGGTGAGTTGGGGGTTTATTTTATGTTTGTTTACGGAGTGTGCGTATTCAATGTCTTACATGCCTTCACACTCTTTATCTTGTCTTGACATCGTACTCCATTTCAGATTCTTTTGACATTTCGGATGACGATTAGACAGTCCTTATGCTCGGACTTTGTGAGCCATCGATCTTCCACCATCTCACGTATGTCTTCATAGGTTCAAGATGACCCTCTTCCTGAGTCGTTCCCACCTAGTTCCAAGGTGAGTTAGACCCAGACTCACTCGCCTCTCGACCCTTCAGTCGAGGAAGACCCTCACATCGACGTTTCGTCTATTTCACCCGCACATTTTTCTCTGAGTGCTTATGAGAATTTTTCCTTCTCAGAGGATTTGACAGATACCATGGCTAGATGGAAGGGACCAGCTGATGATAGAGCTGTTGCAGAGAGACATGTTGAGGATAGACTAAATCCAGCTACAGATGTTACATCCGGGATTCTAGACACACTTCAGCAGATGAGCACATCGATTAGAGATAAGTTTAGAGTCCAAGATGAGTTGAAAGCTGAGATCATTGCACTGAGAGCAAGAGTAGGGAACCCACCACCAGACGCAGTTGTTCCCGTTTTTACTTTGAGAGATGAGTATGACTCTGGAGCCATAACGTTACAACATTGGATTCGATTACCATCGAATCAAGGGTCATATGACTTGAGACCGTCCTTCATTTCTTTGCTTTCCAAGTTCTATGGGAACATGATAAAGGAGACGTTTACCTTCCTTTAACAGTTTGAAATAATTTGTGGTACGACGAGCTATCCAGTAGTCATGCAGGAGGCTATACACCTCAAGGCTTTCCCTTTTGCCTTAGCAGATAAGGCACTCTATTGGCTGAACCATTTAGAGAGATTTTGACTTGGGAGGACCTCAAGTCAACCTTCATGCGTAAATATTTTCCTCTGGGATAGATGAACATGATGATGAATTAGATATCCAACTTCATGCAGAATTCACATGAGTCGTTCCACAAGGCATGGGAACGTCAAGGATATAATCGATAAATGCCTTCATCACGAGATAGCTTTTAGGTTCTAGTATAGAACTTCTTTGGAGGACTCCAGTCGGACATTCAAGGGTTAGTGAGCGTCGCATATGGCGGTAGCTATCTGAATAGGGATCTCGAGTCTGTTTGGACTATCTTTGAGGGGATGGTCGAGAACGTGAGAATTGTAGATTCCACTCGGGCATTCCAAAATGTCCCACATCCACTACACCAGAGAGATCATCGGAAGGTGGCATACATTAATGAGTCTGAGTCATGATTTGCCGACATGGGCTTTATCGGCGAGAAACGTATAGTGGTCGATGTGATTTAGAAGCAAGTACAGAACTTGCAGAAGCTGTGAGAGTTGGAGAAACTCGGATCACTACCACAACAGTTGAGTGAACCGACGAAGAAGATGACCGAGATGCAGTTACAATACCATCAGTTCATTTCTTCTTCTACTCATCCTACATGGAGATCCTTACCCGCACCTCCCACCTGTCAGATTCATTATGTACAGAGCGAACCGACATGTTCTACTGAGACTTTACAATTAGATTGGTATGATGATTTGTCCACTGTCAACCAGAGCCAGATCACAATGCCTGTAGTTGATGATGTTGATACTTCTTCCACCTTCGAGATCAATGATATAAATGGAGTGTAAATCACATAATTTATTATTATGAGACAACATTAATATTAATCAATGTGTCTACATGTGTAAATCATATCTACACATTATTATTATTCAACATTAATTAACATTAATATTAATCGATCTCTCAATGTATGGATCCTAATTCAATTAGTAATTATGTACAACGTCCACAAATACTTGGAGTAAGGTGAAGGAGATTGTATATACCATGTATAGTGACTTGATATTGAGATTATATCTCATATCTGGATCAATGCCACTTAGAATTATTTGATTGAGTAGATACATGAATCTCAATTTTTAGTGACTTTGATCAAATCAATTATCCAACTCTTTAGACTAAGATTTTGATTTTGAGATTTAGAACTCCAAGTGGAGTCATTAAAATCCATTCATGTTTTATTACTTCTTCGAAATGGAAGCATCTTAGTATATAACTGATGAGCGTGCCAAGCGAGCGAGGTGAAGTAAATCAAAATGCGGTCGTTGCGACCTCAGTCGCCCGGCACTCAGAAGCTCAACAGGAAAAAATCAGACCACCAAACAAAGGCAAAAATTGATGAAACTCAAGATAGCGGTCTAGCTATGATATTAACCTGGTATAGCGCCCAGGGTCGAACTCAAGGAGCACGGGTTGGCCTCGTGGCCTATGAAGTAGTCAAAAATAAAAACAAATAAAAGAAAATTATTTTTGGTGGTTTTTTAATATTTTTATATTTTTTTTGAAAATTTTAATTAATAAAGAAAATAAGAAAGCAATGAAACAAGCAACTATCAACAATTATTTAATCACTCAAAATTAATCCAAAAATTCAAACAAAAATATTTTTATGTTTTTTATATTTTTTATGTTTTTGGTATTTTTCTGATTTTTATAGAATTTTATAAAAATGAAAGAAGGAAAGAAAACAGTGCAGCTGTCCAGCCGAGATTCAAAGGCCAAAATAAAATATATGATGGCTCCAAATAGCCTGGAGGTATTTTTCCTATAAAATATAAACAAAAATGAAAATTCTGCAGCTGAGTTTATTAATTTTTGATTTTTCTTTTAATTACTAGAATTTTTATGGGCTTTTAGGAGTTTTTCACTTTTTATATTTTTTATAAGTCCAAAAATGACCAAACTTGGTCAGAAAATCAAACACAACAAAACAAACAAAATCTAATTTTTTTAGAATTTTTGAAGTGTTTTAATATTTTTTTGTGAATTTTATATCTGGACAGTAAGAAAAATGGGTGTTTTTGAATTTTTAAAAATAATAAAAATGCAAAAAAGTAGACCCAAAAATTAGAGAAAATTTTACACAGTGGCAGGAGCCAAGTATCCAATTTTCATCAAATTTGGGTTGAATTTACTATTTTATTAAAATAAAAAATGAACAGACAGTGCACAAGGATCCATCTGCAATTAAAACATGTTCCAAGGGCCTTTTGATAATACGGCTGGAAAGTATAGGGCACAAAGTGCAAAAATCCCAGGAAAACACGCACGGCACACGTGACCAGGCCTAGGAGGACTAAAATGTCATTCCTATTTAAAAAGATTCAAACATTAACACTCCAGAATTGCCAGGAACGAAATGCAAATTGTCCAATAAATCACGTGTCGATGCACGTGCACAATACACACAGGGACCAGATAGAAATTATCCAAAATAGTAAGGTCTTGATGCAAAATAACCAAAATAAAAACAACTACGAAACGTATTTACAGGACTAAATATTAAATGCAGAAAAGAGAAGGGCCTACAGGGTAATTTACCCTTTATTTAAGCGGGGGGCTGGATGGACGCCGCGCGGCAAATCTGACAGTGGTGGATGACAACGCCTCAACGAAGGAGCCCTCGGCTCTGATCCAACGGCTGGGGTTGCGCCACGTATCTGATCAACGGTCGAGAGGCGCTGGATCTAACCCTCGCTGGATGGAGGGCTGAGAGGAGGCCACGTGTCAATCTGATGGTGGCTGCTGGGCCTCCTCTTAGCCTTGATCGGACGGTCCACAAGTAATCTGGACCTCCAGGATAGAACGGACAGCAGAGGAGGGTCCTGGAGGAACTCCTCACCGGCGAACTTCGCCGGAGGACTGTGAGCGCTCAGGACCTCTGCGGGGGCTGCTGAAGATCGGAATAAACTCACCGGAGCCTCCCGCGTCTGGAGAACCCCTCCGATGGCGCAACGGAGCTCCGGAGAGCTCAGGCGACACCGACGGAGCTGAAGCTCCTATGCTGAAGATGGAGGACCTCAGATGGTCCTCCTTTGACCTGCAAAATGGCACGAAGAGCACACTGGGTCAAGGGCAAAGTGCCTTGACCCGGTTAGGTGCGAAGTGGGTGGACGGCGGGTCGATATGGGCGAGCTCTGGTGAAGCGACGGCGAGGGAACTCGAATCCCAGTTCCTGTGCGAACTGGGCTGGATGAGGGGGTGTAGAAGGTGCACGAGAGAAGGGAGAAGGTGATGGTGTCGTCCGATGATCGAAATGGGGACTGAGGTGGTCGGAATTGACGGTCGACGGCGGAGGCGCAATTTGAAGGATATGGTTAGATCCTCAAGCGCATCACGGAAGCGTGAGCGTCGCATCGAATACGACGTGGAGCGACTAGTCGCACTAGTTGCTCGATGCAGCGGAATTTAAAAATTTTATTACGACGAAACCACATGATCCAAGAACACTTCTCGGATCGTTTCGTCTAAACCACAAACAAGTAATAGGATTACCTCTTGAAGCGTGGTTGCGATCGAGTCTCTAAACGAAGAGACCTCCTGTCTCAAGTCCGATCCGACGGAGGAGACGCTTGTGAGCGCGGGGATGAACCGCGTGCTTCTCGCAATCCATGTTGATGATCCAAGCGACGGATCTCCTGATCTCGACACACGAGATCCGACGTCTTCTTCACGAGCGAGGCGCACCGAAGAAGACGGAGATCCACGAGCAGAAGAACGGGCAGCATAACGACGATGCTACGGCGATGGAGAACCTCTCCATGGCATCCATGGTGGACGACCATGAGAGGGAGAGAGAGGGCTGACCTCTAGAGAGAAAGAGAGAGAGAGAGAGATGCTTCTCAAGCATTATGTGTAAAGAGAGAGCATGGGTATGCCTCTCTATTTATAGGGTTTTGGGATCCATGGATCTCAATCCATGGGACAACACAAATCCAATGGTTCTCATTGATTGTGTTTCTTTCAATGGCTAAGATTTATGTTGGTAAAAAACCAACAACAATTAATTTAATAAAAATCAAATATATGTAGAATATAATTTGATTTATATTAAATCAATCTCAATTAGAGAAATAGGAAAGGAGGCAAGCCTCCTTCCATAAGAGGGGTGGACGGCCACCACATTCCTTGTGGGAATTGTGGCCGTCCACTCTTCCTATATGGAAGGTGGATGTCTCTCCTATTATATGAGATTGCATTATCTCATAATTCTCTCTAATATTTCTCAACAACTTTTGTTGAATATTATTTCACAAAAATAAATCCAATTTATTTTGTGAACATTGCAATCATGCCATTGAAAATTTGTGAATCACATTCACAACCCAAAACAAAATGTAATTTATATTTTCAATTAATTAGACAATGTGTATCCAATACACATTAATAATTAATCTACTAATATAAATTATATTTAACTCTCTCCAATACATTATAAATCACATTTATAATATATTATGAATAATTGGATATTACTATCCACATTATTCTTATCCATAATAATTAAATCACATTTAATTATATTGGATAACTTATTCTCATGTGCTCAAATAATATGAATCACATTCATATTATTTACATCTTTGATAATCAAATCACATTTAATTATCTAAGATAACTCTCCTTATAATATGAATCAAATTCATATTATTCATGATAATTAAATCACATTTAATTATCCATTTTCTCAATGCTCGGATACATATATCAACAATAGAATTATCCATGAACTCTTTCAAGGATAATGCGCTTTCTCCGCGAATACTTGGAGATAAGGACAGGGCGATTGTATTGTTCCACGTATAGTGACATGGATATTGAGATCACATCTCAAATCTAGATCTCGGGCCTCCCATAGATGCTTGATTAAATCAAGACCGTAAATCTAATCTTCTCATTGAATCTGAATCACATTCAGATCAATGTCCAACATTTGGACTAAGATCAGATTACTTCTCTACTGAGAGGAGTCACTAAAATCCAGACCCGTTTCATCACTCCCTAGGAATGGAAGCGTCATGGTTATACAATCGTTTATGATCACATCACCCTCAGGTATTCCTAATACCTGTACATCCTGCATACTTGAAGACTCAGATTAAACCCGAAGTATTAGATCAACTTTATACTGTCTACTTCAGGGTTTTATCAGTAAGTTTCTCATTCGATCATTGGGAGTCGGTATTGATCATATACTTTCCAAAAGCATATATCATACCTAGGTCTTGATCATATACTTTCCAAAAGTATATATCAAACCAACAAATTCAGTCAAGCTTCCAAAGCGAGACGACCGTGCGCACGGAATTTGATTCTTCCCAATATCTCATGAGTGAGCTCATGTCTTCCGGTTCAGTAGTGAACCTGTATGATCCCTTTGAGAGATCGTATTACTCATATGCCCTTATATGCACACCAGCGCGCCGGTGTATAGACCTTGATTAGGTCATCAACCTATTGGTCTGCCAAATGTACATACTCAGACATATAGTAACACATCTGTCTCCGGTCAGAGGATGTGTGCCTATATCATGACAGCATATGATATAGGACTTTGGTTATCTCGATCTCGTTAAGTCAACTCTTTGACCTAACTTATCCGACACCTCCGAATCTCTATTCCTATGCAGAGGACCTGCATCAAGAGGTCGGTCAGATATCAACCTAAATGAGATAGGATTACCATCTCCTACTCAGGTTGGAGATCATCTCTTAATAATCATTTGACAGTGCTTGATGAGTCCTCAATCTAACTCATTAGATATTCATCTAAGCACCAGCCTCTATGATTCAATAATTGAATCAACAGCTGTATGATCATTAAGATGGCCATGGTACATAACCCTAATTGTACTAAGGGACCTATTATGCAAATTATGTACTCTTCATTTCAGATCAAGGAGTGAATTGCAACAACATTTATTGCATAATGGCTCGCCGTGGGCTCGCATTTCCAACACAATTCGGGGGTAAACAGAAATTGGCGAAAAATAGGAAGATCTAAGGCTACCTGATGGTCGATGTCGACTGTGCTTGAGCTGCTGGAGCTCCTGGTCCTAGCCTCGAGGGTCGTCTATGCTCGAAGCTTGAGCACCATGCTGGTGGCGGCGTACGGCGGCGCTAAGTCACCAGATCGATGGTCCGATCACTCCCTCCTCGCTGCAACACAACCAATCGCGAGCTGTCACTCAGGGAGAGCAATGGAGGTCCTGGGGTGGAATGAGCTGAGCCAAAGATGCGTGAAGGAGCGGGCGGAGCTCGAACTATATACAGCTAGGGGTCCGGCGAAGAGAGGATCGGGCGAGCTGATCAGAGCGCGGATCCCCTAAACCCACCCAGGGCGTGGATCTAGATCGATCAAGGAGCAAATGGAGCCCGGGGTTCACGGATTTGGTGATCGGGTTGAGCGAGGAAAAGTCTGAGAAATCAGGTCGGGCGCGTCAAACCCGGCTCTGGTGGTCCTGGGGGGAGAGGAGACCGGGGGTCAACATCCCCCGTGGACCAATCAGAGCCCGCCAATTATTCAGATTTTGTAAATTAAATAATAAATAGAAATAGGTCGAATTTCACAAAAGTCAAAACATGAAAAATATTTCTTTTATTTTAAACTATTTTTTTGAAATAAAAATTAGGTATTTACAATATAGTGCTATATACATAGGTATATACAATATTGATTTTTAGTTTTTGATTTTTAATTAATTATTTTTGTGCATTTTTATTCCAAATTTATATTTTATTTATTTACAAGATAAAATTTGGAATATTTTGGTTTTTTTTAATTTTTTTTATTATTTATTTACAAGGGTAAAATAAATAGATATATACAAGAATGTACATGGTATATATACAATGTTTATTTTGATTTTCATTTTTGTTCTTTTTATTTTATTTTTGTTTTAATGGTTTTTATTTTATTTATTTACACCATGAGGTATAGGATATGTACATTTTTTTATGGGATTTTAATTTATTTATTTATAGGGATAAATAAATAGCTAAGTGGTCTTATGTACATGGTGACTATACAAGTGATGAAGAAATTTTTGTTTCTTTTTAATTTTCTTATTTTTATTTTGGTTTTGTATTTATAAATATATACAAATAGTTACAAACTCAATTTTATTTTCTTTTTAGAGGAAAATATTTTTATTCTATTTACAGGTGTATTTACACACATGAGCTTCCTTATCTCTCTCTACTTTGGCTTTTATGCGGTCAGGCCCATGCTGAGCCCTCCATTGGGATTAGGTCGCTCAATATTTATTCTAAATATCTCCCTCTTTTTCTTTTATCTCTTTATTCTTTTATTTATGCACAAAAACATGCTAATTATTAACTTTTATACAATGCATGCAATTTGGTAATTATTTGTATTTACAAATATATACATGTGTTTGACAAAGGTTTTGTAGCTAAAATAAAAGAATAAAGAGTGATGAATGTGTATTCATCACCCCCCTATACTTAACTTTGCTAGTCCCTTAGCAAACACTTATTTGAAAAAGAAGTGAAAAAGAGAAAGAAAAAGAAAAAGAGGAGAATGTACATGGATCAAGGTTGATTATTAAACTTGCCTTCATTAAATTGAAATATGGAGCTCGATCAGATCTTTGGATTATTAATGTGTCGGAACCTTATTTAGACTTAGGTTTAAAACTTAACAACCTCTAAGATCCACTAATCTATAATCAAGACTCCTCAACAATCCAGGTCAGAACAAGTCATCATACACAAACCCTGCAGACTATGAGTCTTTCCTTGCACTGTGAATGTGAAGTATAAGCTCTCCACCTCAGAAATGGCAACTTGACAATCCTCCCCAACAAGGTAACTCTATGACCTCAATCTGGCCACTCTTTCCTCGAGAAGCGGGGTATTCCCTTCTAAGTTCAAGTTCAACCGGCTCAAGATGAGGGGGAAGAAGAGAAATGGACCATGGACAGTGTAGCCATGTATCCTTGGGAGCTCAACCAGTGTAGCCAAGTCTCCCTGCTGCAAGCTACATAAGGTGGAATCCATAAGTCTCAAGATTTGCTTATTGCACTATATACATACTCCGGTGGGATTATCATTTTCTATCAGACCCACCACTTTTTTGGAGTTATTTTCTTTTTGCATTTTTTTCAAGTGCATCTATACAACATATACATGTGTAGCATATATACAAGGAGTTTTTCCTCTTGAGCCAGTAGACTATCCCTCTTTTGAAGCATTATTGCAACCCACAACTCCTGTCGTTAGACCTCATGGCAACCAGACCAAGTTGAGACGCACTTCCTTCACTAAAAGAAGAAGAGAGGTTCCGCCTAGAAGTACTACCCTCATATGCTACCCCAAGTCAAGGAAGACTGCCTCCTCACCACCTCATCCGTAGAGAGCTCGGTGCTAAGTGCGGTGTCCAAGTAAAGCCATTGTCTATATGAGTCATGTGTGTGTTGTTAAGTGCTCTACTTAGGCTTATTGAGATGACATGTGATCATAGCCTAGTGGACTCAAAGAATTAAGTCACCATGGACCTGAAAAGCCTTAACCCTAAGCCCTATAAGGTTCCTCTTAGAATTAGGTGGATTAAGATCTTAATCAAGCTTCATTTCCCAACTTAGTTCCAGGCTAGTTTAAATGTCAACTATAATCCAGGAAAAACTATATGCAAGTATATACAAAGATGCTATTTACACAATATTTACACAAATGCAAAATTTTTGAAAAATGTTTTGAAATCATGGATGTATGCATGAATGCAAATTTTGCAAAATATTTACACAAATTTACACAAGATTTTTGCAAACTTTTGATTTTCAAAACATTTTGGAAAAATTTTGTACTATATACATAATTTTAATAAGCACATATTTACAAAAACATTACACAAAAAGTTTTTGAAAACATTTTTACAAAAATAATTTTGTACACTAGCTATGTATGTGCCATAAAAGAATGTTTATTTACAGGGAGAATTTTTAATTTTTATGGATTTTTGGGTTTAGCCATTTTTATATATTAACACACTCACACAAAGTACGAGTTATGGCTAAATTATATATGAAATATATGCACACCCCCTATACTTAGCTCGAACGATGTCCTCAGAGTCAAGAGCGATGAAGAAGACATAACTCGTGCTTAGTATAGGGAAGTGAAAAGGATGGATATATACAAAGACGAATGAATGAATAGAAATCAAGAGGGTCTCGGCTTTTCCCCCTATACTTAGGATCAAATAATCCTAAGTATAGCAGGCTGTATACGAAGGGAAAACCAAGTGACGAATGTACAGGGTATACCCCCCCTATACTTAGGGTAAAATATCCCTAAGTATAGGCAACAAAAACAGGTGTAGAAAGAATCAAAAGAAATACCCAAGAGTCCTACATCCCCCCTATACTTAGGGTAAAGTACACCCTAAGTATAGCATAATCAAAGGATGAGAAAAGGGATGTGGGACTAAAGAATGGAATGATATGGACATCTGGATCTATACAGGTCGGGAGAACAGTGATAATCAGGCGTGAGATGCAATAGATGTGAGTCAAGAGACCACATCTCACGCAAAGTGAATAGGGGCAACATCAACGACCCGCGGCTCATGATCTAGAAATGGCTTGAGCCGCTGGCCATTCACTCGAAAGGTACTCTCAGAAGACAACTCGGATATGTCAATGCTCCCGTTTTCGTGTACCTTTCTCACAAGATAAGGTCCCTTCCATTTGCTCTGTAGCTTCCCTGGAAATAGACGAAGCCTAGCATCAAACAGCCATACTCTCTGTCCAGGCTCAAAATGCTTGTGGCTGATATGAGAATCATGCCACTCCTTCACTCTCTCCTTGTACTGTAGGCTGTTTGAGAAGGCGGTATCACGAAGCTCCTCCAAGGCTGCTAACTCTTCCCTCCTTTGTTCTCCTACACTATCTAGATCCAAAAGAATATCTGTAACTGCCCAAAGTGACCTGTGTCTCAGCTCAACTGGTAAATGGCACAGCTTGCCATATACGAGGCGAAAGGGAGATGTACCCAAAGGTATCTTGAAAGACGTCCTATATGCCCACAAGACCGAGTCCAAAAGCTGTGACCAATCCTTTCGGTCAGGGCGACTGACTTTCTGCAATATAGTCTTGATCTCCCTATTCGACACCTCGGCTAGACCATTCGTCTGTGGATGGTATGGAGTGGCAACTCGATGGTCTATGCCGAACTCGCTAGCAAGGGCCTTCACCTGGTCGTTGATGAAATGAGACCCCCCGTCTGAAATCAATACTCGAGGTACCCCGAACCGTGTAATGATGTGCTTCCTCAAAATTTGCAAACTGTCCTGGCATATGCAGTTCGGGCGGGGATGGCCTCAACCCAACGTCTCACATAATCAACGGCCAACATAATGTACTCAAATCCCTGACTCTTAGGGAATGGACCCATGAAATCGATGCCCTATGCGTCAAAAACCTCACAGAAGTGAATGGGATACATCGGCATCATATCATGTTGTCCACAAGTGCCCATCCTCTGACTGTCAGTACACCTCTTCACGAACTCATCAGAGTCATGGAAGAGGGTAGGCCACCATAGGCCGGATTGGAGAACTTTCTGTGCCGTTCTCCTCCCAGAGTGATGTCCCCCTGCCTCAAGCTTGTGGCAGTAAGTGAGGACGCTATGGTGCTCCTCCTGAGGAATACACCTACGCCAGACGCTATCCCCTCCTTCGTGGTAAAAGATGGGATCCTCCCAGTGGTAGGACTTGGCCTTCACGAGGAAGGTCTCAAGCCTCTGCCTGGGCCAATCTTGTGGAACTTTCTTAGCAACAAGAAAGTTCACAATATCAGCATACCACGGGAGAGAGGCGATAACAAGGATCGCCTCATCTGGGAAGGTCTCACAAATAGGGTCAATCTGCTCAGAATCCTCAAGATGCTCTAATCAAGAGAGATGATCCGCCACCACATTCTTGACTCCAGGCTTATCCTTAATCTCTATGTCAAACTCCTGGAGTAGAAGGATCCATCTAGTCAGTCTGGCCTTGGCATCCTTCTTTGCCATGAGGTACCTGATGGTGGTGTGATCTGTGTACAGAGTCACTCTAGATCCAATAATGTACGATCTGAACTTATCTAGGGCGAAGACTACGGCTAGCATCTCCTTCTCTGTGACTGTGTAGTTCTGTTGTGCGGAATCCAATGTGCGGCTAGCGTAGTGGATAGCAAATGGAACTCCATCCCTCCTCTGTCCCAGCACAGCCCCTACGGCAAAATCGGAGGCATCCGTCATGATCTCGAATGGGAGAGACCAATCAGGCGGCTGGAGAACAGGAGCCTCAACAACACATCTCTTGAGAGTCTAGAACGACGAAAGACACTTGTCACCGACAAGGAACTCGGTGTCTTTCGTTTGTTGGTCAGTCAACGACCGGGCAATCATGCTGAAATCATGAATGAATCACCGGTAGAAACCGACGTGCCCCAGGAATGACCGTAACTGCCGCAAATTGGACGGTGGTGTGAGTTTTCTAATGACATCTACCTTGGCCAGATCAACCTCCATGCCCCTGTTGGAGATGATATGGCCAAGCACCATCCCTTGAGTCACCATGAAGTGACTCTTCTCCCAAGATAGCACCAAGTGAACCTCTATGCATCGCTGAAGGACTCGGTCTAGGCAGTCAAGACAGGAGTCGAATCCGTTGCCGTAAACCGAGAAGTCATCCATGAAGACCTCCAAGCACTCCCCTACCATGTCCGAAAAGATCGACATCATGCATCTCTGAAAAGTCGCAGGGGCATTACATAGCCCAAATGGCATGCGTCAGAAGGCGTATGTGCCGAAGGGACAGGTAAATGTAGTCTTGTCCTGGTCCTCGGAGCGATGGCCACCTGTTTGTAGCCCGAGTACCCATCCAGAAAACAATAGTGGCTCTTCCCTGCCAGTCTCTCAATGATCTGGTCTATAAAGGGCAGGGGAAATGATCCTTCTTGGTGGCCTAGTTGAGTCGCCTGTAATCAACGCATACTCGCCAAGAAGTGGGTACCCGTGTAGCAATCTCCTCTCCAGACTCGCTGACCACTGTAGTGATGCCCGTCTTCTTGGGCACCACATGTAAAGGGCTGACCCACTTGGAGTCGGAGATGGGGTAGATAAAATCAGCGCTCCACCATTTCGATATCTCCTTCATGACAACCTCTCTCAGATTCGGGTTCAGCCGCAGCTGGAACTCACGCAACAACTTTACCTCATCCTCGAGATAGATATGGTGGGAGCACAGGGCCAGACTTATCCCCTGGAGATCTGCTACGCTCCATCCTATCGCCTTGCGGTTCTTTTCAAGAACCCCCATCAAACAGGATTCTTGCTCTCCAGTCAAATCGGCGGAGATAATGACTGGGTACATCTCATGCTCGCCCGCAAGGAACCTATACTTCACCGATGCAGGAAGTGGCTTCAGCTCTGGACAACTGGGTGCTGGTGGATCTGGCCTCTGAAAACTCTGCGTGAAGGCTGCCAAATC
Source organism: Ottelia alismoides (assembly GCA_037367405.1). Classification (NCBI taxonomy): domain Eukaryota; kingdom Viridiplantae; phylum Streptophyta; class Magnoliopsida; order Alismatales; family Hydrocharitaceae; genus Ottelia; species Ottelia alismoides. The sequence goes on along the minus strand of JAZKJV010003143.1, from coordinate 266,391 downwards.
TGCATGGGAGAACTAAAACTCTCTGTCACTCTCTGAATCTGGAGAAGGCTGCCCTGATGGACTGTCTCTGCTCTACTCGGCATCTACCTCCTCCCTAGCTGTAGGCTCAGTGGAAGTCAGATCTGATATGTGATCATCAAAATTTGCCCAGTCACAATCTGACTCCAAGGGATCTGTATCATCAATGGCGGCCTCAGTACCACCGGCATCACAAAAGAACTCAGTATCGCGGTCGAGAACCGGCTCTGCTACCTCAAAAAGTATCCTGAACCAGGAATGTGCTCTCCAAGCTCTCCTCTGCTGGCGTCTCTGCATCAACGGACTCTGAAGGTGAGAGGATGGCCTGTGCATCTGGATCTGTCCATACTGCCTCATCGTCTGTGATCACAAAGTCGCAGTCCTGGTGGATGTCTAACCCGGCATCTGTCATCTGCTCTGTATCGGAAGTAGTCTCTGAGCATGCTCTGTCTCTAGCTCTGATGTCCTCGACCGTCTCTATTTGTACACTTTCGCCCTCGACGCGAAAGTATACCTTCCTGCTATCATGGTCGGTCACTGCCTTGGCTGTGGCCAAGAACATGCGACCGAGAATGATGGGGGTATCGGTCACTGAATCAGGGATCTCCATGTCCAACACTACGAAGTCCACGGGGAATTGCAGGCCCTGAATCGTGACGACAACGTCCCTCAGCAACCCCTTCGGCCTCTTGACAGATCGATCAGCAAACTGAAGGACTGTCCTGCTCTGTCGAAGAGTGCCCAACTCGAATCGGTCGAGAAGGGCTGCCGGAAGTAGGTTGATCGACGATCCGCTGTCTAATAGAGTACGGTTGAACCTCTGCTCACTGATATGGCATCTGACATATGGGGCTCCTGAATCTGGCCTCTTGGCCGGCAGACAGTTCTGGATCGCAAAACAAGTAGCTCTGGTCAGCACATCAATCTCTGAATGGTGGTTCCTCCTCTTCCTCCTAATTGTGGTCCTGTCTCTAAGCGAACACTGGAGTAGAGGGATGTGCTGCAAAGCCTCCTGAAGAGTCAACTGAATGTGGAAACGATCTATCATCTGCTGGCTGAACTCTTCCTGCTCTCTCCTTTTGGGATTTTCATTTTTCTTCACCTTTCCCATCTGAAGAGCTCTAGGGAAGAGGATCAGAGGGTCCTTCTCAGATGAAGGACTAGGAAAGGGTCTAGACGGCTCGACGGCCGGATCCACACATACATCATGCACCACAGTGGGACCAGAAGAAAACAAACCGTTTCCTTTATTTCCAGAAGTGTTCCGAGATACAGGTGCAGAAGAAAAAACTATAGGACTCTCAGAAGAAATGGTGGTATCAGCACCACCCTCGGCTGGAAAACTCGTGGCCTCAGTACCGCGCTCTGGCTCGGCAACATGGGTGGCCTCAGTACCACCTCCTCCAACTGGTTAAACGGCAGACTCAGTACCGCCGGTGGGATCCGCATCCGTGGTGGCATCAGTACCACCGTCATCATCTCTAGCGGCCTCAGTACCGCTCTCCTCCTCGCCTGGCGCTCTGGATGTATCCTCAGGGTGTCGCTCAGACGAGTCGCCGCCTGTTGGCATCCTACCGCTCCTAAGTGTGACAAAATCAGTATCAAAAAGATATGCAGACATATCACCAAAAGTATCACTCGGAGTGGCATACTCAGTACAAACTACCTGCTCAGACTTCCTCTTCAGGTTGTTGGGGTTCGGCTCTATCTGGGTAGGGATGGCGGCCTTCCCTCTCACTATGTCCCGCATCTCCTGGCGGAACTCATCCATCTCCCGTCGGAATGTAGCCTGCTGATCTGTGAGGAGGCAGGCTATGTCATCCAAGGCGGGGTTCTCATAGGATGGCCCATGAGAATCTGACGGGTAGCCTCTCTGGAAGTGAGGTTGCTGCTGCTGGTGCTGTGGCTGAGAGGGGTAAGACTGTGGATGATGCTGCGGCTGGTGAGGCTGATCACGCCTCCAAGACTGTCCCTGCTGATAGGGACGAGGACCATAGGATTGTGACTGCTGTTGCTGCTGTGGGTACACTGGGGGCTGCTGCTGCTGGTGATCCCTCTGATGGCTGTACTGGCCACCCTATCATGACGGCTGCTGCTGGGGCTGGGCACCTCCGGCTGCCAAACGGAATCCGGGATGGTCTCGTCGGATACCGGGCTGGGGGCGATCGTACCATATCCCGTTGACATCCATCAATGGCTCTGAATTGTACTGGGGTGGCGGGAGCACTGCCAGAGGCTGATCCGGCTGGTATACCACCATCTGCATGTTTGGAGATGGCGGTGACTGGTAGGTGGGCTGCGGCTGCTGGTACGGCTCTGCCTGTACAAGGTGAACCTGTCTAGGCTGCTGGTTGGAGCTGGAGCGCTGGGACGAGCTGCCGGAGCTACTCGGATCGCCTCGTGCCTGAAGACGGGCTGGGAAGTCGTCTGTGCCTCCTGGAGACACATGAGCTGTGTCTTCAGGTCACTTAGAGTCTGTGCCATCTGCTCCATCTGCGTGATGCCCTGGCACTGCTTCTTCTCTATGATCTCCATCCGGTCCAGCTTCTCGCTAATAATCCCCATGTCTGCGGCTGAACTCTCTGCCTGTGCTGCTGCCGTGGACAATCTGGAAGGACCGAGTCGACCCGTGCTATCCTCTAGTACTACACGGTCTATGGCTGGGCTCTCTCCTGAGTGTACAATCGGGTCTGGGACATCACCATGTAGTTCTCAACCATCTCCTCGTAGATGGCCCAGACCTGATCGTGTTCCTTGGCGAAATAGGACTCGCCACAAGAAGCGTTCACCAAGCCCTGAAGCTCTGGTGTCAGCCCGCTGAAAAAGCTCTGAACAAGGTTCGGCTTGGAAATGTCATGGTGCAGGCATCTGTCAGTCAGCTCTCTGAACCTCTCCCTTGCCTCGTGAAACTGCTCGTTGGGGAGCATGGAGAAGTTGCTGATCAGGGCTCTAGCGGCGTTCATCCGCCCGAGTGGATAGTACTTGTGCAAGTACTCATTGCAGAGCAGCTCCCAGGTGTAGACGAACTTCCCCAAGTGCTTCAGCCAGGTGGCTGCTTTGTCTGCTAAGGAGAAGGGGAAGGCAATCATCTGTATGGTATCATGGTCCACCCGTCTGTCGTGGACTGTACTGCAGATCATCAGAAACTCCTGGAGGTGGAGATGGGGCTCCTCAGTAGCGAGCCCGTGGAACCGGGGGAGAAGCTGCAAAGTGTTCGGGGGGAACTTGAAGTCCCCCACGATAGCTGGAAGTACCACCCAATGATGCATCAAGGTCGACCCAGGGTTGTGTAACTCCCGCATCGGCCTTGGTGCCTCTGCTGCTGCTGTTGCGGCTGCTGCGACGGCTGCGGCTGCGTCTGCATCAGGTATCCTCGGCCCGTCTCCGGGCTCGCGCTGGTCGCGAGCGGCTCTCAACTGCTCCATCTCTCGCCACATATCCAACATGAACGCTCCCTGATCCCTCAACTGCTGCTGAACTGTCTCGAGGGAGGCGATCAGGGTGGAGTTGATCGCACCCTGATCCATAATGAAAGTCCGATCGTTCTGAGGACCTCGTGTGTGGTCGTCACTGCTGCCGGCCATAGTCTCTGCAAAATCAAAACATCCAAACTCAGGTGCCGATAAATCATCTGTCTGTCTCTCCTCTGGCACTGGTATCTCGATCTCAGAAGAAGGGGGATCGAGGGGGAACAGGGTGGAGTCATACTCGGGTTCGGAGGGCGGGTCTCGGCTCTCGCGAACCAACCTAGATGAGCGAGTAGACGTGCCCGAAAGTGGTGCAGCCAGAGGCTGCCTAAGAGATCATCTACCCATCATCTTGATGTGGCGAGTAAGGAGGATGAGATCTGGTAACAAATATGATCACAAGCAAACCCCCGATTCACCAACGCAACGCGAGCTGAAGACCGTAAAGGCTCGGTCAATTATCTTGTCAATTTTATTTTTGGTGATCAGTCAGGATAGCAGAGCGATTACGTGACCTGTTGGGTTACCCGATATTTTCTCAACCGACTGTCCCGTACAGAAATAGCCGGTAATCAATCGAGAAGAATATCGGAGGGCTCTACCTAGTGTTCGGGGTCACTCTCTCGCACAAGCAAACCAGACAATGAGGGGGTTGCTCTCCCCAAGACAAATTTTTAAGTGAGGTGTCTTTTAGGGTCGATAGAGTTAGCAGTCCCAAATTTTATTGTTTTTCTTTTTAGGTATTTTTCAATAAAAGCAAAAATGCCTAACGAATTTTTCGGTTCTCCTGGTTATTAAGTCCAAAAATCAGGGGGGGGGAAGTCGAAAAAGCCGATGCACGATGAAATCAATGATGCATGCAGAGTAAGAAATGCGTACCTGACTCCAGCAGTCTACATGCAAGATGATCCGCGCAAAATTGAAAGACAGAAAATAAACTACCTAAATGGTGCAGGCGGAAAAACGGGTCCCTAAACAACAATTTCTACTCGAACAACTAGTTGATCACCAGCCTCCGATCCAAAGGGTCCAGTCTCGATCCACCCCTCCTCCTCCCAACAAATCGGGTTCAGGAGCAGCGCTTGGCAGGGCGGGCTGCGGCACGTAGGCTCGAAGGAAGCGAATCAACTATTTTATTAGTTATTTTATTATAGGTCCAATTACCGAACTATAGGAACAGACAAATGTATTAGGGTGTTTGGATCCTATGAATTACGTCACAATCAAACAGAAATTCCTATGGCTAGGGGCTCGAGAAAACCGCGAGAAACCGGAAAAGGCAGTAAAGAAAACAAAAGCTGCGAAGAAAACCGAACAAGCTAAAGGGTCCCCCGAGCACACCGGTGCTCGGCGAAACAGACCCTGAGAGTGTCTGAAAAGTCTGAGTGTGTCCTGTCCCTGTATTATTACAATAATTCAAATAGCTGAAAATAAAAGCTAATCTAATCTAAGCTAATCCTCTCCCACTTAGCTACTCCCTCGCGCTCTCATGCGGCTCCGTGCAGAAGGGAGCCGCCTCCGATCACCGCGGTTGCGCCGACTTCTCGAGAGGTGCTGCCTCGGTCCTCGGGCCCTCGCAAGACAATAGCAAAGTGTCACAGACCAGATAAAATAAAGTAAATAAAGCAGGTAAAACAAGTGAAATAAAATAGGGATATATTTGCAGAAATAAAAATAAAATAAACAAGCAAAAGCAAACAAAAACAAAAATAAAATAAAAAAGAAAATAAAATAAAATAAAAATAAGATAAAAGAAAAAAATAAAAAGCCACGAAAAGCCGTGGACTCAGAAAGAGCCGCGGAAAGCCGCGAAAAAGAAAACAAAAATAAAATGAAAAATAAAGACTACTAAGCCGTGCTCCCCGGCAACGGCGCCATTCTGATGAGCGTGCCGAGCGAGCGAGGTAAAGTAAATCAAAATGCGGTCGTTGCGACCTTAGTCGCCTGACACTCAGAAGCTCAACAAGAAAAATTCAGACCACGAAACAAAGGCAAAAATCGATGAAACTCAAGATAGCGGTCTAGCTATGATATTAACCTAGTATAGCGCCGAGGGTCGAACTCAAGGAGCACGGGTTGGCCTCGCGGCCTACGAAGTAGTCAAAAATAAAAAAAAATAAAAAAAATTATTTTTGGTGGGTTTTTAATATTTTTATATTTTTTTAAAAATTTTAATTAATAAAGAAAATAAGAAAGCAAAGAAACAAGCAACTATCAATAATTATTTAATCACTCAAAATTAATCCAAAAATTCAAACAAAAATATTTTTATGTTTTTTTTTTTATATTTTTTATGTTTTTGGTTAATTTTTGGTATTTTTCCGATTTTTATAGAATTTTATAAAAATGAAAGAAGGAAAGAAAATAGTGCTGCTGTCCAGCCGAGCTTCAAAGGCCAAAATAAAATATATGATGGCCTCCAAATAGCCTGGAGGTATTTTTCGTATAAAATATAAACAAAAATGAAAATTCTACAGCTGAGTTTATTAATTTTTGATTTTACTTTTAATTACTAGAATTTTTATGGGCTTTTAGGGGTTTTCACTTTTTATATTTTTTATAAGTCCAAAAATGACCAAACTTGGTCAGAAAATCAAACACAACAAAACAAACAAAATCTAATTTTTTTAGAATTTTTGAAGGTGTTTTAATATTTTTGTGAATTTTATATCTGGACAGTAAGAAAAATGGGTGTTTTTGAATTTTTAAAAATAATAAAAATGCTCAAAAATGTACCCAAAAATTAGGAAAAATTTTACACAGTGGCAGGAGCCATATTTCCAATTTTCATCAAAGTTGGGTTGAATTTACTATTTTATTAAAATAAAAAATGAACAGACAGTGCACGAGGACCCATCTGCAATTAAAACATGTTCCAGGGGCCTTTTGATAACACGGCTGGAAAGTATAGGGCACAAAGTGCAAAAATCCCAGGAAAACACGCATGACACACGTGATCCAGGGCCTAGGAGGACTAAAATGTCATTCCTATTTAAAAAGATTCAAACATTAACACTCTAGAATTGCAAGGAACGAAATGCAAATTGTCCAATAAATCACGTATCGATGCACGTGCACAGTACACACAGGGACCAGATAGCAATTATCCAAAACAGTAAGGTCCTTGATGCAAAATAACCAAAATAAAACAACTACAAAACGTATTTACAGGACTAAATATTAAATGCAGAAAAGAGAAGGGCCTACATGGTAATTTACCCTTTATTTAAGCGGGGGGTTGGATGGACGCCGCGTGGCGAATCTGACGGTGGTGGATGACGACGCCTCAACGAAGGAGCCCTCGGCTCTGATCCAACGGCTGGGGTTGCACCACGTATCTGATCAACGGTCGAGAGGCGCTGGATCTAACCCTCGCTGGATGGAGGGCTGAGAAGAGGCCACGTGTCGATCTGACGGTGGCTGTTGGGCATTCCCTTAGCCCTGATCGGACGGTCCACAAGTATTCTGGACCTCCAGGGTAGAACGGATGGCAGAGGAGGGTCCTGGAGGAACTCCTCGCCGGCGATCTTCGCCGGAGGACTGTGAGCACTCAGGACCTCTGCAGGGGCTGCTGAAGATCGGAACAAACTCGTCGGAGCCTCCCACGTCTGGAGAACCCCTCCGATGGCGCAACGGAGCTCCGAAGAGCTCAGGCGACACCGGCGGAGCTGAAGCTCCTGTGCTGAAGATGGAGGACCTCAGATGGTCCTCCTTTGACCTGCAAAATGGCACGAAGAGCATGCTGGGTCGAGGGCAAAGTGCCTCGACCCGGCTAGGTGCGAAGTGGGTGGACGGCGGGTCGATATGGGTGAGCTCCGGTGAAGCGACGGCGAGGGAACTCGAATCCCAATTCCTGTGCGAACTGGGTTGGATGAGGGGGTGTAGAAGGTGCGTGAGAGAAGGGCGAAGGTGATGGTGTCGTCCGATGATCGAAATGGGGACTGAGGTGGTCGGAATCGACGGTCAACGGTGGAGGCGCGATTTGGGGGTAAACAGAAATTGGCGAAAAATAGGAAGATCTAAGGCTACCTGATGGTCGATGTCGACTGTGCTTGAGCTGCTGGAGCTCCTGGTCCTAGCCTCGAGGGCCGTCGATGCCCGAGGCTCGAGCACCACGCTGGTGGCGGCGCACGGCGGTGCTAAGTCGCCGGATCGATGGTCCGATCACTCCCTCCTCGCTGCAACACAACCAATCGCGAGCTGTCACTCAGGCGAGAGCAATGGAGGTCCTGGGGTGGAATGAGCTGAGCCAAAGATGCGTGAAGGAGCGGGCGGAGCTCGGACTATATACGGCTAGGGGTCCGGCTAAGAGAGGATCCAGCGAGCTGATCAGAGCACGGATCCCCTAAACCCACCCCGGGCGTGGATCTAGATCGACCAAGGAGCAAATGGAGCCCGGGGTTCACGGATTTGGTGATAGGGTTGAGCGAGGAAAAGTCTGAGAAATCGGGTCGGGCGCGTCAAACCCGGCTCTGGTGGTCCTGGGGGGAGAGTTGACCAGGGGTCAGCATCCCCCGTGGACCAATCAGAGCCCGCCAATTATTCAGATTTTGTAAATTAAATAATAAATAGAATTAGGTCGAATTTCACAAAAGTCAAAACATGAAAAATATTTCTTTATTTTAAACTATTTTTTGTGATTTTTAATTATTTTTTTGAAATAAAAATTAGGTATTTACAATATAGTGCTATATACATAGGTATATACAATATTGATTTTTAGTTTTGATTTTTAATTAATTATTTTTGTGCATTTTTATTCCAAATTTATATTTTATTTATTTACAAGATAAAATTTGGAATATTTTAGTGTTTTTATTTTATTTTTATTATTTATTTACAAGGGTAAAATAAATAGATATATACAAGAATGTACATGGTATTTATACAATGTTTATTTTGATTTTCATTTTTGTTCTTTTTATTTTATTTTTGTTTTAATGGTTTTTATTTTATTTATTTACACCATGAGGTATAGGATATGTATAATTTTTATGGGATTTTAATTTATTTATTTATAGGGATAAATAAATAGCTAAGTGGTCTTATGTACATGGTGACTATACAAGTGATGAAGAAATTTTTGTTTCTTTTTAATTTTCTTATTTTTATTTTGGTTTTGTATTTACAAACATATACAAATAGTTACAAACTCAATTTTATTTTCTTTTTAGAGGAAAATATTTTTATTCTATTTATATGTGTATTTACACACATGAGCTTCCTTATCTCTCTCTACTTTGGCTTTTATGCGGTCAGGCCCATGCTGAGCCCTTCCTTGGGATTAGGTCGCTCAATATTTATTCTAAATATCTCCCTCTTTTTCTTTTGTCTCTTTATTCTTTTATTTATGCACAAAAACATGCTAATTATTAACTTTTATACAATGCATGCAATTTGGTAATTATTTGTATTTACAAATATATACATGTGTTTGACAAAGGTTTTGTAGCTAAAATAAAAGAATAAAGAGTGATGAATGTGTATTCATCAATAACCTTTTAAGATCACATCACCCTTGAGTATTCCCAATACTCATACATCTTACATATTAGAAGACCATGATTAAATTACTTGGAGGTTTATTAGTAAGTTTCTCAATCAATCACTGAGAGACAATATCGTTCATATACTTTCCAAAATCACATATCATACTATTAAATTCTTATTTTGTTTCTTGAACAAGACAACCACTGATGGAATTCGATTTTCTCCCAGCACTCATGATTGAGCTTATATATTCAGGTTCAGTGAATCTATATGATTACTTTAAGAGATCATACATCTTACATGTCCTCATATGCACATCAACTTGTCGGTATAAAGACCTTATTAGATCATCAACCTATTGGTCTGTCGAATGTACATACTCACATAATATATATATATATAGAGAGAGAGAGAGAGGTCGGGGAGGTTGTTCTGTGTAACAGCCAAGTTGGTTGTTACACGGAGCAGTTTTCCCTATTTTTTTTATTTTTTTTTCAAAAATTCCACCATGTATATTCATATATATATATATATATATATATATATATATATCCCTCCTACATGTCATTCGAATTTCGTGAGAAACATAGACTCCTAAGCCCTCCATCTAGAACATGTCGATTAAATCAAATTTCAGACCGTTAAAATTTACACGTTCTAGATGGAGGGTATATGCGTCTCTGTTTCTCACGAAATTTGAATGAAATGTATGAGCGATATATAGATGAATATACATGGTGGAAATTTTGAAAAAAAATAAAAAATAAGGGAAACTGCTCCGTGTAACAACCAACTTGGCTGTTACACAGAATATCCTCCCTTTTCTCATATATATATAGGAAAGGGAGCCTACTTTGTGAAGTAGGTAACCTTACCTACTTTACATCTATTTTTAGAATTTTTTTGGAAAAATGCTTCCGTGGATTTTTCATAACTATATCCCTCTAACATGTCATTCACATTTCGTCAGAAACAGAGACTCATACGGCCTCCATCCGGAACAAGTAATTTACAGCAAATCTAAGACCATTAAAAATACATGTTATGGATGGAGGTCGTAGGAGTCTCTGTTTCTGACGAAATTTGAATGACATATTAGAGGGATATAATTATGAAAATCCATGGTGGTATTTTTCAAAAAAATAAAAAAATTTACAAAAATTAGATGTGAAGTAGGTAAGGTTACCTACTTCACAAAGTAGGCTCCCTTTCCTCATATATATATATGGTCAGAGGATGTGTGCATGTTTTGTGATAACATACGACACTGATCTTGGGTTATTTCGATTTTATAAGGTCAACACTTTGGGTTTTAGTCAATAATTTTACGTCTTTGGTCAATATTTTGACTTTTGTTCAATGGTTTGACTTTTAGTCACCATCTTGACCTAACTTATCCAACGCCTTCGAATCTCTATTACTATGCAGAGGACCTGCATTAAGTGGTCGGTCGGATGTCAGTCTTTGGAGAAAGATCGACATCTCATTCTTAGGACCTGTTTGGTTGCCAGGGTACCCCGGGATACCCTGGCATACTCCTGGCTCCAACCCGGCATTCCTGGATTGGGATTACTTGTATTGACCATACAATTTCTTTGGTATAATGATTCTTAACCTTGTTCAAATACATTTATTAACATAAAAAAACATATTATAATCATTTAAAAAGTTAATAAAACACATAATCAATGTCACATCACATCACAATTATCATTCCAACCATCCCAACCCTCCAAACAACTACTATTCATAGGAAGATACCCAACCCAGCTCAACTCAGTAACCAAACATGCCCTTAGACTTAAGATCTTGATCATCACTGATGATGTTGGTTTTGTCATCAATCTAACTCCTTATATCCACAACCTTGCATCAAGCTTTAGATCAACAAGTATATGATATCAAGATGGCCATGTTACATTACCCTAATTGTACAAAAGGACTTACAAATGCAAATTTAATTATATTTTGTTTCAAATAAAGAGTGATTCGGAATATCTTTTATTTCATAATGGCTTGCCATAGGCTCATATGCCCAATGACGGCTTACTATCATTGTCTAAATAACTGTGGTGGGAACACAAAGCCTAATTCAGTAAGAAGATCTTAAACACTCTAACGAATGCCATTCATGTTCCTCTTAAGAACCTTTAGCAAATACGATGCTTAATCATCTCATGGTGGGAAGAGATGATGATTATGTATCGTTTGGGATCACCCAAGAGAAAAAACATGTTTTGGGGTTGAAAGTAAAGTCTTTATACATATATTAGTTTTCTTTTTCAACATTTATTAGATTTGTGTACATTCAGTAGAATAGCATTGCATTCTAATAATTAAGGATTGAACGTTGCATACTTAGGAATTATTTTTTACCCCAACTGAGCGGTCGAGGTCCCATCGTTGCTTTTCTTGTGTTTTACCAACTTGTTTAATTTTGTCATTTTTTTATTTTCTCATTCTTTGTATTTGTTATCTTTTTTTCATTTGTTTTATGTGGTTTAGAGAACCCGTAGGATTCTCATTTGCTTATGATCATAAATTTAGACATGAACACCTGATACTAATTAACACATATAACTATTAAATGTTTTGGCATATTAAACTAACATATGTGGTGTACTGAGGACTTCATGATTTAGGATGGCTCTCTCTTGCATTTGCACGTAATATAGGATTGTCAGTTCTTGCTTTGCATCCCGCATGGAGATTACAAGGAAGAACTGAAAGTCCTTCTTGCTTTGCATCCATCATGATTTCCAACTCGCGTTCACATTTATCAGCTTCTCCCCTCATTTCAACACCTAAGAAAATAAAGGAATTAAATAACTCTACAAACCGATTAAAAGGCACTCAAAAAGGTGAAAACCAAATATCTTAAGAAAAAGATTCTAATCCAGCATGATTGTAAGTAAAAATCTTAATTGAATACCTTGTTTTTAGGTCCATAATGCCTATAATTTTTCAAGTACCCTCAACACGTGGAGTGACCCCCTAATATAGAGTCCAAATCCCAACAACACATGTGGTGTACTATCTCATAGCCATTCAGGATGACGAAGTATGGGGCTTCCATCATACGTGATATGTTAGCGATCTATGCTAGCTTGCTAGTACATCTTGACAAGTATCATAGTATAAGGTCACTACGACAATGGAGCCCCGCCTCATCTTACCGCGATCAAGTATCCCTTAGTTTGCATGCAACCTCTGTGGCTAAGTACAAGCTTCTCTTATCGATTTACTTTTTACATTCTTTATCCGAATAGTCCTCTGAACACTGGCTATGAAGTGAGGGATCAACAGATGTGGGCAACATTTTAGGTAGGAGAGTGAGATAATGGATCTGGTCAAGCGTATCCCCCATTCCAAAAAGAAAAAGTCAAACTCTTACGGCCTCACGTATGTTTGAATCAAAATTTTGGATCGTGCTTGTATTAGTGTGTGAACCCCTGCATCTTTCCCATCACCATCTTGTCTCTTGTTTGGCATCATCCTCCAATCTTTTCTTTTTGCATCGAATACGATGACAAGAATATTTTTCACCTAGAATTTATGGTACTTCATATTCCATTCTAGTTCCTATGTCTTTACAGGATCGGGAAGACTCTTCTACTGAACCCAAATTTTCCTGCTTTCTCTTCTGTTTTGGTCAGCCCCAGACAATTTCAGGCTCCAATCTAGTTTTAAAGGAGACCCTCCCCTTGAAGAACAATTTTGCATTACATGTCTGATCAAAAGTCATTTATCATCTATAAAGAGTCAGAGATTAGCTAACTTAGAAGGTGACATAGAATATAAACACTCAATCTAGGAGGATTCCATGCCAATGATGTTTGAGTGATTCTTCACCTAATGACAGTTGAGAGAGCAAATGTTAAGGTTATGGAAAAAACTTTAAACGCATTACGGAAGCGTGAAGATTACATCATATGTGATCGGGAACGACTAGTCGCACTAGTTGTTCGAGACATCGGAATTTAAAATTTTAAAGCAATGAAAACACATGATCCAAGAATACTTCTCAAATCATTTCATCTAAACCAAAAAGAAGATATATAAATACCTCTTGAAGCATGGTTGTGATCGAAATCTCTAACGTCATAGACCACTTATCTCAAGTCCGACCCGACGGAGGAGATGCTTGCGAGCACGTTGATGAGACGCATTCTTTTCGCAATACAAGATGTTGATCCAAGTGATGGACCTCCTGAGTTCGTCACACGAAATATGAGGTCTTCTTCGTATACAAGAAGCACCGAGGAAGATGAAGATCCATGAGTGGTCTAAGCATCAATAAGATGGCGTAATGGAGACAATGATCTTCTCTAGGGAAAGAAGTGAATGGTGACTCTTGATGGAGAGAAGGGGGGCGCGTATGCGAATATGAGAGAGAGAGAGAGATGTAATTTTATTATATAAAATAAGAGCTAGGGTTGCCAATTCTTTTATAATATTTTGGGAGTCCATGGATCACAATCCGTGGACAACACAAAATCAGTGGTTGAGATTGATTTGTGTTTCTTTCAATGGCCAGGATTTTATTGTAAAAATACAATAATAATTAATTTAACTAAATTAAAAATATATTAAATAATCATCAATATAAATTAATTCAATCAAATCAATATACCATGAAGGATTACGAAGGATGCAAGCCTCCTTCCTATCAAGGGGGGACAACCACCTTGAGTCCTAAATCAAGTGTAGTCGTCCACCCTCCTATTATGGAAGGGGGCCTCCTCATTCCTATTATATGAGATCTTATATATCATATAATCATTCATTATATATAACAACTTTTATTATATATCATTTCACAAAAATTATTCTAGATTATTTTGTGGCAATTTCAATCACGCCATTGAAAATTGTGAATCAAATTCACACACCCAAAATAAAATTTAAATTGTATTTTCAATTAATTGTTTAATGTGAATCCAATTCACATCAATATTTAATTATAAATACCATTTACAAGTAGCTCTCTCTAATATATTAAAAATCACATCAACAATATATATGATTAATATGGATAGTGCTATCCACATTATTCATATCCATGATAATTAAATCAATTTAATTATTTTGGATCATCATTCTCATGCATCAAAGTAATATGAATCAAATTTACATTATTCATGATAATTAAAATACTTTTAATTATCAATTTCTAAATGTTTAGATATACATTAATCAATGAAATTATTCTTGCACAATTTCAAGAATAATGTGATTTCTTCACGGAGACTTGGAGATAAGGACAGAGCGATTATACGTTCCACATATAGTGACTTGGATATTGAGATCACATCTCAAATATAGATCTCGGAGAACTCTCAAAGATATTAATCTTCTCATTCATCTGAATCACATTCAGATCAATGTCCAACACTTGACTAAGATCAGATTTCTTTACCGAGAGGAGTCACTAAAATCTAGACATATTTCATCACTCTCTCAGAATGGAAGCATCACGGTTATACAATCGTTTATGATCACATCACCTTCAAGTATTCCTAATACCCGTACATCTTTCATACTGGAAGACCTAGAATAAACCTGAAGATTTAAATCAGTTTAGTACTGTCTTCTTTAAGATTTTATCATTAAGTTTCTCATTCGGTTATCGAGAGTTGGTATTGATCATATACTTTCCAAAAACATATATCACACATATAAATTCTTGTCATGCTTCTGAAGCAAGACGACCATGCATGGAATTTCGTTGGTCCCAATACCTCATGAGTGAGATCATGTCTTCGTCTTCCGATTCACAAGTGAACCTGTATGATCCCTTAGAGAGATCGTATTACTCATATTCCCTTGAATGCACACGATCTCGCAGGTGTATAGGCCTTGATTAGGCCATCAACCTATTGGCCTGCCAAATATACATACTCAGACATATAGCAATACATTTATCCCCGGTCAGAGGATGCATGCCTATATCGTGACAGTCTATGACATAAGTCTTGATTATCTCGATCTCGTTAAGTCAACTCTTTGACCTATCCTATCTGACACCTCTGAATCTCTATTCCTATGCAGAGGACCCGCATCAAGAGGTCGGTCTGATATCAGAATTTAGAGAAGGATTTCCATCTCCTTCTTAGGATGCACCTCTTAACAATCATCTGATGGTGCTTGATGAGTCCTCAGCTAACTCTTTAGATATCATCCAAGCACCAACCTCTATGATTCAACAATTGAATCAACAACTGTATGATCATTTAGATGGCCATGATACATAACCTTAGTTGTACTAAGGGACCTTATAGTGCATTCATTCATTCATTTAATCTCAAAGAGGGAGTGAAATAAATCAATAACTTTTATTGATATATCAAAGATTATAATAACATTTATTGTAGCAATGGTTTGGGATCACATGACTAATAATCTTCCACTAGCCCTCAGAGCCATTTAGGTACAATCTTTAAACCCATATTCATAACATGTTGGTTGAAAACCTTCTGTGTTAAAGGTTTAGTAAGGGACCAACAACATTGTCGGCAGAGGCTACCTTGGTGATGATGATGTCACCACGTTTTTTAATCTCCTGAATGATGTGATATTTCCTTTCTACCTGCTTTATCTTTTGATGCCATTTGAGTTCCTTCGCTTGAGTTATGGATCCCGTGTTATTGTAGAGGTAGAGGGATGTGAATATCAGAGGAAACTACACCAAGTTTTAGGATGAACTTGCGCAACCACACCGCCTCTTTTGCAGCGTCCGATGCAGCAATGTATTCAGCTTCTATTGTTGAATCGCTTGTAGTGTCCTGCTTCTTGCTTCTCCAGCTCACAACACCACTGTTCAACATGAACACAAACCCTGATGTTAATTTTCGATCATCAATATCCGACTGGAAGTCTGAATCTGTGTTTCCTAAGACTTGGAGATCACCATATCCATAGACCAAGATGTAGTCTTAGATACTTGAAGATGTTCTTCATTGCATTCAGGTGTTGCTCTCCATAGCAGGATTGGTAACGGCTTACCACTCCCACTACATGGCAGATGTCTGGCCTTGTGCACATCATGGCGTACATTAGGCTTCCCACAACTGATGCATAGGAACATCCATCCATGGCTTTCTTATCCTCGACACTTTGAGGAGCCATCCTTTAGATAGGTGGATACCATGTCTTAAGGAAAGGAAGCCTTAATTGAACTTCTCCATATGGAAATGTTCCAAAATCTTCTATGTACCCATGTTGTGACAATCCTAAAATCCTCTTTTCTCTATTTCTAAACAACTTCAGACCCAAAATATAAGAGGCTTCTTCAAGATTTTTCATCTCAAAGGTGTGGGATAGACAAATCTTAACACTGGTCATCATCCCTATATCATTCCCAATGAGAAGGATATCATCTATATAAAGCACGATGAACACAATGGCGCTCCCACTAAGCTTCTTATACACATACAGTTCATCAGGATTCTAAACAAAATCATAACTCTTTATGGTTTTGTCGAATGTGATGTTCCAGCTACGAGAAGCTTGCTTGAGCCCATAGATGGATTTCTTCAGCTTGCATACTTTACCTTCCTCGTTATGAAGCTCTGAGGCTGCTCCATGCAGATATCCTCCTCGAGGTATCCATTGCGGAAAGTCATCTTGATGTCTATATGCCAGATGTCGTAGTCAAGATATGCGGCTATAGCTAGCAGTGCCCTGATGGACTTAAGCGTAGCCACCGGAGAGAATGTCTGATCATAGTTGATGCCTTCTCTCTGTGTGTAGCCCTTGTCTACGAGTCGTGTCTTGAAGGTCTCTACCTTCCCATCAAGTCCCCTCTTTCTCTTGAAGATCCATTTACGCCCAATGGATTTTATCCCTTGATGAATCTCATATTCAACATGTTAAAAACCACATATTAAATCCCAAGCTTAATCAATCCAATAAAATTCATCAGCAATTCTTTATTTTTATCTTGTATTATATTATGTATAATTGGTCCTTAATTATTTGTATTTAATTTCCCTTATTTTTCTTGTATTTATTTTATCATAAAAAACCCCTAAAAATTAGGTAGATAATTTGTCTATAAATCACTGACCTTTAAAAAGACTAAAAAAATACAAAAACAAATCAAAAATAAAAATCGATGTTTTTATCCCCTTAAAAATACCCCCAAAAATACTTTTTTACAAATGACCTATTTTGGCTTTTTGTCCAACATGAAAGTTGTAGATCTTGTTGAGACGAGCAACTTTCATGTTTTGACTTTTTCCTAATTTTGCCTCTAGCTAATTCTTTTGTATTTATTTATCTTTGTATTTATTCTTTGAATTTTTCTGATTGGGCCATGTGGCACCCTCTGGGCCGCCCACATGGCCGCTTCCCTTTCCGCCACCTTGCGCCCATCTGGGCCGTCTGATCCACTCCATCTCAATCGTCCATCACTGCTCCACTTCCCAGCCGTCAGATCAATCTCCAGATCAAATCCCAATCGTTCCTTTCCGCCTTAACTATAGCCACTCGATCATTTTTCATCCTACGCTTCTCATCATGCCACGTACCCCCCCCTATCTCCCACCATTGGATCTCCTCCAGATCGCATCACATCCATCCATTCGTGCCTTAATCTCATATGTTCGATTAGATCTGCATATCTGATCGTAGCCCTCCGCACGCGCTCCTACCCCAATCGCTGGATCGTTAGATCCAACGGCTGTGGTTCATCGTCTACCTCCAGCCTGGCGTTCCCTCTTGTAACGCCTCCGTCCCCTTCCTTTTTTAACACACGCGCCTGACCACCTCTCCCTCTCCTAATGGCTACTCCACATACCCCACGCCTCCGCCATCTTCGCGCAACCCCCATTGGACCTCGCCATCACTCCCAGCCATCAAAACCTCCATGCAAAAAGGCCTCTCTCTCACGTAACTCCTGGATGCGCCTCCTATAAAACCACCTTCCATCCACGCCGAGCAGCCCATCCACCATTTTGGAAGCCTTCCTCCCTAGTTTCGGCCGCCCTCCGGTGACAGCGGAGGGCAGGCTTTGGAGCGATCATGGCCGTGAAACCCCCGGTGTGATCCATGGCCTCCGGCCATGTCGCGGTTGCCTCTGGGCACCGCTGAGCACCGGGGATGATCGACCCCATCGTGCGACAACCCCCCGAGGTCCAGTAAGGCCTCAACCCAGATCACTTCCTCTGCCACCAACACCTTGCTCCGGCAAGGTGATTTGTCCCTCTATTTCTCCTAATTTTCCCTTCATACCCATCATCGTCCACCTTCCTCCGACTACTCCAACATCTCCACCCTATCACTCCGATCCTCGTCGACCATTTCCTTCTTCTTCACAACCCCAACCACTCCGAGTCACGTCTCCCTCTGCTCCGCCATAGAAGACACCCTAGGTCCTCCGCTCCCTCCGCCCCACTGGACCTCCACTCACCTCCCACTCCACTCTAATTCACGCACTCGCACGCTTCGGCTATAAGCTAACATTTTCATGCTCAAATTTCGTCAATGGACGGAGCTGAAACCACCTTGCCGACCTCGAGCTTTCACGCCGATCACCTGCCTCTGGTTTGCCCTTCCAGACATCGGTGGAGCTTCGCCAGCCACCGAGCACATCCGCGAGCACGCCACGAACCTTCATTGACCATCGAAGCAGCAGTTGGGGCTCGGCAGAACAACCAGCTGTTTACCGGAGCCCCGCCTCCTCCGGTGACGCACGGCGGAGGAGAAGATACAGGTACCGTCCGATCGCTTCAATAGGACGGCTCTGATATAGACACGTGGATGCCCCAGCCTCCCTCCGAACCAGTAGGCTTGGATTCACCAAACCAAGAACCGAGCCATGACTTCGCGCCACATGTCCCGAGCCAGAGGGTCCTCCCGAGCCTAGGTGCCTCACGTGTGACGCATGTGAAGGCTTGTGTATTTTACATGAAAGACCCCGGAAGATCTGATATTTGCATTTTGGTCCTCTAGGCGCGTGCCTCACGTGCGCGCCTGGGGTATTTTACAGGGATGCCCTACCGGGTTCTGATATTTGCATAAAGGCCCCCGCGCATTGGAGAAATTACATAAGGGCCCAGGCAGTTTTCTATATTTGCATTTAGCTCCCTCCAGGGACTTAAATGCAATATTTATCCTTTTATTTTCTTGCATTTTTATTACAATTATGCCATGCATTATTTTTAGCATAACTTGAGCATTGTAGGTCCAAATTGCATGATTTTAGTGTCGTTTTGATCCTTATTTTGTCCTCTACATCTTTGTATATCTAATTTTCTCATTTGCCACTGGTTTTAAATAAGTGATTTTTTATGTGAAAAATTAGACCCGGCTATCCTTGTTCTTGCTCTAATCTGATGACTGCTCTTCATGTCGTGATTAAAATGACACTAATTTCCAATTCTATTCTGTTGCTCAATTTTTTAGGGTTTAATTGTAATCTTTGGATGAGCATACATGTATCCTTGCACAATTACTCATAAATAATTTTTAAATTGCATAAAAACCATCTAAAAATTGCATGCATCTTAGTATTGCATTGTAATTCACATAGTGCATCATGTGGACCTGAAATTGAAATTGATTCACACTTGTGCTTCCTGAATCGAAATTCGATAAATAAATTAAGTAGCTGTGTCCTTGCATTCGACCTTGGTAGACTTGACAAGTACAAATACTCCACAATATTCAAAGGATTGTGGTTTTTGATCGACCGAAATTCGCCTCCTATACTGCAATTATCGATTATTAAAGAGATAGATTTCACGTTCATCAAATGGCGCCGTTGCCGGGGACACGGCTTAACTTAATTATTGAATTTTGATTTTCTTTATTGATTAATTTTAATTTTTTTGGGTCCTCATTTCATGCATCATTTTTTTGCATCATATCTGCTGATTTAAATTCTCTGAGTATTCTAACATTTCTCTTGTGTGGCAGGGCCCATGATCATCGAGGACGCTTGATCCTCATGGAGGCATGAAGTCGGGAGCTTCCGCTGAAGAGGCCGCAAAAGAATCTGTGAAGAAATTCTGAGAGTTTAATCAGGAAGATTGCATTGCATACTGTACAAAAAAAGAACTTGCATTTGCATATTTATTTTCAGTTCTTGCATGTTGTAGAAAAAGAAAAAAAGAGAGGTAGATCACTTGATGATCTACCCCCCCCCCCCCCACACACACACACTTGCACCCCCACATACACACTCACCCCCACCATCTCCCCCTGTATATTTCACTCTCTCTCTCTCTCTCTGTGTGTGTGTGTGTGTGTGTGTATTTCATGAACCCCCTCTCCCTTACCCTTGTATCATAGAACAACCCCCCCTAATTCAGACCTTACTTAGGCTATTTGTAGCCTAAGTATAGGGGGGACCTGCCTGCTCATCCCTCCCTCATACCGTCTTCTTGTGCTTAGGTTGAATTTGTCCTGAGTATAGGAGGATCCTCCTCCTCAGTTCAGCTATATCACCCTATATTTGAATTAAGCATTGGCTTCATGGCACTTGTGCTATGAGGACATAGCAAAATTTAAGTATAGGGGGGTATACCGTATATTACTGTATATTTACTTTAGCCTTAGCTCGTGTTTTTAAAACTTTTTAAATTTTATTTTCGGGCTGGGTTTTGGTAAACCTTTGAACTGAGTTTTGTAAAAACCTTGTAAAAAGTTTTCTTAAAATTGAGGGATTATTTTTTTTGTAAATATTCCTTTTCAAAAAAAACAAAAAAAATCAATCAAAAATTGAAAATAAAAAAACTAAATAAATTAAAAACCCTTCTTCTTGGAATTAGACTCTGACTACTAGGCTTAGTAGACACTTTCCGTTAGGGAACCTCGGTCTCCCTTAGCAGAGTGGGTGGTTTAGAGGACACCGCATATGACTCCGTCCTTAAGGATCACGGGTCTGTTTATCAGCCCGTACTTACACCCATACTGGCTGAGAGTGGATACTTTTATTCATTTAAGCCTGGGCCAGTCATTGTCTCTCCGAAGAATTAAAAAAAAGTTTTTTTAAAAACCCATAAAAATATGCAAAAGTCAAAAATCACACAAAAAATTCACTAACCAAGGAGTTGGTGTATTTCCTGAAACATTCACACTCACTCAAGGCTTGGGGATTTTGAGGACACTGGATTTCTGTGATCTTGAGAGTCTGAGTTAACATGCCTTAGTCACTAGGGATTTAAGCTTAATTTTCCACACTTCCCTAGTTTGAAAGATTTGAGCGCTATATTGCACTCTTTATCTATACTTTCAAAAGAATATGATCAATGATGAATACTCATTCATCACTCTTTATTCTTATATTTTAGCTACAAAAACCTTTGCAAATGCATGTATATAGTTGTAAATAGAAATAATTACCAAAAGCATGCATTGTGTAAAAATCTATAATTAGCATGTTTTTGTGCAAAATAAAAGAATAAAGATTAAAAAGAAAAAGAGGGAAATATTTAGAATAAATATTGAGCAACCTAACCCAAGGGAGGGCTCAGCATGGGCCTGACCGCATAAAAGCCAAAGTAGAGGGAGATAGGGGCTCATGTGTGTAAATATCTATGTAAATAAAATAAAAATATTTTCCTCCCAAAAATAGATTAAAATAGGCTTGTAAATATTTGTATATATTTATAAATATAAAATCAAGATAAAAATAGAAAAATTAAAAAGAAAAACAAAAACATCACTCATGTACATAGTCCCCTTGTATATAGTCCAATCATCCCTATTTATTTAGCCTTATAAATAAATAAAATCAATTTCCAAAAAAATTCTATAAATATTCTATAAGATATGGTGTAAATAAATAAAATAAATTAAAACAAAAACAAAATAAAAAGAACAAAATTAAAAATCCAAAAATACTTTGTAAATATACCATGTATGTAAATGTACATATGTATTTATTTCACCTATGTATATAAATAATAAAAATAAAATAAAAATATCTTTGTATTCCTTATTTTATGATATAAATAAATAAAATATAAATAGGGAATAAAATTGTATAAAAATAACCAATTAAAAATCAAAATTAAAAATCTATATATTGTATATATACCTATATATAGCCCTACTATGTAAATACCTTATTTTTACTTTGAAAAATTAATTAAAAATCACTAAAAATAGAAAAAATAAAATAAAAATATTTCATGTTTTAACTTTTTAATAATTCGGCCATTAGCTATCTTTAATTTAACTTTCAAATATCTGCCACGTGGCCTTCACCCATTGGTCCAGGGGATTGTTGACCGCCCCGTCAACTACCCCCCCCCCCCCGAGGACCACTTCCCACGGTTTTTGACACCCGACCCGACTTCTCCCTAATTTCGCACCTAAACCCGATCCCCTCTCGCCTAAACCCCGGGTCCGATTCGTTCATGATACATTCGAGACCCTCGCCGGAGCCCCCGCCTCGAGATCCGCGCACTCCTTTACCCTACCCGACCTCATCTTTCCGGACCCTCCACCGTATATAGCTCGAGCTCCGCCACCTTCATTCCCATCTTTGGCTCATTCTCTCCACCCCCTGTGACCTCCAGTGCGTGAGTGAGAGTGACAGCTCGCTCCAGGTGCTGTCGCATCGAGGAGAGGGGCAGTGGCCCACTGATCCGGCGAGATACACCACCGTGCTCCACCCAGAGCAGGAGCTCGAGCCTTGAAGGTCGACGCTCCTCGAGGCAAGGACCAGGAGCTGCGCAAGCTTCTTCCCAGTCGATTCATCCACCCAGGTAGACCCATTGCCCTTTCTTTTTCGCCAATTTTTGATTACCCCCAATTAGCTCCGTCGCCGACCACCGTAGATTCCGATCACATCCGACCACCATTCGACCATCGGGCTGCACCATAGCCTTCGTCTTCCTCCCACGCACGTTCTGCACCCTTCCATTCAACCCAGCTCGCACAGGAGCTGGGGTTCGAGCTCCTCCGTCCATCCCCTCGCCGGAGCTCGCCCATATCGACCCCCCGATCACCTCCACCTCGCCTAACCGGGTCGAGGCAGTTTGCCCTCGACCCGCGGGCTTTCTGGTCTACTTTGCAAGTTCATCCAAGCCCATCTGAGGGCTTGGACCATTGGGTCCAGTAGCTCCACCTCCGCCGACCTCTCCGGAGCTCTCCAGAGCTCGGCTGGGTCATCGGAGGGCACCACCAGCTGCGGAGCTTCACGGCGGAGTTTTTCCGATCTTCAGGAGCAGCAGGGGAGGATCTCAGCGCGTGTGTCGGGCCGGCGAAGCTCGCCGGCCAACTGTTCTTCCAACATCTTCCCCGACCGTCCGATCAGCCTCAGAGCTCCAGATCAGATCATAACCGTTCATTCGCGGAGTTGCAGATAGCGTCAGATCAGTGGAGGTGTGATCCCAGCCGTTGGTTCACGAGGGTTCGGCCACTGCGTACGAGGACCGTCCGATCTCCACGTGGAGGGCCCTCACCCGTTCGACCAGACCAATCGTTTCAAGGTCAAAGGCGCCACCGCTCTCGCTCGTTGGATCTGCTACGTGGCGCGCATCCAGCGGCTCCATTAATAAAGGGTAATTTACCCTTAGACCCTCCTTTTTATCTTATTTAGCGTGTAGTCTTGTAAATATTTAGTGTAGTTATTTAGTTTTGGTACAATTGCATTGTGGACCCTGCACTTCACTTTCTTTGCTTTTATGCCCCTGTGTATGGTCTAGCACGTGCTTCGACACGTGGTTTTCTGGGCTATTTGCACTTTATACCTTGTAGTTCTGAGATGTTATGAGTTGAATGAAAACTTTTGGATATTTGCATTTATACCCCTGTGCGTGAATTTATTATGCATGTGCGTTTATTTTTGGGTTAATTGCAGACTAGCCCTCAGACTTTTGGTACCTGTTAGCAAATAGTCCAAGGATTTAGTTTTTATTACATTTGGGTCCCTAAGTGCCCCAGGCACATGCTACGCACGTGATCTCCTGGGTATTTTGCACTGGACCCCCCAGGACTCTTGGTATTTGCACTAAGATCCCTGTGCACAGTACCAACTTTCTATTTTTGAATAAAATAGCAATCCAACTCCAAATCCAACGAAAATTGGACACATGGCTCCTGCCATAGTGTAAAATTTTCTAGGATTTTTGGAGACATTTTTATTTTGATTTGATATTTTTAAAAATTCAAAAACACGTATTTTCTTTACTGTCTGATTTGAAAAATCACAAAAAAATATTAAAATTCATCTAAAAATCACAAAAAAATTATCTACTGTTTGTTTTGTTATGCTTAATTTTCTAGCCAATTTTGGCTATTTTCCTTACTTAAAACACCTAAAAATTGAAAAACACTTAAAATCTTATAAAAATTCTAATAAATAAACTAAAAACCCAAAAATAATAATTTAGGTGCTCAAATTTTCCTTGTTTTCTTCTCTATACAGGAAAAATACCTCCAGGCTTATTGGGGACTCTTAGATATTTTATCTAAGTCCCTAAGCTCGGCTGGACAGTACCTACAGTTTCTGACCTTGTTTTATTTTTAGAAAATTAAATAAACATCAGAAAAATCCTAAAAATTCACTAAAAACAGTAAAAAATATAAAACACACAAAAATATTTTTATTTGAATTTTTGGCTGATTTTTAGTGCATTAAATAAATAGTTGAATTGCTTGATTTCCTTGTTTTCTTTAGTTTCTTAATTAATTAAAAATCCAAAAAATATAAAAAGACTTAAAAACCACCAAAAATACCTTTTTATTTCCTTTTCTTTTCTTTTTGACTACTTCGTAGGCCGTGAGGCCATTTCGTGCTCCTTGTGTTCGACCATGGTCGCTATACCAGGTTAAACTAAAAGCAAGACCGCTAGCTTGATTTCGATTCGATTTTTCTCTTTTATTGGTGGTCTATTTTTCTTGATTGACACAACCGAGTGATTGAGGTCGCGACGACCATTTCGTACCTTTACCTTAGTCGCTCGATCGACGTGTCATCAGAATGGCGCCGTTGCCGGGGAGCACGGCTTAGTAGTTTTCATTTTATTTTCGTTTTCTTTTTCGCGGCTTTTCGCGGCTCTTTCAGAGTCCGCGATTTTTTGCGGCTTTTTGCTCTTATTTTATTTTTGTTTTATTTTGTTTTCTTTTCTTTTATTTTATTTTTACTTTTGTTTGATTTTGAGTGTTTATTTTATTTTGCATTTTTGCACATATACCCTCATTTTATTTCATATATTTTTCTTGCTATTATTTGCTTATTTTGTTGGACTGACCACTTGTATCCTTTCTTACGAGGGCCCGAGGATCGAGGCGTCCGATTTCGAGAAGCCAACGCAACCGAGGAACTTGGAGGCGGCTCCCTTCTGCACGGAGCCGCAGGAGAGCGTGAGGGAGAGACTGAGTGGGAGAGGTTTAGCTTAGGTTTTATTTCATTTGATTATTATTGTAATAATACATGGACAGACACTTAGACTCTTGGACTTGGTTGACTAGCGGGTCTGTTTCGCCGAGCACCGGTGTGCTCGGGGGACCCTTAGGATTTTCGCGGTTTTTCTCACGGCTTTTGGTTTTTCGCTGCCTTTTCCGGTTTTCAGCGATTTTTATCGAGCCCCTAGACTTAGGATTTTCTACTTGATTGTGCTGTAATTAGTAGGGTCCCCACACCTAATTGCTTGCATGTTCCTATAGTGTGATTAATTGGACCTACTAATAATTGATTAATAAAAATAACTGACTCATCCCCTTCGTAGCCTGCGTGTCATAGCCTGCCCTGCCAAGCGCTGCTCCTGAACCCGATGTGTCAGGAGGAGGAGGGGTAGACCGAGACCGGACCTTTGGCTTGAAGGATCGGTGACCAGTTAGATGGTTCTTCGAGTAGACTTGCTTGTTTAGGACTCGATTTTCATCGCTGCATCATATAGGTAGTTTATTTTCTGTCTTTACATTTCTGCGCGGATCACTTGCATGTAGAGTGCTGGAGGAAAGGTACGCATTTCTATCTCTGCATGCATCATTGATTTATTGCGCATCGGCTTTTTCGACTTCCCCCTCTTGTTTTTGACTAAATAACCAGGAGAACCGAAAAATTCATTAGGCCTTTGTTTTTTATTTGAAAAAGATTAAAAAGAAAAACCATAAAATTGGGACTGGCTAAAACTATTGACCCTAAAAGACACTCGACTTAAAAATTTATCTTGGGGAGAGCAACCCCCTCATTGTTTGGTTTGATTGCGCGAGAGAGTGACCCGCACACTAGGTAGAGCCCTCCAGTGTTATTCCTGACTGACTACCGACTCTTCCGTGCGGGCCAGTCGGTTGGGGTAGCATCGGGTATCCTAACAGGTCACGTAAGCGCTCTGATAGATTGTTTGTTCACCTAATAAAATTTGACAAGATAATTTGACCGAGCCTTTACGGTCTTCAGCTCGCGTTGTGTTGGTGAACAGAGGGTTTGGTTGCCGATCATAGTTTCTCCAGATCTCATCCGCCTTACTCGTCAGATCACGATGATGGGTAGGCGCTCTCTTAGGCAACCTCTGGCTGCACCGCTTTCGGGCACGTCTACCCGTTCATCTAGGTTGGCCCGCGAGAGCCGAGACCAGCTCTCCGAGCCCGAGTATGATTCCGCCCTGTTCCCCCCTCGACCCCCTTTCTTTCGGTTCTGAGAGACATGAGCCAGAGGAGAGATTAGCAGATTTGTCAGCACCTGAGTTTGGCTCATTTGATTTTGCAGACGTCATGGCCGGTAGTTCTGAGGATCGTTCCCGAGGTCAGCCTGAGCACTTTGTGCTGGACCAGGGTGCGATCAACTCCACCCTGATCACCTCCTTAGAGACCGTTCAGCAGCAGTTGAGGGATCAGGGAGCATTCATGCTCGACATGAGGAGAGAGATGGAGCAGATGCGAGCAGAGCGAGAGCAGAGGAGAGAGGGATTGAGGATCCCAGAGGATGCAGATGCAGCAGCCGCAGCCGCAGCGGCAGCAGCCGCCGCATCCACGGCAGGAGGACCACCGAGACCGATGCGGGAGTTGCACAACCCCGGATCGACGTTGACGCACCACTGGTTTGTACTTCCATCCATCGTTGGGGACTTCAAGTTCCCCCCGAACACCTTGCAGCTACTCCCCCGCTTCCACGGGCTCGCCACTGAGGAGCCCCATCTCCACCTCCAGGAGTTTCTCATGATCTGCAGCACTGTCCACGATCGTCAGGTGGACCAGGATACGATTCGGATGATTGCCTTCCCCTTTTCCTTGGCCGACAGAGCAACCACCTGGCTGAAGCACTTGGGGAGGTTTGTTTACACCTGGGAGCAGCTCCGCACCGAGTACTTGAACAAGTACTATCCACTCGGGCGGACCAATGCAGCGAGAGCCCTTATCAGCAACTTCTCCATGCTCCCCAACGAGCAATTCCATGAGGCATGGGAGAGGTTTCGTGAGCTGACTGATCGATGCCCGCACCATGATATTTCGAAGCCCAACCTTGTGCAGAGCTTCTTCAGCGGGCTGACACCAGAGCTCCAGGGCTTGGTGAATGCTTCTTGTGGCGGGTCTTACTTCGCCAAGGATCACGACCAGGTCTGGGCCATCTACGAAAAGATGGCCGAGAACTACATGGTGATGTCCCAGACCAGGTTGTATACTCAGGGCAGACCCCAACAGCAGCCAGGACCCGTGCAGTACCAGAGGATAGCACGGGTCGACGCTGGTCCATCCAATTCATCCGCAGTAGCAGCAGCACAGGCAGAGTCATCCTCTGCGAATATGGGTATCATCAGTGAGAAGTTGGATCGGATGGAGCTGATCGAGAAGAAGCAGTGCCATGGCATCACTCAGATGAAGCAGATGGCACAAACTCTGAGCGACATGAAGACCCAGCTCATGTGTCTCCAGGAGGCACAGACGGCTCCACAGCCCCGTCTTCAGTCGCGAGGCGATACCGGCGGCAGCAACAGCTCGTTCCAGCGCTCCAGCTCACACCAGCAGCCTATACAGGTTCACCTTGTACAGGCGGAGCCGTACCAGCAGCAGCAGCCCTCTTACCAGTCACCACCATCTCCAGACATGCAGATGGTGGTATACCAGCCGGATCAGCCTCTGGCAGTACTCCCGCGAGCCCAGTACGATGCAGAGCCGTTGATGGATGTCAACGGGATTTGGTATGACCGTCCTCAGCCTGGGATCCAACGAGACCATCCCGGATTCAGGTGGGGGAGTGGAGGTACCCAGCCCCAGCAGCAGTCATCCGGTCAGGGAGGGCAGTATAGCCAGCAGAGAGATCACCAGCAGCAGCAGCCCCCAGCCTATCAGTCACAGCAGCAGTCATCCTTCGTTCATCGTCCCTATCAGCAGGGACAGTCTTGGAGGCGAGAGCAGCCTCACCAGCCACACCAGCAGCAGCACCCTTCCTCTTACCCCTCTCAGCAGCAGCAGCACCAGTTCCAGCAGCCTCATCACCAGAGAGGCTACCCGTCGGGCTCTCATGGTCCTCCATACGAGAGCCCCGCCTTGGACGACATAGCCCGCCTCCTCACGGACCAACAGGCTACTTTCAGACGGGAGATGGACGAATTCCGTCAAGAGATGCGGGACATTGTGAGAGGGAAGGCCGCCATTCCTGCCCAGATAGAGTCGAATCCCAACAGCCTGAAGCGGAAGTCTGAGCAGGTAGCTTGCACTGAGCACGCCACTCCTAGTGATCCATTTGATGATACATCTTCAGACCTTTTTGATGCTGATTTTGTCACACTTAGGAGCGGTAGGGCACCAGCAGGCGGCGCCTCGTCTGAGCGACGACACGAGGATACACTTAGAGCGCCAGAGGAGGAGGAGGAGAGCGGTACTGAGGCCGCTCATGATGATGACGGTGGTACTGATGCCACCAAGGATGCTGATCCCACCGGCGGTACTGAGGCCGCCACTTCACCAGTTCGAGGAGGTGGTACTGACGCCACCCGAGATGCCGAGCCAGCACGCGGTACTGAGGCCGCGAGACGTCCAGCAGAGCCAGCCCGTGGTGGTACTGAGGCCACCAGAGTTCATGTAGAGAGATCTGTTGTTTTTCCTTCCACTGATGTAGCTCAGAACCCTGTTGTGAATAAAGGAAAAGGTTTAGTTTACTCTGGTCCCACTGTGGTGCTTGATGTATGTATGGATCCGACCGTCGAGCCGTCTAGACCTATTCCTAGTCCTTCATCTGAGAAGGACCCTGTGATCCCCTTCCCTAGAGCCCTTCTGATGGGGAAGGGGAAGAAAAAAGAAAAAGATCCAAAAAAGAGAGAGCAGGAGGAGTTCAGCAAGAGCATGATTGATCGTTTTCACATCCAGCTGACCCTTCAGGAGGCTTTGCAGCACATCCCCCTTCTTCAGCGTTCTTTGAGAGACAGGATCACAGTCAGGAGGAGGAGGAGGAACCACCAGTCAGAGATTCATGTGCTGACGAAAGCCACATGCTTCACGATCCAGAACCGTCTGCCGGCCAAGAGGCCCGATTCAGGAGCCCCATATGTCAGATGTCATATCAGAGAGCAGAGGTTCGACCGGACTCTACTAGATAGCGGATCGTCTATCAACCTCCTTCCGGCAGCCTTTCTCGACCGCTTCGAGTTGGGCACTCTTAGACAGAGCAGGACAATCCTTCAGTTTGCTGATCGATCTATCAAGAGGCCGAAGGGGTTGTTACGAGATGTTGTCGTCACTATTCAGGGCCTGCAATTCCCCGTGGACTTCGTAGTGTTGGACATGGAGATCCCTGATTCAGTGGCTGATACCCCCATCATCCTCGGTCGTCCGTTCTTGGCCACAGCTAAGGCGGTGACTGACCATGATAGCGGGAAGGTATACTTTCGCGTCGAGGGCGAGAGTATACAAATAGAGACGGTCGAGGACTACAGAGCCAGAGACAGAGCATGCTCAGAGACCAGCACAGATACAGAGCAGCTGACAGATGCCGGGCTAGACATCCACCAGGACTGTGATTTTGTGATCACAGACGATGAGGCAGCATGGGCAGACCCCGCAGCACAGGCCATCCTCTCATATTCAGACACTGCTGATGTCGAGTTGATAGCAGAGGAGAGCTTGGAGAGCATAGCCTTGGTCCAGGATATTTCAGTGGCAGTAGAGCATGTTCTTGACCGCGACACGATTTCTAGTGATGGTGGTACTGAGGCCACCTTGTGTGATGGTGGTACTGATGCCACCTTGTTTGATGCGGATCCCTCGGATTCAGAGTCTGATTGAGCAGATTGCAAGGATCAGATGCCAGACCTGAGTCCCACAGAGCCTACAGCTGAGGAGGAGGTAGATGCAGAGCAGACCAGAGACAGTTTAGTTGAGCAGCCTTCTCCATATCCAGTTTGCGAGAGTTCGTTTTCATTCTCCCAGGCAGACTTGGCAGCATACACACATCTTCTTCCGAAGCCAGATTTGCCAGCACCCAGTTGTCCAGAGCGGAAGCCGCTCCCTACTTCGTTGAAGTATCGATTCCTTGCGGGCGAACCTGAGATGTACCCAGTCATCATCTCCGCCGATCTGACTGGAGAGCAAGAATCCCGTTTGATGGGGGTTCTTGAAAAGAACCGCAAGGCAATCGGATGGAGCTTAGCAGATCTCCATGGGATTAGTCCATCGTTGTGCTCCCACCATATTTATCTCGAGGAGGGGGTGAAGCCGTCGCGTGAGTTCCAGCGGCGGCTGAACCCCAACCTGAGAGAGGTCGTCATGAAGGAGATTTCAAAATGGTGGAGCGCAGATTTTATTTATCCCATTTCCGACTCCAAGTGGGTCAGCCCCTTGCATGTGGTGCCCAAGAAGACGGGCATCACGACTGTGATCAGTGAGTCGGGAGAGGAGATTGCTACACGAGTACCTACCTCTTGGCGGGTCTGTGTTGACTACAGGAGACTCAACCAGGCCACCAAGAAGGACCATTTCCCCCTGCCTTTTATTGATCAGATCATTGAGAGACTGGCAGGGAAGAGCCATTACTGTTTCCTAGATGGGTACTCGGGCTACAACCAGGTGGCCATCGCTCCTGAGGATCAGGAGAAGACCACCTTTACATGTCCCTTCGGCACATACGCCTTCCGACGCATGCCATTTGGGCTATGCAATGCCCCTGCGACATTTCAGAGATGCATGCTGTAGATCTTTTCGGACATGGTAGGGGAGTGTTTGGAGGTCTTCATGGATGATTTCTCGGTCTACGGCGATGGATTCGACTCCTGTCTTGACTGCCTAGACCGGGTGCTCCAGCGATGTATAGAGGTCCATTTGGTGCTTTCTTGGGAGAAGAGTCACTTCATGGTGACTCAAGGGACGGTGCTTGGCCATATCATCTCCAACAGGAGCATGGAGGTTGATCCGGCCAAGGTTGATGTCATTAGAAAACTCGCTCCGCCGTCCAATTTGAGGCAGCTACGGTCATTCCTGGGGCACGTTGGTTTCTATCGGAGATTTATTCATGATTTTAGCAGGATTGCCCGGCCGTTGACTGACCTCTTGACGAAAGACACCGAGTTCCTTGTCGATGACAAGTGCCTTTCGTCTTTTGCGACTCTCCAGCAGTGTGTGATTGAGGCTCCTGTTCTCCAGCCGCCTGATTGGTCTCTCCCATTCGAGATCATGACGGATGCCTTCGATTTTACCGTAGGAGCCGTGCTAGGACAGAGGAGGGATGGAGTCCCCTTTGCTATTCACTACGCTAGCCGCACATTGGATTCCGCCCAGCGGAATTACACAGTCACAGAGAAGGAGATGCTAGTCGTAGTGTTCGCCCTAGATAAGTTTCGATCTTATATCATTGGATCTAGAGTGACCTTGTACACTGATCACACCGCCATCTGATACCTCATGGCAAAGAAGGATGCCAAGGCCAGACTTACTAGATGGATCCTTCTACTCCAGGAGTTCGACATTGAGATCAAGGATAAGCCTGGACTTAAGAATGTGGTGGCGGATCACCTCTCACGTATAGAGCAGCCTGAGGAATCTGAGCAGATTGATCCCATTTGTGAGACCTTCCCAGATGAGGTGATCCTTGCTATCGCCTCACTCCCGTGGTATGCCGATATTGTGAACTTTCTCGTTGCTGGGAAAGTCCCACAAGATTGGCCCAGGCAGAGGCATGAGACCTTCCTTGCGAAGGCCAAGTCCTACCACTGGGAGGATCCCATCCTTTACCATGAAGGAGGGGATAGCGTCTGGCGTCTGTGCATTCCTCAGGAGGAGCACCATAGCGTCCTCACTTACTGCCACAAGCTTGAGGCATGAGGACATCATTCTGGGAGGAGAACGGCACAGAAAGTGCTTCAATCCGGCTTGTGGTGGCCTACCCTCTTCAAGGACTCTGATGAGTTCATGAAGAGGTGTACTGACTATCAGAGGATGGGCACTTGTGGACAGCGTGATATGATAGCGATGCAGCCCAATCACTTCTGTGAGGTTTTTGACGCATGGGGCATCGATTTCATGGGTCCATTCCCTAAGAGTCTGGGATTTGAGTACATTCTGTTGGTCGTTGATTATGTTAGTCGTTGGGTTGAGGCCATCCCCGCCCGAGCCGCTGATGCGAGGACAGTTTGCAGATTTTTGAGGAAGCACATCATCACACGGTTCGGGGTCCCTCGAGTTTTAATTTCAGATGGGGGGTCTCATTTCATCAACGACCAGGTGAAGCCCTTGCTAGCGAGTTCGGCATAGACCATCGTGTTGCTACACCTTACCATCCAAAGACGAATGGTCTAGCCGAGGTGTCGAATCGAGAGATCAAGACTATATTGTATAAAGTCGTCCGCCCTGACCGAAAGGATTGGTCACAGCTTTTAGACTCGGTCTTGTGGGCATATAGGACGTCTTTCAAGACACCATTGGGCACATCTCCCTTTCGCCTCGTATATGGCAAGCCATGCCATTTACCTGTTGAGCTGAGGCACAGGTCACTATGGGCAGTTACTGATATACTTATGGATCCAGATGGTGTAGGAGACCAGAGGAGGGCAGAGTTAGCATCCCTGGAGGAGTTGAGAGATACCGCCTTCTCAAACAGCCTACAGTATAAGGAGAGAGTGAAGGAGTGGCATGATTCTCACATCAGCCACAAGCATTTTGAGCCTGGTCAGAGAGTATGGCTGTTTGATGCGAGGCTTCGTTTATTTCCAGGGAAGCTACAGAGCAAGTGGAAGGGACCCTACTTGGTGAGAAAGGTACACGACAACGGTAGCATTGATATATCCGAGTTGTCTTCTGAGAGTACCTTTCGAGTGAACGGCCAGCGGCTCAAGCCATTTCTAGATCATGAGCCGCGGGTCGTTGATCTTGCCCCTATTCATTTTGCGTGAGATGTGGTCTTTGACTCACATCTAATGCATCTCATGCCTGAGTTTCACTGATCTTCCGCCTTGTATAGATCCAGATGTCTATATCACTACATTCTTTAGTCCCACATCCCTTTCTTCATCTTTTGATTATGCTATACTTAGGGAGCACTTTACCCTAAGTATAGGGGGGATGTGAGACCTTTGGGTATTTCTTTTGTTTCTGTCTACCCCTATTTTTGCTGCCTATACTTAGGGATATTTCACCCTAAGTATAGGGGGGTAGACCCTGTACATTCTCCACTCGGTTTTCCCTTAGTATACAGCCTGCTATACTTAGGATTACTTGATCCTAAGTATAGGGGAAAAAGCCGAGAGTCTCTTGATATTCATTTGTTTTTGTATATAGCCTTCCTTTTCACTTCCCTATACCTAGCACGAGTTATGTCTTCTTCATCGCTCTTGACTCTGAGGACATCGTTCGAGCTAAGTATAGGGGGGTGTGTATATATTTCATATATACTTTAGCCATAACTCGTACTTTGTGTGAGTGTGTTAATAAATTAAAATGGCTAAAATCCCTAAAAATCACGAAAATTAAAAATTTTTCATGTACATAAACATTCTTTTATTTGCATATAAATAGCTAGTGTACAAATTATTTTTGTAAAAATGATTTCAAAAATATTTTGTGTAAAGCTTGTGTAAATATTTTCTTATCAAAATTATGTATATAGTACAAAATTTTTCCAAAATGTTTTGAAAATCAAAAGTTTGCAAAAATCTTGTGTAAATGTGTGTAAATATCTTTTTGCAAAACTTGCACTTCATGCATCATCCATTCATGATTTCAAAACATTTTTCAAAAATTTTGCATGTTTGTAAAACTTTGTGTAAATAAGCATCTTTTATACATATGTATATAGTTTTTCTGGATGATAGTTGACATTTAAACTAGCCTAGAATCAAATTAGGAAATGGAGCTTGATTAAGATCTTAATCCACCTAATTTCTAAGAGGAACCTTATAGGGCTTAGGTTTAAGGCTTTTCAGGTCCATGGTGACTTAATTCTTTGAGTCCACTAGGCTATGATCACATGTCATCTCAATGAGCCTAAGTAGAGCACTTAACAACAACACATGACTCCTATAGACAATGGCTTTACTTGGACACCAGCACTTTGCACCGAGCTCTCTACGGATGAGGTGGTGAGGAGGCAGTCTTCCTTGACTTGGGGTAGCATATGAGGGTAGTACTTCTAGGCGGAACCTCTCTTCTTCTTTTAGTGAAGAAGTGCATCTCAACTTGGTCTGGTTGCCATGAGGTCTAACGACGGGAGTTGTGGGTTGCAATAAAGCTTTTAAGAGGGATAGTCTACTGGCTCATGAGGAAAAACTCCTTGTATATATGCTGCACATGTAGATGTTGTATAGATGCACTTGAAAAAAAATGCAAAAAGAAAATAACTCCAAAAAAGTGGTGGGTCTGAGAGAAAATGATAATCCCACCGGAGTATGTATATAGAGTGCAATAAGCAAAGCTTGAGTTTCATGATTCATCTTATGTAGCTTGCAGCAGGGAGACTTGGCTACACTGGTCAAGCTCCCAAGGGTACATGGCTACACTGGCCTTGACCCATTCTTTTCTTCCTCCTCTTCTTGAGCCGGTTGAACTTGAACTTAGAAGGGAATACCCCGTTCCTCGAGGAAAGAGTGGCCAGATTGAGGTCATAGAGTTACCTTGTTGGGGAGGGTTGTCAAGTTGCCATTTCTGAGGTGGAGAGCTTAGACCTCACATTCACAGGACAAGAAAAGATTCATGGTCTTCAGGGTTTGTGATTGATGACTTGTTCTGATCTGGAGCATTGAGGAGTCTTGGTTATAGAATAGTGGAACTTAGAGGCTGTTGAGTTTTAGTCTTAAGTCCAAATAAGGTTCCGACACATTAATAATCCAAAGATCTGATCGAGCTCCATACCTTAATTTAATGAAGGCAAGTTTAATAAATCAACCTTGATCCATGTACATTCTCTTTTTCTTTTTCTTTATTTCTTTTTCACTTCTTTTTCAAATAAGTGTTTGCTAAGGGACTAGCAAAGTTAAGTATAGGGGGGTGATGAATACTCATTCATCACTCTTTATTCTTATATTTTAGCTACAAAAATCTTTGCAAATGCATGTATATAGTTGTAAATAGAAATAATTACCAAAAGCATGCATTGTGTAAAAACCTATAATTAGCATGTTTTTGTGCAAAAATAAAAGAATAAAGATTAAAAAGAAAAAGAGGGAAATATTTAGAATAAATATTGAGCAACCTAACCCAAAGGAGGGCTCAGCATGGGCCTGACCGCATAAAAGCCAAAGTAGAGGGAGATAGGGGCTCATGTGTGTAAATATCTATGTAAATAAACTAAAAATATTTTCCTCCCAAAAATAGATTAAAATAGGCTTGTAAATATTTGTATATATTTATAAATATAAAATCAAGATAAAAATAGAAAAATTAAAAAGAAAAACAAAAACATCACTCATGTACATAGTCCCCTTGTATATAGTTCAATCATCCCTATTTATTTAGCCTTATAAATAAATAAAATCAATTTCCAAAAAAATTCTATAAATATTCTATAAGATATGGTGTAAATAAATAAAATAAATTAAAATGAAAACAAAATAAAAAGAACAAAATTAAAAATCCAAAAATACTTTGTAAATATACCATGTATGTAAATGTACATATGTATTTATTTCACCTATGTATATAAATAATAAAAATAAAATAAAAATATCTTTGTATTCCTTATTTTATGATATAAATAAATGAAATATAAAATGGGAATAAAATTGTATAAAAATAACCAATTAAAAATCAAAATTAGAAATCTATATATTGTATATATACCTATATATAGCCCTACTATGTAAATACCTTATTTTTACTTTGAAAAATTAATTAAAAATCACTAAAAATAGAAAAAATTAAAATAAAAATATTTCATGTTTTAACTTTTTAATAATTCGACCATTAGCTATCTTTAATTTAACTTTCAAATATATGCCACGTGGCCTTCACCCATTGGTCCAGGGGATTGTTGACCGCCCGGTCAACTACCCCCCCCCCCTCAGGACCACTTCCCACGGGTTTTGACACCCGACCCGACTTCTCCCTAATTTCGCACCTAAACCCGATCCCCTCTCGCCTAAACCCTGGGTCCGATTCGTTCATGATACATCCGAGACCCTCGCCGGAGCCCCCGCCTCGAGATTCGCGCACTCCTTTACCCTACCCGACCTCATCTTTCCGGACCCTCCACCGTATATAGCTCGAGCTCCGCCACCTTCATTCCCATCTTTGGCTCATTCGCTCCAACCCCAGTGACCTCCAGTGCGTGAGTGAGAGTGACAGCTCGCTCCAGGTGCTGTCGCAGCGAGGAGAGGGGCAGTGGCCCACTGATCCGGCGAGATACACCACCGTGCTCCGCCCAGAGCAGGAGCTCGAGCCTCGAAGGTCGACGCTCCTCGAGGCAAGGACCAGGAGCTGTGCAAGCTTCTTCCCAGTCGATTCATCCACCCAGGTAGACCCATTGCCCTTTCTTTTTCGCCAATTTTTGATTACCCCCAATTAGCTCCGTCGCCGACCACCGTAGATTCCGATCACATCCGACCACCATTCGACCATCGGGCTGCACCATAGCCTTCGTCTTCCTCCCACGCACGTTCTGCACCCTTCCATTCAACCCAGCTCGCACAGGAGCTGGGGTTCGAGCTCCTCCGTCCATCCCCTCGCCGGAGCTCGCCCATATCGACCCCCCGATCACCTTCACCTCGCCTAACCGGGTCGAGGCAGTTTGCCCTCGACCCGCGAGCTTTCTGGTCTACTTTGCAGGTTCATCCAAGCCCATCTGAGGGCTTGGACCATTGGGTCCAGTAGCTCCACCTCCGCCGACCTCTCCGGAGCTCTCCAGAGCTCGGCTGGGTCATCGGAGGGCACCACCAGCTGCGGAGCTTCACGGCGGAGTTTTTCCGATCTTCAGGAGCAGCAGGGGAGGATCTCAGCGTGTGTGTCGGGCCGGCGAAGCTCGCCGGCCAACTGTTCTTCCAACATCTTCCCCGACCGTCCGATCAGCCTCAGAGCTCCAAATCAGATCATAACCGTTCATTCACGGAGCTGCAGATAGCGTCAGATCAGTGGAGGTGTGATCCCAGTCGTTGGTTCACGAGGGTTCGGCCACTGCGTACGAGGACCGTCCGATCTCCACGTGGAGGGCCCTCACCCGTTCGATCAGACCAATCGTTTCAAGGTCAAAGGCGCCACCGCTCTCGCTCGTTGGATCTCCTACGTGGCGCGCATCCAGCGGCTCCATTAATAAAGGGTAATTTACCCTTAGACCCTCCTTTTTATCTTATTTAGCGTGTAGTCTTGTAAATATTTAGTGTAGTTATTTAGTTTTGGTACGATTGCATTGTGGACCCTGCACTTTACTTTCTTTGCTTTTATGCCCCTGTGTATGGTCTAGCACGTGCTTCGACACGTGGTTTTCTGGGCTATTTGCACTTTATACCTTGTAGTTTTGAGATGTTATGAGTTGAATGAAAACTTTTGGATATTTGCATTTATACCCCTATGCGTGAATTTATTATGCATGTGCGTTTATTTTTGGGTTAATTGCAGACTAGCCCTCAGACTTTTGGTACCTGTTACCAAATAGTCCAAGGATTTAGTTTTTATTACATTCGGGTCCCTGAGTGCCCCAGGACTCTTGGTATTTGCACTAAGGTCCCTGTGCACAATACCAACTTTCTATTTTTGAATAAAATAGCAATCCAACTCCAAATCCAACGAAAATTGGACACATGGCTCCTGCCATAGTGTAAAATTTTTTGGGATTTTTGGAGACATTTTTATTTTGATTTGATATTTTTAAAAATTCAAAAACACGTATTTTCTTTACTGTCTGATTTGAAAAATCACAAAAAAATATTAAAATTCATCTAAAAATCACAAAAAAATTATCTACTGTTTTTATTGTGCTTAATTTTCTAGCCAATTTTGGCTATTTTTCATTACTTAAAACACCTAAAAATTGAAAAACACTTAAAATCTTATAAAAATTCTAATAAATAAACTAAAACCCCAAAAATAATAATTTAGGTGCTCAAATTTTCCTTGTTTTCTTCTCTATACAGGAAAAATACCTCCAAGCTTATTGGGGACTCTTAGATATTTTATCTAAGTCCCTTAAGCTCGGCTGGACAGTACCTACAGTTTCTGACCTTGTTTTATTTTTAGAAAATTAAATAAACATCAGAAAAATCCCAAAAATTCACTAAAAACAGTAAAAATTATAAAACACACAAAAATATTTTTATTTGAATTTTTGGCTGATTTTTAGTGCATTAAATAAATAGTTGAATTGCTTGGTTTCCTTATTTTCTTTAGTTTCTTTATTAATTAAAAATCCAAAAAATATAAAAAGACTTAAAAACCACCAAAAATACCTTTTTATTTCCTTTTCTTTTCTTTTTGACTACTTCGTAGGCCGCGAGGCCATTTCGTGCTCCTTGTGTTCGACCATGGTCGCTATACTAGGTTAAACTAATAGCAAAACCGCTAGCTTGATTTCGATTCGATTTTTCTCTTTTATTGGTGGTCTATTTTTCTTGATTGACACAACCGAGTGATTGAGGTCGCGACGACCATTTAGTACCTTTACCTTAGTCGCTTGATCGACGTGTCATCAATCAACACAGTCACTTCCACAACTGTATGATTGATGAGATGAGTTGAGATATCACTTGAGGAACTAGGACCAGAGATTTGAGTTTAGACTCGATCTAATGATATTCAAGGATGTGATAAAGTTAATGAAGGCTTCAGAAAACCTAAGTGTCAGCAAAACCCTAGCCAGTATGTGAACATGATTCATATGCTATCTCTTTGATATTTACCTATGTGTCAGGGTGTGATGAAACTTAATGGAAACTGTTGATCAGTGTGCGCTAACTTTTGGTAAAAGCAGTGGAACTAGCCAACAAAAGAAAAGAAATGTCAAAGAAAAAGATCTAAATACCAATGTCAAATTACAAATGAGCTTCCACCAATGACGAGCGTCCCAAACATTTTCAAAGTGTTCACTTGGACGAAGCGCTAATTAGGACCAAGGAGTCGGGCTGACACCATAAAAAGGGCTCTGCATCGTAAGCAATACAAGTCTGGGTGTCGAATGTATCTTGGATACTCAGAAAAGACACACCCTGGTGTACTCCCAGAAAAAAAAGTGCAGACGACTCCAACTCTCTTGACGGACACATTGATCAACAATATAAAATTTACATGTGTTGAGTAAAAAGGCACTCGAGAGGCCCCTTGTTCCAATGTAAGGGAGAGAAAAATAGACACAATCCCATTACCTCCATCATCTGGCCGTCCATCAACATTTCAAGACTGACAAACTAATGAGATGGTTGACTGAAGCAAGAATAGACGTATTCCCTAGTATTGAGGATTAGGTCTAGAGGAGATTCTTTGGGACTGGAACTTTGAGTGATGCCTCGACTCGGCTCTCATGAAATGCATAACACTAAAGTTCATATCCTTATACTATATGTACAAAAAGAGAGTCTGATAATTAGAGAAGTTGGATTCCTTCTGACTAAGGCTT
The DNA here is from genome assembly GCA_037367405.1 of Ottelia alismoides. Lineage (NCBI taxonomy): Eukaryota > Viridiplantae > Streptophyta > Magnoliopsida > Alismatales > Hydrocharitaceae > Ottelia > Ottelia alismoides. Next base: position 226,497 of record JAZKJV010003143.1, on the reverse strand, counting down.
GGATAAATCCAGAATTTTAGGATCTCTTAAATTGAGGGTCTTCGAAAGATTGAGCCTTGAAATCTTCACTTGCACTGTCAGGAATTAATCCGACTCCTTCATTCTTTAGATGCTCGAGGACGAGCATGGTTTAAGTATAGGGGTATGATGAATCTCGTATTCATCATGCTAAAAACCGCTTATTAAACCCCAAGCTTAATCAATCCAATAAAATTCATCAGCAATTCTTTATTTTTATCTTGTATGATATTGTGTATAATTAGCCCTTAATTATTTGTATTTAATTTCCCTTATTTTTCTTGTATTTATTTTATCATCAAAAACTCCTAAAAATTAGGTAGATAATTTGTCTATAAATCACTGACCATTAAAAAGACTAAAAAATACAAAAACAAATCAAAAACAAAAATTGATGTTTTTATCCCCCTTAAAAATACCCATAAAAATACTTTTTGTACAAATGGCCTCTTTAGGCTTTTTGTCCAACATGAAAGTTGTAGATCTCGTCGAGACGAGCAACTTTCATGTTTTGACTTTTTCCTAATTTTGCATCTATCTAATTCTTTTATATTTATCTTTGTATTTATTCTTTGAATTTTTCTGATTGGGCCACGTGGCGTCCTCTAGGCCGCCCACGTGGCCGCTTCCCTTTCCGCCACCCAGCGCCCATCTGGGCCGTCTGATCCACTCCATCTCAGTCGTCCATCACTGCTCCACTTCCCAGCCGTCAGATCAATCTCCAGATCAAATCCCAATCGTTCCTTTCCGCCTTAACTATAGCCACTCGATCATTCTTCATCCTACGCTTCTCATCATGCCACGTACCCCTCCCATCTCCCACCGTTGGATCTCCTCCAGATCACATCCATCCATTAGCGCCTTAATCTCACTTCTTCGATCAGATCCACGGATATGATCGTAGCCCTCCGCACGCGCTCCCACCCCAGCCGCTAGATCGTTAGATCCAACGGTTGTGGTTCATCGTCTATCTCCAACCTGGCGTTCCCTCTTGTAACGCCTCCGTCCCCTTCCTTTTTTAACACACGCGTCTGACCACCTCTCCCTCTCCTAACGGCTACTCCACATACCTCGCGCCTCCGCCATCTTCGCGCAACCCCCATTGGACCTCGCCATCACTCCCAGCCATCAAAACCTCCATGCAAAAACGCCTCTCTCTCACGTAACTCCCGGTTGTGCCTACTATAAAACCACCCTCCATCCACGCCGAGCAGCTCATCCACCATTTTGGAAGCCTTCCTCCCTAGCTTCAGTCGCCCTTCGGTGACAGCGAAGGGCTAGCTTTGAAGCGATCATGGCTGTGAAGCCCCCCGGTGTGATCCATGACCTCCGGCCATGTCGCGGTTGCCTCCGGGCATCGTTGAGCACCGGGGATGATCGACCCTGTCGTGCGACGACCCCTCGAGGTCCAGTAAGGCCTCAGCCCAGATCACTTCCTCCGCCACCAACACCTTGCTCCGGCAAGGTGATTTGTCCCTCTATTTCTCCTAATTTTCCCTTCATACCCATCATCATCCACCTTCCTCCGAATACTCCAACATCTCCACCCTATCACTCCGATCCTCGCCGACCATTTCCTTCTTCTTCACAACCCCAACCACTCTGAGTCACGTCTCCCTCTGCTCCGCCGGAGAAGACACCCCAGGTCCTCTGCTCCCTCTGCCCCACTGGACATCCACTCACCTCCCACTCCACTCTCATTCACGCACTAGCACGCTTCGGCTATAAGCTAACATTTTCAGGCTCAAATTTTGTCAATGGCCGGAGCTGAAACCACCTCGCCGACCTCGAGCTTTCACGTCGATCACCTGCCTCCGCTTTGCCCTTCCAGACATCAGTGGAGCTTCGCCAGCCACCGAGCACATCCGCGAGCCCCCCACGAACCTTCATCGACCATCAAAGCAGCAGTTGGAGCTCGGCGGAGCAACCAGCTGTTCACCGGAGCCCCGCCTCCTCCGGTGATGCACGACGGAGGAGAAGATACAGGTACCGTCCGATCGCTTCGATCGGATGGCTCTGATATAGACACGTGGACGCCCCAGCCTCCCTCCGAACTAGTAGGCTTGGATTCACCAAACCAAGAACCGAGCCACGACTTCGCACCACGTGTCCCGAGCCAGAGGGTCCTCCCGAGCCTAGGCGCCACACGTGCGACGCACGTGAGGGCTTGGGTATTTTACATGAAAGACCCCGGAAGATCTAATATTTGCATTTTGGTCCTCTAGGCGCGTGCCTCACATGTGCGCCTGGGGTATTTTACAGGGATGCCCCGTCGGGTTCTGATATTTGCATAAAGGCCCCCGCACATTGGAGAAATTACATAAGGGGCCAGGAGGTTTTCTATATTTGCATTTAGGTCCCTCCAAGGACCTAAATGTAATATTTATCCTTTTATTTTCTTGCATTTTTATTACAATTATGCCCTGCATTGTATTTAGCATAACTTGAGCATCGTAGGTCCAAATTGCATGATTTTAGTATCGTTTTGATCCTTATTTTGTCCTCTACATCTTAGTATATCTAATTTTCTCATTTGCCACTGTTTTTAAAGAAGTGCTTTTTATGTGAAAAATGAGACCCGGCTATCCTTGTTCTTGCTCTGATCTGATGACTGCTCTTCATGTCGTGATTAAAATGACACTAATTTCCAATTCTATTCTATTGCTCATTTTTTTAGGGTTTAATTGTAATCTTTGACTGAGCATACATGTATCCTTGCATAATTACTCATGCATCATTTTTAAATTGCATAAAAACCATCTAAAAATTGCATGCATCTTAGTATTACATTGTAATTTACATATTGCATTGTAATTCACATGGTGCATCATGTGGACCTGAAATTGAAATTGATTCACACTTGTGCTTCCTGAATCGAAATTCGATAAATAAATTAAGTAGCTATGTCCTTGCGTTCGACCTTGGTAGACTTGCCAAGTATAAATACTCCACAACATTCAAAGGATTGTGGTTTTTGATCGACCGAAATTCGCCTCCTATACTGCAATTATCGATTATTAAAGAGGTGGATCTCGTGTTCATCACCCCTCTAGGTGGATCCTCTAGGGTCCATACACCATTCTTACGCATGGATTCTATTTCAGACTTCATTACTAGCATCCATATATCCATGTCATGATCTGCGAGTGCTTCATCAAATGAAGATGGATCATTATTAGTTTCACCTGACACATGGAATCCGTACCTTTCAGGTGGTGCAACCACCCTTGAACTCCTTCGAAGAGGTACGGGTGTTACATCTTCATTTACTTATTCTGTTTCTGGTTCAGGATGCTCAATACCCTTAGGGGATTCAATTAGTTCCTTGATTCATTTTTGTCTTGACTCTTAAGGGAGTCATCCTTTAGAAATTTTACATTTCTAGAGGTGAAGACCTTTTGAGTCTCTGGGTCATAAAGTTGGTATACACTACCATCCTTAATATACCCAATGAAATAACACTCTCTAATATGGGATTCTAGCTTACTTGCATCCATATTTTCGCATGGACCAAGCAACCCCAAATCCTTAAGTGTCTAACACTAGGTTTGGTACCATACCAGAGCTCATGAGGAGTTTTAGGTACATATTTACTAGGAATCTTATTCAGGATATATATTGAAGTCTCTACTTCATATCCCCAAAAACTAAGACATAAATGTGCTTTACTCATCATTGAACAGATAATGCCCATGTTGGTCATATTGCGTCTTTCAGCAACACCATTAAGTTGGAGAGTTTCAGGAGGATTGGGATTGTAGACAATTCCTTTCTCTTTGAGGTATTCCTTAAATTCATCTGAGAGTTACTCGCCACCTCGGTTAGATCGAATCCATTTAATTTTCCTATCAGTTTACTTCTCAACTAAAGCCATGAACACTTTGAACTTTTCAAAGGTTTCAGATTTATAACGTAGTAAAAGATAAACATGCATCGTGAATGGTTATCGATAAACATCAAATAGTATCGATATCTATTTTGGGTTGCGGTACTAAAGGGACCACATACATCAGTATGTATTAGGTCAAGAATACCCTCGCATCTAGTTACGAAAAGGCATCCTACTCATTTTACCTCGAGTACAATGTTCATAGGTAGGCAAAGTTCGGACTTGAAGAAAATATAAGGGTCCATCCTTTATCAATCTATTGATCCTGTCAACAGATAAATGACCAAGCCTTTGATGCCAAATCATTTAGAATGATTTTCATCCCCTTTGGTTATTTTAGGATTTTAGTGGCAGCATTCATGACATTTTCATCAAATACATAATTCATAGAGTACACCAGAAGTTAGAACACCATCCACAATATATTTATCACAATGACTTATGAAAAGTTTATTACAGAAAAGAAATGAATATCCATTTCTAACTAACTTAGATACAAATATAAGGTTCCTTCTTACATCTGGAACATAAATACATTCTTTAAGTACTAGGATCCTTCCACTAGATAATCATAGTCTACAGGTCCCAACATCGACCGCTGTAATAGTTGCATCAGATCATATCTAGTTGACTATCTCTCCTTCATCGAGATTCCCAGTTTCCTGAAATAGATGCAACCAATTACATAGAGGAACAGAAGCGCCCGAATCGATGATCCAACTACTTTCTTGTCCTACGAGAAAATTAGTTTCAGTGATAAAAGTAGATTGTATACCTGTTAGGGCATTACCTTTCTCCGTAGATTTAAGGTACTCCGGAAAATTACACTTCCAGTGTCACGTCTTCTTGCAGTGATGACAGACATCGGTTTTCTTTGATGCCATTAGTGTGGAAGCATTAGAAGATGAGCCGACACCTTGATTCTTCTTTTTCTTCTTATGGGCCGGGACCCTTATGAGACCCTTGCTTCCGACCGTGCTTCCCTTTGACTTTTGCAACCATTGCAATGCTAGAAGGATTCTCTTTCTTCATTACATCTTTTGTAGACTTTAATGAAGCCATGAGTTCAACGTTAGTCGAGTTCAACTTGTTCATGTGGTACATTACTACATATTTATTGAAAGGCTTGGGGAGAGACAACAGAATGAAGTCATACTTCAAGTCTGCATCCATCTCAACCCCGAGAGTTTCTAGTTTTGATAAGTAACTAAACATTTTGATCACATGTTCACGAACAAGAGTCCCTTCATGCATTTTGCAGTGAATAAGCTCTTTCATAATGTTATAATGCTGTGTGGGGTTTACATCATCGAACATCTCTTTGAGATTCATCACTATATCTTGATAATTATCCATTTCCACATGTTACTTCTGAAGAACATTGGAGAGGGATCCTAGAATATAACATATGGTCAATGAATGATCTTCATCATATTTTTCATTGAACTTGATTTCTTCCGATGTAGTAGGATTTGTTTACTTATTCTTGGATAGCACATATGAGATGCAATCCGCTAATAGAACAAGATCCAAATTACGTATCCAATCCGAGTACTTTGGTCTGGTAAATTGATTGACTTCCAGGAGCCTACTGAGTGGGTTCATGGACTTCATTGTCTGAAATTAAGAATGCACGATATTATAACATGTAAATAATTATATATTCAAGATTTAAATATTTGATTAAGGGATTTTAATCAGATTAATCTTGCCTTTTCAACTCTGAAAATCCATTCCCTTAATCACTTTCAATGCAAGAGATACACTTACCGTTATATCTCTAGCAAGAACTGGGAACTCCTTTTTACCTTTATTACATCCTAATAATATGAGAAACGGTAACTCAGATAAAAAGAAGAGAGAATACATTTCACCTTGCAAGTCTAACTTGCATATCCCAATTCAGTCTTTAACACCCAAGCCCACCACCTATAAGGTGATGTTGACCCGTCATTAATTGAACCAACCGTCAACATGATTACAACTCGTTATGCGCAATCCAATATCACCCCAATAATATGAATAATCGATATTGGGGTCACTACGCACACAACCTTACTCTTTCGAGAGAAACAAGACCGATCCATGTGCGCTTGTATGCAGGAGTTATCACTTCGGACAAGCATCTCCTACATACAATCTATGGCGACAGAACCTTTCGCCTTGATGGAAGACCATAGATGTCACTTATGTGATCTTCCATATCATTTTCAAATTTTAACTAGTTATTATGAATCATATTCACATAACTAATTCTTCCAAGGTAAATACAATTCTATTCATAATAAAGTGCTTAATTGTATCTAATTAATTTAATCATGTGAAATCAATTATCAATCCAATTCAATCAATCAACAAAATAGTTAGGGTTTGCTTGATATTATTATATAGTATACACCCTCTCAAGTACATATTATTTTGCATTTTAATAATCATAGTACAACTTGACTAACTCATATTATTCTTTCCTAAAAAACGGATCCGGCCAGTACACTTGAGTTATGCTGGGAGGGAGCATTTCCTTGACATATAAGGCACTAATTAGCAAACCAAGCCATACCCGGACAAGATACCTTCACCATTATGATTGAGAACAATACAAAATAATGCCAATGTACTTGTGATATTATTGATCAACTTCGATGATTTGCTGATGAATCTCCATTTCCTCATCTTTATTCTTTCATTTTAACTTGTAAGCCCTAGTTAAATACAAGTAAATATCATTATTTTGCATAAATTAACATTTATTATTTATTATATAAATACTGTATAAAATACATTGTTTAAAGCTAAAATAAAAGAATAAAGAAAATAAAAGAAAATGAAATAAAATGCAAAAGTTATTTTATGAACCTAAACACCAAGACCTAAGCATCATGATGATTGGGACAATAAGGAATAAAGTAGGGGTAGATAAGGGTCAAAAATACAACAACAATCTTAATTTTTAACCATCAATAATTCATTTTTAGGACCTAATTTATTCTTTATGATTTATACCTCAAATAAAGAAACTTTATACATGGAAGTTGTAGATAAAAATACATAGAAAAATACAAAAATGATTTCACATAAAAATAAAATATATTGTACTTTTTATTCTCAGAATAAAAATCCAAAACTCAAACTTTCCAAACCCATATATTCTGCAAATGAACTCAAAACGCACCAAAATCACCTTTAATGGTATATAAATTTTAATAAGCTATGTAATGAAGGTAGTTTAATTTAATTTGAAGTTAAGATGCAAAAGTTAGGTTTTAGACCCTTATTGTATTATATACCTGAATAAAATATTCATTTTATTTATTCTTTATATTTTTTATAATTTTATATTTTTTAAATTTTGTAAATATTATTTATAATATATGCACATATTTAGAATAGAATAAAATCATGAAAAAAATACTAAAATAAAATAGTATATAACAATATATATATATATGAATATATTATACTTATACCTATGTAATTAAACCCTTATTTATTTAAGTGTACAAAATATATCAGAAAAATGCAATAAAAATATATTTATGTATCTTTAAACAAGTCATAAATTTATAAAAATATGTATATAGAATAATAAAATCAAAAATACAAAATAAAAATAAAACATCTAATATATAGATAATTATACTTATAAAATAAAACCTTAAAAAGTAATCTATACTAAATAAACTCATAAAAATAAATAAAAATCATAATAAAATACTTTATAAAATAATGAGTTTTTTTATTTTATAATTTTATTTAATTCACTCATTTACTATTTTACTTTTTATTTACAAATCTTTTTAATTGATTTTTGGCGTGTTGTGAGCTGACGTAGGTCAATCAGGGCTCAGCCCTAGTTGACCAAGTCAGCTTCCCATATCCCGATGCCTAATGCTGCTGACCGCCTGACACCTCGATTTCTCTACCTCGTAGCGTCCAATGCTTGCACCTTTTTGGTTTGATCCCTGCGTGACTTTTGTTCCTCAATTGAAGTCCTTTCACGCAGGCTTGATTATTAGGACTGAGTCTTATCGAGGCACGAGGAATCAAGGGTTAAAGGTTGACGGGTATTTAGTATCATCTCCCTCATCCATTCATTTTTGATCATCTTCTGCTTTAGCAAACCCTAAACCTAGAACAGATTGAGTGACATGGTGACAGTAGCAAGCTCCCTCGTGGTTCTGGGTTTTGATGGCAGTGTCGAATTAAGAGATCCGATGCTCTGCCACCTCCTGTACCGGAAACCCTGCTTCAGGTGGTTCTGACCTGGTGAGATTATTCTTTTCTTCACATTTTCAATTCCTAGGTGTATCACTAGCATAGAGAAGGCTTTATTTTCAATCAAATTAGTCTAAATCATAGTTCGTCGGAGCTCAGCTCCAGTGAATCTCTCCATCGTATATGATAGTTCCCGATTCTGCTAACACCACCGTTTCGCTCCCCTACACATTCTCCTTGCTTCACGTACCTTCGCATCTCCCGATCTTGCTCAGATCAGGGAGCCAACTCTCCTTTCTCTGCCGCTTGCCGGAGAGCTCCGCTCGAGTCCATTCTCACTCCTACCAACCTGGAAAGACCACTCAAGCCCTCCATTTTGCATGTTGTAGTTCACCACAAGTTCCAGAGGGCTAAAGGACCCATCATGGATCGATTTTGATTGCACATAAAGCACTTGAAACTCTCGATCTTATCCGACCTCTCCAACTCACGTCGAAGCTCCAAGGGTCCAATTGACACTGTCGTTTGACATGGAGGAGTTGCGACTCCATTTTGTACCAGCTCGAAGCTTCTCATGTGGTCAGAGGAATGAGGAAGACCCGATCGAAACTCAGCTAAGCCGAGTTCCTGCTCCGTTCTCCCAACCACGTTCAAACCATCCGATCACTGAGCCACACTATATTAAACACCAGCCAACGGATCATGAAGCACCAACACCATTGATCTCTGCTACAGATCTAATCAGAGCTGCCCATCCACGAAGCGTCATCGATCGTCCGTGAATGCCACATGGATAAGTGACCTCTGATCCACCATCCGATCGTGCATATAGGGGTAATTTCACCTGAGGCCCCTACTCTTTTTGTAATTTTAGTTTAATACTCAAAAATCCATCTATAATGTAATTTATTTTGGATATTTTGCATATTAGCCCCTACACTTTCAATATTTGCATTTAGGTCCATTCCACGTCACCTCACATGCATGTGCACGTGAAAGGATGGGGTATTTTGCATATGTGATAGCACCGAGATTACCCTTTGATAATTATATGGAATTAGCATTAAATTTCATTGTAGGCAGGAAATTCAGATTAACCAAAAAAGCTGCTCAAATTAATTTGTCGATTAAAGCGAGCAGTCAGTGTATTTTTTACTTAGGCAAGCCCAAGGTCGAACTCAGGAAGGCCACTATCTCCTTAGTTCAATTATTAGGCGATCTAGAGACTAGATCTTCAGGAAGTATTTTTTTGGTATTTTTGAATGCAATTTAATAAATGAAATGCAAATTTGATAAAGTTTAGAGATTAAAATACAATTTTCATTTAAACGATGTCCAAAAATTATGAAACTTAGCCAGAATATAAAATATGATGAAATTATGCTACTATACTTTTTTTGAATTTTTAGATGCAACATGAATTAATTACGAATAAAATATGCAAACTAGGTAATTTTAAGAAAATTAAATTAAACAAATATCAAACCTTAATATTTTCCAGAGATAAATTGTCCTAGATAGATATATCATGAGAGGTATCCAGAACAATATTTAATTCCTTAAAATACTAAGTGTGAAATTAATTAAAAAATAATTACTCAAGTCACTGATTATTTTATTGATACCTCGATATACATGCAAATGACATGAAATTTGGGCACAATGTAGAACACAATGAAATGTACCTATGTAATTTTTTTGGGAATTTTGGAGCAGTAGATAATTTAATATCAATTAAAGAGCATGTGTGGGCAAAATATATAATTTTTTATTTAAATATTTATATTAAATAAACATGGCTCCTAAAAATTTAATCTAACATCCATAAAGATATAACATCAAGTGTTCTACAATATATAATTTTTAGAATAATGAAATGATGACAAATGAAGATTCAATAAATATGCAAACACGGGGGTGTATATACAAAACAGAAACTAAATGCAATGAACATGGACTAAGATGAAGATACGTAGACTCGGAGGGGGCTTATGCAATTTCTCCACATGGTGCGTGCATGACGCGTGCCTTCTTGAGCAGTGGGTATTGTGGCGCAAATCTTCAAACGCTGAGGATGTAAGCACAAAATTCCTATGCTACACGTGATGCTCACGTGTTGGGCCAGGTCCAGATGGTGCTTCGGGATTGTTTCTCCACGTGGCAGGTGTCCGGAGCTTCGGTCGAACTCGAAGCTAATAGCATGGAGCAAGGTTTAGCTGAAGCTACGTGGAAGGCTGCAGGTCATCGGATGGCGAAGGAGATGGCTGGATGATCAGTTGTAGATGATGACTTCTGAACCACTTGATGGAGCGGTGCCTGGGCGTTGCACTGAGGGCTGAAGGCAGTGTATGTGGCCGTGTAGAGGAGCGGAGGGTGGTCGAGTTCCTATCGTCGGAGGCATTCTGCAGAGCAACCGAAGTCGTACTACCGACGATCGGTGGTACAGACAGTGAGTCAACCAATGGAGGGCACGACCTAAGGCAATGAGTGGCCGAGAGCAGAGTCGCTGATGGTGGAGTCAAGTGATGGCGATCGGGCGGAGTCGAGGCATCAGATGAGGGTGAAAAAGTGTGCGGTGGTACGGTGATGCAAAGATGGTGGATGTGGTTGACAGTGAGCGAAGGTGGATGTCGATGGAGAAGGCGAGGTGGAGTGTGTGATATGGTGTTGGTGCGATCGAGGAGGAAAGAGAATGAAGAAGAACGAGAGGAAGCAGAGAAAAGCGAAGAGAAATAACGAGGAAGAAAAGAAGAGAGAAAGAGGAGATCGTTATATGGGGGTTCACCAGAGAGGTGTGGAAGCTAAAAGCTTCACGAGTCGTCGCTCAAGGGCTCAACTTAGCCCGAGTTGAGCAGCTCGCAGAGGAGCTACGACAAGGGACAAAGGTCCCTTGGATCTCTCAGGAGAAGAGAAGATCATCGCTCGACCTGGGCTCATCCTATTGTCACTCGAACTCACCTGGGAGCTCTCTCTCTCTCTTTCTTCTTGGAAATGGTGGATGAGCAGATTGGGTGGCCAAGAGGGGTCTTCAAAGGTGGTTGCAGAAGATGGGGAAGTGGTCGTGAGGGAGAAGTGGATGAGGTGGACATGGGAGCCAGGCAGTTGGGCGAGTAGTTGCGGGTGAGTGGGGGAGAGAGAAGAGAGAGGGAGGGAGAGGAACGGGTCACACAGAGATGGGATGATACGCGCTGGGGATGCAGGGGAAGGCAGTGCAGATGTGGGTTGACCGGAGGCGGTTACACATGAGGACCGTAGATAGAGAGAGGGAGGTGGAGGAGTGATGACCCGAAAAATGACCGAGACTCGGGTGAATAAAATAAAACTAGGGTCGTTGCGACCCGGATCTCGGAGATATCTCAGTCAATCAAGAAAAATGAGGGACAGACCACCAATCAAGCAGATAAAATCAAAGAAAATCAAATAGTGGCCTTGGCTATGAGATTAGCCTGGTGTAGCACCCAGGGTCGGACTCAGGGAGCACGAGTAGGCCTCGTGGCCTACGAAGTAGTCGAAAAATAAAAGAAAATAAAAACAATATTTTTTTGGTGGTTTGTAATATTTTTATATTTTTTTTGGATTTTTAATAATAAGGAGAATAATAAAAAGACAAATCCAAGCAACTTCAACCAATTATTTAAGTGCTCAAAAATGGTCCAAAAATTCAAACAAAAATATTTTTATGTTTTATATGTTTTTTACTGTTTTTGGTGAATTTTTGAGATTTTTATAACTTTTATGAAATTTTCTAAAAATAAAAGAAGGAAGAAAAACTGTGCTACTGTCTAGCCAGGCTTCAAGGACCAAAATAAAATATAAAATGGTCATGTCAAAGCTTAGAGGTATTTTTCATGAAAAGTATAAACAAAAAGGAAAATTCAGGAAAAGGATTTATTAAATTTTGGGATTTCTATGAATTTTTAGAATTTTTATGCATTTTTAAGGGTTTTTTAATTTTTAAGTTTTTTATAAATCCAAAAATAGTCAAAAATGCATAGAGAATCAAACAAGCATAAACAAACAAAACTTAATTTTTTGGAATTTTAAACAGGGTTTTTATATTTTTTAGGATTTTATAAACTGAACAGAGGTAAAAATGAAGGTTTTTGGATTTTTAAAAATAATAAAAAGGCTAAAAAATGTACCCAAAAATTAGTGAAAATTTTACACAGTGGCAGGAGCCATGTATCCAATTTTCACACGATTTGGGTTAAATTTGATATTTTATTTAAATAAAAAACAAGCACACAGTGTACAAGGACCTATTTGCAATAAAAAGTATTTCTGAGGGTTGAAAAGTAACGAAGCCAGGAAGTTGGGGCCCCTCATGCAATTTGTCCAAGTCCCCACGCGCGCTGCACGTGATCTGGGCACAAAGAGACTGAAATGCAATAAAACTTACTTCCCAGGTCTTATTAGCAACAGGTGCTAAAAGTCCAGGGGAAAAGTTGCAAAATACCCAAATATTTCAGCACATGTCCAATAAAAGTGTTCACAGGGGTATGTATGCAAATATTAAAAAGTATATTTCATTCAAGAACACCTCAGAACATTAGCCCAGATAATGCAAATTCACCAAACACCACGTGACGAAGCACATGTCTCACATATACAGGGATGAAAATGCAAATACTATAAAGGTCCAGGTCCTAAGTGCAATTATCCAAAAAGAAAAAACAACTATATTCTATATTTACAGGAATAATTAATAAAAACAAAAAGGAAAAGGGCCTAAGGGTAAATTACCCCTTATTATCCGAGGGCTGGAGGCGCGCCACGTGTGATATCGAACGACTGAGGGGGTGCAGCGCCTCTGCGAAGAAGTCGACTCGGATCAGACGGATGAGGGCCAGCCACATGTGAGATCGAACGACTGCTGCTCTGTGGCTAACCCTTCAGCTGGATGGACGTCGAGGAGGGAGCCACGTGGATGATCTGACGGTGAGGGATCACAGGCTCCTCTTCATGTGCACGTGCAGTACGGATCAACCACAGGGAGATCTAACGGTCGAGGGACTCCTCAAATGGATGGATCTTATCTAATCTGGAGCGTCAGGGAAGATCGGACGGCTGCGGAGGGTCCTGGAAGAACACGGCTCTGGCGAACTTCGCTGAAGCACCACGGGTGCGATGGACCTCCGCTGCTGCTTCTCGAATGTGGAATAGACTCGCCTCGATGCTCCGCAGCTGAAGAGATCCTCCGACGACGTCGGGAGTCTCCGAGGAGCTCCGGCAACGAAGGCGAAGCTGGGCTCCTGTGCCTGAATGCGTAGACCCTCAGATGGGTCTCTTCTGACCTGAAAAAGAGCACAGCAAGCACGCCGGGTCGAGGGCAAAGTTCCTCGACCCGGTTAGAGGGGAAATGGGCGGCTGGTGCGTCGGGATGGTCGACCTCCGGCGAAGCGACGGCGGTGGAGATCGAAGTTCCTGCTCCGGGGCGAGACTGTGGGTGTGAGTGGGTGCAGAATGTGAGGAGAGGTCTCATGGTTGTGATGGTCGAGTCCGATGATCGATAGGGTGACGGTAATGGATGGAATCGACCGGCGACGGAGAATGGATGAATTGGGTGTAATCGAAAATTCAAGAAATGTAGGAAGAATCAAGGCTACTTGGTGACTGTGGTCGACTGGGGATGAGCTGAGGTAGCTCTGGTCGTGGCCTCGATGGTCGTCGGAGGCCCGAGGCTCGGGCGTTGCTCTGGGCGGCGCACGGCGGCAAGAAGCTCACTGGATCAGTGGCGGAGGGGTCCTTCTCCTCTCTGCAACACATCGACAGCTAGTTGTCACTCTAGGGTATCGGGTGGAGGTCCTGGGTGGAAGAAGCAATGCCAAAGATGATCTAAATTGTGCGGCGGAGCTGGAGTTATATACGGCTAGGGGTCCGGCTAGATGGGAGTCGGGCACGCACGTCGATGTACGGACCCCTAAAATCCACCCCGGGCATGGGTCTCGGATCTATCAGGAAGGATTAGGACCCGTGGTTTAAGGATTCGGTGGTCGGATCAAGCAGGGAAAATAGGGAGAAATCGGGTCAGTAGCTTGGATCCGCCAGGAGGGGGTCCGCGGGGGAGAGTTGACCGGGGGTCAATAATCCCTCGTGGACCAATGGGAGGCTGCCAATTATTAAAGATTTGGAAATTAAATAAAAAATAGTAAATAGTCGAATTTGAAAAAGTTAAAGCATGAAAAATGTTTCTTTATTTTTGAATTAATTTTTAGTGATTTTTATTTATTTTTTTGAATATAAATAATGTATTTACAATATATGATTATTATATATAGGTCTATACAATACGTATTTTTTATTTTTGATTTTTAATTATTTATTTTTATACAATTTATTCCAATTTTATATTTTATTTATTTATAGAATAAAATTTGGAATAATATAGTATTTGTATTTTATTTTTATTAATTATTTACATGGGTTAAATAAATAGTTTTATATACATATATACATGGTATATATACAATATTGATATTGATTTTTATTTTTATTTCTTTTTATTTTATTTTTATTTTTGTGATTTTTATTTTATTTATTTACATCATGGAGTAAGAAATATGTACATATTTTTATTGAATTTTTATTTATTTATTTATAAGGGGAAATAAATATATATGTGGTTCTATGTACATGTATATACAATGATGAAGGAATTTTTCTTTATTTTTATTTTTGTTTCTTCCCAATTTTATTTTAATTTAATATTTACAAATATATTCATATTCACAAAAATACATTTTTGTTTTATTTAGAGGAAAATATTTATATATATACAGGTATATATACACTCATGAGCTTCCTTATCTCTCTCTCTCTACTTGGGTTCTTTTGCGGTCAGGCCCATGCTGAGCCCTCCCTTGGGATTAGGTCGCTTAATATTTATTCTAAATATCTCCCTCTTTTTCTTTTATTTCTTTATTCCTTTATTTATGCACAAAAACATGCTAATAATGCATATTTACACAATGCATGCTGAATGATAATTATTGCTATTTACAAGTATCTACATGTGTTTTGCATAGGTTTTGTAGCTAAAATAAAAGAATAAAGAGTGATGAATGGGTATTCATCACCCCCCTATACTTAACTTTTCTAGTCCCTTAGCAAACACTTATTTGAAAAAGAAGTGAAAAAGAGAAAGAAAAAGAAAAAGAGGAGAAAATGCATGGATTAATGCTGATTATTAAACTGGCCTTCATTAAATTGAAATATGGAGCTCGATCAAATCTTTGGATTATTAATGTGTCGGAACCTTATTTAGACTTAAGTTTAAAACTCACCAGCCTCTAAGTTCCACTAATCTATAGTCAGGATTCCTCAACAGTCCAGATCAGAACAAGTCTACATACACAAACCCTGAAGACCATGAATCTTTCCTTGTACAGTGTATGTAAGGTATAGCTCTCCACCTCAGAAGTAGCAACTTGACAACCCTCCTCAACAAGGTAACTCTGTGACCCTAGTCTGGCCACTCTTTCCTCGAGGAGCGGGGTATTCCCTTCTAAGTTCAAGTTCAACCGGCTCAAGAAGAGGGGGAAGAAGAGAATGGACCATGGCCAGTGTAGCCATGTATCCTTGGGAGCTCAACCAGTGTAGATAAGTCTCCCTGCTGCAAGCTACATAAGATGGAACATGAATCTCAAGCTTTGCTTATTTGCACTATATGCATACTCCGGTGGGATTATCATTTTCTATCAGACCCACCACTTTTTTGGAGTTATTTTCTTTTTGCATTTTTTTCAAGTGCATCTGTACAATATATTTACAAGGTACAACATATGTACATAAGGAGTTTTTCCTCTTGAGCCAGTAGACTATTCCTCTTTTGAAGCATTATTGCAACCCACAACTCCTGTCGTTAGACCTGGCAACCAGACCAAGTTGAGACGCACTTCCTTCACTAAAAGAAGAAGAGAGGTTCCGCCTAGAAGTACTACCCTCATATGCTACCCCAAGTCAAGGAAGACTGCCTCCTCACCACCTCATCCGTAGAGAGCTCGGTGTAAAGTGCGGGTCCAAGTCAAGCCATTGTCTACATGAGTCATGTGTATGTTGTTAAGTGCTCTACTTAGGCTCGTTGAGATGACATGTGTTCATAGCCTAGTGGACTCAAAGAATTAAGTCACCATGGACCTGAAAAGCCTTAACCCTAAGCCCTATAAGGTTCCTTTTATAATTAGATGGATTAAGATCTTAATCAAGCTCCATTTTCCAATTTAATTCCAGGCTAGTTTAAATGTCAACTATAATCCAGGAAAAACTATACAAGTATATACAAGGATGCTATTTACACAATATTTACACAAATGCAAAATTTTTGAAAAATGTTTTGAAATCATGAATGTGTGCATGAATGCAAGTTTTGAAAAATATTTACACAAATTTACACAAGGTTTTCAAAACATGTTGGAAAAATTTTGTACTATATACATAGTTTTGATATGCACATTTTTACACACTATTTACACAAAAAGTTTTTGAAAACATTTTTACAAAAATAATTTGTACAATAGCTATGTATGTGCAAATAAAAGAATGTTTATTTACAGGAAATATTTTTAATTTTTATGAATTTTTGGGTTTTTAGCCATTTTTATTTATTAACACACTCACACAAAGTACGAGTTATGGCTAAAGTATATATGAAATATATACACACCCCCCTATACTTAGCTCGAACGATGCCCTCAGAGTCAAGAGCGATGAAGAAGACATAACTCGTGTTTAGTATAGGGAAGTGAAAAGAAAGGCTATATACAAAGACGTATGAAAGAATAGAAATCAAGAGGACCTCGGCTTTTCCACCTATACTTAGGATCAAATAATCCTAAGTATAGCAGGCTGTACATGAAGGGAAAACCGAGTGAACAATGTACGGGGTCTACCCCCCCTATACTTAGGGTAAAATATCCCTAAGTATAGGCAGCAAAAACAGGGGTAAAAGTGAATCAAAAGAATACCCGAGAGTCCTACGTTCCCCCTATACTTAGGGTAAAGTACACCCTAAGTATAACATAATCAAAATATGAGGAAAGGGATGTGGGACTAAAGAATGGAATGATATGGACAACTGGATCTATACAAGTCGGGAGAACAATGATAATCAGGCGTGAGATGCAATAGATGTGAGTCAAAAGACCACATCTCACGCAAAGTGAATAGGGGCAACATCAACGACCCGCAACTCATGATCTAGAAATGGCTTGAGCTGCTGGCCGTTCACTCGAAAGATACTCTCAGAAGACAACTCAGATATGTCAATACTCCCGTTGTCGTGTACCTATCTTACCAAATATGGTCCCTTCTATTTGCTCTGTAGCTTCCCTGGAAATAGACGGAGCCTAGCATCAAACAGCCATACTCTCTGTCCTGGCTCAAAATGCTTGTAGCTGATATGAGAATCATGCCACTCCTTCACTCTCTCCTTGTACTGTCGGCTGTTTGAGAAGGCGGTATCACGAAGCTCCTCCAAGGCTGCTAACTCTGCCCTCCTCTGATCTCCTATACTATCTGGATCCAAAAGTATATCAGTGACATCCCAAAGTGACCTATGTCTCAACTCAACAGGTAAATGGCACGGCTTGCCATAAACGAGGCGAAAGGGAGATGTGCCCAAAGGTGTCTTGAAAGACGTCTGATATGCCCATAAGATCGAGTCCAAAAGCTGTGACCAATCCTTTCGGTCAGGGCGGACGACTTTTTGCAATATAGTCTTGATCTCCCTGTTCGACACTTCGACAATACCATTCGTCTGAGGATGGTATGGAGTGGCAACTCGATGGTCTATGTCGAACTCGCTAGCAAGGGCTTTCACCTGGTCATTGACGAAATGAGACCCCCTGTTAGATATCAACACTCGAGGTACCCCGAACCGTGAAATGATATGCTTCCTCAAAAATCCGCAAACAGTCCTAGCATCTGCAGTTCGGGCGGGGATGGCCTCAACCCAACGACTCACATAATCCACGGCCAACAGAATGTACTCGAATCACTGACTCTTAGGGAATGGACCCATGAAATCGATGCCCCATGCGTCAAAAACCTCACAGAAGTGAATGGGCTGCATCGGCGTCATATCATGTTGTCCACAAGTGCCCATCCTCTGACAATCAGTACATCTCTTCACGAACTCATCAGAGTCCTTGAAGAGGGTAGGCCACCATAGGCCGGATTGGAGCACTTTCTGTGCCGTTCTCCTCCCATAGTGATGTCCTCCTGCCTCAAGCTTTTGGCAGTAAGTGAGGACGCTATGGTGCTCCTCTTGAGGAATGCACCTACGCCAGACGCTATCCCCTCCTTCATGGTAAAGGATGGGATCCTCCCATGGTATGACTTGGCCTTCGCGAGGAAGGTCTCAAGTCTCTGCCTGGGCCAATCTTGTGGAACTTTCTTAGCAACAAGAAAGTTCACAATATCGGCGTACC
Source organism: Ottelia alismoides (assembly GCA_037367405.1). Lineage (NCBI taxonomy): Eukaryota > Viridiplantae > Streptophyta > Magnoliopsida > Alismatales > Hydrocharitaceae > Ottelia > Ottelia alismoides. Next base: position 207,948 of record JAZKJV010003143.1, on the reverse strand, counting down.
ACGGGAGGGAGGCGATAGCAAGGATCGCCTCATCTGGGAAGGTCTCACATATAGGCTCAGTCTGCTCAGAATCCTCAAGATGCTCTAATCGGAAGAGATGATGCGCCACCACATTCTTGACTCCAGGCTTATCCTTAATCTCTATGTCAAACTCCTGGAGTAGAAGGATCCATCTGGTCAATCTGGCTTTGGCATCCTTCTTTGCCATGAGGTACCTGATGGCATTATGATAAGTGTATATGGTCACTCTAGATCCGATGATGTAAGATCTGAACTTATCTAGGACAAAAACTATGGCTTGCATCTCCTTCTCAGTGACTGTGTAGTTCCGTTGTGCGGCATCCAATGTATGGCTAGCGTAGTGAATGGCAAATGGAACTCCATCCTTCCTCTGTCCCAGCACGGCCCCCATGGCAAAATCGGAGGCATCCGTCATGATCTCGAATGGGAGAGACCAATCAGGCGGCTGGAGAACATGAGCCTCTACAACACATCTCTTGAGAGTCTCGAACGACGAAAGACACTTTTCATCGACAAGGAACTCGGTGTCTTTTGTCAACAGACCAGTCAACGGTCGAACAATCCTACTGAAATCATGAATGAAGCACCGGTAGAAACCGACGTGCCCCAGAAAAGACCGTAACTACCGCAAGTTGGACGGTGGTGCGAGTTTTCTAATGACATCTACCTTGGTCGGATCAACCTCCATGCCTCTGTTGGAGATGATATGGCCAAGCACCGTCCCTTGAGTCACCATGAAGTGACTCTTCTCCCAATACAGCACAAGGTGAACCTCAATGCATCGCTGAAGCACTCGGTCTAGGCAGTCAAGACAGGAGTCGAATCTGTCGCTGTAAACCGAGAAATCATCCATGAAGACCTCCAAGCACTCCCCCACCATATCCGAAAAGATCGACGGCATACATCTCTGAAAAGTCGCAGGGGCGTTGCATAGCCCAAATGGCATGCGTCTGAAGGCGTATGTGCCGAAGGGACATGTGAAGGTAGTCTTGTCCTGGTCCTCGGGAGCGATGGCCACCTGATTGTAGCCGGAGTACCCATCCAAGAAACAGTAGTGGCTCTTCCCTTCCAGTCTCTCAATGATCTGATCTATAAAGGGCAGGGGGAAATGATCCTTCTTGGTGGCCTGGTTGAGTCGTCTGTAATCCACGCAGACCCGCCAAGAAGTGGGTACCCGGATAGCGATCTCCTCTCCAGACTCGCTGACAACAGTAGTGATTCCCGTCTTTTTGGGCACCACATGTAACGGACTGACCCACTTGGAGTCGGAGATGGGGTAGATAAAATCGGCACTCCACCATTTCGAAATCTCCTTCATGATAACCTCTCTCAGATTCGGGTTCAGCCGCCGCTGGAACTCACGTGACGGTTTCGCCTCATCCTCGAGATAGATATGGTGGGAGCACAGGGCCTGACTTATCCCCTGGAGATCGGCTACCCTCCATCCTATCGCCTTGCAGTTCTTTTCAAGAACCCCCATCAGATAGGATTCCTGCTCTCCAGTCAAATCGACGGAGATAATGACTGGGTACATCTCATGCTTACCCGCAAGGAACCTATACTTCAGCGACGCAGGAAGTGGCTTCAGCTCTGGACAAGTAGGTGCTGGCGGGTCTGGCCTCTGAAAACTCTGAGTGAATGCTGCCAAATCCGCGTGGGAAAACTGAAACTCTCGCTCATAATTTGAATCTGGAGAAGGCTGCTCTGCTGGACTGTCTCTGCTCTGCATGGCATCAACCTCCTCCCTAGCTGTAGGCTCAGTGGAAGTCAGATCTGGTATGAAATCATCAAACTCTGCCCAATCAAAATCTGACTCCGAGGGATCTGTATCATCATCACACAACAACTCTGTCTCACGGTCGAGAACCGGCTCTGCTGCCTGTACGGTATCCTGGACCAGGAATGCGCTCTCCAAGCTCTCCTCTGCTGGCATCTCTGCATCAGCGGACTCTGAAGGTGAGAGGATGACCTGTGCATTGGGGTCTGCCCAAACTGCCTCGTCGTCTGTGATCACGAAGTCGCAGTCCTAGTGGATGTCTAACCCTGCATCTATCATCTGCTCTGAATCAGTGGTCGGCTCTGAGCATGCTGAATCTCTGACTCTGATGTCCTCGACCGTCTCTATTTGTATACTCTCACCCTCGATGCGAAAGTATACCTTCCCGCTATCATGGTCGGTCACTGCCTTGGCTGTGGCCAAGAACGGGCGACCTAAAATGATGGGGGTATCGGTCACTGACTCAGTGATCTCCATGTCCAACACTACAAAGTCCACAGGGAATTGCAGGCCCTGAATCGTGACGACAACGTCCCTCAGCAACCCCTTCGGCCTCTTGACAGATCGATCAGCAAACTGAAGGACTATCCTGCTCTGTCGTAGAGTGCCCAACTCGAAGCGGTCGAGAAGGGCTGCCGGAAGTAGGTTGATCGATGAACCATTGTCTAATAGAGTACGGTCAAACCTCTGCTCTCTGATGTGGCATTTGACATACGAGGCTCCTGAATCCGGCCTCTTGGCCGGCAGACGGTTCTGAATCGCGAAACAAGTGGCTTTGGTCAGCACATGGATCTCGGACTAGTGGTTCCTCCTCTTCCTCCTAACTGTGGTCCTGTCTCTGAGTGATCTCTGGAGTAGGGGGATGTGCTGCAAAGCCTCCTGAAGAGTCAGCTGAATGTGGAAGCGGTCGATCATCTGCTGGCTGAACTCTTCCTGCTGTCTCTTTTTTGGATTTTTCTATTTTCTTCCCCTTTCCTATGTGAAGTGTTCTAGGGAAGGGGATCACAGGATCCTTCTCAGCTGAAGGACTAGGAGAGGATCTAGGCTGCTCGACGGCAGAATCCACACACACATCAAGCACCACATGTGGATCAGAAGAAAACAAACCCTTTCCTTTATTGCCAGAAGTGTCCTGAGATACATGAACAGAAGGAAAGACTACATGACTCTCAGAAGTAAAAACGGTGTCATCAGCATCACCCTCGGCTGGTCGACTCGTGGCATCAGCACCGCGCTCTGGCTCGACAACAACGGTGGCATCAGTACCACCTCCTCCATCTGGTGAAGCGACGGCATTAGTACCGCCGGTGGGATCAGCATCCATGGTGGCATCAGCACCACCGTCATCATCTCTCGCAGCCTCAGTACCGCGCTCCTCCTCCTCGTCTGGCGCCCTGAAAGTGTCCTCGGGGTATCGCTCAGATGAGGCGCTGCCTGCTGGCATCCTACCGCTCCTAAGTGTGACAAAGTCAGTATCAAACAGATAGGCAGACATATCACCAAATGAATCACTCGGAGTGGCATATTCTGTGAAATCTACCTGCTCAGACTTCCTCTTGAGGTTGTTTGGGTTCAGCTCGATCTGAGCAGGTATGGAGGCCTTCCCTCTCACAATCTCCCGCATCTCCTGGCGGAACTCATCCATCTCCCGTCTAAAAGTAGTCTGTTGATCGGTAAGGAGGCGGGCTATATCATCTAAGGCGGGGTTCTCATAGGATGGCCCATGAGAACCTGACGGGTGGCCTCGTTGGTAGTGAGGTTGCTGCTGGTGGTGCTGCGGGTGAGAGGGGTATGACTGGGGATGATATTGCTGCTGCTGAGGCTGATCTCGCCTCCACGAATGTCCCTGCTGATAAGGACGAGGACCATACTGTTGTGACTGCTGCTGCTGCTGGTATACTGGGGGCTGCTGCTGCTGGTGATCTCTCTGATGGTTGTACTGGCCACCCTGTCCTAAAGGCTGCTGCTGGGAGCTGGCACCTCCGGCCGACCAACGGAATCCGGGTCGGTCTCGTCAGATACCGGGTTGGGGTCGGTCGTACCAAATCCTGTTGACATCCATCAACGGCTTCGACTCGTAAGGGGTTGGCGGGAGTACGGCCAGAGGCTGATCCGGCTGGTAGACCACCATCTGCATGTCTGGAGATGGTGGTGACTGGTAGGTGGGCTGCGGCTGCTGGTACGGCTCCTCCTGTACAAGGTGAACCTGTCTAGGCTGTTGGTGGCTGGAGCGCTGGGACGAGCTGCCGGTGCTACTCGGATCGCCTTGTGCCTGAAGACGGGGCTGGGAAGCCGTCTGTGCCTCCTGGAGACACATGAGCTGTGTCTTCAGGTCACTCAGAGTCTGTGCCATCTGCTCCATCTGCGTAATGTCCTGGCACTGCTTCTTCTCTATGATCTCCATCCAGTCCAGCTTCTCGTTGATGATACCCATGTCGGTGGCTGTGGACTCGACATGTGCTGCTGCCGCTGACGAAGTGGATGGACTGGCGTCAACCCGTGCGATCCTCTAGTACTGCACGGTCTGTGGTTGAGGGCGTCCCTGTGTGTAGAAGCGGGTCTGGGACATCACCGTGTAGTTCTCGGCCATCTCCTCGTAGATGGCCCAGACCTGATCCTCGTCCTTGGCGAAGTAGGACCTGCCACAAGAAGAATTCACCAGGCCCTGTGGCTCTGGTGTCAGCCCGCAGAAGAAGCTCTGAACAAGGTTCGGCTTCGAGATCTCATGAGCGGGCATCTATCTGTCAACTCTCTGAACCTCTCCCATGCCTCATGGAATTGCTCATTAGGGAGCATGGAGAAGTTGCTGATCAGGTCCCTTGCTGTATTCGTCCGCCCGAGTGGACAGTACTTGTTCAAGTACTCGGTGCGGAGCTGCTCCCAGGTGTAGACAAACTTCCCCAAGTGCTTCAGCCAAGTGACTGCTCGATCTGCTAGTGAGAAGGGGAAGGCAATCATGCGGATAGTATCCTCGTCCACCTGTCTGTCGTGGACTGTGTTGCAGATCATCAAGAACTCCTGTAGGTGGAGATGTGGCTCCTCTGTGGCAAGCCCATGGAACCGAGGGAGGAGCTGCAAAGTGTTCGAGGAGGAACTTGAAGTCCCCTACGATGGCTGGTAACACGACCCAACAGTGCGTCAAAGTCGATCCGGGGTTGTGTAACTCCCGCATTGGTCTCGGCTGGTCCGGTGCTGCCGCTGCTGCGGCGGTTGCTGCTGCGGCTGCTGCGGTTGCGGCTACGGCTGCGGCTGTTGCGGTTGTTGCTGCATCATCAGGTCTCCTCGGCCCATCTCCTGGCCCGCGCTGATCGCGGTCTGCTCTCATCTGCTCCATCTCGCGCCTCATCTCAATCATAAAATCTCCCTGATCCCTCAACTGCTGTTGCACTGTCTCAAGGGAGGCGATCAGGGTGGAGTTGATCGCACCCTGGTCCAAGATGAATGCCTGCTATGGCTGGGGACCTCTAGTGTGATCGTCACTGCTGCCGGCCATGGTCTCTGCAAAGGCAAAAGACTCAAACTCAGGTGCCGATAAATCAGTCTGTGGTCTCTCATCTGGCACTGGCATCTCAGAAACAGAAGAAGGGGGGTCGAGGGAGAACAGGGTGGAGTCGAACTCGGGTTTGGAGAGTGGATCTCGGCTCTCGCGAACCAACCTAGATGAGCGGGAAGAAGTTCTGGGAAGCGGTGCACCCAGAGGCTGCCTAAGGGACCTTCTGCCCATCATCTTGATCTGGCGAGTCGGGCGGATGGGATCTGGAAACAACAAAGATCAGCAAACAAACCCCTGATTCACCTACTCAACGCGAGCTGAAGATCGTAAGAGCTCGGTCAATTATCTTGTCAGTTTTTATTAGTGATCAAGTCAAGGTAGCATAGCGGTTACGTGACCTGCTGGGAATCCAATCCGTAAACCATACTGTCCTGTATAAAAGGCCGGTAGTCTGATCGGGGCCCGGATATGGCTCTAGCCTAGTGTGCGGGTCACTCTCTCACGCATGCAAACCAGACAATGAGGGGGTTGCTCTCCCCAAGACAAAATTTTCTGGTGTGGTGTCTTTTAGGGTCAAATAGAGTTAGCAGTCCCAAATTTTATGGTTTGAATTTTTAGGTAATTTTCAAATAAAAACAAATGCCTAACGAATTTTTCGGTTCTCCGGGTTATTTAAGTCCAAAAACGGGGGGAGAAGTCAAAAAAGCTGATGCGCGAGAAATCAATGATGCATGTAGAGTAAGAAATGCGTACCTGACTCCAACAGTCTACATGCAAAATGATCCGCACAGAATTGAAAGACAAGAATAAAACTACCTAAATGATGCAGGCGGAAATCCGAGCCCTAAGCGAGCAGTTCTACTCGAAAGAACGGTGGCTAAGTGGTCAATCAAGAGGGGTCGGTGTTCGGTCTCAGATGCTGATCGGTGCCCGCCACAACGGATCCTGCCAGCGCTGTATACGACCTCTAGCGGCGCGTGACCCCTTAGGTGACCAAATAGTCTTTTTATTAATATTTTTATTTTGATCCAATTAATCGACTATAGGTACATGCAAGGTTATTAAGGTGTTTGGATCCTGATTATTTACGTCACAGTCAAGCAAAAAATCCTAAGGCTAGGGGCTGAAAATCCGTGAAAAATCGAATAAGCAGGAAAATAAAACAAAACTGCGAGAAAAGCCGCGAAAAAACCGAGGGGTCCCCCGAGCACACCGATGCTCAGCGAAACATACCCGGAGAGTCTAAGTCTGAGTGTCATGTCCCTGTTTTATTACAATAATAGTTCAAATGAGCAGGAAATAAAACTAAGCTAACACTACTCTACGCCCGCACTCTGCTGCCTCCTCGTGCTCTCCTGCGGCTCCGTGCAGAAGGGAGCCGCCTCCGATTGTCGCGGTTGCGTCGGCTCTTCGAGAAGAGCCGCCTCGGTCCTAGGGCCCTCGCAAGAAAACAACAAAGTGTCAAACCAAGCAAATAAAGTAAATAAAAGAAAACACGGTATATGTGCAAAAATAGAAACAAAAAAAGCACTCAAAAACAACCAAAAAAAACAAAATAAAATAAAATAAAATAAAATAAGAATAAAAGAAAGACAAAAAGCTGCGAAAAGCCGCGGACGAAGAAAAAGCCACGGAAAGCCGCGGAAATCAAAAGAAAATAAAAACCGATAAAATACGACTACTAAGCTGTGCTCCCCGGCAACGGTGCCATTCTGATGACCCGAAAAATGACCGAGACTCGGGTGAATAAAATAGAACTAGGGTCGTTGCGACCCGGATCTCAGAGATATCTCAGTCAATCAAGAAAAATGAGGGACAGACCACCAATCAAGCAGATAAAATCAAAGAAAATCAAATAGTGGTCCTGGCTATGAGATTAGCCTTGTGTAGCACCCAGGGTCGGACTCAGGGAGCACGAGTTGGCCTCGCGGCCTATGAAGTAGTCGAAAAAGAAAAGAAAATAAAAACAACAATTTTTGGTGGTTTTAATATTTTATATTTTTTTGGGATTTTTAATAATAAGGAGAATAATAAAAAGACAAATCCAAGCAAATTCAACCAATTATTTAAAGTGCCCAAAAATGGTCCAAAAATTCAAACAAAAATATTTTTATGTTTTATATGTTTTTACTGGTTTTGGTGAATTTTTGAGATTTTTATAATTTTTATGGAATTTTTTAAAAATAAAAGAAGGAAGAAAAACTGTGCTACTGTCTAGCCAGGCTTCAAGGATCAAAATAAAATATAAAATGGTCATGTCAAAGCCTAAAGGTATTTTTCATGAAAAGTATAAACAAATAGGAAAATTCAGGAAAATGATTTATTAATTTTTGGATTTTCTATGATTTCTTAGAATTTTTATGAGTTTTTAAGGGTTTTTTTAATTTTTAAGCTTTTTATAAATCCAAAAATAGTCAAAAATGCACAGAAAATCAAACAAGCATAAACAAACAAAACTTAATTTTTTGGAATTTTAAACAAGGTTTTTATATTTTTTAGGATTTTATAAATTGAACAAAGGTAAAAATGAAGGTTTTTGAATTTTTAAAAATAATAAAAAGGCTTAAAAATGTACCCAAAAATTAGTGAAAATTTTACACAGTGGCAGGAGCCACGTGTCCAATTTTCACACGATTTGGGTTAAATTTGATATTTTATTTAAATAAAAACAAGCACACAGTGCACAAGGACCTATTTGCAATAAAAAGTATTTCTGAGGGTTGAAAAGTAACGAAGCCAGGAAGTTGGGGGCCCCTCATGCAATTTCTCCAAGTCCCCACACGCGCTGCACGTGATCTGGGCACAGAGAGACTGAAATGCAATAAAACTTACTTCCCAGGGCTTATTAGCAACAGGTGCTAAAAGTCCAGGGGAAAAGTTGCAAAATACCCAAATATTTCAGCACATGCCGAATAAAAGTGTTCACAGGGGTATGGATGCAAATATTAAAAAGTATATTTCATTCAAGAACACCTCAAAACATTAGCCCAGATAATGCAAATTCACCAAGCACCACGTGACGAAGCACGTGTCTCACATATACAGGGATGAAAATGCAAATACTATAAAGGTCTAGGTCCTAAGTGCAATTATCCAAAAATAAAAACAACTATATTCTATCTTTACAAGACTAATTAATAAAAACAAAAAGGAAAAAGGCCTAAGGGTAAATTACCCCTTATTATATGAGGGCTGGAGGCGCGCCACATGTGATATCGAACGGCTGAGGGGGTGCAGCGCCTCAGCGAAGCAGTCGACTCGGATTAGACGGCTGAGGGCCAGCCACGTGTGAGATCGAACGGCTACTGCTCTGTGGCTAACCCTTCGCCTGGATGGACGGCGAGGAGGGAGCCACGTGGATGATCTGACGGTGAGGGATCACGGGCTCCTCTTCGTGTGCACGTGCGGTCCGGATCAACCCCAGGGAGATCTAACGGTCGAGGGACTCCTCAAATGGATGGATCTGATCTAATCTGGAGCGTCGGGGAAGATCGGACGGCTGCGGAGGGTCTTGGAAGAACACGGCTCCGGCGAACTTCGCCGGAGCACCACGGGTGCGCTGGACCTCCGCTGCTGCTGCTCGAATGTGGAATAGACTCGCCTCGATGCTCCGCAGCTGAAGAGCTCCTTTGATGACGCCGGGAGGCTCCGAGGAGCTCCGGCGATGAAGGCATAGCTGGGCTCCTGTGCCTGAATGCGTAGACCCTCAGATGGGTCTCTTCTGACCTGAAAAAGAGCACAGCAAGCACGCTGGGTCGAGGGCAAAGTGCCTCGACCCGGTTAGAGGGGAAATGGGCGACTGGTGCGTCGGGATGGTCGACCTCCGGTGAAGCGACGGCGGTGGAGATTGAAGTTCCTGCTCCGGGGCGAGACAGGGGGTGTGAGTGGGTGCAGAATGTGAGGAGAGGTCTCGTGGTTGTGATGGTCGAGTCCGATGATTGATAGGGTGACGGAGATGGATGGAATCGACCAGCGATGGAGAACGGATGAATTGGGCGTAATCGAAAATTCAAGAAATGTAGGAAGAATCAAGGCTACCTGGTGACTGTGGTCGACTGGGGATGAGCTGAGGTAGCTCTGGTCGTCGCCTCGAGGGTCGTCGGAGGCCCGAGGCTCGGGCGCTGCTCTGGGCAGCGCACGGCGGCAAGAAGCTCGCTGGATCAGTGGCGGAGGGGTCCTTCTCCTCTCTGCAACACACCGGCAGCTAGTTGTCACTCTAGGGTATCGGGTGGAGGTCCTGGGTGGAAGAAGCAACGCCAAAGATGATCTGAATTGTGCGACAGAGCTGGAGTTATATACGGCTAGGGGTCTGGCTAGATGGGAGTCGGGCACGCACGTCGATGCACAGACCCCTAAAATCCACCCCTGGCGTGGGTCTCGGATCTATCAGGAAGGATTAGGACCCGGGGTTTAAGGATTTGGTGGTCGGATCAAGCGGGGAAAATAGGGAGAAATCAGGTCAGTAGCTTGGATCTGCCAGGAGGGGGTCCGTGGGGGAGAGTTGGCCGGGGGTCAACAATCCCCCGTGGACCAATAGGAGGCCGCCAATTATTATAGATTTGGAAATTAAATAAAAAATAGTAAATGGCCGAATTTGAAAAAGTTAAAGCATGAAAAATGTTTCTTTATTTTTGAATTATTTTTAGTGATTTTTATTTATTTTTTTTGAAATATAAATAATGTATTTACAAAATATGATTATTATATATAGGTATATACAATACGTATTTTTTATTTTTTATTTTTAATTATTTATTTTTATACAATTTATTCCAATTTTATATTTTATTTATTTATAGAATAAAATTTGGAATAATACAGTATTTTTATTTTATTTTTATTAATTATTTACAAGGTTTAAATAAATAGTTTTATATACATATATACATGGTATATATACAATGTCGATTTTTATTTTGATTTTTATTTCTTTTTATTTTATTTTTATTTTTGTGATTTTTATTTTATTTATTTACAAAATGGAGTAAGAAATATGTACATATTTTTATTGAATTTTTATTTATTTATTTATAAGGGGAAATAAATATGTATGTGGTTCTATGTACATGACATATATACAATGATGAAGGAATTTTTCTTTATTTTTATTTTTGTTTCTTCCCAATTTTATTTTAATTTAATATTTACAAATATATTCATATTCACAAAAATATATTTTTGTTTTATTTAGAGGAAAATATTTATATATATACAGGTATATATACACTCATGAGCTTCCTTATCTCTCTCTACTTGGGTTCTTTTGCGGTCAAGCCCATGCTAAGCCCTCCCTTGGGATTAGGTCGCTCAATATTTATTCTAAATATCTCCCTCTTTTTCTTTTATTTTTTATTCCTTTATTTATGCACAAAAACATGCTAATAATGCATATTTACACAATGCATGCTGAATGATAATTATTGCTATTTACAAGTATCTACATGTGTTTTGCATAGGTTTTGTAGCTAAAATAAAAGAATAAAGAGTGATGAATGGGTATTCATCAAGGAGCGGGCTTAACGGAGCAGGAGTACCGCAGGAGGCGGGCCTCTGTGGGCGCCCGTGCGGAGGAGGAGAGGGGGCCGCTATGTGACGTGCGCAGGGGCGACCACATGGTAGGTAAAAATATTAAAATTAAATTAAATAATTAATAAATAAAAATAATAAATAATAGATAATATAGAATAATTAAAATATTATATAGGTAAATAATAAAATAAATAATAAAGATAAAAGAAAATAATAATAATAATAAATAACATAATAAGAAAATAACTAATAAGATAAATAAATAAATAAAATAAGTAGTGGAAATTAAAATAAATATAAATAAATAAATAGTAAGAAAGAAAGAAAAACAATAAACTAAAATAAAAATAAAATAAAATAAACATGGGGTATCACGTGGCAGCTTCAGGAGATGCCACATGTCGCTCCAAGAAAATTCAGAAATTAAATATCAGGAAAAAAAAGAACTAACAAAAGGAGTTAAAATAAAAAGTGAAACATGAAAACTTCTCGTCTCGATGAGATCTACAACTTTCGTAAAAGGAACAAAAATCAAAATAAATCATCTGTTCAAAAAGTATTTATGGGTGGTATCTTATAGATTTAAAATACTGCATTTTGGTCTTTTATAGTTTTTTTGATATTATAAAATAAGATAAAAATCAAATAAAATTGGAGGAAATATAAAACAAATTTTTATAACTTAATCTGATTTTTTATATTTTTTAATAAGTAAGAAATTATAAAGATAAAATAAAATAAAATACATAGACATATGTACAATGTACAGTAGGGGCCCGAAATCCAAGTTTCACATACAGACTCCGATCCTTTTGAATTTGATCTTGTTTTAAAGGTAATTGAACATACATTAATTCAAAATGAGTAGGGGTCCATAGGAGATTGTATGAGAGAGATATTCACATTTTAAGGTTCTTAGTCTCAAACTAGGGTTTAGATTTTATTGGTCAATTTTACAAGTTAGTATTTTTTGACACTTTTCCTTTATTGGTGTTATTAATGTATACACTATAGAGTTGATTTTATTCAATTCTGAGTTAATGAAAAATATATACAAATAAGGAAAATATGGTGAATATACATGTGATATTTACAAGGGAACTTGGCTTCTTATTTAATGTGAATATGCATGCTAAAATGCAAAAATTAATTCTAAATGCATGAATGAGAATAATGCACAATAAATGGAGAAATGCAACTAATTACTTGGGATCATAGCTCTATTTTTAACTTTTAAAGTGATGAATCACAGATTCATCAACCCCCTATACTTAAACCTTGCTCGTCCTCGAGCAACTAAGAATGGAATGCAAAAGTTCTGAAAGGTCATCTTGTATGTTGATATAGGTTGTACGTGTAATGATTGGTGTTATGGTAAAATGCATAAACGTTAACGAAATATATGTATAATGAAAACAAAGTCCTAATAAACACCGAAAGGGCTTCTTGTACGTTACATATTCAAATTACCGAATCATTAAGGAGGTAGTAAAAAAAGAATGATACATAGATTAAAAAAAAGTGATTGAACTTATAAGACTGAAAATTCATGTTGTACGTTAAACATGACATTACAAAAAGCATTGAAATGTCTTCTAGTATGTTACGAGTTCACAATAGCAAAGTTATGAACTTCATCAAGAAAAACTACACAGTATTTGTAATCTATAATAACTAAACAAAAGATGAAAATGGAGCTTGACTCGTCCTTTGGATTAATAATGTGGCAGAACCTTATTGAGAATTGAATTTAAGACCTAACAACCTTTTAAGTTCCACAAGTCTCCATTTAGGTCCCCTCAACAGTCAAGTCAGAAGAAATCCTCATATGCAAATTATGATGACTATGAATCTTGCTTGTATCGTGTAAGTGAAATATAGCTCTCCACATCAGAAATAATAAAGAAACAACCTCCTCTAACAAGGTAACTCATTCCCCATTCTAGAAACTCTTTCCTCAAGGAGCGGGGTATTCCCTTCTAAGTTCAAGTACAACCGACTCAAGAAGAGGGGACAGAGTAGAGAATGGATTGTGACCAATGTAGTCACATATCCTTGAAGCTTGGCTAGTATAGCCAAGTCTTCAGCTGCAGGCTTCCATAGTATGAGACTTTGAAGCATATGCCTTGCTTATTTGACTATACAAGTATACACACTTCGACATGCATTTTATTTTCAATCATGTATGTCCCCTTTTTTGGAGTTCTTTCTTTTTTCCTTTTTTATTTTTTGACATATTTACAAGGGGCAAGATCTATTGCTGGAAATGTGGCAGCTGCTTGGAGTACCGTAGAATTCCTCGACACCAAGTCGGTTCAGTATTATTAGAGGTATTGGAAGGGGGATTTGAAAACTCTGTTGTAGTGCGATTTTTTATGTGGTGTAATGAAGTTAGGATGATCTCTAATCTCCAGCGATCAGTGGTTGGACTTCCATAAAAAATATGTGAGATTGAACATGTAAACCGCAACAGCAGTTGAAACTTCTTCATTTTTTATCTCGCTACACCCACCTTTGGGTTCAAAGATACTTTAATATGTACATTTTTGAACAATATCATTTTTCTATCCTTTTATGATTTAAGCGCTCCATTTGTTTTACATTCAGATTTTGGAGGGAAAGGTTATACTTTTTCTGTAATTACAAAGTTAGGCATGATAATGCGAGCAATCTCATCTTTACTTCGGTAATGATGCGGAAGAAAGGGGAACCGGCATGCAAGCATGATATGCACAAGAAAAATACTGCAATAAGCATATTTTCTATATATTAAACGAGAAGCGATAAGATCACAGGCAAGATACTGCATGAAGCATATTTTCTATATATTAAATGAAAAGCAATAAGATCATTTCAAGAGTGCGTACCTTTGATTTAATATGAACAGTCAAGGTATCTTCATTTAGACATACAATCCTTGGGCAGATTTTACATTTAAACACAGACTTCATTGCCAAGACATACTTGTCCAATTCAGCTGCAATGGAATCCTCAACTTTAGCAGTATCTTTTGGTTGCTTCTTTCTAATACCTTCAATGTTTTCTCTAACGGGCTTTTTCAGTCTTTCTTTGTTGTTCCCAGCATTATCATCATCGTTCAATAGTAAACCTACAACACATACCAGAGAAATTGAGATGCTGCGTTTTTTAAAGAAATTAGGATCAGTGCAAAAACTTAACTAATTTATTAACATTGAGATGTTGACTTTTCTTTTGGATCTTTAATATTTCTTTGTTCTTTCTATTTTGGTTCTCTAACCGCGACCCCGAGCCCAACTCTGACAGCATCCCAGCAACAAAAGACTTAAGGGAAAAAGGGAAGATGGCTATTGTTACCAACAGCAAGTACACCAGGAGGGAGTGGGGGTATACCCGGTGGCATCAGTAGCATGGGGAGGGTGGAGGAAGGCGTGGAGGGGAGGCTGGGCCGGCAGTGACGGGATGGGACTCGGAGTGCTGTTGGGCCGTCTGCAGAGGGGAGGGAGGAGCGTGGTACTGCTGGCAGGGCTGTGAGTCTGTGACTATGGAGACCGTGGAGCCTTGGAGGTGAAGTCAAGGGTGTGGATGGATGGAGAAGGGGGAGAGCCGTGAGCGGTGAAATCTTGGAGATGGTTATTGTTTGTGGGAGAAGGAGAAGAGAAAAGACCATCTGTATTAGGGTTTTATTAGCTTCGATTATAATTTTTAGGTTTTTAATTATAGTTGGACCATGGCTCATGGGCCCTCACACAAATTCGTTAATTGGGTCGGGCTATCGGGCCGACCAGTTTGGGCCGATGTTGGCCCAATGCTGGGCCCATTTCTAACTGGGCCTAATTTGTGGTCCATGTATGGTCCACTGTAATGTCGTGTTCAGGTTTGGAGCGGACTCACAGGTCGGGTTGGCCTGGCCTGGCGAAATGCTCATCCTTATCTGCCCCCATCAAGGCATTAGCCACAGTTATCTAGTGATCAAAACCAAACAGACTATTGTCGGGGTATTTAAATCTCCAACGATCTTCCCATATAGATATAGCAAACAAACCCTCAGATCCCAATCCCACAACTTATCTTGGAGATTTCTCGGTTATCATATTCCATGTTTTCTTGCAATGGTTACTTAGACAATGGTGGAAATCTGTCTCAGCTCCATAGTTGATCTTTGATGCCGCCACACTTAAAGCATGCCCCATTAGATAGACCAACTTGAATCGGTGAAACAGTTCAAAATATTTATTTTTATTGTAATTTAATTGTAAACTTAATTTTTGTAAAAAAAACAAAAGTCACAACCTTTGGATCCGCCTTTCGGACTTGAATGTGTCTTTTAGGTCAAAGGTTGGATCTTTTAATGAGTTAAATCTTTATATAAAGCAACCTACTCATTTGTAATAGGAACATGAAATTAAGAAAAGTTGAGTAGCCATTGTCTTTATCCTCCTTTCCCCTTTGAATTTCTTTCTCCTCTCAGATCCTCCGATCTGCTCCTCTCTTCCTTTCTTCTTCTCCCTCACGTAGCTTGGCACACTTCTCCTTATCCCCTTACCCAAATTTCCTCTTTTTCACCCATCAACAATTCTTCTTAATTTTAATCTGCATTAATTGGTATCAGAGCATGGAGCACGATCGTTCCTACGATTCGACGATCATGTCGAGCATTGGAAAACGATGTTCAACTTAAGTCGTCTTGGCCAAGGCTCACGGTCCCGACATAAGAAATTCACGACTCGCATTCTATCAAGCATCAATGTGCACCTATGGCTGGATTGGAGGCTAGAAGAAGGCACACTCAATCATGATGAAAATTTTCACCATGAAACGTCAATACAATACATATTCAGTGAACACATATTCATTCAAGATGATGATTTCTCCGTTACAATTCTTGTGCAAGAAAACAATGAATAAACACGACCAATCTTCGACAAAGGTCCTATGAATGAAGAGTATAAAGCGCTAGATCTATTCTACATGTGATATAAAGGACAAATAAAAAATACGTCGACAACGACACCTTGACCATATTCCAGACTATCGTCCAGGTAACTTTAGACCTGCATCCACTACTTTTGAAGCCTTCTCCAACACCCCATACCACCATGATCCCTCCGCCAACGCCACCAACCCTGCAGCACACCTCCCCCCCCCTCCACCACACCCACAAACAACATAATCACCACCCATGTAAGTCCCGACGCCTCTATTCACACCCTCCAACCTCCGCAATGCCAACCACAATACCCAATGTCGACCTGACTTTAGCAATCATTGTTGCCGACTCCATTGGGATCTCCACCGCATGCAGATCCGTAAAAACGAGCTCCATCGCAGCAGTCAAACGTTGCTCACGCAGAATCCATTGTAATTTCTGTTGCCACCGATGGATTATGAGAGAGTGAACCCTAGCAAGGGTCCCATTAAGAAAGAAGGGGATCTCTAGAATGGGTTTCTTATCCCCCAAGAAAAGGGAGACAAATATCCTGTAAGATTGTAAAGAAATCCCCCACTCCAAAGTTATTTATATAAAGGTAAAACTTAATGAAAAAGGGAAGAGAGTGGTTTGTCTAAGTGAAGGGATAGAAAATTTACAGCCACATCCACCGGTAGAGAACAATTATAAATGTAATGCTGTAATTCCATCGGAAGATTGGGCAAACTATTTCAGATGAAGTTCTCCAACGCTGGACCCGAAGATCAAGTAACTCATCAGGAGATGACTTTTTCAAAGCAGAGAATTGATGCAGTTCAAAATACTTATTTTTGTTGCAATTTAATTTAATTTTTGTAAAGTAACCAAAAGTCACAACCTTTCGATGTGCCTTTCGAATTTGAATGTATCTTTTACGTGAAAGGTTGCATCTTTTAATGGGTCGAATGCCTATATAAAACGACATACTCATTTGTAATAGGAACGTGAAATGAAGAAAAGTTGAGTAGCCATTGTCTTTATTCTCCTTTCCCATTTGATTTCTTTCATCCTCTCAAATCCTCCAATCCACTCCTCTCCTCTTTTCTTCTTCTCCCTCACGCAACTTGGTGTGGTCTCCTTATCCCCTTACCCCAATTTCCTCTTTCTCACCCCTCAACATATCTTTCCTAATTTTAATCTGCATCAAACATCAAACAGGAGCCGCCATTTGGAGACATTCACCCTAATTTTTAGCCACGATGATAGCATCACGATCTCCCTACATCCCCTAACAATCACCCAACCCAATCACCCGAATCTCCATCGATACCACCAACCCTCCTCTTGTTCTCCACCTCCTTATTTCACCACCACCCTATAGATCTTTTTCTCCTCTTTGCAATATCAAATATTAGCATCATTACTTATTTAAAGACCCCTTGTAAAATAATAGTACATCATGATTCAGGATATTCTAATATGTGGATTCAATATTACACTACTATAAATTCTATTTTTTTAAACGTGAGACGGGTGGGCCACCGTAGGTAGTGACCACCCGTAAAAACTCCATTTATTAGTGAGGATTTACTTACATGTGTTTAGCTAGGAGATCAAAAAGGTATTGTGCATGCACAATAATATTCTCTACGTAATATTTTGCTCCCTTGAAAGTTGTTGCATTTCAGGGATAGCCATATATACCACCAAAACACAAGTATTTTATTGTGATCTGTCTT
Organism: Ottelia alismoides; assembly: GCA_037367405.1. Taxonomy (NCBI): domain Eukaryota; kingdom Viridiplantae; phylum Streptophyta; class Magnoliopsida; order Alismatales; family Hydrocharitaceae; genus Ottelia; species Ottelia alismoides. Next base: position 190,501 of record JAZKJV010003143.1, on the reverse strand, counting down.
CGTGCGGTATATTGGAGCCCCAAAAGTTATTCAAAAATATTTGGAACAAGAGACATCCATCCATGAGACTCCTCTCCACGACACCTCCTTTGCCTCGTCGCATTTGAAGAAAGGATGATATACATCCTATTCCAATCTGCAAAACTGAGAAGATCGAGTCCACCATTCAGGATTATGCACGCCTCTCACGACATAAAACAACAACAACCAACCCCGATATCAAATGGTCATAGATCCCCTTGACGGAGAAAGTTTCGTGACATCCCAAATAGTCCATTCCATTCCCAGGACACTCAACTAATTGTAATTGTACGAGGAGATCCTCAATCTCTAATGAGCATGCCTCTTACAAAGAGGATCGAAAACTAGGAAGCCACACCCTGCTACTCCCCTCAGAAGTTGGACAAGAATCCGCCAGAAACACATGCTTGTCTAATGTCAAAGCGGACAACCTGGGGAATTTGAACCACAGACCATTCAGGATTTGAACCTCCTGGTAGATCACAATGTTTTCCCACCTCGAACCATATTTCGCTCCAAAATTTGAACCACGAACCGTCTCCTAATACTGGGTGAAAAAAAATCTCCAACTCCACCTCGGAATGCAAATATTCTTCCAGAAATCAGCAGGACCCCCTGACAAATACATCCACTCCCCCCTTTCTTCATGTTCACGATAAATGGTTCTCATAAGTGAGCATACCAAATCCTCTCCTGGACTCTAAATTCACCCACTTCAATAACATGGCCTTATTCATCTTGTACAACCTCAGAACACCCAACCCACTCAACATGCACAGCCTGGCAACAACATCCCAAGCAACCAACACGACGTCCCTCCTATCATCAAGGTTCGAAATCTCGATTTCGATTTCGATTCGGTCCCTCCAAAACCGAAATTTCGGTGGAATTTCAGGAAATTTCGATCATTTCGGAGGAAATGTCGAAAATGGCTCAAAAAAGCCAGTTTTCGACCATTTTTTCGCAAATTAAGATCTTTCAAGTTATTACAACAATAAATAACTTACAAATATACACTTATACCACATATATTGCTCATATATGCCCCTTACATCGCACATATCGGTCATATCGACCAAATCAATGTTAATGTTGATTCTTGGTTGATACATACTGGAAATTGATATCATCCAGTACAAGATCTTAAAACAACAATTGCTTACAAATGCGCACTTATATCACACACATCTCTCGTTCGTATGCTTTATATCACTCCATATCAGTCATATCAGACATAGTGTTGAGCTGACTGATAGATAATGGAAATGAAAATCAAAATAACTAAGTTAACAACACATAGAAGATGTCTTTTACTCATAAAAATAGATGAGCATTTTGATTTAAAATGTAGATAATGATTAATTAAACAATGTTTTGTTCGTAGAAATAACTGCCATGGACAAGTTCTAATGAATTATAGAATTAATTACGGACTTACAATAAAGATGCACCTATTTTACGAAGATAAATGACAAACGAATGAAATGAACAAGTTATATCAAATATATAGAAGCTATAGAGTTGTTTCATCTCCATTGCTTAAATCCAAAGGGAAGGAAGCTCTTCAAATTGAATAATCATCGTATGTACCCCCATGTCGCACCATACCCTACCCGAAACAAAATATATAAATCATTATGTGTTTTAATATTGGGAATAGGTAAATAAGTAGTAAAATCAAGCTCACATAGATAATGTCGTTGATATACATAGATATCGGTGAAATTTCGTCGATATCGGTCGATATGTCGAAATATCACCGAAATTACGCTGAAATCCGGGAAATTTTGTACTGAAACCTGTGAATTTCAATCGAAATGGGTCGATACGTCGAAATATCACCGAAATTTCGATCGAAATCCGGGAAATCGACATATATAGGAGTTTCGATACCCATGACCTCTCAAAACCGAAATTTCACTGAAATTTCACCGAAATTTCACGAAATTTATGTCGATGTCTATCATGACCCGAAGATGCCCAGAAGTAGCTTCTCATAATACCTTCCATACAATATCGATTTTTCTGAGGGAAGTTGAAAATCAACCAGTAGAACAATGGTATCATCGACAGAACAATCTTTAGAAGCACGAATCCTCCCTCCTTTATAATATCTTCGCCTTCCACTCTACTAATTTATTTTCCAACTTCTAAATCAGTGGAAGCCAATGTTCGACCTTCAACTTTACAATGAACAATGCAATGCCCAATATTTCATAGGAAATGCCCTCTATAGAGTGCCCAGAACGCAAGCGCATTGGTGTTTCACGGACAAGTCCATGCTAATCAGTATGAAAGCAAATTTTGCTCCGTTAAGCTCTAGGCTTGAGAAGCCGCCAAAACGTCCAATAATGTAGCTGATGTAGCCTCCCTAACTCCCCCTCCCACTCAATAAAGAGGAGTGTGTCATCTGCACATTAAAGCAAGGGAATCAAAATATCCCCTCTAGTGAAGTCTTGGAAAAAAACATTTTAAACTGTTGTCCGAGAAATGATAATTAATGCATCTATCATAATCACAAATAAAAATGGATCTAGAGGGTACCCTTGCCTCACGTTGCACTAAGGTTGAAAGAAACCACCACACAATTTTCCATTCACGACCATCGAGAATGAAGACATGGTGATGTATCTTTTTATCCAGGTTATCCACTACTCTGAGAGTCCTTTTTTTCGAATACCTTCCATGGAAAATGCCAATCAATGTTGTTATACAATTTCTTGAACTCCACCTTCCACAGGAAATCAGATGTCTTCCTTCTCTTCCAATATGTCAAAATCTTTGTAGCCATAACTAAGGAATCCACCATACATCTCCTAGGTACAAAAGCCATTTGATGTGGGATGATAATCTGCAAAGGATGCTCTTTAATCTATTCACCATCAACTTTGCCACAATCAAGTATGCCCCATTAGAAAGAGCTATGGGTCTAGACTCCTCTACGTTTTTCGTCGAATCTTCCTTGGGAAGCAAGACCAACAAAGCCATGTTGAGCCATTCAAACCCGGCATTTCCCATCCAGAATTCCCCAACTACCTCCAGGATGTCTACCTTCGTCACCTTCCAAAAGACCTTGTAAAAGAACTATGGGAAGCCATCAGGTCTTGGAGCATCATCCTCATTGAGGTCAGAAATTGCCTACCCATAGTAGGCTATATCACGATATATCGGTGGAGAGCCCATACTAATATTCATATAGATATCCATTTACCGGATATTAGCCGATATCGAGCAATATCGTTCGAAATTGATTGGTTTTAGTACAAAACTTCATGGATATCGATCGATATCATCGATATTTCACCGATATATATATATATATATATATCAATGATATTACCCTTATAAACTTGATGTAACTAATATGTTGCTACTCCTAGTGTTAAAACACATCAAGAATTATATATTTTATTTCAAGTCAGGGGCGCTGCCCCTGCACCCCTGCAGGGGAGCGCACCTGCTCCTCCTTGACCCCCTAGGCTCACTGACCGGACAGCAGGACCCTCGTCTGGTAGTGTATGGTGCTACATGGGGGTGCATACGCCGGTTCTTCAATTGGTGGACTTTGCCCTCTTTGGCAATAGAGATGAAAACAAGTCTAATGTTGATCAAGTTAGAATACATGTCCAGAATACATCTCAACAATCAGTAGTTAGCTCAATTGTCAGCATTAACAACCAGCGATTAATGCGATATAATATGTATTAGTATACTAAATACACCTCATTCTTGCATTAAAATGTGTATTTGTATGTTCCATGAACAAAAAAGATGTTCTAAGTGCGCTTAACTTAGCTACTTTGATTCAGTTTCCAACGTTATTAATCATCAATCAACATTAACATCGATGTGTTCGATATGACTACTATGCGCAATATAAGGATCATAGATGATATATATGTGTCCTCTAAGTGTATATTTGTAAGTTATTTAATGTTATAAGAACTTGGATTAAATACATTTTCAATATCTATAAGTCAGCAATCAACATTAACAGTGATATGTTTGATATGACCGATGTCTGCGATATATAGGGTATAATGTGCGATATATGAGGTATAAATGATCGATATGTGTGATATAAGTATGTATTTGTAGATTATTTGTTGTTTTAAAATCTTAGATGCTAAAAAACGACAAAAAGGGTTTTTTTGAGCCATTTCCAACATTTCCACCGACATCATCGATATATCGACGATATATCCTTTTCTATGCGGACCGATATGATATCAATATCAAAATTTCATACATTGTCGTGCCAAATTTCCCGATCAAACACATACTTTATAAGGCTCTTCACATGTGATGGAGAGATCTGTCCTGCACCCTTCCCAAACCATTTGCATGGTAATACATCACATCTCATGCTCGCTTGATAAAAGAAACCCGATAGAGCCCTTCCAAGTTGGTCTTCAAGTCTCACCACAACATCCCCTACCCTTAGGGCTCGTTTGGTTACCAGGTTACCCCGAGTTTAACCCAAGCATTCCTGGGTTGGAATTCCATCACATAACCAATGTGACATCACATCACATTTCTCATTCCAACCCCCCTAACCATCCAAACAACTACTAATTCACAGGAGGTTACTCCAACCCAACCCAACCCATTTAGCAAATGAGCCCTTAGCATTCGGAGGAGGTTCCTCCTTATTCTACCGTTAGCCAACGCATGGAAAAAAGATGCATTCTCATCCCCTTGACAAATAGAGATCACTTGCGATTGCTGCTTCCAGTTAGTCACCATCTTCCTATCCTCCTCCTCCAAAATTACCTCCTGGTTGTTCTACGTCGCACCTCCTCTAAGAAGAGAAACCCATAGTCCTCCAATGGTCCTAACCAGTCAACCTCTGCCAACACCACGCTCCTTTGAGCTCTCTTTTTGGATATGGGCTCGACAAATCAGTAGGTCCTCCTTTAACCACCTTAGTTTGTAAGTTGTTCATTGAGTTGCAATTCCATCAAAAGTATGATGAACATTTGTCAGTTAACCAGTCACGGAGGCCTTGTTCCAATAGCTCAAACTTGAAGTATGGGGATATGTGTGTCTTCCTCTTAACTCCACAACAGAGGTGTATGGTCTGATCATGACTAAGCAACTGAAATTTTTAAAGCATATCGAATGAGGCCAGAAACCTATCTATATGTGATCTTGACGAAGTGATCCTCCACACTAATATGCGATTTTTGGCATCCATCATTTCAAGGTGTAGCTCCCCAAAGTCTGTCAAAAATCCTCTAACCCAGGATCCCTTCCACCTCGCATCGCCAGGTCTATCCGCTACAAGCATTGTGCAATTGTAATCCCCTCATATCAACCATGGCACGCCTAAGAAATGAAGTCTGGTTCTTCGCAGCTCCATCCAAACCTATTCCCTCCCCATCATAGTTGAATACCATACACATATGAGGCTGCAAAACAGAACCCGTTTGATTTCCTTCTTAGAAGCACAAATGCCATTCTAGTTTCCACGAGGGAATCAATGCATTCAAAGGTTTCCTCGTTCTAGCCCCACCAGAACTGCCTACATACCTCCCAACCGCGTCAACCACCAGAACTTCATACAATTTGTTAACCCCTATGCTTTACCATTATACCTTGTCGCAACTCTCTAGTTTGGTTTCTTGGAGCAGAGCAACGTCGATCTTCCACTCATGGAAAGGTTCGAAATAACCCCCTCTTCTCCAGTACCAAAACCCCAGACATTCCATAAGAGTATGTTCACTTGGGAAGAGCAGTTGGAACCCCCGAGGCATAGACACCCATAGTTGTGGCTAGCTCCATCGTCAACTTGGACACATGCCCTTGTTCCGAGCAGGAGGGCATCGATGACATTATCATGATCATTGCATCCCCACCACCACGAAGTTGTTAAGCATGTTCATCCATCACCATGTGCAATCGCTTTCTTCCTTTCTCACCAAAAGCAAGATCAAACAACAAGAGAGTTTCCTTCTGATACCACTAGACTTCTCCGGAGAGCTTCTACAATAACGGCTCAGGACCCTTCCAACCCTAAGACTCGAGCCTTGTTTCTAGCAAGGCATCGATAAAATCCTTTCTAATTGGCTTGTAGAATTAAACACAAAAGGCCCTTCGGAAGATAAATGGCTCATCCCAAGCATGAGCCCAAGCCCATGACCTGAGTTAATCCATATTAGCAGCTCCATGAAGAACATATCTGAGCTTGGAAGATCCGCATAAGGGTTCGCGGGTATGCCTCTAGAATTAAGATATATGGGACCATCCAACATTAAATGGTGATTCGAAATACTACCTCCAGATCCAGTCGGTGAAATGGTCTCGACCTCTTCATTTTACCAATGTGATGCTTCCGATTCTTAAGCTTTTGATCTTGGAAAACGATCACCGCCGACCACCAGACCCCACAGTTGCTCGTTCCCCAATGTCTTCACTGACAATCGAGCAAGATCCCTATCCGAGTTTGTCATCTGGCGCGGCACACTACCTAGGGGGAATACCTCCATCACGAAACCACAATACCCCACGTGCACCAGTCCTCATGGGGAGGACGCTCTCCGCTCGCACCACCATTAAAATCACCACCCCATTGGGCTTCCTAGGCATGAGACTAGTAGAGCAGATCTCCAATGCCTTCCCAACCCCTTTCATCACTGCAAAGATGTGCACATTAGTCCAGAGATGAATGGCTAGACCCCAAAACACCACTCTGGTCGGGTAAGGTTGAAGCAACATCCCATCTCGTAACTTAAGGTGACTCATACAATCTTGTTTTATTACCAGCACTATCGAGCAACAAGCTTGCATGACATAAGCTAACTACGCGCACCAACTTTCGCTGCACATCCAGCTTGATGATGTCCCGGCGAATTTGAACCCAAGACTTGCCCTCACTATATCCTAAAAGCTTACTCCCTCCTCACCAGTTGTGAATTTGTGTCTGCCACCAAAATGTCGTGTCGAGAGTCCCTATGCACGTCCTTATCTATTTAATAGGTAAATCATCTTTAATTTGTAAATTCGCGCTAGTCTATATAAATGTTACGAAATAAGATATAATCAATGTATTTATTTAGGTTTAAATGGGGTTGCCCCATACGGGAGCTAACTTAGCTCATCTGCATCATTTCGTCCGTTTTTTTTAATTCTTCCGTGAATATTCATCACTATATCCCTATACTATGCTATTCAAATTTCGTGCGAAACAGATATTCATACGATCTACATCCAAACGGTAAATTTTTAACGGTAACAGAATTGCTAAAAACGATCCTTCTGAATGGAGGTCGTAGGAATCTCTGTTTCGCGTGAAATCTGAATGACATAATATAGGTATATATTGATGAAAATCCACGGAAGAAATTAAAAAAAAATAAATAATGGGCGAAATTGTGCGGGCGAGCCAAGTTAGCTCCCTCAATGGGGGTAGCCCCATTTTACCCATTTATTTAATAGGCAAGCTATACTAAAATTGTAAACTTGGGTTAATTTATAAAGTGTTACTACTATTATTTGTATTCGATTCTTACTCGTTTATACATAAAATATTAAGTTTTAAAGATGTGGTGACACATTTTTCATATCCGTCAATATTCATATCGAAATTCGTGTTCATATATTAAAATGAACAAGGATGTGATTATACATATATTCATGTTTGTATCTAACCACTTTTTCCCTCGTACACCAAGGGAAGGACAATGGAAGGACAAAATGAAGTCTGCAGAATATAGGCTTCTAAGTGAAATTACAAAAATACTACATGTACAAGTATTATGGGAATAACTCTGTAGGCCACTCATTGTAAAAATCCCTTATTTTTATTTTCTATTTTGTATGGTATTTGCTGACATCTAGTAGTACGTTGCTCCCATACGCATTACTAGCAGGTATACTTGTGAAATATTGATTTATGCGGAGTATTTTTACCTCATGAACCCTATAATCTTTGTAAATTGCCTTCTCGACCCTACAAACATCGTTCTTATCCTCTCGACCTTGTGAAATTTGCTAACCCTTACACCGCAGACATGTGGTTAACTCTCATCCATTTAACCGTTAAACTTTAGCCGGATTCAGTTTAAAAAAATGCATATTACCCAATTTCTTTATCAAATTTACAAAAAATGCCCTCTTAACCCTACTCCTCACGTCCCCTTCCCCTCCACCTCCCCAGCCGTCCCCAGCACCACCACCTCCCCGCACCGCCCGACTCTGACCTCTTGCGCCCAAGACCCCGGGGCCCCTCCCCCTCACACTTAGACCTATGGCCACCATCACTGTCGCACTTAGGACCTCCGGGCCCCCTCCCCCTTGCGCTTAGACCTCCGATCCCTCCCCCTCGTGCCCAGGACCTCTGGCCCACCACCCACTTAGGCCCAAGACCTCTGGCCCCATCCCCCTTGCGCCTAGGACCTCCGAACCCCCTCCCCCTCACGCCCAAAACTCTAGCCCGCCACCCCCTCACACCCAGAACCTTCGCCCCCCTGCATGCCCAGGACCTCTTCCCCCTTCCCCCTCGAGACTTGGTCCTCCGAGTGTCACTGCCTCAGCCTTGGCAACAAAAGCTACAAAATCGAGATGTTGCCACCACTCTAGCCTTGATCTCAACGATGAAGCTCCATCTCTAATGTCTCTCACGACTGATTGCAGGAACCACCATCACCAATCGCCGTTAGCATCTCCAATCATGAGGAGTAGTCCCGCACATGAGAAGGTTCCTCTGCACGCACTCGATGGCACGAATGGTTTCCTCATCAAACCACAACCTCGTGGTGCTCTACTGCTTGGGACTTGATCTTATCGAGGAGGATGCCCATGATACATTTGTGGGCGTGAGAGTGGATCCTCGCATGGGATAGGTTGGAAGGTCCTCGAGATAAGGTTACATCGGAGGGTTGTACTTGGAACGGAGGCGGTGGAAGATGGACTCGAGCTAGGAGATGTTGTGGCAGAGCCAAAGGAGGTTGCCGATAATGGGAAAGATGGGAGGCCTTGGGGGGAGGCACTTGAAGTGGAGGACAGAGGAGAAGAAAGGGAAGAGGAGGAGCTTCAAGGCCACTGCAGTGGCGAGCGTAGAGAAGGACATCCACCTTCTCTCCTCTCCCTCTCTCCTTTCCCTCATCTCCTTCCATTTCCTATTCATCTCCCTCTTCTTGTTTACTCTGTACATATTCGATACCTCCACATTCCTCTTCATTCTCTCAATCAGATTGAAACCCAATCCGCGAATCACCTAGATGACCCCTCATTCCTTTCATTTTTTTTCTTTCTACCTCCCACGATCTTCCAACCACCGACTTGATCCGAGTCCGACACAACCCTTGGGAATGGGATCATATCGCCCATCATTTCTTCCCTATGTGTAACTCCAGGCCGAGCAAATAGCTGGAGTATACAATCTCTTTGTAGGTCTTCGGCGATCCTTTCTTCGAGTAGCAACTAGAATCGAATCTAGAGTGGAGAGGAAGAGGAAGGGGGAAGAGAGAAGAAGAGAGGATGGAAGGTTACATGACCATCGTGTTGTATTTTTTGTCTATCTAATTAGATTAACTCATGAATGGTTAACTCAGGCTGACTTAAGAAGAGTAAAATTAACAGCAATGTAAAATTAACAAGCGAAGCTAAGTCAAAAGCTTATTAAGTTTTGAAAAAAAATTCGACTCTAAGGAGGGCCAGAAGGATATATTCAGGTTGGCTAAAGCAAGAGAAAGAAAGACCAAAGACCTTTCTCAAATGAGATGCATTAAAGATGATAAAGGTCCCGCGATTGTTACTCAGAAGGATATAGAGACTAGATGGAAGCAGTACTTCCATAAGCTTTTCATTGGGGAAGGAAGTAGAGAGATCACGTTGGGTGGTCTAGCTAGTAGTGAAAGTTACTTGAATCGTGCAAGCTATAGACGAATACAGAGGAAGGAAGTAGATGAAGCTTTGAAGGTTATGAGACCTGCAAAAGGTGTAGGACCTGATGACATTACTGTAGAAGTATGGAGAGTTTTAGGTGAGCGTGGTTTGACTTGGCTTACAAAGTATTCATTGTTATTTGGCGAAGCAAGAAATACCTGAAGTTTGGAGGAAAAGCATTATGGTGCCTCTTTATAAGAACAAAGGAGACATTCAAAATTGTTCAAATTATAGAGGTATCAGGCTGGTGAGTCACACTATGAAAATTTGGGAACGTGTGATACAAAGAAGGTTGAAGCAAGTTTTCAAAGTAAAAGAAAATCAATTCAGATTCATGCTAGGTAGCTCAACTACTGAGCCATCCACTTGCTGAGGAAAACAATGGAGATTTATAGAGCTAAAAGGAAGAATCTTCATATGATTTTTATTGATTTGGAGAAGGCTTATGATTCTGTCCCACAGGAGATATTGTGGAGAGTTTTGGAGAAAAGACAGGCACATGTTCTATATATTAACCTCATAAAGGATCTGTATGATAGGTCTTCATCTTGTGTAGGGATACAGTCTGGGAAGACTAACTATTTTGACATCAAAATTGATCCGCATCAAGGTTCAGCTTTGCGTCCATTTCTTTTTACTTTGATTATGGACGACTTGACAAGTCACATTCAGGATGAGATACCTTGGTGTATGTTATTCGTGAATGACATTGTGTTGATTGATGAGACTAGAGATGGAGTAAATGAGAAGATTGAGGTCTGGAGACATGCATTGGAGACTAAAGAATTAGTATAAGTAGGGCTAAGACTGAATATATAGAGTGCACTTTTGATAGAGGAAATGGTGGAGGAATCGAGGTGAAGATTGGTGACAATAACATTCAGAAGAAATTCTTTTAGATACTTGGGATCTATTTTATAACATGATGGGGAAATTGATGGAGATGTTACTAATAGAATGAATGCAGGTTGTCTAAAGTGGAGAGGAGCCTCTACTGTTCTCTGATAAGAAAATTCATTTGAAAATCAAAGGAAAGTTTTACAAAGCAGTCATGAGACATGCTATGCTCTGTGTCTGAATGTTGGCCTGTGAACCATAAACATGTGTAGAGAATGGCAGTAATAGAAATGAAAACGCTAAGGTGGATGTGTGGACACACATGTAAAGATCGGATTCGGAATGATACAATCATGTAGAGAGAGTTTCTAGTATTAATAATTGTTTTTGTATCTTGTTGCTATTTCTCTCTTTTATTTAGACGTCCATGTAATTTACCCTTAAGGCCTCTCCCTATATAAGAGAGCCTAGGGTTATTCTATGCAGTACAACAAAGACTCCTTTCTTCTAACATGGTATCAGAGCCGTCCTAGGGCTCGCCCCTCCCTCCTTCTCTCGTCGCGTCGCCTAAGAGCTCCCAGCACATCCAGCCGCACCCCCCCCCAGCGGCTCCCGGCGCCCCTCTGAGCAGCCCCTTGCCGTCGCACCTCCCAGCGGCTTCCAGCGGCCCCCGCCGCCGCCCCCCCCCCCCCCCGAGCGGCCCCTCAACGCCGCCAGCGGCTACAAGCCGCTCCCCAGCGGCCCCCGCCGCCCCCCGAGCGGCCACCTGCCGCCCAGCCGCTCCTAGCGGCCCTCCCACGGCCGCCACCGGTTCCCAGCCGCACCAGCGACGCCCCAACTGTCGCTGTAGGCGATCCTATGGCCTCTAACAGTCCATAGCCGGCATTCTCGAGGCGATTCAAGGGTTGTAAGCTTCATTGGAGGCGTGCCCTAGACCCCTCTTCCTCCGATTTATGGATTTGAGTGCGTAAAAGTCTACACACGCACTCAAATCCAATGCAGTTGGTGTAGATGTTCATCAACGTGTCTGTTTTCCCTTCGTCTTCTTTGAGCAGCACTATGTCAGAATCGAAAGTCGATTTGCCCTCCACCGACGCATTCAAAGGTCCTGCGCCAATAGTGAAGATGGACGGGTCTAACTATGAGCTATGGGCTATGCAGTTCATGAGCCTCATGAAATCAAATGGTAAGAAACACATTCTTACCGAAGATGAGCCTGCGGAGAAGACATGGATCTATGCCTCATGGGAGGCTGATGACGCTTACGCGAAAGTCTGGTTGTCCGGTTCGTTGACGATGGAGATAGCTAACGATGTTCTTCATCAGCCCACTGCTAAGGCGATGTGGGACATCCTTGCTGCTACATATTCGCAGGTGCGAAACGAGACAAAGATGTTGCAGCTTCAACATGACATTTTTACGATGAAGCAGGCCGGCAGACCTCTCCATTCCCTATACACATCCCTGAGAGGGATGTTTGAGAAGCTGTACAGTACCATTCCTCTGACAGCTACTCCGGAGCAGTAGAAGACGTTTCGGAACGCCACCATGGTGGGCGTTCTACTTGCAGCTCTCGATCCTGAGTATGATGCTGCAAGGTCACAGATTCTAGCAGATGCAGTAATTCCTCCAGTGGAGGATGTCTACAGAAGGCTCAATCGCATTCCAGTTTCCTCCAGCTCCTCTACTCCACCCCCATCTGCGATGGCAGCTTCGCGTGGGAGAAGTGGATCGCCTTCTGGACGTGGTCGTGGACCTCAAGGAAGAGGTCGCTTCAGTCAGATGTGATCGTATTGTCACAGAACTGGACACTCAGAGGAGACATGCTATTCAAAGCATGGGTTCCCAGCATCGGCACGGGTTGCAGAGCATTCACAGTCTCCATTACCGTCTACTGCAGATCATAGATTTGACGAACTTGTGGCCCGTCTCCGCGATATTATGCCACATTCTTCTGGTGATTCTCTGGTGGCTCTTCAGACATTGCTGCCACAGCCTCTGCCAGTTCATCCGCTGCAGCCAGTAGCTCAGGTAGTTCATCAGCACACATACATTCTCATGATATATCTGACTGGGTTATAGATTCCGGAGCTACACACCATCTTTGTCGAGATAGGGGACGATTACAGGCCTACATGGATATTCCACCAGGCCCCTCAGTACAGATAGCAGATGGTACCCACTCACCCCTTGTTGGACAGGGGGAGGTTTTCTTATCCCCCACTATGCAGCTACAGAATGTTTTACATGCCCCTGAGTTCTCACTGAATTTGCTGTCTATTAGTCAGATTACAAAGGATTTGAATTGTCGTGCTATTTTTGACCCGTCTTCTCTCATTTTTCAGGACATACTCACGGGCAAGGTGATTGGCTGTGGCTCTGAGCAGAATGGTTTATATCGGCTGGTTCGGGATTCCTATGCTGGCGTCTCTTCTCACTCCGTTGGACCAGTCTCTCCTTACATTTGGCATCTCCGATTTGGTCACCTTCCGATCCAGAAAATGCGCCATCTTCTGCCCCAGATCTCTCCAAGTTCGTCGTTTCGCTGTGAAACATGTCAGTTGGGAAAGCATCATAGGTCGAGCTTCCCAGGTCGTCAGAGTCGGAGCAGTAGCTCCCCTTTTGAGTTGTTACATATAGATATATGGGGTCCGAGTCGTGTTCCCGATCACCAGGGACACATGTTTTATCTAGTTGTCGTCGATGATTTTTCTCGTGTCTCTTGGGTATTTCTTTTGAAGAATAAATCTGAAGCAGGAGATGTTATCAAAAATTTGGTTAATGAAGTGCAGAATGTTTTCTCTTCCTCAGTCAAATATGTTCGAACTGACAATGCCCTGGAATTTTGTACACGATCTCTTTCTCTATTTCTTTCATCGAAGGGTATTATTCACCAAACCACCTGCGCATATACATCCCAACAAAATGGTGTGGTGGAAAGAAAGCATCGCCATCTCTTGGACATTACTCGTACCCTGTTGATTCAAAGTTGTGCTCCTATCTCTTTCTGGGGGGATGTTGTCCTTACTGCATGCTATCTAGTCAACAGAATGCCGTCCTCTGTACTTGAAGAGAAGATACCTATTTCTCTTATCTTTCCTGACAAGGAGCTCTTCTCTTTGCCGCCACGTGTCTTTGGCGCTGTGGCGTTTGTCCATCGTCTATCTCCTGGCCTTGACAAACTCTCTCCAAGAGCCGTCAAGTGCGTCTTTGTTGGTTATTCCAGAACCCAGAAGGGATACCGGTGTTTTGATCCTACAACCAACTGGTACTTTGTTAGTGCGGATGTCACCTTCTTCGAGTCAGTTATGTATTTCTCGCCAGCTGGGGACAGAATGGTACCATCCACCACCACTGATGATATTTATGTTCCACCACCACCTACTTCGTGTCCACCTGAGTCGTCTCCTGTGTCAGTGCCTATGCCAGTACCACCGCCACCACCACCCCCATCTCCACCCATTCCACAGCAAATCATATCACCGTTTCCTAACCATTATACGCGTCGGCCAGGTCCTGCTCAGACGACAAATCAGCCAATCACTACGCCCCAGGTATGTTCAGAGGATGTTACTACTGACGGGTCAGGTTCAGTACATATGCAGGATGACTCATTACAGGTGGACCCAGATGATGATCTTGATGTTCCGATTGCTATTCGGAAACAGAGACGGCAATGTGCTTCCTATCCATTTGCTTCACAGGTTTCCTTCCACCGACTCACATGTGATTTCCAGAAGTTTGCCACAGCATTGTCTTCCGTGGCCATACCACGGACATACCAGGAAGCATTGAAGAGTGAGTGCTGGAGATTAGCTATGGAAGAAGAAATGGGGGCCTTGCAGTCCCGTGGCACATGGTCTTTGGTCCCTGCACCTCCTGATGCATCCGTTGTGAGCTGCAAATGGGTCTTCACAGTCAAATATCATGCAGATGGCACGTTGGATAGGTACAAAGCACGCCTGGTCGCCCGTGGATTTACCCAAACATATGGCGTTGATTACATGGATACATTCTCTCCAGTGGCGAGACACTCGACTCTCCGTATTCTTTTGTTTGTTGCAGTGGTTCGTGATTGGAGCATTTCTCAGCTAGATGTCAAGAATGCCTTTCTGTACGGGGACCTACAGGAGGAAATCTACATGCAGCAGCTGCCCGGGTTTACTGCTGAGGGGGAGAAGCATATGGTCTGTAGACTTCACAAGGCGATATATGGCCTCAAACAAAGTCCACGAGCGTGGTTCCAGAAGCTGTCCAATCTAATTGAGCACCAGGGATTCAAGAGGTCCAATGCTGATCACTCGTTGTTCGTCCAGAAGTCCTCGGCAGGTACGGTTGTAATAATGGTCTATGTGGATGATATTCTTGTTACAGGAGACGATGTTCAGGGCATAGCGAGGGCGAAGGCATTCCTAGATCGTCAGTTTGTTACAAAGGATCTTGGAACCCTAAGATATTTTCTGGGGTTG
Organism: Ottelia alismoides; assembly: GCA_037367405.1. Lineage (NCBI taxonomy): Eukaryota > Viridiplantae > Streptophyta > Magnoliopsida > Alismatales > Hydrocharitaceae > Ottelia > Ottelia alismoides. The sequence continues at coordinate 175,286 of JAZKJV010003143.1, read as the reverse complement.
GAATTTGCAAGGAATGCACATGGTTTGGTGACGGCACAACGGAAGTACATTACAAATTTTCTGGTTGAGACTGGTATGGATGGGTGCAAACCATCAAGCATCCCCATGGACCCCAGCATGAAGTTATATGATGATGATACTGATGAAGTGGACAAGAGGAGATACAGAGAGATGGTGGGAAAACTCCTCTACATTACTATAACCCGTCCAGACATTGCATTTGCAGTTAACCGGGTGAGTCAGTTTATGGAGCAGCCAAGACAGGTTCACATGGATGCTATACACATGATACTGAGGTATCTGAAGTCTTCTCCAGGGTTAGGACTACTATTCAGAAAGGGCGCAGACTTATCCATCTCAGCGTATGCAGACGCAGACTATGCAGGATGCCCTAAGGATAGAAAATCAACCTCAGGGTTTGCAGTTTTTGTTGGAGGCTCTCTGGTGTCTTGGAAAAGCAAGAAACAAACGGTGGTGGCAAGATCCAGTGCGGAATCCGAATACAGGGCAATGGCCCAAGCCAGCACGGAAATGATGTGGGTTCGCTCCGTATTAGAAGATTTACATGTAGCTGTACCTCTACCTATGAAGCTTCAGTGTGACAATCAGGCAGCATTGTTCATTGCCAACAATCCAGCTTTTCATGAGAGGACCAAGCATATTGAAGTTGACTGCCATTACACCAGGGACCTGATCCAGAGAGGATTGATATCCACGGCCGATGTTAGCTCAGGAGATCAAACGCCTGATGTATTCACCAAGCCATTGCTCAGAGGACCTTTTCAGAGATGTTCATCCAAGCTAAGCATGATCGACATCTATGCTCCACCTTGAGGGGGAGTGTAGAGAGAGTTTCTAGTATTAATAATTGTTTTTGTATCTTGTTGCTATTTCTCTCTTTTATTTAGACGTCCATGTAATTTACCCTTAAGGCCTCTCCCTATATAAGAGAGCCTAGGGTTATTCTATGCAGTACAACAAAGACTCCTTTCTTCTATCAAATCAGAAGGAAAGTTTATGTAGCCCCGATCGAGGATAAGATGCTAGAAAATCACTTAAGGTGATTTGACCATTTGCAAAGGAGATCAACTGATGCACTAGTTAGGAGATGCAAGTTTTGGATTGTTGAGCCGACTAAGAGAGGATGAGGAAGGCTCATGAATTGTTGGAATGAGACTATACGAATGGATCTTTAATTTTTTGGATCTAAGCCCAAGAATGACCTAAGGTGGATCTGAATGGAGGTAAAGAATCCATGTAGCCGACTAGGACTAGCTATCGAGCCCAACGAGTCGAGCCAGACCCTGGCTCGGACTCTATAAGCCCAACTGGGCTCGGGCTCGAGCTCGAGCTCGTTCGAGCCCAGCCGAGCTGGCTTATGCTCGAGATCGGTGAGCTCGAGCCAGCTTGAGCTCGATAAGGCTCGAGCCGAGCAACTTATCGAGCCCAAGCCCCTTATCGAGCTTGGTCTGAGTTCGAGCCTAGTCATGCTCGTTAAGGAAAATATGCCTTTTTTGTGGAAAAGTGTTGTTGCCTTGCCTGGGCTCGAACACACAACCTCCTCATTGAAAACTGCCTTCCTTACTAGTAGGCAACTATCTTAGTTGTATACAAAAGTTAAATTATAATATATATTGTAATATTGTAACATTCTATTTGCTAATAAAAAAGGAAAAATACTAATCATCTAATTATAACCCAGATTAACATAGATACAGTGTAGAAAATCCAAGTCTACAACATAGTCCACCTAACATTGCCGTTACATAAACCACATAACACAGTCCATCATTCACAATGTTGCAAAACTAATACAAATAAAAAAACATCGTTACAGACTTACAGTTTCACAAATTGAATATATATATATGTTCCTTATCGAGCCCCTTATTGAGTTATTGAGTCGAGCATGGCTTGGCTCGAGCTCAGCTCGTTAAACTATCGAGTCCAAAAATCAGGCTCATGCTCAGCTCAATAGTCTATCGAGCCAAGCTCACGAGCCCTTATCAAGCCAAGCCCGATCCTGGCTCATCGAGCCGTGACTCAATAACCAGTCCTATAGCCGATCCTACTTAATGTGGGAAAAGACTTTGTTGTTGTTGTCATAGTAGTGGCCTTTTATTAGTACATTTGTACTCATATATTATACCAATATAAGGAATATTGTTAATTTTAAGAATATAGGGTACACATGTAATTACAAAAAAGAGGGGTCTAAATATTATTAGAAGAACTCGAAAGAGCATAGAAAATATTTTTTTACCAAATTCGTATAAATATATAAATTGAGATGTATAAAATTAATAATTTTAAAACTCTTCAAACGCCAATTGATGACAAGTGTTGTTAATTTACTGCTTCTCATGGTGTGATTATGACAACTTTATGTGGAGGCATCGTTTGTTGTTATTGGAAGGTGACAACATGTACAATGTGGTAAGAGAGAGGTAATGCTCGTAGAGCAGGAAGCGATAGTGAGTCATTTGCACACATTGAAGGGAAAGAGATAAAGGAGGTCATACAATAGGTTAGAATTAAATTAGATTATGAGTAACTTTTAAAAATTGCATTTTATTAAATAATCGTGAATTATTTTTTGTCAAAAAAAAGGTCGAACCGGTGGTTTGGTTCGATTGGTTCAACCGGATTAATGCGGTCCAACCAAGTTTTTACCGTTTTTTTTTTGAAAAATCGACTGACTGGACCATTTTTCTTCCGGTTCTTCGTTTAGCCGGTTTAACCTCCCAATTCGGTTCGATTTTAAAACCTTGGTGCACATGCATCCCTCATGGGTTGGGGTCACGTAGGGTAGCCTAACTCAAAAATTCAAATGGGCTTAAAACAAGGTCTTGAACCATTGCATTTTAATTGTGTGGTGGGTTCAGGCTAAGTGGTGTCCTGGGCTGGGGTCACATTGGTTTTGGAAGACACCTACATGGAGATTATTGTTTGCTCCGTTTTCAAAGGTAGAAATGAAGATGGGTTTTTCTGATCTAAATGCTCTTGGTTTGCTTGGGCCAAGCAACTTCGTTGTCCTTGGGGACTGTACCTGAGATTGGATGGAGGAAGTTGCACGAGGATGGTGGTCAGAGGAGGATGGGCTGGAAGGGGAGTGCTCGGATGAGGATGGGGCGGAAGAGGAGGAGGATGGGATAGAAGGAGAGGGTGATCGGAGGAGGGGCTGGAATGAATGGTGGTGGAAGGGGTGGAGGTGCTGGAGGAGGGGTTGGAAGGGGAGGGGTGATGGATGAGGAGGATGGGACGGAGGAGGGGCTGGAAGGGGAGGACGGTTAGAGAGGAGGGGCTGGAGGGGGAGGTAGAGGACGGGGTAGATGAGGAGGGGGTGGAGGGGTAGGAAGATATTTCCACCCTTGCTATTTTATCTAATGACTTTTGTGTCCTCAAAGTTAACGTCTGTTTGGGATGGGGATGAACGTCAACTAACCTGAAGGGCACAAGTAATCATTGTGGAAGAAGTCATTGACCGAGCTAATATTCCCAAAAAAGGAGTATAACTGATATTGCAATATCTCATAAGTGCACAATTTATTAAAATTCTAAATCTTTTATGTTAAAACTCGATTTACAGCACACACACATTGAGAATGCGTACCTCCACTTGTTCAGTCCATTTTTCCCTGTGAAAAACACTTGATAGACGATGTTGTATTGCCAATATGACGTCAGCTTCTTGAATATAACTGGGGAAAAGAGGGCTCCTTTTGAAGATTGAGCTTGCCGAGGTGTACAATTTTGTCAAATGGGCCTTTGTCGCGCAGAACACAGTCAGGGCATGTATTCCATCCTATGGTCAATGACTCCTTGTTGATCAAGCCTTATACAAGACAATTTCTCGATGAATATATATTTCAGTATAAAGATGTTTTATGTTGCATTCCTTTACGGTCTTGCTGAATGGTTGGTAGGAAGGATGTAGATCTAACTTTACATATACTGGTGTGACATGAGGGTACCCATTGAACCCGTTGCCTTTTGAACATCTAGGATTTGTTTGACAAGGTTTTCCAAGCAATCCAAAGAGAGATTTGTCTGGGTGGAGATTCAAGTAAATGGGGGAAAAGATGATTTTGAGTTTTCAATTGAATACAATGGACATAGTTGCAGATGATATATATGAAGAAGGCAACTACTTCCTTGATGCTTTGTTACAGAAAATATTTTCTTGAAAAAGACTGTTAACTTCTTCAAATTATAGGTGCACCTTGTTGCGTCATGTGATGAAGTTGTGGGAGAGGGTAACTGAACGGAGGTCGAGATAATCTTGAAAATATCAGAAAATTAATTTGGTTCGTTGTCTGGTAATTCTACGACTAAGACCATACACTGCTTGTATTGTTCAATGGAGGTTGAACATAAGGGACCTTCATACAGCATATTTGTCTGGAGAAGGCTTATGATACCATTTCAATTGAAGTTGTGCAGAATTCTAGAGAAACGAGTGTTTATTTTATGGATTGACCTATAGAATTTAGAGATATAATGTATTGCTTTCCCTGATGATCCCAGAAAAAGGTTATGTTGATCTTATTCACTGCTCTTTAGAGGGAATTATTTTGCAAGATGTAATTGCTATTTTTCCTCCCAGGAAGTCTTCTACATGATATCCATCATTTAAAATATTATTTTATTAAATGGTTATTCCAATTCTCCTTGTACAAAGATCATCTTTTCTTTGGTGACGGTTAGGCCTGCCTTTATAAAAAGCTGACAGACTTGTTTACCCGGGTTGTTATTGCTGGTTTACCTTCACTAGATCATGGATGCCTATTTCAAGCAGTCGTTAATATTCTATTACTATTAAGAGGATCAAAGTTGTGCGCTGTTTGAATAATTTTTTTTTACAAGGGAATGAAAAGATCAACAAAATCTATTATTGTTTTCTACCTTGACTGTGATTTGCATATTTAAAAGGCATAGTATTTTTTTCCATTTCAAATCAGGAGTCCCCACTTCTTTTCGATGATATATCTGAACGAGCAAGAATCCTGCAAAGACCAGTTGAAATGTTGAGCGATCTTTTGATTTATTTGTGTCTTCGTGACTGAAGTCTTGAGTCACTTCATCCTTGTTTGCCGTGTATATTTCGCCTACCCAAGCAATTCATTCCCTAGAAGATCGAGTTAGACCGATGAGTAAATTTGTACTGAAATCAGTGCTTGACCGACAAGTTCCTTACTGTTCAGTATGTTAAATATGTTTGTAGATGATTAATATTGTGGGTGAAAATTACCATTTTTCCTTTGGTACTTGGAAAAAACTGTCTGTTTCTGTCTGATTGATATTCACTTGTTGCAGATTTAGAATGGAAGCTTATTTACGTAGGGTCCGCAGAGGATGAGAATTATGACCAGCTTCTTGAGAGTGTGCTTGTAGGTCCTGTCAATGTGGGCAACTACCGTTTTGTTTTTCAGGCAAGCTTCTCCGACTTCATGATAAAATGAAGTGTTTAGCCCAGTACATTGTTAACGCTTCTGTAATAATATATCTTGGTCATTTTCCAGGCAGATCCTCCAGATCCTTCGAAGATTCGTGATGAAGACATAATTGGAGTTATAGTGCTGCTTCTTACATGCTCGTATGTGGGACAAGAGTTCCTCAGAGTAGGGTACTATGTGAACAATGATTATACAGATGAGCAGCTGAGAGAGGAACCACCACCAAAGGTTTTGATCGACAAAGTTCAGAGGAACATACTGGCAGACAAACCGCGTGTCACCAAATTCCCCATTAATTTCCATCCTGAAACTGATGAGAATGGAGACCGACCTGCAAATGCATCGGCCGACGATAATCAGGGTGAGAATGGTGGCCCACCTTTGCCTTCTGATCAGGCCTCAATGCTAGAACTTGAGCATTGAGGTGCCGGTTTGAGGCAAATTTTTATACCAAGGGAAACATAGTGGCAACGGGATGCGCGGGAAGGCCTAGAGGCTTGTTCTGGGTCCAGTTGGTGGTCGGATAAATTCACTTGCATGAAGGACGTACAATCTGCTTGGTGGAGAATGTACTATATGCATCACAGCAGTTGCTAATTAAGATGTGAAATTCTGAGGGGTTCTGTTTGTCCCATGTTCGAATAGGTTGCGCATGCAACATTCTGCCATATCTTGAGCAAGTTAATTGACTTAAATCGCCATGAAACTCGTGTAATTCTCTCTTATGCAATGTGTTATACCAGAAATGCCTGCAAGACTGATTATGTTGTGATATGCATGACCACATGTTGGCATGATCATTTAGGATCAATTATATGGTATTTTCCTGATATCTTTCTTGCTCTAGGTGGAGTTTTCTCTCCCCGTCGGAATGTGTATGGTTTGGATCTTGGCTGTTTGCATGATATTCTTGATGTTCAGCGATCAGACTATTCTCGTGTTTAATGGACAATGAGAGAAGGAACATGAGCTCCGAGCCCGGTTGTGTCCTTAACTAAAAAGATACGAGTACACAGCTCTTGCGGATTTAGGCAAACCTTGTTGCAGAGAAGCTCTCTTTTTATCACCTTCACATGATGCCACCAAGTCTCCATTTGGCTGTGACATGCGATTTAACCAGTTCATATGTATGATATTGGTCGTAAGCTTCCTGGAATCATATTTCGGAAGCTTAGACACTTAAGATTAGAGGTAAATATATTGACGTGCTCTCATGTAAACTACAGACTATTTAATCGTACCTTTACCCAATAAATTAGACGATTGGAATGTTTGACTTGCATTGACATGATGTTAACTAAAATTCTTTATGTGCAACAGAATTTTAAAAAGCAGACAGTATATTTTTACTAGTGAAGGACCCTCAATGAGACGAGTGACAGCATAAATGCATCAAACATGATTTATTGTTATGGATTAGCACAAAAAAAGAATTTTGATACTAGGCAGATAGTTGACGAAAGAAATGAAAACAATGCGGGAAAAGACTAAAAAAAGCAAAAGTGAAAGAAAAGACGAAGAGTTTGCTCCATTTCTATACGAAACTATTAAAAGAAAAGCAAACTACCTCTCCTTTGTACTCTGCTTATGCCACTGTCATGGTTGAATAAAATTTCACTATCTACTATTCTCTCCAAAACAAACTTCAAAAAAATGAATTGAAAATATGCTCCGTGCATGCAGCATTCTCCTGGTAGCACAGTTTCAAATTACGAAACAAGTTTCATAGAGAATCCAGCATATAATTTAGGATTAGTGTTTGAAACAAATAACCTCAACATACAAAAATTGCCAGCAGCATGCAAGTACAGGGTTCAAAGTAGCTGCTAGGATGAGGATCAGATGCAACATGACGGCCAAACTACCGGTGACAGGATGGAGGAAGCTTGGATTAACAAAGGAGGCTCTTTCTGTGCTCGGCGTTCATCACTGATAAGTACTAAATCACACGGAGGCTCCTTTATATTAGTCACTGACTTTTGACCTTGTGTTTCTTTTTAGCAGGGATGGTGGCTGATGAATCCGACTTGCTTAATTTTCCAGCAAGGCTTTTCTGCAATTTAAGCCAAAGCAATAGGTGTTAGCACAAGAACATAAAATTGAAGAACATAGTTATCATGGCGTAGCATGTCCTCTTAACAGTTGACACACGCATAAAAGGAGTCATAAATTCAACTGAACTTTCAAGATTTGCTTCTATACTTTGCTTACCTGGGATGTGCAGATATGACTCCCAAAATACAGTTTCCAAAAGAGTCGTTTAAAAAAATTAGACACCAGCTAAAAAAAATGAACTCCGACAAAATTGTGGAAAAGGCATATCACAGGCTAACCAGTCACCAGACTTCTCATAATCACGAAGAAATCAAACACAAGATCACCTAAACATTAAATTGACTTGGACCATTGAGACACACATACATGTACACAGCTTATATTCTTCTATATAACGAGAGAACAAATTCTGCACAAAGAACTCATGCTATTAATTCATATTGGACGCGGCAAAGCTCCAGCGGTATCGTGAACAAATATGCATCTGATTCAACTTCAAATTATCGTGCCACTGACCCTATCCATTCCTTTTTTAGAGAAATCCTACCATTCTGTCAATTGAACTTGGACCCATACGAGGCCAGATTTCACCAAACTCCTGATGGAGTTTGGACTTTGAGAGTTCAATGAAGAAAAAGCCAAATTCACAGGCTTGACTAAAATCCACTTAGGTTTGGAACCTTGAATTTAAATCTTATAGTCCGCATCCATAAAGCACTATTATAAGTTCAAAGTCTGTCATTTGGCATTATTCCATTCTTGAATAAGTTCAAAAAAAAACAAGTGGTAGTGGCTTTGGTGATGAAAAAAAAGGTCATGATAAGTAATGTTTCATCTGGCGAAGGAATAAGAAGCAATTATGTAATAATAGATCTGTCATCTATAATAATGAAGATGTATCTTGTCAATCATTTTTGGAAGAATCTGTAGGCCATAAAATTATGTTCGTTCTATCTCTCTTATCTAATAATAAATGTTAGGCAAAGGTAAAATTTTTAGTCGTCATATCTATATTGCAAAGATAAATGGAGAATGTCACAGGAAGCTCAGGGACTGTTAGTATTCAAGGAAAATTATTAAATATCATCTTAACTGTACGTACAAAAGAATTAAGAACCTGCTCGGTATATACATGATTGGGGAAACAAATATATTTTCTGACCCCAAATAACATCAGAAAGTTTAACTTAAAGCTTTACCGGGGGTGTTAACTTTAAAGCTTTACCTGGGGTGTCGTTTTCTGAAAGAGCTTATTTGCATAAGATGTTACCCTGTCATTTACTTGGTGCAACATATATTTTGCCATCATTTCTTTGGTGCAACACATCTTTGACAGATTGACAAAGGTATACTCCCATGCTTGCTGGGGCAGTAAGTATTCAAGGAAAATTATTAAATATCATCTTAATTGTATGTACAAAAGAATTAGGAAACTGCAACTCGGTATATACATTATAGGGGAAACAAATATATTTTTCTGACCCCAAATAACATCAGAAATGTTTAACTTAGAGCTTTGCCGGTGGGTCATTTTTTTGAAAGAGCTTATTTGCATAAGATGTTACCTGTCATTTACTTGATATATTTTGCTGTCATTTCTTTGGTGCAACATATCTTTGTCAGATTGACAAAGGTATATCCCCATGCTTGCTGGGGCTTGCTGTGGACCTTGCTACCGTGGATCATTGATTGCCAATCCTCGTCCAGTGGTTTTAATGGAGGATAGATCCCCTCCTTTGTTTCTAACTTCGCTGATGCAAGATTTGAGGAGCACCCACATCATTTATCTTTATTGGAGGGAAGAAGACCACATGCGGAAGCCATGTACTTGGTGATCTTAGATGCATTTGGAACTTGGAAGGTGAAAGCTCCGATCAAGATGAAGATCCTAGTGTGGCTCTTCAGAATGAAGTGGTCGATTACCAAGGCTCATAGGAATCAATAGCTCCATCATCATGACAGTCTGTTGCCTATGCAGCAATGATATTAAACAGCTTTTCTTCCAGTCTCCTTTGAGAAGAAAATACGGAGAATTCTTGTCATTGATTGGCTTGGCAGCTCCCCCTATGATTCTTTCTGGTGCTTTTGTGAGAGAGAAGAGATGACAATAGAGCCACGGGCCTTTCACAATGGTCTCTGGGTGCGTACAAATGTGGTGGTATGTAGGGGGCAAGATCAATTGCTGGAAATGTGGCAGCTGCATGGAGTATCATAGAATTCCTCGGCACCAAGTCAGTTTAGTATTATTAGAGGTCTTGGGAGGGAGATTTAAAAACTCTGTTGTAGTGCAGTGTTTTATGTGGTGTAATGAAATTAGGATGATCTCTAATCTCCAGCGATCAGCGGTTGGACTTCCATAAAAAATTTATGTGAGATTGCTAAAACTTCTTCATTTTTTATCTCTTGCTACACCCAACTTAGTGTCAAAAATACTTTAATGTGTACATTTTTGAACAATATCATTTTTCTATTCTTTTATGTTTTAGGTGCTCCATTTGTTTTACGTTCAGATTTCGGAGAGAGGTTATAGTTTTTTTTGTAATTACAAAATTAAGCATATAATGCGAACAATCTCATTTTTACTTTGGTAATGATACTGAAGAAAGGGACACCGGCATGTAAGCATGATATGCACAGGCAAGATACTGCATTAAGCATATTTTCTATATATTGAATGAGAAGCAATCATGGCCTCAAATTTCAGCGAAATTCAGTCGAATTTCTGTCGAATATCGATATCCAGCCGAAATCGAAATTCGATCGAAATGACCGAAATGACCGAAATATGGGGGCCCTAATACAAAAAACGACCGAAATGACCGAAATTTCGGTCGAAATTCCACCGAAATTCCATCGAAATTCTGTTTCGGCCGGTACCGAAATGTTGACCAAAATCGACATTTAGGGCCTTGGAAGCAATAAGATCATTTCAAGAGCATGTACCTTCGATTTAAGATGAACAGTCAAGGTATCTTCATTTAGACATACGATCCTGGGGCAGATTCTACATTTAAACACAGACTTGATTGCCAAGACATACTTGTCCAATTCAGCTGCAACGGAATCCTCAACTTTAGCAGTATCTTTTGGTTGCTTCTTTCTAATCCCTTCAATGTTTTCTCTAACGGGGGTTTTCAGGATTTCTTTGTTGGTCCCAGCATTATAATCATCATTCAATAATAAACCTACAACACATACCAGGAAAATTGAGATCTTACGTTTTTTTAAAGAAATTAAGATCGGTACAAAAATTTAATTAATTTATTAATATTGAGATGTTGACTTTTCTTTTGAATCTTTAATATTTCTTTGTTCTTTCTATTTTGGTTCTCTAACAACAACCCCAGGCCCAACTCTGACAGCATCCCGGCAACAAAAGAGTTAAGGGAGAAAAGGAAGATGGCTATTGTTATCCACAACAAGTACGCCAGGAGGGAGTCGGGGTATACCTGGTGGCATCAGTAGCATGGGAAGGGTGGTTGGGGTCCATGACTTCATTAGAAAGGAAGGCGACGTGGAGCAGAGGCTGGGTCAGCGGTGACGGGATGGGACACGGAGTGCAGTCGGGCTGTCTGCGGATGAAAGGGAGGAGCGTGGTGCTGCTGGTAGGGCTGTGACCTTGGAGACCGCGGAAGCCTTGGAGGTGAAGTCGAGGGTGTATATGGATGGAGAACAGGGAGCCTGAGCGATGTAATCTTGGAGGCGGTATTGTTTGTGGGAAAAGGACAAGAGAAAAGATCATATGTATTAGGGTTTTGTTAACTTTGTTAATTTAGATTATATTTTTTAGGTTTTTTAATTATAGTTTAGATTATAATTTTTAGGTTTTTTAATTATATAGTTTAGATTATAATTTTTAGGTTTTTGAAGATCGGTAATGCAGTTCAAAATATTTATTTTTATTGCAATTTAATTGTAATTTTAATTTTTGTAAAATAATCAAAAGTCACAATCTTTGAATGTGTCTTTTAGGGGAAAGGTTGCATCTTTTAATGAGTTAAATCCCTGTATAAAACAACCTACTTAAAAAGGAATGTGAAATGAAGAAAAAGTTGAGTAACCATTGTCTCCATCCTACTTTCCCCTTTAAATTTCTTTCTCCTCTCAAATCCTCCAATCCACTCCTATCCTCCTTTCGTCTTCTCCCTCACGTAGCTTGGAGTGCCCCTCCTTAGAAAGAAAGGCAACATGTGGAGCAGAGGCTGGGCCAGCGGTGACGGGATGGGACTCGGAGTGCAGTCAGGCTGTCTGCGGATGGGAGGGAGGAGCGTGGTGAGCTGGCAGGGCTGTGACCATGGAGACCGCAGATGCCTTGGAGATGAAGTCGAGGGTGTAGATGGATGGAGAACAGGGAGCCTGAGCGGTGTAATCTTGGAGGCGATATTGTTTGTGGGAAAAGGAGAAGAGAAAAGATCATATGTATTAGGGTTTTGTTAGCTTCGTTAGTTTAGATTATAATTTTTAGGTTTTTGAAGATCGGTAATGTAGTTCAAAATATTTATTTTTAGTGCACTTTAATTGTAATTTTAATTTTTGTAAAATAACCAAAAGTCACAAGCTTTGAATGTGTCTTTTAAAGGAAAGGTTGCATCTTTTAATGAGTTAAATCCCTATGTAAAACAACCTACTCAAAAAGGAATGTGAAATGAAGAAAAAGTTGAGTAAACATTGTCCCTATCCTACTTTCCCCTTTAAATTTATTTCTCCTCTCAAAGCCTCCAATCCGCTCCTATCCTCCTTTCGTCTTCTCCCTCAAGTAGCTTGGAGTGTCCCTCCTTACACCAATTTCCTCTTTCCCACCACTCATCAATTCTTCCCTAATTTTAACATGCACCAATTGGTATCAGAGCATGGAGCACGAATCATTCCTACGATTCGACGATTCTGTCGAGCATTGGGGAACGATGTTCAACTTAAGTCGTCTTGGCCAAGGCTCACGGTCCCGACAGAAGAAATTCAAGACTCATATTATATAAGGCATCAAAGTGCAGCTATGGCTGGATTCATGGCTAGAAGAAGACACACTCAATCATGATGAAGAATTGCACCATAAAACGTCAATACAACATAGATTCAGTGAAAACATATTCATTCAAGATGATGATTTCTCTGTTACAATTCCTGTGCAAGAAGACAAGGAAGAAACATGACCAATCTTCGACAAAGGTCTTACGAATGAAGAGTATAAAGTGCTAGATCTATTCTACACAGGATACAAAGAAGGAGAGACAAAAAATAATTCACTTTCCAACCCCTGCCATGCAAACCACGTCACCCAATGTTGACCTAACTTTAGCAACCATCATCGTCAACTCCATTAGGATCTCCACAACGTGCAGATCTGTAAGCACGAGCATCATCGCAGCCGCCAGACGTGTTGCTCGTGTAGGATCCACCGTAACTTCCGTCGCCCTCGATGGATTGGGAGAGAGCGAACCCTAGCAAGGGTCCCATTAAGAAAGAAGGAGATCTCTAGAATTGGTTTTTTATCCTCCAAGAAAAGGGAGACGACTATCTCCTACAAGAATTGCAAAGAAGCCCACCACCCCAAAATTATTTATATAAAGGTTAAACTTGGTGAAAAAGTAAAGAGAACGGTTTATTTAAGTGAAGGGATATAAAATATATAGCCATGCCCGCCGGTGATAACAATTATAAACATAATGCTGAACTCACATCGAAAGATTAGACCAACTATTTCAGATGAAGCTCTCCAACGTTGGACCCGAAGATTAAGTAACTCATCCCGAAATTGAGTTTTCAAAGAGGAGAATTGATGTAGTTCAAAATATTTATTTTTGTTGCAATTTAATTATAATTTTTGTAAAATAATCAAAAGTCACAACATTTGGACGTGCCTTTCAGATTTGAATGTGTCTTTTACGTGAAAGGTTGCATCTTTTAATGGGTTATATAGAGCAACAAACTCATTTGTAATAGGAACATAAAATGAAGAAAAAATCGAGTAGTTGTTGTCTTTATCCTCCTTTCCCCTTTGAATTTCTTTCTCCTCTCAAATCCTCCAATCCATTCCTCTTCCCCCCTCCTTGGCGTGCTCCTCCTTAACCCCTAACCCCAATTTCCTCTTTCTCACCCCTCAACAATTCATTCCTAATTTTAATCCACGTCAACAGAGGAATCATTCACCCTGATTTTTAGCCACGATGTTAGCACCACGATTTCCCTACATCCCCTAACAATCACCTGACTCTCCACCAATACCACCAACGCTCCTCTTATTCTCCACCTTATTTTGACCACCACCCTAGATCTTCTTTTTCTCCTTTTTGCAATATCAAATATTTGTATCATTACCTATTTAAAGACCCCTTGTGAAATCATAGTACATCAGCAGGGTATTCTAATGTGGGTCAATCTTACACTACTCTAAATTCTACTTTTTTTAAAAGTGAGATGGGTGGGCCATCGTAGACAGTGACCAACCGTAAAAACTCCTTTTATTAATAAGGATTTACTTACATGTGTTAAGCCCGGGGATTAAAAAGGTATTGTGCATGCACAATAATATTCTTACGTAACATTTTGCTTCCGTGAAAGTCATCGCAATTTGGGATAGCCGTATAAGTCACCAATATGCAAGTATTTTATTGCAATCCATCTTCATGCAATATATTAAAACCCTAAAAGTTTTTCGAAAATATTTGGAACAAAAGATATCCAACCACAAGACTCCTCTCCACCACACCTCATTTACCTCGTCGCATTTCAAGAAAAGATGATCGGTGTCCTTTTCCAGTCCGCAAACTGAGCAGATTGAGCCCACCATTCAGGATTATGCGCACGCGAAGCCATTTCATCATAAGCCACTCACGCTGTAGAAGTCTAGAATTTTTTTATTTCATGCAACACTCTTGTTGTCCAGATTAGGTTGCAGTCTTGTATACTTCGTGATCTAGCATGGCTAACCCCGATATCAAATGGTGATAGATCCCCTTGACAGAGGAAGTATCGCACCACCCCAAATAGTCCATTCCATTCCCAGGACGCTCAACTACTTGTAACTGATGTTGTAGAAGTCCCCCGACTAACCCCATTGACTAGACTAGTCGGACCTACTAGTCGGGCTAGTCGGGGGACTTCTACAACAATGCTTACAAGTAGTTGAGCGTGCTGGGAATGGAATGGACAATTTAGGGTGGCATGATACTTCCTCCGTCAAGGGGATCTATCACAATTTGATATCGAGGTTAGCCATGCTAGATCACGAAGTGATACAAGACTGCAACCAAATCTAGAAAACAATAGTGTTGCATGAAATAAAATAATTCCATACTTCTACAGCGTGAGAGGCTTATGACGAAATGGCTTCGCGTGCGCATAATCGTGAATAGTGGACACAATCTGCTCAGTTTGCGGACTGGAAAAGGACACATATCATCTTTTCTTGAAATGCGACGAGGTAAATGAGGTGTGGTGGAGAGGAGTCTCGTGGTTGGATATCTTTTGTTCCAAATATTTTTGAAAACTTTAAAGGTTCCAATATATTGCATGAAGATGGATTGCAATAAAATACTTGCCTTTTGGTGACTTATATGGCTATCCCAAAATGCGACGACTTTCAAGGGAGCAAAATGTTACGTAGAGAATATTATTGTGCATGCACAATACCTTTTTAATCCCCGGGCTTAACACATGTAAGTAAATCCTTATTAATAAAAGGAGTTTTTACCGGTGGTCACTACCTACGATGGCCCACTCGTCTCACGTTTAAAAAAAGTAGAATTTATAGTGTAAGATTGACCCACATATTAGAATACCCTGAATCCTGATGTACTATGATTTCAAAAGGGGTCTTTAAATAGGAAATCATGCAAATATTTGATATTGCAAAGAGGAGAAAAAGAAGATCTATAGGGTGGTGGTAAAAATAAGGTGGAGAATAAGAGCGTTGGTGGTATTGGTGTAGAGTCAGGTGATTGTGTTGGGTGATTGTTAGGGGATGTGGGGAAATCATGGTGCTAACATCGTAGCTAAAAATCAGGGTGAATGTCTCCTCGGTTGATGCGGATTAAAATTAGGGATGAATTGTTGAGGGGTGAGAAAGAGGAAATTGGGGTTAGGGGATAAGGAGGAGCACGCCAAAGGAGAAGAAAGGAGGAGAGGAATGAATTGGAGGATTTGAGGGGAGAAACCCATTAAAAGATGCAACATTTCACCTAAAAGACACATTCAAATCTGAAAGGCACATCCAAATGTTGTGATTTTTGATTATTTTACAAAAATTAAAATTATAATTAAATTGCAACACATAAATATTTTGAACTACGTCAATTCTCCTCTTTGGAAAACTCAATCTCGTGATGAGTTACTTAATCTTCAGGTCCAACGTTGGAGAGCTTCATCAGAAATAGTTGGTCCAATCTTCCGCTGGGAGTTCAGCATTATGTTTATAATTGTTATCACCGACGGGCGTGGCTGTAAATTTCAAGGTTGCAAAAATCGGTAGTTGGTACTCGGTCGGTTGGGTCACTGACTAAGGATTAATCGGCAGTCGGACGACTAATCGGATTTAGTCGGGCTTTAATTGGTTTTGAATTTTTTAATTAGTTTAAATATATAAATCATTTTTGTATGTATATTCTTATATATTTACATAGATTTTACATTTTTTATATTATCATAATGAAACAAAAGAAGAAATCGAATCTAAATAAAACATTAAGCAAATTAGAATAAGTTTGCTTTAAAAAATAAAAAAATAAATGGCATCTCCAAGCAAAAATCGATCGACTAGTTGACCTTAGTCGGAATTAGTCAGTACTCGGTCGGTTACCCCACCGACTAAACTAGTCGGACCTACTAGTCGGGCCAGTCGGGGGATTTTTACAACAATGGTAAATTTTATATCCTTTCACTTAAATAAACCGTTCTCTTCACTTTTTCACCAAGTTTAACCTCTATATAAATAACTTTGAGGTGGTGGGCTTCTTTGCAATTCTTCTAGGAGATAGTTGTCTCCCTTTTCTTGGAGGATAAAAAACCAATTCTAGAGATCTCCTTCTTTCTTAATGGGACCCTTGCTAGGGTTCGCTCTCTCCCAATATGTGTTGTGTCTTCTTCTAGCCATGAATCAAAACATAGATGCACTTTGATGCTTGATATAATATGAGTCTTGAATTTGTTCGGTCGGGACCGTGAGCCTTGGCCAAGACGACTTAAGTTGAACATAGTTCTCCAATGCTCGACAGGATCATCGAATCGTAGGAATGATTCATGCTCCATGCTCTGATACCAATTGATGCATGTTAAAATTAGGGAAGAATTGATGAGTGGTGAGAAAGAGGAAATTGAGGTAAGGGGATAAGGAGGGGCACTCCAAGATACGTGAGGGAGAAGACGAAAGGAGGATAGGAGTGGATTGGAGGATTTGAGAGGAGAAAGAAATTCAAAGGGGAACGTAGGATAGAGACAATGGTTACTCAACTTTTTCTTCATTTCACATTCCTTTTTGAGTAGGTTGTTTTATATAGGGATTTAACTCATTAAAAGATGCAACCTTTCCCCTAAAAGATACATTCAAATCCAAAAGGCACATTCAAAGGCTGTGACTTTTGGTTATTTTACAAAAATTAAAATTACAATTAAATTGCAATAAAAATAAATATTTTGAACTGCATTACCGATCTTCAAGTTGGTCTGTGTAATGGGACATGTTTCAGGAGTGGCGACATCGAACATCGACTATTGAGTTGAGGTAGATTTCCACCATTGTTTGAGTAATCATTGCAACCGGTCAGCTTGATAGCTCGATCCAGTTAACGGATATGTGTAAGGGCCCATGAGTCATGGCCCAACTATAATTAAAAAACCTAAAAATTATAATCTAAACTAACAAAGCTAACAAAACCCTGATACATATGATATTTTCTCTTCTCCTTTTCCCACAAACAATACCGCCTCCAAGATTCCACCGCTCAGGCTCCCTGTTCTCCATCCATCTACACCCTCGACATTACCTCCAAGGCTTCCGCGGTCTCCATGGCAACAAACCTACCAGCAGCACCACGCTCCTCCCTCCCATCCGCAGACAGCTCGACTGCACTCCGAGTCCCATCCCGTCACCGCTGGCCCAACCTCTGCTCCACATGTCACCTTACTTTCTAATGACGTCATTGACCCCAACCACCCTCCCCATGCTACTGATGCCACCAGGTATACCCCCACTCCCTCATGGCGTACTTGTTGTGGATAACAATAGCCATCTTCCTTTTCTCCCTTAACTCTTTTGTTGCCGGATGCTGTAAGAGTTGGGCTCGGGGTTGCGGTTAGAGAACCAAAATAGAAAGAACAAAGAAATATTAAAGATTCAAAAGAAAAGTCAACATCTCAATATTAATAAATTAATTCAATTTTTGTATTGATCTTAATTTCCTAAAAAAACATAAGATCTCAATTTTCCTGGTATGCATTGTAGGTTTATTATTGAATGATGATGATAATGTTGGGACCAACAAAGAAATCCTGAAAACCCCCATTAGAGAAAATAATGCTCGGACACTCAATTTTAGGTGGACACTCAAAGGAAGCCTCTCTTTTTTTATGTGAATCGTCACTAAATCTCCAACTCTGAACTCGCTCTCTCTACGATGTAGGTTAAGCTTGGACTTGGTATTTCCGGGTCATGGCTTGACGTTTTGCTCGGATTTCAGTATGGATATGGGTTAGGTGTTCGACGAGTTCCTCAGCAGCTGCACTAGTCCTCCCATGCATGATTGTGGGGGCAAGATCTAGAAATTGGGGAACTGGAAAGCCGTACACACTCTCAAATGGTGATTTACCGGTGGATCTATTAGTGGAACTATTATACGCGAATTCGACTTGGGGAAGAATTAGATCCCATTTGGATGGAGAGTCCCTTGCAAGACATCGCAATAAATTCCCTAGAGATCTATTAACTACTTCGGTTGCCCATCTGTTTGTGGGTGATAAGCAGTGATGTATTGTAAACAAGTATCGAGACGAGACCAAAGCGTGCGCCAAAAATGACTCAAAAATCTAGTATCACGATCCGAAGTAAAAGAACGAGAAACACCATCCAATCGAATGACATAATGAAAAAACAAATCAACGACATGAGATGCATCTGAAGTTTTTTGCATGCAATGAAATGTGCCATTTTAGAAAATCTATCCACAACCACAAAATTTGAGTCAACTTTTCGTATCGTGAGGGGTAAGCCCAACACAATATCCATGGTGATGTCTTCCCATAGTCTCAGAGGGATTAATAGGGGTATGTACAACCCAGTGTTCTGACTATGGCCTTTGAATCTCTGGCATTTTTGGCATTTTTGAACAAATTTTGTGACATCTTTCCATAATTGTGGCCAATAAAATCGCTCTTGGAGGAGAGCCACGGTCTTATCCCTTCCAAAGTGTCCAGCTAACCCGTCGTTATGCAGTTCTGAAATGAGATTCTCTCGAAGGGAAGTGGCAGGAATGCACAGTCAGCGTGCCTTGAATAGAAATCCCTCATGAAGGACATGAGTGTGGCTGTTGAATCCTGCCCAGTGACAACACACTCTGCATAAATAAGTCCGAAGTCAGGATCAGTGGGGTAAAGATCCTTGAGAGCATCAAATCCCGTTGTGCTTATTGTCATTGTGGCTAAGACATGTGTTCGTCTACTTAATGCATCGACCATGCGATTCAGGGTCCCAACCTTGTGCTTAAGGTGGAAAAAGTATTCTTGGAGGAAACTAACCCACTTTGCATGATGCTTGTTAAGGATTTTTGAGAGTTCAGATATCTTAAGGCTTCATGATCAGAGTTAAGGACAAATTCTCGTTGAATTAGATAGTGCCTCCAATGCTCGAGAGCTTGCACCACAACGTAGAATTCGACATCATAAGTGGAGTATCGTGACTGAGCCCCATTCATCTTCTCACTGAAAAATGCCACGGGTCGTCCTTCCTGACTCGAGACGGCACCAATCCTGACATGTGAGGCGTCACAGTCAACTACAAAAACCTTGGAAAAGTCAGGGAGTGCCAAGACAGGGGCATTAGTCAACTGATGTTTTAGCTTATGAAAGCTTGTTTCTGCTTCAGGAGTCCACGGTGATGCACCTTTACGCGTGCAATCTATTAATGGACCTGCACAAGTACTAAAGTTTCGGATGAAGCGTCGATAGAAAGAAGCCACCCCAAAAAGCTACGAATCTCAATGAGGGTTTGGGGCATTGGCCAGTTCTGAATGGCTTGAACCTTGCAGGGGTCAACTTTGAGTCCGTCGACAGTGACAATGCATCCCAAGAAGAGGATTGTGTCATACATGAATGAGCATTTCTTAAGGTGGACAAACAATTGTTGGGCTCTCAAGATTTCCAAAACTTGTCGTAAGTGGACTAAGTGGTCGTCTTTGGTCAAGCTGTAAATCAATATATCATCAAAGTACACAACCACAAATCTGCCGATGAAGGGCCGCAATACATGATTCATGGTTCGCATGAAAGTGCCGGGGCATTAGATAGGCCGAAGGGCATTACTGTCCATTAATAAATGCCTTCTTTGGTCTTGAAAGCTATCTTCCACTCGTCTCCATGCCAGATACGAATCTGATGGTACCGCTACGAAAATCCATCTTGGAAAATAACTTGGCACCAGATAACATATCAAGCATATCATCAAGGCAAGGAATCGGAAAGCGATACTTGACTGTTATCTTGTTGATAGCACGGTTATCCATACACATCCTCCGTGTGTCATCTTTTTTGGGCGTAACTAGGGCAAGAACAACCACAAGACTCATACTCTCTCGAACATACCCATGTTGTAGAAGATCAGTGATCTGTTTGCTCATCTCTTCGTGTTCACTTGGGCTCATCCGATAATATGGCAAATGTGATAAGCTCGCTCCAGGAACTAGGTCAATGTGGTGTTGAATGTCACGTAATGGGGGTAGTCCTTCAGGTAACTCTTCGGGCATAATATCTGCAAACTCCTGAATGATTGGGTTTACCTCAGATGGAACTTCGAATAAGGTCGTCTCTTGTTCGTTCACTTCACGTCCCACCAATGTGTAAATAGTGGAGCTATCCTGAACTTCATGTTGGAATGTATGGGCTTCCATTAATAATACATGGGTGTAAGTTGAGGGCTTTGACGGTGGAGTACTTTTACCAGATGGTGCGTCCGCAGATCGAAGAGAAGCCACCTGCCGAGGGCTAAGGGCATCGCGTTGCGGCCTGAGGGTCACACGTACCTTGTTTACAAGAAATGAGTATGTGTTCAATTTTCCCTAGTGTTCAGTGTCCCGATCAAACTGTCAAGGTCTCCCAAGTAGCACATGACAGACATCCATAGGAGCTACATGGCACCAGACCTCGTCTTTATAAGATGGACCAATCGAGAATCTAACGAGGCACTGACGGTGGATCGGAAGTTGAGTGCCACCTCGAAACCATGCTACATTTTACGGTTTCTCGAGTGGTTGAGTTGGCAATTCCAAATTGTTGACCATTTCTTGAGACACAAAGTTCTCAACGCTCCCTCCGTCAATAATCAACGAGCAACGACGTCCTCCCAAGGTACATGTGGTTCGAAATATGCTACATCGTAGCCAACTATTAGCGT
Organism: Ottelia alismoides; assembly: GCA_037367405.1. Classification (NCBI taxonomy): domain Eukaryota; kingdom Viridiplantae; phylum Streptophyta; class Magnoliopsida; order Alismatales; family Hydrocharitaceae; genus Ottelia; species Ottelia alismoides. Next base: position 154,181 of record JAZKJV010003143.1, on the reverse strand, counting down.
CATCGACAACAGGGGCGAGTAAGATGCTCGTAGGTGTGTTGTCAGGAGCGATAAGCCATCATGCTCAATCACCAGAAACGGTCCGGATATATCTCCATCCACTCCAAGAAGTTCATATTCATCAGCTCCAGAAGTGACCACAGCTAATGCTGCTTGATCCTCTTCAGATGTTTCCTGATAATCTGGAGCAGGATCTTCAGGGTCCTCAATGGTGCATAAATGGGCGGTAATAGCCCTACGGTTTGGGCACTCAGCCGCTCAATGTCCCTTTTGATAACACCGGAAAGAAGTATCAGTCCCACAACAGGTTGACTTCCCAAGATGCCCGGTCCAGGGTTTCCAGTAGATGGGCGTGCGATGGCAATAGTTAAGGTTTTAGTTGGGGTTTACCTGCAACCAAGGCCTTAAATGTCGGTTTCGGTCACCATTTCGGTATCGACCAAAATAGAATTCGATGGAATTTCGGTGGAATTTCGACCGAAATTTCGGTCATTTCGGTCATTTTTTGTATTAGCACCCCCATATTTCGGTTATTTCGATCATTTCGGTCGAATTTCGATTTCGACTGGATATCGATATTCGACAGAAATTCGACTGAATTTCGCTGAAATTTGAGGCCATGCCTGCAACAATCGATGGAGGAACTATTGGTTTGGAGGGCGTCATAGGGGTACTAGTTCGTGGGATGGGGTTCACTAAAAAAGATGTTCTCCTTGTCTGGGTCTTGGCAAGCTTAGCTTCAGCCCGCTCGGCTTGCTTATAGGCAGCATCGATGTTTGGACAGTTGTGGAGGTAAAGTTCATCTTGGATAGCTTGACAAAGTCCTTCCAAGTAGCGGGTGACTTCTTGGACTGGAGTCTCCTGCAATGGGTTGCGATGCATGAGAGACTAGAATCCTTCGGTGTACTCTTTTACACTCATAGTGATAGTACCTTGTCTCCAAGATTGCAATCGTGCATATAGATCTCGCTTGTAATCTTCAGCCACAAACTTTGTTTTCAATTTGGCTTTCATTTTGCTCCAATTGCGGATCTTACCCTTTTCCTTCCATTTGCGTTCAGATTGCAAATGATTCCACCACAACAGAGCGTGTCATTTAAGTTTGATCATGATAAATTGTACTTTTCGTTCACTAGGTATAGTCTTCCATACGAAGAAGTGTTCGATTGTTCGGAGCCAATCCAAAAAAAACATTAGGATCTCGTCCTCCATCAAATTCTGGAACATCAAGGCGAATGCCTCGATCCCATCTGTCATCGTGCCTAGGACCATATCGGGGTGGGAGTTAATAGCCATTAGGAGGTTGTAATGTGTACCTTGGGGTGTATGGTTCTTGGTTCTTTGAAATGAAAGGAGATTCATCTTTCAACTCTTCTTCACTTTCCTGTGAGTTATAGTCGCTAACGTGTCCATCGGAGGTAGAAGAACTAGAGTTTCGGGATGTATTACTCCGTGAGTGTCGTCTCCGACTCTTACGTCAACCCTTGGTTGTTGTTTCATCATTATGATCTTTCTCAAACATACGACTATTCAATGTGGCAATTTGTCCAGTGAAGTGTTCAAACATCCGTTTCTTTTGCACGGACAAGGACTCTAATGAGAGTTCTGTTTGTGTGGTGCTGTCGGTCTTAGAGATACTTGGTTTTTCAGCCATGGGACCTACCTTTTATATTTTATTGTTCTCTTCTTCTTTTTGTTTAAATGATATGCAATGAAATGGATCGATAGGCTCTGATACCAAATTGATGCAACTAGGTGCAAGAAAACAATGACTCCAAGTTGCAATATCAAACGATCTAGGACTGTGATTCTTATTAAATCTCAATTCCAGTAAACTGTAATGCAATGATTGGGATAAAGTTAAGTAAATGACTGGATTGGATAAAATTAGAGATGCTGGAAAGTGAGACTAAATAAAAAATGCAATTGGTGGAATTTCAATGATGTGGAGATTAAAGTAAACAAATACTAACAGTTCAAAAACGTGTGCCAGGAATCGGCCACGAACAGAAAAATACGAGCACTGTTTATTCCCTATCAGCAGTTACCGAAGCAGATAATAGAATTGAAGAATTTTATGCTAACTGGCAATCGAAGCTATTTCGGCACCAACCCGACACATATAACAGTCCACGATCACAGGAAAACAGGAAAAAAATAAGACATTGGCTAGCCGTTACCCTGAGAGGGGTCGTGCAGCGCTTCCAATCGGATTGTGACAACGGTAGGCCGCCACGGGAGTTGCTTGCAGCAAGGCCGAACAGCGAGATGCATAGGAGGAGTCGGTGGTAGCGAGGTCAGCGCGCTGGCAGCGGGAGGGGGTCGGGTCTGGTTTGGCGGCAACTCAGGGCGAGAGGTGTGGCGATACATGGCAGGTATGCGAGAAGAGGAGCTGGCGTCGGCAGCGAGAAGAAGAGGTGAGAAGGCGGCGGCGTAGAAGATGGGGGAAAGGAAATAGGAGGCGGCGGCGTGGGTAAGGTTTAGGGTTTGGGTGAAAAAACGAAAGGGAGGGGACCCGTGAACCAGCAACGTATGTAGTGCAGCAATATTGTGGCAATGATCAACCAAACCTCCGGTCATCACTCGACATCGCTTCAGTGATAATCGAATAACAAGGACGTTCCCAACAGCCCATCACGGTAAAAAAATGCAGCATGCAGCATATCATTTATAAATTTATAATGCCGAGGAGGATCCTTGGAGAAATTTCAGCCTCGAAGGTTAGATCTTTCTGTTGATTCTCGTCGTGACAAACCCTAACAAAAACGATGATAAGAAGATGGAGAAGAAGCGGCGGTTACCATCCTTGAGGGGGACGAGGCACTCGTAGGAGATCTCGAACTGGAAGTGGGTGGGGAAGGAGGCGGGGTTGTCCAGGACGGCGACGTTGGGTATGCTGACGGCGCTCATGATCGCAGGTTGGCGGAGCTGCGACTGCGACTGGGCGGGAACCCTAGAATCGGAAGCCTAAGCCCGCCGCGCCCAATCGCTCGCAACATCGTATGAAGGGGGTTGCAAATCGATTCCGGAAGGAGGCGCTTTTCTTTGACTCGGAAAGGCAAGTAATTAACTCGGGAGGACGAGGGACTGTGAGCTGACTTGTGACTCGCGACTAGGGCTATCAGAAAATTCTCATATTCGACATTTACTCAAATTCGGTACGTTCCATTCGAAAATAAACGAATCGAACCTGAATACGAGTTTGGGTTCGATTAAATAAACAAATCGAACCTCAAAAACATAGGTTCGCACAAGTTTGGTTCGTTAAAAGTTCGATTGTACACATACATACATAACAATATATATACATACATATTGTGTGTATATATAAGGAAAAATTACATTCTATATTAACATAAGGGCTATTCACTTATTTCCCAAGCCCATCCGGTCATCTACTCCCTAAGTCCCTATTCCCTATTCCCGAAATCCTACAAAACACTCTCTTGCGGATGTGGTTTTCCCCTTTGAACAGCAACTTCTGCACAACATTTATTCTTAAACAAAGCTTTAATGAGCCGAACCGAACCTTTACGAACCTTACTCGAGCCAAATCGAACCTGATTACAGTTTTCATTTTATCGAGTCGAACCGAACACAGCCTGAAAGTATGCTAAACGAACCGAACCTGGGTTGGTTCGCTCAGGTTTGGCTCGTTTACACCCTTACTCGCGATTGAGAGCGCGAGATTCAAAATTTGGTATTAACCATTGTCCTATCTTAATGGAGGTGGGTTCTTTTTCTCTATTCCTTCCTTTTTCCTGAGGGTAGGAAACGGGTGCTGATATATATCTATTTATATGCATTGAAGACTATATTCATAACATTATTAATAAATTACACATTCTCCAACTTTTATAGTTGTGTTTGCACTATTATTCATTCATTTTATCTTTCTCGAGTTTATCGCTTTTACATGTATCAGGTTCAAGATAATTCATCGACAAGACATGTCATGTGGATCAAGATGATACATCTAATGTTATGTATAGGTTGTTGATCGAATTATGCCTCAAATAGACATTCTATGTTGTCTAACAATATATGGATCACAAGACAACATGTGGGTTGCTTGATAAACTTTAGCACATGTCTGTTGTGCATGTGTGACGTGATAAGAAATAATGTATTGAAATCTAAGATTTTCTTTATATCATAGGATCTAATCATTAAACTCGCAACAACACATACGCCGGTATGGTAAAGATGGCATGCATGATATTATTGTAATAAACATGTAATGATGTCGAGGTTGACGATCATATGTGCCTCGATGAATACATACATACATGCTTTCGTAGACATACATAGAGATGGATAGAGAGGTAGATAGATAAGCCCATGAAAGGGAGGGTGAAGATCCACATGACGAAGCAACATCTCACGATGAGATCATGGTGTCGATCATGAAAATGCTGGTCATGTAACTGCACATGTGCTCGAAACATGTGTGGTCAGGCTTGCAAGGGATGTGGCAGCAATGCTCAGGGCTCATGGGGTGAGAGTGAACTGCATGTTGCCTTACACGACGATGACATCGTTGTTGATACTTAGGAAACAACATGATCAGTAATTTAAAGATGGCAGGTGTGTTGATGATGCATTTTTCTTGCCAGTTTTAATTGATATACTTTGTCTTATAGTGATTTTCATAATACATGTTTAAATAAGCACAAGATTACACATACATTGCTTGAAAGGGTAAGGTTGTATCAAATAAAATAATATACTTGGTGTTGTTATAATGATTTTATATCCTTTAGATCACGCATCATGCAATGGATGACAGATGAAAAAGTGCTAACATATGAAAAATAACGAGAAGGAGTGGATGAGGAGGAGGGGGAGGAGGAAGAAGAAGAAGGTGTGTGAATGGGGGGGTGGTGAAGATCATCGCAAATGCAACATTATCATTCATTACACGTAGAGATACTAAATGAACTGAACATGTTAATATTACATCAGATGTGTTTAGTAATAGTTTGAGAAATGTCCATTCATTTTTTCGAGTTGACTGAGCACGAACTTCAAACTTTAGGTCGATAGCTTAACGAAGTGAACATGAATGTAACATGTGTTTATATAATAAATGTATGAGCTCGATGCGACATGCATAAATACATACTGGTAATTGAGTTTTTTATGCACATGTGAGAAGTTTTTAAATTAATGTTAGGATTGAATTTGTGCATTTGTAATAGAAGATAAATAACGGACCGACATTTATTATAATTTGTAGTCGGTGATACATGGTTTTTCTCGGTAATAAGAATAGGCTCTTACCAATTGGTGTAGTTTCGATTAATTCCATGTTTAAAACCAAATCATGCTAGACGCGTATGTATGCATTGTGTGATTGTGGATATTACTTGGACAAGCTTCAATGTTCGACCCAAGTAGGCTGACTTTAATATAATAAGCTACATGTTATGTTATACCAGTGGCAGAGACCATAGGTGTATATGTGTGAATCAAGGTCATTAAGATAGATTTTTAGTGATTTTTTATCCTTTATGGATTTTCTGTTACTTATTGTGTTTCATTTTCCTTTTCTTTTTACTTTATATTTTTATATTTTCTTTTATGATTCTTTACACTTGTCCACCTCCCAGTTTATGTAAATACACTTATGACCCTTATCTCCCCCTACTTTGTTCCTTGTCGACCTATTCATCAAGATGCCTAGGTCTCGGGATTTTAGGTCATAAAATATTTACAATATTTTATTCTTTTTCTTTTCTTTTCTTTATTCTATAATTTTGGCTTTAAAAACCGCATTTTATACACTATTTACATGCATATGCATGGATGCTAATATGATGGATTTAAGGGTATTTACATGCATTTGCTAGGGTTTTTGAGGCCAAAATGATAGAATAAAGATGATGAAATGTGGATTCATCATCCCCCTATACTTTACCTTTGCTAGTACCTAGCAAACACTTATGCAATAAGTGCAAAGAGAAAAAAGAAAGAAAAGAAAAAGAAGAAATTTGGATTTAGTTTAACTATCAAACTTGTCTTCACAAAATCAAAGTTTGGAGTTTAAGTCGGGCCTTTGGAATTTTAGTGCGGGCGGAACCTTAATGAGAACTGAATTTGAAATCCAAAAGTCCTTGAGAATCCCAAAACCCTGCCCAAGTCTCCTCAATAGCCAGGTCAGAAATATTTCAACTCATACGCAAACTCTCACGACTATGAATCTGACTCGTACAGTGTAAGTGATGGTGGCTCTCCCCAACTAGAATGGCAAAGAAACAGACTTCTCCAGTACGACAACCCAATGCTTCCCCAATCCAATAACTCCATCCTCGAGGAGCGGGATATTCCCTTCTAAGTTCAAGTGGCAACCATCTCAAGAGGAGGGGGTGAAGAGAAGAATGGACGGTAGCCAGTATAGCTACCTATCCTGGGATGCAAGACCAGTGTAGTCAAGTCATCCTGCTGCAAGCTCACATATTTGACTTTGGAACTCAAGCTTGCTTATTGACTTTACAACATTTGTACATACTTTGCAGGCTTTTTATTTTTGTACATGCCTGACCTTTTTTTTTTGAATACTATATACAGCAGCGTTTACATAAGGAGTTTTTCCTCTTGAGCCAGTAGACTATCCCTCTTTTGAAGCTTTATCGCAACCCACAGCTTCCTGTCTTTAGACTTCCTTATCACTGGACGGGTTGGGGTGCACTTCCCTCCCTAGAGGAGGACAAATGTTTCCACTTGTGTGCGTCTCATACCGGCAAATCCAATCCCCTCACCATTCCAACTGAGTTGAGCCATGTGAAAGGTGCAGGTATCCAAGTTAGGTCATTATCAACAAGAGTCGTGCTTGTGCTCCGAAATACTCTACTTAGGCAGTCAAGAATCCATTGAACCAAGTCTCGTGATCCTCAAAGAATTAAGTCAACTAGACCTGAAGTACCTCAAACCCAGTTCCTATAAGGTTCCTGTTATTAGGTAGATTTTAAGGTCCAGTCAAGCTCCAATCTCCGGATTTTACCTGGACTTGTTCAACTATCAAACTCAATCCGAAAAATGTGAATGCTATGCAATGCTATGCAGAAAATATTTTTGTGATACAATTTTCAAAGATTTTGAACTTTTTATGAATTTTTGAAAAGATGATGATGATACATATGCAGATGCATTTTTTGTATTTTTAAAAGAGATTTTTTCAAATGTTTTTGGATTTTACTTTTGCAAATGTTTTTGGGAATTTTGAAAACAAAAAGTTTTGGCTGAAAATTAGGTGAAAATATGTACACGGGAGTGCTTCTTTATACTTACAAGAAATGGATTTTAAGAATTTTACAGGGTTAGTGATCAATTTTATACATATAATGGATTTTAGTGATGTATGTATTCCTCAAACTTATTTGACACATGTCTTTCAAAGAATTTTTGAAAACTCTAGTCCGAAATAATTTTACAAACATGTACACACAAAATCATTTTGCAAAGGTTTTCAAACAGTGTAGATAGATTTTTCAAAATATTTTTGCAACCATTTTTCAAACCATTTGCAAATCATTTTTCAAAATTTTATTTCACACAAAGAAAATAAAATTTTACAAACCACACATTTTTACAAAGGTTGAAAACATGTAACAAAACATTTTCAAAATAGTTTTCAAAAGATTTTTCACAAGGATTTTCAAACTATTTTTCAAACATTTTGCAAAAAACATTATCACCTGATTTATTAATCAGTAAATACAAAAAGAATTTGAGGAATAATAGCATCTTTTTATTAAGGTTTATAATAAATTTTAAAGAATTGTTAGCCATATTTATTAGGAAAATATGAAAGTACGAGTTATGGCTAAAGTATATGCACAGTTGATACGACCCCCCTATACTTAGCTTGAGCTATGTCCTCATAGATCGGAGAGAAAAGAGAAGACATAACTCGTATTAAGTATAGGCAAGTCTAAAGAATAAATAAATAAATGAATGAACCAATGAGAAGTTGACCGTCCCCCCATCTTAAGTATAGCAGATTGTATACAACGCAGGGAGGGTCAAGGGTGGGAATGAACAGATCGTACTCAGATTGTCTCCCCCTATACTTAGGGTAAGATATCCCTAAGTATAGACAAGAAGAGGAGACAATGGAGAGGATCGAAAAGAATAGAACAACTCGGGGTGCACACCCCCCTATACTTAGGACAAAGTACGTCCTAAGTATGGAAAACTGTATACAAGGGCGGTACTTTTTTGATAGATGAAGAAGATAGAAAAGGAAAAGAAGAAAAGAAGAAAAGAGATGAAGATGGAAGAAGAGATCGTGAGGATGTACACACCACTCCCCCTATACTTAGGGTAAAAGAAGCCCTAAGTATAGGCAACAACATGAGTGATGATACGGAACGAAGAAAGAATACTCGGCTCGTCCACCCCTCCTATACGTAGGACAAAGTGTGTCCTAAGCAAGGCAAACACGAGAATGGGTGGATGAGCAATACAGGAGAGACAGAGATGAACAAAGGAGAATGTACAACAGAGGTGGATGTACATGTGATCAAGAAGGCCGAAAGCTAACCTTCTTGCGAGACCGCTGAGGGATAGATCTGGTGTGATGTATGTCGACATCAGGGTCCACAGTGGACGGAAGCCGATCAGGGTCGACATGGTGAAGGCCCTCAGTGGAATCAAATCGAAAAGGGACGAACTGGTCAATGGAAGCAGTATGGCTAGGTTCTCCCTTGGTGGTCCTATGGTGTGAAGGCACGGACTGGTGAGTGGAAGAAGTACGGCTAGGTCCGGCCTTGGAAGTATCGCTGATATCGAGGTGGAATGGGACAAACTCATCATCCTCGGAAGAAATGTAATCGAAGTCGTCCTGTGAGGTCTCGTCCAGGTCAAAACCAAAAGGAACGAAATCATCGGTGGAAGTAGTAGAACTCAGATCGTCCTCAAGCGTTTCACCTGAATCATCTTTTTCATCAAGAGGCCAAAAATTTTGAAGATGTGCATCATAACCGACCTCAATCATCATTACTTTTGAAGGACTAGGAACGGACTTATCAATGGAAGTAGTCAAATCAGTTCCATCCTGTTTAGTCTTGCTATCTGCCCATCGCTCAATAGGATCAATCACGTAAATGCTTTGGATTTCATCAACACATCGCCACACACCAGAAGGAGGAACCGTGAGGTCTATGCTTTCCGATTTCCTCCCCTTTCGGGGGATCCTTCGGGTCTCATTAGGGGACGCTAAGCAAACATCTCTAATAGCATCAGATCGTTCACAGTCCTCAGAGTCAGCTAGAATCGGTGAAGGTGCATCAGGTGCAGGTCTCTGGTCAACTGTGGGTGCGGTGATCGACGCTTCGCTCTCGTCAACAGAACGGAAGCGAATCTCTCCTGATCCATAGTCAATAACGACCCTCGCAGAGGCGAGGAATGGTCGTCCCAGGATGATTGGAGATGGCTCCCCTGTGGAGGTCTCCATGGGCAACACGACAAAATCAACCTGATAGCTTGTGCCCTGAATAGAAATGACGGCGTTTTCAAGGATACCCTTTGGCCTCTTGATGGATCCATCAGCAAACTGAACGATCATCCTGGTTTTCTTTAGAGGCCCTAAGTGAAGAGACTGTACCAGCGAGAAGGGTAATATGCTAATCGAAGCACCGTCGTCTAGGAGAGTGTGATCACAAGTATAGTCAGAGATGGTGCAAGTGATGAAAGGTGTAGTTGTGTTCTTCTTTCTGGGAATGGGACGGTGTGTGATGGCGTGGGCAGTGGCCATGGTCAAAATATGATGCTCAGATCTACTCCTACACTTTCTCTTCTTGGGAAGAGGAGCAGATAATTGGGTCATGGCATGCTGAAGTGGTGCACGAATAATCTCATGAATAGTAGCCACCACTTCGGGTTCAGATAGCATTTTTTGAATTTTTGGACTTCCTCCATACAGGGAGGAAGTCGGAATTAGCATATACACGAGGCATGCCAAGATCAGTCTGTACAACGGCATCCTCGGGGTCAAAGGTGGGACGGGGTGTGAGAGGTTGTGTAGTCAAAGGATCTGGCAAGTGGGCACTCTCCTCACAATATGGATCAACCAAAGGTCTCCCGAACTCTTTTTGAATTTTTAAAATTTTCTCATTTTTTTTTGTATTTTTAGCGATTGCAAGCTCCCATGATCACCCACAATTGAAGTTGTATTCCCGACGAAAGGAGCATTAATCTGATTCCTCCTCAAAAAAGCAAGATCATCATTCATCAAATCAATGCGCTTTGTCATCCGATTCAAGATATCACTCATAGAGATCGAGGGAGGTGACTCCATCAGGTCAGACTCGGGTGGATGTGAAGGTGGAGGTGGATAATATACGGGTGGGGGTGGAGGTGGGTAGAAGTCTGAGGTCTGATACTACGGCTGAGGTGGATATGTACAAAAATCTGAAAAAGTAGGAGGAGGATCCTCTTGGTAAAAGGGAGGTGGACCGGCTGGAGTGAACGAGGGATCTGTAAAGTCCGGATAAAAAGTGCTCCAGGGGTCCATCTTGAAATCAAAAGGAAATGATTCGGGGGAGCACGACGGTTAAGTCAAGAGAGCGAAGAAGAAGGCACAAATGTGCAGGGATGATCTAGGACACACACAAAACAATCACACGCAAAAATGAAAACAAGTCAACCCCTCAATTCACCTACTCAAATCGGTAGAGACCGAAAAGTCGGTCTTTTTATCTTGTCTGTTTTAGAGTTAGGTGAGAAGTCCAAAATTGTGCAAACACTTAGGGGGCTGAAAATGGGATTTGAGCACTAACCTTAGTGTATGTGCGAGCAATGTAAAATGAATATATTGAGGGGATTACTCGCCCCAAAAGAATTTTTCTTTTTGGTTGATTTTAGGGTCAAGTAATATTAGCAGTCCCAATTTTATTGATTATCACTTTTTTTGGATTTTTAATAAAAATGCACGGGCGTAACGAGGAGTCAATTCCTTTAAGCACCTAGGTTGGCAAAATCAGAGGGAGAGTCGGAAAAGCAATGCAAGCGGCAATCGATGATGAATGCTAAAGAGAAATGCTCACCTTGCCTCCAGCACTCTACATGTAAAGATGCTCAGCAGAATTGAAACCTGTCTATATGCAAATGCAAAAGCTTATGAAACTGCCCTAAGTTTCAGAAATTGCTATTATCGTGAAGAACCACAAGTTGACCACAAATCCTCAATCCTAAAGTCCGGTGTAGGCTCACCCCTCCTCCTCTCGACAAATCGAGTTCAGGAGAAGCGCTTGGCAGGGTGAGCTCGCGGCGCGACAGTCTCGAAGATAGTGAATCAACTGTTTAATAATTTGACTAAGTCCAAATGATACTATAGGCACATACAAGGGTGATTAATGTGTTTGGACCTAATTCTATCGCCAGCAATCCTAAAACTACGGACCCAATCACACAAAAGAAATAAAATCAAAACCGAAAAACAAAAATAAAAAGAATGCGAAGAAAATACGAAAAAGCCGCGGTGAGCCCCCAGGTGTACAAACACCCGGAAATTAGGTTCGATAGTCCAAAGTGTCCGAGGGTACCTGTATTATTACAATAATATGGGTCTCTCACTCACTTAAATTACAAAATAAATACAAAAAAATAAATGCTCAGGAATGATCTTCAAAATGCCCTCCAAGTCTGCCTTGGTGCGAAGCCAAAGCCGCCTCACGTGGGTGCGCGGGCGCTCCTAGAAAAGAGTACCTCCCTCGATCTGCGTACCTCGCACAAAGTCAAATAAGAGGGTGGTTAGACAATTCAAAGGATATATCAAAAATGAGCAAGAATAAAATAAGCAGAAATAAAAAACCGCAAAAGTAGACAAATAATCACAAACACAAAACAAAAACAAGATCTACGTGTTGTTGCTCCCCAGCAACGGCGTCATTTGATAAACCCAAAAATTAAGCGTTCTTGTATTCCACACAATGCGGGAACACAGTCGAAGTGTTGACCACTCAAAATCCGGATTTAATCAACAATGAACCCACAATCAATAAATCAAGCAGTGACAAATAAATGTAGAGTCAAATTTATTTTTAACTCTACAAACAAGATGTATAAGTGTAAGTATATAGAGAGTTCGAACACAGGGAGCAAGGCAGGTTAGATCAAGCCAAGTGCAAAATGTGATGTGATTGTGATCAATGTCTACACTATGCAAATATTTTGTGGGTTTTTAATTTTTAATTTTTTTATTTGATTTTTAATTTTTATATTTTGGTTTTCTTTTTGCTGATTTTGCATTTTCTTTTTATATTTTATATTTTTATATTTTTTTTTTCAATAATAGAATATATATACAAAGTAAGTAAGAGAGGAATAAAGTATTTATAAAAATAAGTAAAAATACTCAAAAATCAGGAAATAAAATGTTTTTGGGCTTTTTATATTTTTCTAATATTTTTATGATTTTTCTAGATTTTTCCTAATTTTTTGGTATTTTTAAAGTCAAAAATACTAAAAAACAGTAAACTAAGTTGTTGGCCGAAATTGAAATGAGGACTAAAAATATCTAACAGTGTTAAAACTCCTTAAATTAATTTTAAATCAAAGAGAATAAATTAGAGAAAGCACATGAACTGAGTTTGTATTTTTAGGATTTTTGTGGAATTTTTAAGATTTTTTGGAAGGTTTTTAGAGTTTTAATATTTTTAAGAGTTTTCTTTTATATTTTTTTATGATTTTTGGACTGAAGTTAAAAGACAGAAAAAAAACAAAATATATTTTTTTTGGAATTTTTCAAAAGGTAATGATAATGAATATATTAAAAATAAAAGACTGCAGGAAGGTAGAAATGATGTTTTTGAAGTTTTTGCTACTCAAACAAAAAGATAAAAATACAACAAAAATCTCTGATTATAGAACAAAGTCAGGGGCACATGGACATATTTTTAGATTTTCAAATAGATGAAAGATGATCCAGAAATAAATAAATCACTAAAAATATTGTAGAAATTCTACATGACACAAATCGCAATATTTTTTGTTGAAATTTGAACCCAAATTCGGCCCTTATAATTACTACAACATATCCAAAAATGAACAAGTGATATTGAGTATTTCAAGCATTATTAACAAAACAAGCTCAATTAATACTCTGACTTCATAAATTCGCCATAAATATTTCGTATATCAGAAAATTCTGAAATTTGGATATGATGTAGATCTTTAAAGCAGCTTTCTAACAAAAAAATCTCACATGAAACGGAGTTTAGATGAATGATTTATGAACGTTTAAGTGCAGGGGTACAGATGAAAACATAAAAACGAAACTGCAGTTCAAAAGATACTCGAAAACTTCTTGAAATATACCAAAAATGCAGGGGTATAGCCATAAAACTTGCCACTTATCCACATGACATCAAGCTCCTCTTGGTCAGTAAGGGTATGTGCGTGAAATTTCAAAATGGTGAGGGCTTATGTATAAAACTTCTACCCCTTGGCTGGATGGTTAAGATTAAAAGGAGGGGGATAGATCAAACGGTGGCTGCTATCCACCCCCTCCCTTCTTCTTCTTCCTTTGAAAAACAGCAACAAAAACGCCAATCAGAGGGCCGGCGAAGTGCCACGGTGTGGAGCTTTGCGTGAGAGATGGTGGTGCGGCTGTAGGACGTTCGGACGGATACCTGCGAGTAGAAATGAAAGATCGAGCGTTGGCTCGGCTTGCGTTATGCACATAAAAAATATATGGGGTGTATGGGTTCTCCTACGAAAATGGTAGAAGGAGATGGTCTCCGGCCACCGTGCGTGGTCGGAGTTGGTTGAGGTTGCGTGAAGGGAGTACGAAGAAGTGGATGAAGGCGGCGATGAGGTGGTTAGACGCGACGAATGAGGATGGAGAAAAGTTGAAGATAATGGGTTGTTACACTACAACAAGAAGAAAAACTAAATCTAAAAGTTACCTACAAGAAGAAAAACGTAGCATGTGAAGGTAGTCGCCTATGGTGATCGATTCTCCGATGAGAATGACCGGTCATGGCCTCGATTCCGGCGGAGAAGAGGCTTAACAAGCTAAGAGCTTGTGATACAATGGAGCAAGAACACCAAGGGATCACGCCAAAGAATCCTCCCTTCGTCGTGGCTTCGTCTCCAACCTTCACTCTGTCACAATGGAGGTAGAGGAGCTAGAATGAAGACTCTAATGGTGGATGAATTCAAAAATGGGAGATGAAGCTCTTTTATTTGGTGGAGGAATGGAAGAGATGATGGCTATTGGGGGAGGCCTCCACCAATGGGAGTGGACTATTTCAAATTTTTTGGACACTAGTGATTGTCTTTATGCTCATGTGTACTAATCAAAAAAAGAGAGGTCTTTCCCAATGAAAATATATTTGAATAACAAGAGACCTCAAAATAAGCTCAAATCATGAAACTATCTCAAAATAATGTCATCTAGAATATTGCAGCAGAAAGCTTTTTTTTTCAAAAGATGTAAATTAAAAACATGTTTTTTTTGAAGGTATAAAGTACCCATTTTAGATTTTTATGATTTTTAGTCTTGTTTTCTTGTTAATATAAAAACTTGAAATATTTTTGTTGATTTTTAATTTTGTAAGATAATAAGAAAAAGTGATAAAGATAGAATACAAGCCAAATTGACTTGTATAGAGAAAAACTATTTTTGTATCTTTTTTTATTTTATATTTTTTAATTGATTTTATATTTTTAATAGAAATTAGAATATACAACTAACAAAATAAAATTGAAATCAAAATAAAAAAAGAGTTAAAAAAAGGAATCTATACAAAAGAAAGAAAAAGGCGTAAACTATTGCACAACAGGGGTCCAAAACTCAACTTTCAAATCGTAACTCCGAAAAATACGAAACTACCTTCATTAAATAGATTATTAAAAATTATATACAATTAAAGGTTTGATGGATTTTGAGTTTTTATTTGAGAGATACAAGTCTGGGAAGTTGGGATTTTGGAATCGTATTCAGATCATAACTTTTTATCTGTATATTTTTTTTCAGTGAAATCAATTTTGTATTTTTCTTTATTAAATTATCTACAAATTTTATGTACAAAGTTTCTTTATTTGAGGTATAAAAAGTGGAACCAAAAATAGGTCCTAAAATGAATAAAGAATGAATTAAAAAGTATAGGTATTTGACCCTTATCTCCCCCTACTTTGTTCCTTGTCGACCTATTCATCAAGATGCCTAGGTCTCGGGGTTTTGGGTCATAAAATATTTACAATATTTTATTCTTTTTCTTTTCTTTATTCTATAATTTTGGCTTTAAAAACTGCATTTTATACACTATTTACATGCATATGCATGGATGCTAATATGATGGATTTAAGGGTATTTACACGCATTTGCTAGGGTTTTTGAGGCCAAAATGATAAAATAAAGATGATGAAATGTGGATTCATCAGGTCCAACCAAGCTCCAATCTTCGACTTTATTGGACTAGTTCAATCATCAAGCTCAATCAAAAAATACGAATGCTATGCAAATTCTATACACAATGAATGATGCAATTTTTTCACAAAGAATTTAAAAATCAAAAGAATATTTTTACACAAAGAATTTTTGCAAATAAAAAATCTTGGCATAAAAAGTATGTACAACTATTTACACGGGCGTGCCGCTTTACTTTACAAGATTTAAGAATTTTAAAGATTTTACGGGTTTTAATAAAGTGAATTATTTAGGGTATATTTATACAATTGATAAAGAATTTATATACACATTTTATTCCTATTTCCATGATACATTCATTCCTCAAATTTATTTGACAACAAATTTTGAAAACTATAGTGCACAATAATTTTTGCAAGCATTTACAAACATTTGAAAGCCATTTTGCAAAGATTTGTCAAAAGAATGTATATATACATTTTTTCAAAATATTTTTACAAACATTTTCAAAATCATTTGCAAATCGGTTACCAAACTTTTATTTCACACAAAGAAAGAATTTTTGCAATCAAAATGTTTTTACAAAGGTTGAAAACATTTCACGAAAAGTTGTCCAAACGGTTCACGCCATTTTTTAAATCATTTTGCAAAAATATTTTTAACTTGATTTATTAATCAGTAAATACAAAAACAATTTGAGGAATGACTGTTGTTTATTAATGGATTTTGTGTTTATATATATAGTATATTTAGCCATATTTATTATGAAAGTATGAATTATGGCTAAAGTATATACAGAGTATATACGACCCCCCTATACGTAGCATGAGCTATGTCCTCATAGGTCGAGAAGAGAAAGAGAAGACATAACTCATACTGAGTATAGAAAAGCCTATACTACAACGACTGACGAAAGAATGAAAGAATGAAGATATAAATGAATAAGAAGGTGACCTTCCCCCCTATACTTAGGATCAAATAATCCACAGTATAGCAGACTGTACACAACGCAGGGAGGGTCACAGGCGGGAATAAACAGACGAAAGAATGAATCAGGGGTGCAACCCCCCTATACTTAGGACAAAGTACATCCTTGGTACAGGACACTGACACAAAGGGGACACACCTATTATTTATATAAAGAAATATAAAAGAGAAAAGAAGAAAAGAAGAAAAGAAGAAAAGATAGATATATACATATAGACGAAAAGATCGTGGAGAATATACACATCACTCCCCCTATACTTAGGATGAGATATCCCTGAGTATATGCACAACAGGAGTGACGATACTGAACGAGGAAAGAACAACGCAGTGTGTACCCTCCTATACTTAGGACAAGGTACGTCCTAAGTGTAGACACAAAGATATTGCGACATCTGGTAATCGAGATTTGATGATAGATCTGGGGCACACATAACATGCGGGAGAAAGAAGGAATAGACAAGACACATATATACTGCAGGTAGAGACTGATAAGGTACAGGACGGCATCAGGAAAGTGAATAATGTGCTCTCGTCGTCGTCTCCCTGTGAGAACGAGGATGCAGTCAGAAGGTGAAAATACACCCGAATCTACAATCAAGTGGGTGTCAGCTACCAGGGACAAACAGATCGGAAAGTAAAGTAGGGACCGGTAGCGTAAATCTGATGATCGGCTCATAAGGAGTGAATGAGTGAGCGGAGCCGATACCGTAAGACGTGGAAGAAGAAAGAGCAGTACAGACTCCTCCAAGTCAATCAAGGTCTCAAAAAGATATGAAAAATTGAAGGACATGAGACTGTGTGATGTCCGGTGGTCAAAGAGTCAGAAAGTCAAAGGACTATACCGAACACAAGATATGGCTCAACCCTGCGAGGGTCCTCAAAGTGAGCAGGATCAGAGAATAATGAGAAGATTCGGCTCCGTGCTCCAACAGAAGGAGACACAACTAGAGAAGAGACCGAGTATCAAAATAAGCAGATCCGACTTCGTGCTCCAACAGAAATGAGGCACCAGAAGTGAAGCCGAGCACCTAAAATATGATGTACTCTCCCGTAGACAACCCTCGGGGAGTAGTACATGCTAGTCAATGAATAATCAGAATAGAGGCTCACACTTGCGAGGGTCGTCAAGGTGAGCGGGCTCAAAGGAGCTGGATCCATCAGACGGATCATAGTACCGGTCTCGGTAGGCGACAGATCGGCTACCAGCAGAAGAGACCAACAAATCAAGAAAGTGTGGCAGCGTCCCGCAGATAACTCTCGGGGAATGTACTGCCAACTAAGCATTGAATAATCAGAGAAAAAATGGCTCATCCTTGCGAGGACCGTCAAGGAGAGCAGACTCAAAGGAGTCAAGTCAGGCGGGTCCCAAGATCCAGCAGATCGGGTAAATATCAAAGCAATTGGGATCGAAAGCATACCAAACGACTCGGCTCCGTGCTCCCAGTAGTAGGAGACACAGTCTGAAAGGGAAACCGAGCGTAAAGTAAGTGTTGCATTTTCCCGCAGATAGTCCTCGGGGAGCAATGCAAGCTAACCAAGGAATAGTCAGATCAGATCTCATCCTTGCGAGGGCCGTCAAGGAGAGAGAGGACTCAAAGGAGTCAATCAGAAAGGCCTCCGTAGACGACAGACCATCTACCAGCAGAAGAGACCGCAAGATCTATCAAGGTGCCATAGTCCTCGCATATAACCCTCGGAGAGCACTATGAACTAGGCATGGAATAGTCAGAAAAGTAAAGCTCATCCTTGTGAGGACCATCAAGGAGAGAAGACTCAACGGAGTCGAGTACATTGGCCTCGTGTACCGACAAATCGGGCACACAATCAGGATGGAGGCTGAATAGTCATATCAGACGATACGGTTTCGTCCCCAACATAGTGGCAGTATAGGTAGTGAGTAAAACCGATCGTAAAGAATGTATCACATGCTTCCGTAAATAGTCCTCGGGGAGCGATGCAAGCTAAGTCAATGAAATCTTGGGATTTGTTGGCGAGTCATCTCAGGTCCTCGAAAGCATGCAATCATTCAATCATCCGGAGGGCATAAGATCATGTGAGGGAGCAAATAATCAGGTCATTCACAAACATCCCTCAAGTCAATCAAATCTGGCTGAGATGGCACGAAAGATAATCAGGAATCCTCAAGGTGCCATAGGTGGATAATAGAATCAGGAGATCGGGGATGGTTCAATCAAGAAGATGAGAGATCATGCAGGATCCGCACACCTTTATCGGGAAGTCGAAATCAGGATAATCAGTCAATCCTCAAAATCACAATGGGTGGAACCTCAAGATAGTTAGATCAATCAATGCTCATGAAATCATCGTCAAATCATCACATTATATCACATCCTCAATCTGGTGTGCGAGATCTAAATCCTCAATAAAGAATCACACCTAATCATCATGCATCATAAAAGAAATCCTCAATAAGCTATGAGACACAAGTCTCAACTCAGATCCACCAAAAGTGGTATATCAATCTCAGCATCCTCAACAGCATGCCCGACTTACTCCAATAGTCAATGTAAGTCAAAATCCTCGATGCGGGCGATCTCTGAAAATGCAGCTATCCCGGGTAAAAGAAGAGATGATACGAGGGACACGAGGAGGGTGGGTCAGAAGGGAAACACAAAGGAATGGGGAAGCTGATTGAGCTTACACGCCAATATCACGACTTAATGAAAAATGAAGAGATATATGTATAAGAGGGGTAGAGAGACTCAAATATAAAAATACATGACTCACATGGACGGGACCGAAAACTCAAAGAGATGCAAATGGAATCCAAGTCACAATCAGTACACAAAGCAAACCCCCAATTCACCTACTCAACACAGTGAAGACCGAGATGTGGTCTTTTATCTTGTCGATTCTAGAGTTAGGTGATCATAAAAAGTTACACACATCGAAATTAGGCTTTGGGATTGGGGCACTAGACCTTAGCGTGTACGTAGAAATAAAATGCTCAGACAATGAGGGGGTTGCTCTCCCCAAGACAAGAGATCCATTATATTTTATTTTTAGGTTCAAGTGGAGTTAGCAGTCCCGATTTTATTTTTGTTATCACTTTTTTTTAGATATTTTCAATGCACGTGCCTATCGAGGTTTCAATTTCCATTAAGCATCCTCGGTTGGCAAAAACAGAGAGAGAAGGTCGGAAAATCCATGCAAGTCAGAAAACGATGATGCATGCCAAGTAAGAAGACTTACAGTGCTTCCCAGCTCTCTCCATGCGGGATGAATAACAGAATTGGAACCTATGCTAAATGCAAATGCAATCCGGAGAAATCGCCCTAGATACAGGATACTATTAGCGTGAAGAACATTATTTCAAATTTGACTAAGTCCCAAGTCGCATCTATAGGTGCATGCATATATATTAGGGATTGGGCCTTAGTCTACGTCAAACAATCCTAAGCTAGGGCTCATTAACACATAATAATAAAAATAAAATAAAAGCAAATGCGTCAAAATCATTGAGGCCCTCAAGGGAGCAATCCCTCGGGAACTGGACCTCGGGAAGTCGGAGCGTATGAGAGTCCTGTATTATTACAATTATAGGGTAACTCTCTCACATAAATATACATAAATACTAATGCAAAAATTAGTCTGCCTTCCAAAATTCTCCTCCATCTGCCTTCGATGCTCTCCTGCTGGCTGGTGTAGAAGAGCCAGCTCCGCCCCACTCAGGTGCACCATACTTCCTAAGAAGTCCTCCTTCGCTTGGCGGTCCCTCGCATCAAAGACAAATAAAGAAGAGGGTCAGAGCAGTCACAATAATATCAATAACGCAAATAATCAAATAAATATGGACAAGAGTAAAGAATCAAATAAATAAAAAGTATCCCAAACGAAGTTGCTCCCCGGCAATGGTGCCATCTGATGACAAGGATTGTGTCGAGGTCGTGTCTTTCCACAAGGCGGATCGATAGTCGCTGAGGAGACCTCAGACAGAATCACAATCGATCAGAAATTAACCCACAATCATAATAAAGCAATTAAATCTTAAAAATGTGGAGCTAACATTTATTATAACTCTACATGTAAATGTGTATAGGTGTAAGCACAAGTAGAGGTCCAACACTGGGAGCAAACGGTTGGGGGCAGAAATATGCACAAAATATTCAATTCCTATCTTGTCCATGTTGTTGTTTTTGTGGGTTTTTTATTTTTTACATTTTTTTTATTTTTTTGTTTTATAATTTTTTTTATTTTTAAGTTTCTGATTTTATACTTTCTTTTTATATTTTATATTTTTTTCTTTTTTTAATTAGAAGATATACACAATATAAGAAGAGAGGGACATAAGATATTTACAAAAATAGGTAAAAATAAGGAAAAATCAGGAAATAAAATATTTTTAGGCATTTTATAATTTTATGATGTTTTTATGATTTTTCTGAATTTTTTGATATTTTTAAAGTCAAAAATACTGAAAACAGTGAAGAAAATAAAAGACTGAAACTAACTTGAGGATGAAAAATATCAATCAGGTTCCAAAATTCCTCAAATTAATTTTAAATGAAAGTTAATGATTCAAAGAAAACTCAGAGACAAAAATTAGATTTTTAGGATTTTTGTAGAATTTTTGCGATTTTTATGAATCTTTTTAGAGTTTTCTTATTTTTAGGGGCTTTCTTTTGTATTTTTATGATTTTTGGACTAAAGCTAAAATACACTAAAATACATAAAAGGTGATTTTTGGAATTTTTAAAGGGGTTTTACTTTTTCGGTATTTTCTAATGCTAACAGTAGCAGAAATGCATGTTTTTGAATTTTTATAAATATGAAAATGCAATAAAAATACAAAATAAAAATATTGTGTGTTAACACAATGCAACAAGAACCTAGGCTAATTTTTTGGTGATTTTTGGAATTTTGGAGATGGCAATAAATAGAGAAAGCAAAAAGAAATTTCAACCCTAGTAGGGGCATTTTTGCAATTAAAAATAAAGAAAGGGGCCATAGTGCAAATATGCCAACTGAATAACACATTTATTTAATTTTCTGAAATCATTTTACAATATACAAAACCGCCAGGTGCATAAGTGCAAAATTCGTAACGCATCACGTGGGACAACACGTGATTCAGGCTCGGAGGGACCAAAACGAAATTTGAAATAACTCCATGGGTCTCTGCACAAAATTTCCCAAGTCACATGGGACAACACGTGACTCGGCTGGGAAGGACCAAAAAGTAATGTATAATTAATACAGGGGTTTGCTGCAAATAATCCAATTATTTATAACGTTACATTTATTTTATAGAACTAAATAATAAATACAAAAATTCAAGGGGTTAAAGGTGCATTTTTCCCCTAAAGAGGCGCTGATGAATGGTGATGATGTTTTCACTTATCCACGTGGCCTTCATCCAACGACTGGTACCGGTTCGACGATGGGCGGTGAAGATTAGATCATCCGAGATGATCCGACGGTCTGAACGTTGCTCCATCGGACGGTTGTGCTTCGATCTGGAGGGGCTCCCTTCATCCAATGGCAGGGGATCAAGCTGGAAGAACAGGGGTCTTTGCTGCTTCCCAGAGTCCTCCAAGCTTCCTGGAAGGTAGCTCTAACTGCTGGAGGTCTTGAATCGGCCGTATGTACGCTGGAGCGCCGCCACGAGCTCGGGGAAGAAATGGGGCTCCAGGTACCTCCGCCGGGTTCGAATGCATCTCCTGACGCGTTTCATGGTGCCTAACCTGTCCAGAAAGATCACACGGCTCGAGGGCGTCACCCTCGACCTTGGGTTTGAAGCTGTTAGCATGGGGATGGTGATGGGCGAGGAAGCTCCGGCGAAGGGTGGTGGAGGAGCCTCGATTAGCGGAGCCAAGGGGACTCCGGTTGGTAGGAAGTGGCTGGGAGATGGAGAAGGTGATGGGGAACGAAATGGGGTGTAGTGGTGGTCGGAACACGTCTGGTACACAGTGAAATAGTTCGCCGGAGCGGAGCTCCAGCGAACTACGAATCTGGCTAACTACGCTAATTGACTAATTAACCTACGAAATAAAATGCAAGAAATGGAACCTACGACTAATTCTAAGCTAATGACAGTAAAAGAAAGGAGATCTACCTAATTTTTGACCAAGGAGCGTGGAGAACGCCGGAGCGCCACCGTGGGTGCTGCTCTCGACTCCTCTGACTGATTCAAGGCGCCGAAGGCGTCCCCTGTCACGAGGAAGCCTCCAGGACCGAATACGAGGAAGGAAAGAGGGTGAAAACAGACCAAATTTGCGGAGGAGGGAGAGCAGGATTATTTATAGGCATAGAGTGCACCCTTATTGACTAGGCTGTAGGGAAGAATTGAAAGGATGCACAAGAGATTACAAGATCTGGCGTGGATCATGATGGTCTTGGGAGAGATTTTCCTGAAGAGATCGACGGTGATTGAACGCTGCATCGAGCGGGAAAAAGCAAGAATATCGGGAATTTACCAGGTCTGACGGGTCAGACCCGCGGATGGGATAGTTGACCAGAGGCCAACGGTCCGCCGCCCCTGATTGGTCCACGTAGGACGCTACAGACAAAACAGGGGTTTTATTTGAAAATAATTTATTTAAAATAGTAAATGATTTTGTTATTTTTTAGTATAAAATAAAAAATGTTTATTATTTTATGTAGTATTTTAATATGATTTTTATTTATTTTTTTGACTTTATTTATTAGTAGTTGATTTTTATGAGTGTATTTATAGGTATATTTACCTATGTTTTGAGCATTTTTATTTTTATTTATATATTTTATTCTATTATTCTATTTTCTTATTTTATATATTTATGACTTTTTTGTGAGTATAAATATATTTTTGTTTGATTTTTATGAGTTTATTTGCATATTTAAATAAATAGGTATATATGATATGTAGGTCTACTTATAGGTATTTTACCTATATTTTGTACACATTTTATTTATTCAATGAATTTTATTTGGTTTTATTTTGGATTTACATTTTTAATGGAATATAGATGATATTTACAATTTAATAAAAATATAAATGAATAAAATAATGAAGTCCCCTTTTTATTTATATATAAGTAATACATAGGTATTTTGCCTATATTTTTCATAGACCTATTTTATCTGAGGTTTTATTTTTTGTTTTCTTTTAATTTCAATATGTACATGGATTATGTATATTATTTACAAAATTCTAAAAATATAAATTTGTAAAAATAATGAATAGGGAATATAACGAATATTTTAATCACTATTATGTACAATAGGGTCCCAAAACCTATCTTTTGCACAGTAACTTTAAAAAAAATAAAACCACCACCATTAAATAGTTCATGAAAAGCTATATACAATTAAAAGTGATTTTCCATGTTTTGAGTTTTTATTTGGAAGATATGGGTCTGTGAAGTTTGGTTTCTGCTTTTTATTCTAGGTATAAACTGTACATTGTATATTATTTTTGTAAAAACTCACTTTTGTATTTTTATTTATATTATTCGCTACAACTTTTATGTACAAAGTTTCTTTATTTGATGAATAAATAATGAAGAATAAAATAGGTGTCAAAAATTGCATAATTAAGAATGAATAAATGAGGTATTTATTGTATTCTTGGCCCTTATCTCCCCCTACTTTATTCCTTGTCGACCAAGCCAATTCTTGACTTGGTCTCAGGGTCAGGGTCATAAAACATTTGCAATATTTTATTCCTTTTTCTTTTCTTCTCTTTATTCTATAATTTTGGCATTAAAAACCTTATTCTATGTACAATAAATACAATAAATAATGAATGCTATTATAGATAAATTGATGCTATTTACATGTATTTGCTGGGATTTTGAAGGCTAAAATAATAGCATAAAGGTGATGAAATGGAGATTCATCAGGCCTCTACCTGAGATGTCACCAGAGCTGGAGGTCAAGCTGGTAGCTCCCTTCTTTCTCGTGATGGCGGATAGGCGACCATGGATGAAGGTGGGTTGGGTTTTAAGGGTAGTTAGATTGAGGGGATCAGATGGTCGAAGGTTGTGAGGTGTTATGCGGTAGTTGCTGGGAAAAGGGAGAGGGAGGTACAGGTCATGCGTGGATCGGTTACAGGAAGAGGGGAGGGGGTGGCGTGCGCAATTGATGAATCTATGATTCATCATCTCAATATATTGATCATAGCAAAATTCTTGAGTAAATTCTCAAATAAATGTCCATAAAACTAATAAATTAATAAAATGACTCTTGTACATAAAATACAGTAATTATTATATATTATATTGTACAAAATAATTTAATAAAAAACCGTAAAATAAAGGAGCTTTTCAATTGTAAATAGCCCAAAATTTCATGTATTTTTAATAATTTCATTTCAACTCCTTTTCGGCTAATTCTTATCTAAATTATTTATAAAAATGTATATAAAAATATAAAATTATAAAATAAATTTCATCTCAAATAAATACTGCTAGATCCCAAAGAGAAAAAGATGTAAAGTCCAACTTCCCGGTCAAATTTCCGCTCCGTATGAACTCCAATTCATCAAACTCACTTTTAAAGTTTAAGTTAGAAAATTATCTATCCAATGAAAGTGGTTTCATTAAAATCAAAGCTCATTTGCAAAATATGGATTTTGGGACCTAGGTGTACATTGTATATCATGTACATATTTTTCTTTTCTCATTTTTATTTACTTTTCTTAATAGTATTTTATTTTATTTTTATGTTACACATATCTTTTATTAAAAATAATTAGAACGATAAATAGAACATGTACATATTGTTTGTTTTATTTGTGGACTTACTTTTGTAAATTCTCCACTCCCTTTTCTCTCTTTATTTTTATTTTAGGAGCCTACTTTATTTTATTTTATTTTATTTTATTTTTATTCTCTATACTAACTTCCCTTTTTCGCCATTAATCATCAAATCTCTATCTAACCTCCCATTCAACTCCACCATGTTCTTTAACCTCCCATTCAACTCCACCATTCCACCATGTTTCTAATTTCTATTTTTCTTCTCTTTTAATACATCTCAAATCCTCATTTTTCTTTTAATCCACCTTTATGCGAGAGAAAATTGAGAGCTCCGACCACTCGTCTCGGTAACAACGAACGATGAAGTAGAGCGACAACCGCTTCCTCTCCAGTGAGACCCATTGGCATTCCGGCCAACATCGCAGCTGCCTCTGCACGTTGCTCGAGCTCATCGCCCGCCGACAATTTGAGCAAAGATCGTGCTTCTCGTGAGAACACCACAGGCGCCCGCTTCCGTCGTAGGTAATTCCCTATTTTTCTCATTCAGCATCATTTTTATTTTCCTTGATTTTTTATCACATCGCATCACCACCACTACACCTCCATTTGTTCTACTCCATCATCTTCATTATATAATCACCATCACCACGCCATCATATCTGCATTTTTATTTCTTGTTTAAGAAAATTGAAAAATAAAAAATTTAAAATCACAACAAAAATTTTTCAACACAAAAAAATCAAAAAAAGGAGAAAAAAACTCGCTCCAAGCAGCCACCGCCATCGGCCTTTCATCCCCTCTCCCTGTCGCCGTCTCTGCCCGCTCCATGCCTCCACCGCCGCAGCCGCAGGCGGCGGCACTTCCCTCCGCCCGCTCAACAGGCAACAACTATACCAGCTCCCTCGCGTGAGTGCACCACCTCCAGCCCGCAGTCCTCAGCCATCACCTCTGCCCGCAGCCGCCAACGCCCACCACCGTAACATACAAGTCGACGCACGCCACCGCTCCCTTCGTCTCGTCTCCATCGTGTTGCACGCCACCGTGCACGACCTCCGCCGCCCCGCCAAGGCCACCCGTCACTTCTGCCCTTCGTGCCCTACCTGCAACGAAGAAGAAGGTGCTTTTTAATTTTTTTTTATATTTTATAAAAAATATATTTTTATTTTATTAGTTTTCTTTATTTTCAAAGTAGTCCATGTACATTTTTGTTTGTGAGTTTTGTTTCTGAATTTGCATGGATACCCTTATGTTTGCATATTAATTTGGATATTATTTTAGCATCATCTTATCAAATGAAAAATGTCATATTGTTGAACAACTAATTCTCTATCATGTGGCTATTTATTTAGATTTTTGTGAGCTTTGGGTAATTAACTAAAATTGATTTAGTAAAAAATTATATATTACCCAATCTGTGGTCTTAAATTCATATTTAAGTAACGATTGCTCCAAAAATTATGCAAAAATCAGAAATGATGCATAGAAATGTACTTAAATCATTATCCAAATTTCATCTTAATTGAAATTGTCAAGTACCTTAAATAAATTGTAGAGTGATTTTGGTAAATGATTTTTAATTAAATCCACACAGTATTTTTACGAAATTCCAACTTTCTTGGATTGAACCCTAAAAAGCCTTCTTCAGCCCTTCGCATATCCAAACTCATCTCTGTCATACCTCCTCCTTTCTCTTGAGTAATTCAAGGCATTTTTTCTAGCTTCCTCTTTCGTAGCCGCCCCCTCCATCCCACATTGACTTCATCTCTCCGGATTTAGCATATCTCCTCTCATCCACCACAGCTGGGCCCTGCCACCATCGATGAAAAGGCTTCCACTTCCATGACCACGGCTGCCATCACCCCTGTTATTGTGCTGCCTCAATCTGTAATAGAAAATGTGCACACCTCAGGTCCCCTGACACCGGATACTCTCCAGTAGAAAAGTCGAACCTTCAGACAAGCTACAAAGTTTATTTTGGTCTGGGCACGAGGCATACGCACAACCCCATTGCAAGATCCTTACAACCTATCTCGACTGCCACCCGGATTCGATAACACCTGAGGCTGGCGAGCACGGTTTGAGGCGCTGCTCGATGCAAGAAAAGAAAGGCACGGATTCGATATGCACCAGATATGGTTTATCTGGAAATCTGAAAATCATGTTGTCCACAAATTGGGGAATGCCTACACCACGGCTCCTCGAACCTCGCTTGAGATCTTACGCCACACATAAATCACACGGCTAGAGCATCTTCCAAAAGCGCTACCAGGAGCTTCTCCTCCATCACCCCCAGCTTAGAAATGAATCTGCCTCATTAGTCCTCCGAACCCAAATCACCATGGACGTTCAGTCCACTGTTCAATGCAGCCATCGAGAGTTCTCAAGTGCATGGCCCTCCATCAACACCATGAACGCAGTTACCTCACCTGGTCGGAGCACATCCGATACAACTTCAATCAAGGAACCGAGAGGATGAAGCACCGCGAGTAGATTATCAAAACTCCTGCTCTCAAATGGCATCCCAAAAACACACTTTCCATCTCTCAACTTCTGCAAACCGCCTCCTGTGGGAATTGTTGATGCTTCCTTTGCAGGCATGCCTGTGATGCACAACATGTCCCCTTCCACCCAAATTGCATCAGTATTGACGTTTCGCTCTAGTGAACCCTCTCCTTCAGCCTTCTAAGGTCTTCAACTGGCCCCTGAGCAATCAAGAGCTCCTTCACCGGGTTTGCATTCACGTCCTCCCTTCACCAGCATCTTCAAAGTTGTCATTAACATTTTCATCCGTTATACTAATATTTTTGTAATTCTGTTTTACTAGACATGTAATGTTAATGCTTATTGTTAAGTATATGATAAAAAATCAAAATATAAAGAAAATGCCGAAATTGAGGTTGGTTTTCCATAATTAGGAAAGATCTCACTTCATTGAAGCTTCTCAAACTTGTCTACTCACATCTTTTTCTTTTTAATTTTTTTGAGATATTTTTAAAAAATTCTTGGGGATTTAAATCACATATTGTCATAATGTTGTCATTCAATATTCATAAAAAAACAGATACTCCTAACACGTCCATCTAAAAGGGGTCAATTTCAACAATTTTTTATACTATCAAATTTTGACAGGCTTGGTGGATGAGATAGGAAACTCGAATTTAGTCGAAACTTGAATGACATATCATGACAATATGTTTTACAAATCCCCTGGGTGTTTTTAAAAGTATCATGAAAAAAATAAAAGGATGAGAATAACTAAGTAAGCTACTCCCTGGTAGCATATACATTTTACCATATAGAGAGAGGGGGGGTTTGGATTTGATCCTTTTAATTACTCTCTTATGGGACTTTCGATTCGGGTCATGAATTTCTTGCTTGGAGTCTTCTCTTCCCAAGCTCAACCCCCATTCCCCTGTAGAGAAGAAGGCAATGAAGAATGTGTACGAAATAAAATAAAGCATTTCGAGAGGATGAGTGATGACACGAATTTCCCGAGTGACTAAGGTAATCAGGTAACTAAGACGGTCGTTGCGACCTCAATCACTCGAACGTGTCAGTCAAGAAAAATCGAACCACTAAATAAATCAAAAATCAATCAAGCACGAATAGCGGTCCTGCTATGTGATTAACCTGGTATAGCACCCAGGGTCGAACTCAAGGAGCACGGGTTGGCCGAGAGGCCTACGAAGTAGTAAAAACAAATAAAATAAAGAAAGAAAATATTTTTAGTGGTTTTTAATTATTTTTATATTTTTTTAGATTTTTAATATATTAAGAAAATAAGAAAACAAAAGAAAAGCACACTTTAACAAATTATTCAAAGCATCAAAAATCAACCAAAAATTAAAAACAAAAATGTTTTATGTATTTTATATTTTTTTAGTGTTTTGGTGAATTTTTGATAATTTTCTGATGTTTATTTTATTTTCTAAAAATCAAACAGTAACTAAAAACAGTGGTACTGTCCAGCCAGGCCAAAAGTCCCTAGATAAAATATCTAAAGGCCTCAAAATGGCCTGGAGGTATTTTTCCTATAAAGTAGATGAAACAAGGAAAATTCAGATACCAATTTTATTATTTTTGGATTTTTTAATTTATTTACTAGAATTTTTATGGGTTTTTAGTGTTTTAAAGTTTTTAGTGTTTTAAGAAATGAAAAATAGCCAAAATTGGCTAGAAAATCAAACAAACTAAACTAAATAGTAGACAATTTTTATAGAATTTTTAGGGGAGTTTTTATATTTTTTATGATTTTTCAAACTAGACAGTGATGAAAATATAGGTTTTTGAATTTTTTAAAAATAGCAAACAAAATCAGAAATGTCCTCAAAATCCGTGAAAATCCTACACCATGGCAGGAGCCATGTGTCAAATTGTCATTGGATTTGGAGGTGATTTGATATTTTATTCAAAAATAAAGGTAGGGTACTATGCACAGGGACTGAAATGCAAATACCCAAAGTTCTAGGGGTCCTGGTGCATTAACCCAGCAAACCACGCGCCATGCGCGTGCCTGGGGCACTCAGGGACCTATATGTAAGAAAATAAGTCCCGAGGACTTATAGGTAACGGGTACCAAAAGTCCAGGGGGCTTATTTGCAATTTACCCAAAAAATCACGCACATGGGGAAATAAAACACGCACAGGGGTATAAATACAAATAATAAAAACTTTTCATTCAATTCAGAACATCCAGAACTACAGGGAGTCTACTGCAAATAACCCAACATATCACGTGTCGATGCACGTGGCTCACAACAGGCAGGGGTATAAATGCAAATATCTAAAGCTCAGGGTCCTCTATGCAAATTACCCTAAAACTAAAACAACTGACTTAAATATTTATAGGACTAAAAAGAAATGCATAAAAGAGGGGGCCTAAGATCAATTACCCCTTTTATTAATGTCGACGGCCGGATGAATGACGTGTGGCAGATCTGACGATTGCGGATGGTGGGCGCATTCAACTTCGAAAACGTAGGCCTGATCGACGTCTGAGGGCGCTCCACGTGGATATCGACGGCTCTGGTTCTTTGGAGTCGAAACCCTCGTGTATCAGACGGAGGAGAGGAGGGCACGTGGCGAATCTGACGGGATGAGGCTAGCTGGTGCCTCTCTCTCCTCGCGGATGGTCAAGATCGACCCTCGAGATGATCGGACGGTGACACCTCGCCTAGGATGGATGGCTCAGATGATAACTGGGGCGATTAAGACGATCTGACGGTCGGCGAGGATCCTGGAAGAACTGGTCGCCGGCGACTTTCGCCGGCCCTTGATGCGCGCGGTGGCCCTCGTCTGATGCTCCTGAGGTGCGGGAAAGCTTCGCCGTGAAGCCCCACACCCGATGCTCTGCTCCGATGGAGGCGAGGAGCTCCAGAGAGCTCCGGCGACATGAAAGAACTGGATCTGCTGTGTCCAGAAGTTCCCGACCTCCAGATGAGGTCGATTAGCCCTGAAACCTGCACAGGAAAGAAGCTGGGTCGAGGGCAAAGTGCCTCGACCCGTCAGAGCGGGCGGAAGGTGACTGGTGTGGCGAGACGGAGGCTCTCCGGCAAGCGGCGGAGGGATGAGAGCCGATACCCTGCTCCGACGCGAAGACAGGGGGAGTGAAGGGGCAGAGAAGGTGGATAGGAGTCAGGCGAAGGTGATGGTGGCGTCGGATGGTCGAGTGCGTGGATGGAGACGGCTGGCGGAGGCGGCGGAGCTAAACTACTGAAAATCGGAAAATCGCAACCTAAGCTAATCTACGGCCTAACTAAGCTATCTGATGGGCGCATTCGACGGGGCTGGAGCTGGAGAAGCTCCCGGTCATTGCCTGCAAGGGGCCGTCGAGTCCCCGAGGCTGGGCGCGCTCGCGGCGGCGCACGGCGGTGAAAACCACCGGATCAGTGACTCCCGGCTGCCCGGGCCTCGCTGCAACTCCAAAGGCCACGGCTGTCACTCAGGGACGCTGGAGGAGCTCACAGGCACCGAGGGGAAGATCAAAGATGGAAGAATTAGGTCGCCGGTGACGACTATAAGTATGGCGGGGGATCCGGGAAGAAGGAAGTCGGGCGAGGTGCACATGGCTCGGATCCACCAAACCCACCCTGGGCGAGGGTCCTGGATGATCGGGGAGTAATCGAGGCCCGGGGTTTGGGTTAATGGCGGTCGGGTCTGACGGGTAGAAATTGGAGAAACGGGTCGGGCAAGACAGACCCGGCTCTGATGGTCCTGGGGGGAGAGTTGACAGGGGGTCAACAATCCCCCGTGGACCAATCAGAGCCCGCCAAGCTTATTAATTTTGATTTATTTATTTGAGTTAGAAAATGATCGAATTAGCAAAAACTTAAAACATAAAATATTTTTATTTTATTTTTTTCTATTTTTTTGTGATTTTTAATTAATTTATGGAAATAAAAATAAGGTATGTACTATATATAGGTATATATACAATGTATAGGGTTTTGATTTTTGATTTTTGATTATTATTTTTATACAATTTTATCCTTATTTTATATTTTATTTATGTATAGAATAAAGTAAGGAATAAAAGGGGGTTTTTATTTTATTTTTATTATTTACTTACATAAGTAAAATAAATATATATGTACATCTATATACATGGTATATGTACAATGTGTTTTTGTATTTTTAATTTTCTCTTTTTATTTTGTTTTGATTTTAATTGTTTTTATTTTATTTATCTACAATATATAACATATACTATTTACAAAAAGTTTGGAAAATAATTTAATTTATTTACCAGGTTAAGTAAATACATAGGTGTGGTTTATGTACAAGATGAAAAGGGGTGTTTTTGTTCTTTTTTATTTTTAGCTTTTGTTTTGTTTTTAATATTTTATAAGTATTTACAAGCATATTTTTGGTGAGGAAAATACTGGTTATTTATCTACATAAATATTTACACTCATGAGCCCCTATCTCCCTCTACTTTGGCTTTTATGCGGTCAGGCCCATGCTGAGCCCTCCCTTGGGTTAGGTTGCTCAATATTTATTCTAAATATTTCCCTCTTTTTCTTTTTAATCTTTATTCTTTTATTTTTGCACAAAAACATGCTAATTATAAGTTTTTACACAATGCATGCTTTTGGTAATTATTTGTATTTACATATATCTACATGCATTTGCAAAGGTTTTTGTAGCTAAAATATAAGAATAAAGAGTGATGAATGGGTATTCATCACCCATCAATACTTAACTTTGCTAGTCCCTTAGCAAACACTTATTTGAAAAAGAAGTGAAAAAGAAAGAAAAAGAAAAAGAGGATATACATGGATCAAGGTTGATTATTAAACTTGCCTTCATTAAATTGGGGTATGGAGCTCGATCAGATCTTTGGATTATTAATGTGTCGGAACCTTATTTAGACTTAAGCTTAAAACTCAACAGCCTCTAAGTTCCACTAATCTATAACCAAGACTCCTCAATGCTCCAGATCAGAACAAGTCATCAATCACAAACCCTGAAGACCATGAATCTTTTCTTGTCCTGTGAATGTGAAGTCTAAGCTCTCCACCTCAGAAATGGCAACTTGACAACCCTCCCCAACAAGGTAACTCTATGACCTCAATCTGGCCACTCTTTCCTCGAGGAGCGGGGTATTCCCTTCTTAGTTCAAGTTCAACCGGCTCAAGAAGAGGGGGAAGAAGAGAATGGGTCAAGGCCAGTGTAGCCAAGTACCCTTGGGAGCTTGACCAGTGTAGCCAAGTCTCCCTGCTGCAAGCTACAACAGGTGGATCATGAAACCAAGCTTTGCTTATTGCACTCTATATACATACTCTGGTGGGATTATGATTTTCTCTCAGACCCACCACTTTTTTGGAGTTCTTTTCTTTTTGCACATTTTTTTTCAAGTGCATCTGTACAACATATACATGTGCAGCATATATACAAGGAGTTTTTCCTCTTGAGCCAGTAGACTATCCCTCTTTTGAAGCTTTATTGCAACCCACAACTCCCGTCGTTAGACCTCATGGCATCCAGACCAAGTTGAGACGCACTTCCTTCACTAAAAGAAGAAGAGAGGTTCCGCCTAGAAGTACTACCCTCATATGCTACCCCAAGTCAAGAAAGACTGCCTCCTCACCACCTCATCCGTAGAGAGCTCGGTGCATAGTGCTGGTGTCCAAGTAAAGCCATAATCTATATGAGTCATGTGTTGTTGTTAAGTGCTCTACTTAGGCTCATTGAGATGACATGTGATCATAGCCTAGTGGAATCAAAGAATTAAATCACCATGGACCTGAAAAGCCTTAAACCTAAGTCCTATAAGGTTCCTTTTAGAAATTAGGTGGATTAAGATCTTAATCAAGCTCCATTTCTTAATTTGATTCCAGGCTAGTTTAAATGTCAACTATCATCCAAGAAAAACTATATACATATGTACAAAAGATGCTTATTTACACAAAGTTTACAATCATGCAAAATTTTTGAGAAATGTTTTGAAATCATGGATGATTGATGCATGAAGTGCAAGTTTTGCAAAAAGATATTTACACACATTTACACAAGATTTTTGCAAACTTTTTGATTTTCAAAACATTTTGGAAAAATTTTGTACTATATACATAATTTTGATACCAAAATATTTACACAAGCTTTACACAAAAGATTTTTGAAATCATTTTTACAAAAATAATTTGTACACTAGCTATGTTTGTGCAAATAAAAGAAGATTATGTACATGAAAATTTTTAATTTTTGTGGTTTTTAGCCATTTTATTTATTAACACACTCACACAAAGTACGAGTTATGGCTAAAGTATATATGAAATATATACACACACCCCTATACTTAGCTCGAACGATGTCCTCAGAGTCAAGAGCGATGAAGAAGACATAACTCGTGCTAGGTATAGGGAAGTGAAGAGGAAGGCTATATACAAAAAGAAATGAAAAGTCAAGAGGGACTCAGGTCTCCCCCCTATACTTAGGATTAAGTAATCCTAAGTATAGCAGGCTGTATACTAAGGGAAAACCTGAGTGGCGAATGTACAGGGTCTACCCCCCTATACTTAGGGTGAAAGATCCCTAAGTATAGGCAGCAAAACAGGGGTAGCAGAAACAAAAGAAATACCCAAAAGGTCTCACATCCCCCCTATACTTAGGGTAAAGTGCACCCTAAGTATAGCATAATCATAAGATGAAGAAAGGGATGTGGGACTAAAGAATGTGGTGATATGGACATCTGGATCTATACACGGCGGAAGATCAGTGAAACTCAGGCGTGAGATGCATTAGATGTGAGTCAATGACCACATCTCACGCAAAATGAATAGGGGCAAGATCAACGACCCGCGGCTCATGATCTAGAAATGGCTTGAGCCGCTGGCCGTTCACTCGAAAGGTACTCTCAGAAGACAACTCGGATATGTCAATGCTACCGTTCTGATGACACGAATTTCCCGAGTGACTAAGGTAATCAGGTAACTAAGACGGTCGTTGCGACCTCAATCACTCGAACGTGTCAGTCAAGAAAAATCGAACCACTAAATAAATAAAAAATCAATTAAGCACGAATAGCGGTCCTGCTATGTGATTAACCTGGTATAGCACCCAGGGTCGAACTCAAGGAGCACGGGTTGACCGAGAGGCCTACGAAGTAGTAAAAACAAATAAAATAAAGAAAGAAAATATTTTTAGTGGTTTTTAATTATTTTTATATTTTTTTAGATTTTTAATATATTAAGAAAATAAGAAAACAAAAGAAAAGCACACTTTAACAAATTATTCAAAGCATCAAAAATAAACCAAAAATTAAAACAAAAATATTTTTATGTATTTTATATTTTTTTAGTGTTTTTGGTGAATTTTTGATAATTTTCTGATGTTAATTTTATTTTCTAAAAATCAAACAGTAACTAAAAACAGTGGTACTGTCCAGCCAGGCCAAAAGTCCCTAGATAAATATCTAAAGGCCTCAAAATGGCCTGGAGTATTTTTCCTATAAAGTAGATGAAACAAGGAAAATTCAGATACCAATTTTATTATTTTTGGATTTTTAGATTATTTACTAGAATTTTTATGGGTTTTTTAGTGTTTTAAAGTTTTTAGTGTTTTTAAGCAATGAAAAATAGCCAAAATTGGCTAGAAAATCAAACAAACTAAACTAAATAGTAGACCATTTTTATAGAATTTTTAGGGGAGTTTTTATATTTTTTTGTGATTTTTCAAACTAGACAGTGACGAAAATATAAGTTTTTGAATTTTTAAAAATAGCAAACAAAATCAGAAATGTCCTCAAAATTCCGTGAAAATCCTACACCATGGCAGGAGCCATGTGTCAAATTGTCATTGGATTTGGAGGTGATTTGATATTTTATTCAAAAATAAAGGTAGGGTACTATGCACAGGGACTGAAATGCAAATACCCAAAGTTATGGGGGTCCTGGTGCAATTAACCCAGCAAACCACGCGCCACGCGCGTGCCTGGGGCACTCAGGGACCTATATGTAAGAAAAATAAGTCCCGAGGACTTATTGGTAACAGGTACCAAAAGTCCAGGGGGCTTATTTGCAATTTACCCAAAAAATCACGCACATGGGGAAATAAAACACGCACAGGGGTATAAATACAAATAATAAAAACTTTTCATTCAATTCAGAACATCCAAAACTACAGGGAGTCTACTACAAATAACCCAAACATATCACGTGTCGATGCACGTGGCTCACAACAGGCAGGGGTATAAATGCAAATATCTAAAGCTCAGGGTCCTCTATGCAAATTACCCTAAAACTAAACAACTGACTTAAATATTTACAGGTCTAAAAAGAAATGCATAAAAGAAGGGGGCCTAAGATCAATTTACCCCTTTTATTAATGTCGACGGCCGGATGAATGACGCGTGGCAGATCTGACGATTGCGGATGGTGGGCGCATTCAACTTCGAAAACGTAGGCCTTATCGACGTTTGAGGGCGCTCCACGTGGATATCGGACGGCTCTGGTTCTTTGGAGTCGAAACCCTCGTGTATCAGACGGAGGAGAGGAGGGCACGTGGCGAATCTGACGGATGAGGCTAGCTGGTGCCTCTCTCTCCTCGCGGATGGTCAAGATCGACCCTCGAGATGATCGGACGGTGACACCTCGCCTAGGATGGATGGCTCAGATGATAACTGGGGCAATGAAGACGATCTGACGGTCGGCGAGGATCCTGGAAGAACTGGTCGCCGGCGACTTTCGCCGGCCCTTGATGCGCGCGGTGGTCCTCGTCTGATGCTCCTGAGGTGCGGGAAAGCTTCGCCGTGAAGCCCCGCACCCGATGCTCTGCTCCGATGGAGGCGAGGAGCTCCGGAGGGCTCCGGCGACGTGAAAGAACTGGAGCTGTTGTGCCCAGAAGTTCCGACCTCCAGATGAGGTCGATTAGCCCTGAAACCTGCACAGGAAAGAAGCTGGGTCGAGGGCAAAGTGCCTCGACCCGTCAGAGCGGGCGGAAGGTGACTGGTGTGGCGAGACGGAGGCTCTCCGACGAGCGGCGGAGGGGTGAGAGCCGATACCCTGCTCCGAGGCGAGACAGGGGGAGTGAAGGGGCGGAGAAGGTGGATAGGAGTCAGGCGAAGGTGATGGTGGCGTCGGATGGTCGAGTGCGTGGATGGAGACGGCTGGCGGAGGCGGCGGAGCTAAACTACTGAAAATCGGAAAATCGCAACCTAAGCTAATCTACAGCCTAACTAAGCTACCTGATGGGCACATTCGACTGGGCTGGAGCTGGAGAAGCTCCCGGTCATTGCCTGCAAGGGGTCGTCGAGTCCCCGAGGCTGGGCGCGCTCGCGGCGGCGCACGGCGGTGAAAACCACCGGATCAGTGACTCCCGGCTGCCCGGGCCTCGCTGCAACTCCAAAGGCCACGGCTGTCACTCAGGGACGCTGGAGGAGCTCACAGGCACCGAGGGGAAGATCAAAGATGGAAGAATTAGGTCGCCAGTGACGACTATAAGTATGGCGGGGGATCCGGGATGAAGGAAGTCGGGCGAGGTGCACATGGCTCGGATCCACCAAACCCACCCTGGGCGAGGGTCCTGGATGATCGGGGAGTAATCGGGGCCCGGGGTTTGGGTTAATGGCGGTCGGGTCTGACGGGTAGAAATTGGAGAAACGGGTCGGGCAAGACAGACCCGGCTCTGATGGTCCTGGGGGGGGAGTTGACAGGGGGTCAACAATCCCCCGTGGACCAATCAGAGCCCGCCAAGCTTATTAATTTTGATTTATTTATTTGAGTTAGAAAATGATCGAATTAGCAAAAACTTAAAAGATAAAATATTTTTATTTTATTTTTTTCTATTTTTTTTGTGATTTTTAATTAATTTATGGAAATAAAAATAAGGTATGTACTATATATAGGTATATATACAATGTATAGGGTTTTGATTTTTGATTTTTAATTATTATTTTTATACAATTTTATCCTTATTTTATATTTTATTTATGTATAGAATAAAGTAAGGAATAAAAGGGGGTTTTTATTTTATTTTTATTATTTACTTACATAAGTAAAATAAATATATATGTACATCTATATACATGGTATATGTACAATGTGTTTTTGTATTTTTAATTTTCTCTTTTTATTTTGTTTTGATTTTAATTGTTTTTATTTTATTTATCTACAATATATAACATAGACTATTTACAAAAAGTTTGGAAAATAATTTTATTTATTTACCAGGTTAAGTAAATACATAGGTGTGGTTTATGTACAAGATGAAAAGGGGTGTTTTTGTTCTTTTTTATTTTTAGCTTTTGTTTTGTTTTTAATATTTTATAAGTATTTACAAGCATATTTTTGGTGAGGAAAATACTGGTTATTTATCTACATAAATATTTACACTCATGAGCCCCTATCTCCCTCTACTTTGGCTTTTATGCGGTCAGGCCCATGCTGAGCCCTCCCTTGGGTTAGGTTGCTCAATATTTATTCTAAATATTTCCCTCTTTTTCTTTTTAATCTTTATTCTTTTATTTTTGCACAAAAACATGCTAATTATAAGTTTTTACACAATGCATGCTTTTGGTAATTATTTGTATTTACATATATCTACATGCATTTGCAAAGGTTTTTGTAGCTAAAATATAAGAATAAAGAGTGATGAATGGGTATTCATCAATGAGCATCTTCCCCTCTTGTCCAATAACTTACCTTTCTTTATTATTTAATAGGGAGACAAGTTGGAAGGTCATGAATAGAGAGGAGGAGAAGAGGTGGAAGAGTTGAAGCTCCTGTTCTAGAGTGAATAATGTTATACATGTATGTGTATGTCTGTGTGTGTGTTGTATGTATGTATATACACATGAGAAAATTCAATGAGGTGGAGGTATTTCCTGAGTGCGGAAAGCCAACCTTAATATAGGCATTTCCCCTTGTATATTATATTTTTATGATATAGATTTAATAATAGATATTAACATCACATGTGCATTAAAATAAAATTGCAAATATATCACTATGTTAGATGAAAATGTTAAGTACAAATATGTATTGTTTTCACACAAAAAATCAGTATATCATTTTTTACAATGTAAATTTTACAATTTACAAATTTTGTACACGGTTCTGTTAAACTGAGAGTGGTTTTGTACACGTAGGAAAGATCTCACCTCATTGAAAGCACCCCTCCCTCCCCTATATATATATATATATATATATATATATATATATATAGACACACACACACGATGGAAAATGATGATTGGAAATTAAATTATCTGCAATATTATTAATATGGAGACATGATAACTAAATGATATTTGCTTGGAATCAGCACGAACGCAGGTAAAGGTCGCCAGTAAATATTATTGTTGTAGAGAAGACGTACGCATGAGTAACACGAACATATGTAGATGTATATAATAAATGGTTTGTGTTGAAAGCCGGAATAAGTTGAATGTATATAAATACGAAATGGTGTCAAGAGCATGCGTCACTACTGAAAAATTGAGCATTAACATTGACCTATTTGTGGTGGTCGCTTGTAGGCGTCACGACTATGTAATATTTACGGCAGTCAACAACAAAACGTTGCAAGTAGCATAAGAAAGTATTTGCGACGGCCAACAAGTCACTGCATCTTCGCCCACGCCGTAAATAATATAGCGGCGGTCTTATTGATCGTTGTAAATAATATTGCCCTAATTCCATAATGACATTATGTTCCCTCCCTTCATTTCCATCCCATCAGTAGCTCCACCCTCCCTTGACTCCCCCTCTCTCTAACCCGTTGTCGCCATCCTCCTACCTCTTCCTCCCCCTTGCCGGTCACCTCACACTCCCTTCCTGCCTCCTCCCTCCCCATCCCTCGACTCCCCCTCTCTCCCATTGTCGGCCCACCTTCTCCTCCCTCTATCGGCTACCTCCCCCTCCCTCTAACCCATCATCACCCTCCTCCTCCCTCCTTCTCTCTCCGCCTGCCACCTCCTTCACCTCATCCTCGTCGTCTGGGTCTCCCTCCACCCCCTCATTCTCCTATCCCCGCCTCCAACTCCTCCCCACCTTCACCTCCTCACCACCTCCGGCTCCGACTTTGCCTCACTTCCACCTCCTCCCTGCACACCACCTCAACCGTACCTCGTCCCCAAGAGATCGTTGCTATCGCCTCATCTCATATTCAAAGGTATAACTTTAAACATATAATTTTATATGTGATTTTGTTAATGTT
Organism: Ottelia alismoides; assembly: GCA_037367405.1. Classification (NCBI taxonomy): domain Eukaryota; kingdom Viridiplantae; phylum Streptophyta; class Magnoliopsida; order Alismatales; family Hydrocharitaceae; genus Ottelia; species Ottelia alismoides. Next base: position 114,461 of record JAZKJV010003143.1, on the reverse strand, counting down.
AATTAAATTGTATTTGAATTATACAATTTTGTATATGCATCTTATATCAAGTTTGATTGTATGCTTGTTTGATTATATTATGGATGTTTCTAAAGAATGGTAGCCCCATATTATAGATGTACGAGAGTGTCAAACTTGAACTTGAAGAAGTTCAAATAAAAGATGATGTTATTGAGTTAAGAGTCTTGCATCTATAACTTCGAATATACACAAAAGATGAATTTTAATCAATTTATCGTACAAGCTCTAAAATATTTTATTTTCATTATTTTTTCTTTAAAATTATGCAAAAGTAAATGCACATAGGTGATAATTATGGAACATATGGTTTGGTGTGAAAATGGAAGCTTATAAGAGAGAATGTTTTTATCCTACAACCAAACCTATATCATGATACTTGCATCATTATTGTCTTGTGTCTTTCAATGTTTTGTAGATTCCTTATCTACAAGAGGATGTATTTACAAGAGGATGTAGATTTTAGGAACTTAGATATCATTGAAGTCTCCTCAACCATATTAAAGATATCCCAGCTTGGAGACCTTCTAAAATATCAGTAAGTATCAACCATTGAACTCTTACTCTGTTAGTCACTAAGACCATAAAGAGATAATTTATGTATTCATTCAGATAGTTTATAATCTTAAATGTGCAATTTAGATTAGTGTCGAACCTGCAGAAAAATAAGTCTTCCACCTGCACACATCAAACTTCACGACCATTTGATGAATCACCGTTTCATCACCTTTATTATATCATTTTGGCCTTAAAACACTAGCTAAATGCATGTAAATATCATTATTTTGTACAAATTAACATTCATTATTTATTCTATTTATTGTATATAAAATACTATTTTTAATGTCAGAATTATAGAATAAAGAAATGAAAAGAAAATAATAAAATGCTAAAGGTATTTTATGATCCTAAATCCCGAAATCAAGTCAAGAATTGATTTGGTCGACAAAGAATAAAGTAGGTGGAGATAAGGGCTAATAAATCAACAAAACTCATATTCTTTTATTCATCAATAATTTATTTTAAGACTTATTTTATTGTTTACTATTTATACCTCAAATAAAGAAACTTTGTACATGAAAATTGCAGATAAAAATACATAGAAAAATAAAAAATTGATTTCACACAAAAATAATACTAATTGTACATTTTATACTCAAAATAAAAAAAGTCAAAACCCAACTTCCCATACCCATGTCTTCTCTATATGAACTCAAAACGCACCAAAATTATCTTTAATTATATATAACTTTTAATAAGCTATTTAATGAAGGTGATTTCATTTAATTTGGAGTTAAGATGCAAAAGTTAGATTTTGGACCCATATTGTACTATATACCAGCATATAAATAAAAGGGGTAATTATTCTTTTTATTATTTTATTATTCTATGCTTTTATTTTACCCTTATAAATATCATTTATATTCTATTAAAAATATAAAATAAAATAAACCCATAAAAACAATAAAATATATTTTATAAAATGTATACCTCTATTTATTTAAGTGTACAAATATATCAGAAAAATAAAATAAAAATATATGTATTAAACGTATAAAATAATAAAATATAAAATAAAATAAAATTCCCATAATATAGGTAAATATACCTATAAATAAAACCCTAAAAAGTAACCTATAATAAATGAACTTATAAAAATAAATGAAAAACATATTAAAACACTATAGAAAATAATAAGCATTTTTTAATTTATAATTTAAATTTAATTAATTCATTTACTAATTATTAATGAATTTATAAACAATTTCGGATCTCCTTTTTCCCAGTTGGTCCATATCGATCAACCAGATTAAGTCAAGAGTTGATCCTGGTCAACTTTTCTTCTCAGGCGCAGGCCTGTCAGAACCGCGCTTTGACCCGACTTCTCCCTTTTTCTCCCATTGATACAAGCATCGATTGGAGTGAGTCCTCCTGCACTTTTTCTCTCGTTGATTGTTATATCACACCAAATCTTTTCCTCAAGGAATGCATCGATGCATCGTTCTGACCATCTTGATCTTCCCATTCTTTTCATCACCTATACATAACCCGAGCTGCCACCTTCCTCGAATTTTCGAATCCCCTCCTTGCCATTTCTTACCCCAAATTCGAGCTCCATGGCTTGAGTGAGGTGACAGCTCGCCTGCCCAACTCTTTGGCACATGGAGGAGTGATGTAGAGGAAGGTTCCACCATCTCCGGTGCTCCCCCACCGTAAGGTCCCCATCTTGCGGCCAACGCCGCTTGAGGTCCGTTTTTTCTTTCTTTTAGGTAGATTTTAGTTTCTATTTTCATTCCTGCAAGTAGTTTTAGGTTTAATCCATTGCTTTAGCGTATTCGTAGTTCGTCAGAGCTCCCCTCCGGCGAACTCTCCACTGTATCCCACACTATTTCTGACCCACCTTCCGCACTCATCTCACCCCCTCATCGCTTCTCCTACACCCCAGACCACTCCAGTCACCTTGCTTCCTTCTGGAGCAAGCTCTCGGATCGCTACCTCATCGCCTCACTGGAGATCCACCACCACACCCCATCTTCTGCCCATCTCAACTAATAAAACCCCTAGGAACCCCCATTTTGCGTGCGTGTGCTTTTCCTGTAGGTCATGGAGGCTAAGGACCCATCAGGGTTAATTCTGAGCAGCACGAAGGACTCTTGGAGCCGGGAACCTCACCGAGCAGCCAAGACCCCACCGTTGGGTCCCGCCCATTTCTAAAGCAGCTAACAACCGTAGTGGAGCGTTAGCTCCATTTTGCACCATGCACGAGGTTCCCATCTGACCGGAGCCCAAAGATCTAGCGCGAGGAATGAGATCTAGGCAGTTGTTCTTCCTCGTTCTTGGTGAATAGCAGCAGTCGTTGGATCGCGAGGACATCCCAGTTCCTTTTGCAACCGTTGGATCTTGCCACCACTTTGCTGTCAGATCAGGAGCGAGATCTAATCGGGAGCGTTGATCATCGAAGCGATATCGATCATTGATAGGCCGTCATGTGGATAAGTGAGGATCATCTAGTTGCACGTTCGCGCATATTTGGGGGTAAATTACAATATGCATCCCAAACCTTTTTGTATTTTATATTTAGTCCTGTGGTAATTGTAGGTTAAAACTTTCTGTGTAATTTGCATTGGAACCCCAGCAATCTTTGTTATTTACTTTTGGGTCCAATCCATGTCACCTCACTACAGTCCCATGTGAGGTGGTGATTTTGCACTTAAGTCCTTAGGGTTTTTATATTTCATTTTAGTCTATAAACTTTAAATATTAGTTGAATACTTTTGGGGTAATTTGCAGAAACAACCTTGCATTTATTTTTAATTGCAAATATGACGTTGACAGTTCAATAATTGTTGTGCATGTTCTTTAGTTTTTATAATTATTATAAATGCTTTAAAAATTGTGAAAAAATGGGGTTAAGTGCCTACTAGCATACACATTCACGTTGTATTTTCGGATTTGCATTTTAGGCATTTTAAATATTTATTAAAAATCAAAGAGAGTACATTTTCCCATATTTGACTTAAAAATTCCAAGAAAATTATATAACTGTTCTAAAAATTCCCAAGAAAATATATTTTTTGCTATTTTATATTTTGTAACTCATATCAAAAATCATAAAAAATAGAAAAAGAAAAGGTTTAAAAATTAAAAAGATCCAAAATCTAGTAAATAAATATATATAATCATCAAAAAATCAAAAAAAAAATATTTATTGTTCCCTCTGAAATTTCTTTATATTATTTATTATATATTAAAATTGATTTGGAGAAATTTTGACACTTTTTGTTATTTTAAGTTTCAAATCAATTTGTACTATTTATTATTCCTTATTTTAGGATATTTTGACTTTAAAATCTATAAAAATTAGCAAAATTACTTGAAAATCATAAAAATAGTAGCAAATTATATAAAATCTAAAAACATTTTATTTCATGTATCTTGATTATTTTAGTAGTATTTATAATTATATTATCTTGTATTACATATATTTATGTTTATTCCTATATTATATATTTAAAAAGAAAATATAAATTATGATTCACCCGATCCGCTTGATCTTGATCGAGTGGTTCACACGATTTCTCATAGTAAGAGCCCACAAAAACACCGAGTTCGTGTGAACCATTGACACAATTTAATATGAAAATATTAATATTATAAAGACCTTTTCTAAGGTAAAAAATGAGAAAAATATATGACTTATATTTTAAAACCGATGTTGACGATTGGAAAACTTTTTCATGATCGAACTATACAACCAATTTTAACGTCATATATGAACTTTAAAAAGTAATAATGTAACACTCGATTTTTAAGATTTGTTACAATGTGATCAGAGATGGAAAGAAACAAGTTGATCATTTTATCATTCTATTTTTTTAATCGTATTAGCTGAAAATCAACTGAAATAAATTTTTATTATGTGGTACCGCGTCGCTAATTTTGAAGTCTAGGTAAGACATCGAAATTGCGTGTATGGTTGAGGGTCTTTTTCATAATTTACTCTAACTATAATGTGTGACATTAATCTTTAATTTTGTGGTTCATGGACCCAGATGAAATTCGAAGAAAAATCAAAATGATAAGTCTAGATAGCGCATTTTGCGAAACTCGAATCTGTATCTTTTCTGTCAAAGTCAGGTTTCAAGACTAGTTTGCATTGCATACCCGAGGAGGACGGCCAAAGCGAATGTGATGACGGGCACGGAATTTAGAGCAGCGCTCGAAATTGTCGCAGATGTGTAACTTAAGCCGACGAATACGCAATTCTCGCCAACCGCAGTCCTGCATACGTTTAAACAAGTCGACCCTATAAACTTTGAAAATAACACTTATGCCTCTACTCATTCCATACTTACACTCGATATATAAAATATCACTGCATCGAAAGACTAAATTATGATAGAAATTAATGAACCCCTTATAATGGTCTAGTGTTGAAGCAGTTTGTCCCACTTCAGTGACTAGGGTTCCAACTCGGTCCTCCTTTACCTAATAAAAAAATTATGATAGAGATATTTACAAATTACATAATATCTATTTTTTCTGCTCGTCATCAATTAAGCACGTGTATCATTAGTCGAGTTAATTACAGGAGCATCCATAGTTTTGAATTATTAAAAAAAGTACATTGCAAAAAAATATTATAAGAAAATATTATATTTTTCTATATAAAAATCATACCCCAAAAATGCAATGGCGAAGTATTTGACGTAGTCCACAAATGACAGCTTCGGGAAATTCTTCCTGCAATTAAAGATTACTTGATTAGCTAAAAATCGTGATGGCAATTAACTAATTAAGAATAAAGGAATCACATATCAAGTTAATTGCTTGTTTAATTCATTTGTGATTATTTCCTCTGTGACTCGTCTAGTCGTCTTATATATTATTTTGCAGGGTTTTTTACATAACTACCCCTATAAATCCGCAATATTGCACGAGCAGCCTTGTAAATTTCTTATTTACCCGATTTAACAAAAATACCGTTTTTTTCGGCAAGAGTACTCATGTAATATTGCAAGTTTATAAGGATATTTAAGTACCAAGAAGTACAAACTCCTACTTTAATAATAATATATTAATTAACAATCATAGTTCTTATAGAATTGATTGTATTTCGACGTATGCATGCACTTGTTGGCATTCATAAAAAAGTGATAAATGAATCATGGCTTAAATAGATCATATATTAAAAAGAAAGGCAGATTTAATGATATATTCTATAGGAACTGGACGATCATATTTGACCATATATTTTTAAAGACTATACTAAACCATTGTAGACAATACCTTTCGAAGACAAGGGCGACGGAAGACAGTAGAGCTGTCGCGATCGCTTGCCTGTAGAACGTAAAGACGAAGGTGCTGACACCTCCATCAAAGGAGACCTTAGAGGCGATCTGCACGACGGAGTAGATGAGCCTTATCGAGAATATCGCGGTCACGACCTTCTTCTCCATGTTGGTATGCATGGATGGAAGGGCTTCTCCACCCCAAGATATAAACCCCTGAGATGGGAACGAGGAATCAAATGCTCTTTAAGAATAATAAACCCGTATTGCCATTCTTTTTCTACTAATGTACCAAAAGGAACCGGTTCCTCTTTAAAAAGTGCCGAGTGGGGAAAATTACATACTTCTCAATTTAGTATCAATGAAAAGGTCACTTATTTTAAACTACTCCATCTTATTGTGGAATCAAATACATGTTGTAGGATATTTTAGAATCAAACCTGATAATTTAGTTTTAGGGATTTTTACGCTAAGAACCGTAAATACTTTATAAATTACTTTTTTAGTCATGTATTCTTTGTAATTATCACCTAAACCTCGCAAACTTGCTAACTGTTATGCCATAACCATTTCGGGAGTTAATCAAAGTCTGTTAGGGTCCGTAGTAAGAGTTAATAAGTTTACAAGTTTAGGTGATAATTACGAATAATACATGGTGAAGGAGATAATTTACAAAGTTTTCAGGATTTGTAGTGTAAAAATTCTTTTAATTTTTTTATAATACAAACAACAATTTATTTCGAATTATATTACGTGAATGGATGTAAAAATAATATTGATCTTACTTTCATACAATATATTAAGGGTCGTGGACATGGCACTGTTCACGGCCCTGTAGCATTATTTTTTACATATTAAACATTGTTTATGTGTATATATATATATATATATATATTTGATTATATATTATGTACTGTTACTCTCGTATGAGTGGTTGGTAGGGATCATACAATATATTAAGGGCCGTGGACATGGCACTGTTCACGGCCCTGTAGCATTATTTTTTACATATTGAATATTGTTTATGTGTGTATATATATATATATATTTGATTATATATTATGTACCTTTACCCCCATATGAGTGGTTGGTAGGGATGAAAATGAATACGGATATATCCGAATATCCGTTTACCGTATTCGGAAAACTACCGGATACGGATATCCTTATCTGAAATATTAATCGAATATGGATATCTGTATCCGAATATTAATCGAATGTGGATATGGGTTGTCATACAATATATTAAGGGTCGTGGACATGGCACTGTTCACGGCCTTGTAGCATTATTTTTTACATATTGAATATTGTTTATGTGTGTGTATATATATTTGATTATATATTATGTACTGTTACCCTCGTATGAGTAGTTGGTAGGAATGAAAATGAATACGGATATATCCGAATATCCGTTTACCGTATTCGGAAAATTACCGGATACGGATATCCTTATCCGAAATATTAATCGAATACGGATATCTGATCCGAATATTAATCGAATATAGATTGGATTGTAAAGATTTTCCGGATACGGATACATATATGATAATGGCTTGAATATCTAGAACTGGATCTGGATATTCGAGTACAACATTGAATATTATTTTATATATTAGTTAATGTAATATAAGACACAACTCATGTTAGTATATAATATTATATATTATATAATACAATATATAAATGATGTTAATATACTTTAGTTTGTTTGCGTTGGGCATGAACAAAAGTTAGGAAACCCTTTCCCTCTTTTTGCTTGGATAAATAAACATGTCATCTCGACGCTTCCATTTATTATATGCAACTTATTTATATTTCAATGTTATTTTTTAAAATCATTCTGAAATTTGATTAAAAAACAATTCATATTTGTATGATGTTTTTATTCGATCCGTATTCGGAGTTTATATTTATTGAATACATATTTGTATTCATTCTTTACTCGATTCATATTTTGATTGGCTTTTTATTTGATCTGTATTCGGGTTCATTTTTTATTTGATACATACTCAGATTCGATAAATATCCTATTCGAATTCATATTCGTATTTTAAGGATATGATTTTCTTAATGTATATTCGAATCATATCCGCATCTAACACACTTTCATCCTCAGTGGTTGGTTAATATTTTGTATGTTTTATTTCAATATAAACATGATGTTCTTATCATGTGCTACGGTGGAAATTTTCTAGAGATGCCATATCATGTGCTTCCTCTGACATGTGCTATATACCTTTTTTAATATTGATACGTTAGGAATAGATTGTAGTGGATCAAAAATGAGGGTTACTTGATCTTCCCGTTATCTCTTTAAAATCTTAAAACCTAAACTTCCATTTGATTTTCTGTCGGAACTGACGCGTCGCTTCTCTTCACCACCACCATCGACAACATTACCTGGAGCACCCTACGAGAATCATAGGATCGTAGCCGGCCGGAGAGCTCGGGCTGACAACTCATATAAGGTCCTCTAACGTCGATGTACATCTTGACAACTCCTCTAAGGTCCTCTATCGTCGATGTACATCTTTGTTTGCCCGATTTGTTCGAGATTCTTCTTTATGGTGAATTCCTAAATCATAAACTTCCTATGTCTGATACTCCGCCGACATGGATCGACCCAAAGCCCCTTTTTACCTCCATCCGAGACGGGTTTAGTCGATTCCAACTGCGAGAAAAATAAGATTGATGGCGATAGAGGACATTGGGATGACAACTCCTTCAAGGATTGGTGTACACAGTCACTGATATGTTTGTTTGGTTTTTGACAAGGAGATTCATCGAGCAACCAAGCAAGAGCCTATCTGAAATCACTATTGAGATCACCCCACCAAAGCACTTCGATTTTGGAAAGATTATAGATTTTCCCTCTTTCGGCATGGTTTAGCAGCACATCTGAGGGTCGGCACATCATTGATATCTTTCTTATTTCATGTATTCGTCTTCGATTTTGGAAAGATTCCAGGTTTACTTTCTTTGAGTAGGTTGTGGTGTTTAGTTGTGAGTGAGATATGTGATTTGGTCAGCGAACGTCGAGCGCCAACTCATGCTCGCAATCTTATGTAACCTATGATTAATATATTGTTGTTTTGAAAAAAATAAGCGAGCAATCACAATCTCTTACAACATCTCCGTGTAAGATATACAACATTTTTTGACAACTACTTCCTAACAAATACATATGAGCTTGATTACCATGTTTTGATTTTTTTTATTATTAAAAGAATATGTATAAATATTTTATAGACGAGGACATACTTTGCCCAACTTTATCTAGCTGGATTAGCTGGCTTTGATATATTTTGTTATTAAAAGAACATGTACAAATATTTTACAGACGTGATCATACTTTTCCCAGCTTTATATGTGTTATGCATTGTAGAACCAACCCAACTTTTCATGTAAAACTCTTGTGTTTAGTCGTCAATGTTATTTTTTGAAAACTATATTGCATACTCAAATAAATCAATGGTTTTATTTGTAAGAACGTGTATTTTTAACTGTCATTGGCTCAAGCTAACATTTAAAACATCATAGATCAAAACTATATTGCATACTCAAATATTTTGGTACGTTATATAGTTTCGTTCTATCATGTTTAAAACGTTAGCTTGAGCCAGGTTCATGTTTGATAATGATGGTTAAAATATGAAGACGGTTTTAAGTTATTCGTTCCTACAAGTAAAAAATATTGAATCGTAAATTGGTGTAGCTATAAAGACAAAAAAATTATGAATGATATTTAGGCAATATTGTAAGATTATAGAGAATGGTAGGAAAATGTGCAATCTATTGATCTCAATTATACACACTAATTGACATGTTTCGGTGATATTGTAATGTGTTTTTATGCTAAATACAATATATAGTGGTCTGCATGATATTGTGAGGTGCTTATTGTGTTAAAATATTGAATATATTTATATTGTAAGGTGCTTTAGTAGGATTCAAATAGTAAAGAATATGAACAATATCGTATAATATCAGTTGGAATGTCGCAACTGCATGACACCTAAAAAGAAACATTTGATAGAATTATAACCATTAACTCTTGTAAGAGTACTAAGATGGGAAGTTCGTTGCGAGAGACATATATATTACTGTAATCTGGAGGACGACATTTCCAATCCGATTTAAACCATACACCTCCTTTGTATATAAGCTGAGCAGAATTTCGTATACTTGCAGTAACACTGATGATATGGTTCGCAAAATGCTTAATTTCAAGTAAAAGGATTTGTGTTCTTCGACATGCTAGATAAATAAGTGTTCACACTTACTATAAAATGATGTTTCTTCCTATGTAATATATTTTAATACAAGATATTTGTCACAACTTATGAAATGTTTTAGATTTATTTGTAATACAACATGTTTGTCAATCTCTTTGAATTGTTTAAGATTTATTTTCCTCACTTTTTCTTTTTTTTCAGGCTACCTTCAAACGTTGCATCATTTTTTAAATCAAGCATGGAGATACAAATCAACTCATTCCATTCATTATCATATTAAACCCAGAAAAAAGAAGTTACCGATGCAACGCACGGGTTTTACACTAGTTCTGATTATTAGACATCAATGTACTTTTTGCATTAAAAATCATCAAAATATTTTTCACATGATGCATAATCTGATATGCAAATCTAGACTTTTAAATGACACTTATAAAGAATGGTAACTAGAGTCATGGGCAGACACATATATTGGTTAAGGGGGCACGTGTCCCCCAACTTCTCATTTTTCCCTATTTTATTCCATTAAATATTAATATAAAAAGTAGCAATGGACGTTTGTGCCTCCCCCTCCCTTCCCCATCATCCGAGAATTAGGAAAGGAAAATTCATTTGCATCTTATGTTGCATCCCATTATCCGTGAATTTAGAATTGGAACTGTGCCCTCCATCTAGGGATGTCAATGGATATAGACATATTCGTATCTGATCCGCCATTGTATCTGTTATATAATTTTTTTATCATCAGTATCCGTAATCATTTTAAAATAGATATAGATATAGCTAGATACCACCTTGTATTTGCAAACAACCTTATATTTGATCATATATCTATTTTAATATATAAATATATTTGCAATTTTTTTTTACCATATATAACATTATGTACCTTCTTTCACCATATTAGGCATAATGTTTGTTTATATAAGCACATTTAGTATGTCTATGTCACATGTTTCCCATCCAATTCATTTATATTTAAGTTAATCTATTGTGTATTTCAAACATTATCCATATGTTATCAGCATCTGTTTTACATCATTGTCAATATTTTAAAGATATGATAAAATAATTTTAATACCCGTAAATATCTATACCACATTATATCTATATTTAAAAATGGACAAAGGATCCTTCCTTTCTTTAGACCTGGATGTGCCATGCAAGGACTAGGAGCACGTCTCGGTACCCCTCGCAGCCTCGCCTATCTTTCGGACGTGTTGTGGTCCCGTTCTCCCACGGATCCATCGTATTGTTCGCACCGTTACAATCTCAATCACTCGTCGACATACTATGCATCTAGTTTCTCATCATGGTAAGATTTAGTCTCACACTCCAAGTCTCCAACTCCAACACATGCAATAATAATACAATATATCTGTACTTCATATGTACATATCTATGTTTATCTCAAAAAATATCTTTTTACCAAAAGTGACTAATGCAATCAGAATCAAATCATTTTATCATCTACGCTTTATATTGTGGATGCCACTTAGGCGCTTTTATTATAGACATGTATTTTCAAAATACAAAAAATAGATGTGCAATTATTTATATATCTCCACGCACATGGATGTTTATAATGATTTTTTTATTACATCTTATTTATTATTATTTGTCAATGTGCCCTGCTCAATCTGTAATCCTAAGTCCACCACTGATTAGAGTCAATATACTAACATAATAAGAAATTGAGTTCGTAAAGAAGCACTATTATGTTGAATATATAAGAACAAATATTTCCATAGCATTATCACTCCGTATTCTTAACATTCACAATCAGTAACATATATATTTTTATGTCACAATGGTTTTCTACTAACTTAATATCTACAATTTGTATAAATTGACACTATATTTTAACGAAAATCAAAGCACAAAACAATAAGGGTAGTGGTTTTGTTGATATGCTTTAAATCCTAACCATCTGACCCACACTACAAGAAAAACGAGTTGTGATCACAGAATATGGCTACAAAAATTTGTGGTCACGATAATGGTGTGGTCACTAGTTTCTCGTAGCTACAATTACATGGACAAAGTCTTCAAAGATGTAAGGAAGACATTCATGCGAGAATTGTGGCCACGACAACTTATGGGGTTACTTGTAGTGGTCACGACATATTCGTGGTTAGAAAACTCTTGCGATGAGACTTGTAGCTTCGGCTACTGGTCACGACATGTCATGGCCAGAGCCCAATTCTATGGCCACAAGCCCCACAATCGTGCGCATAATTCTATGCCCAAAGCTTGTTTTCCTTGTAGTGTCAGGTTAAGAACTGTCGTATGCACCCCCTCCTGTAGTATTATACTCCAACAAGGTAGAAATTTTAAAATTGTCGTTATTTTAAAAAAAATATATTGTTGCATCTATTCGTCACTAATGAGGTGGACAAAATCGTCGTTATTTTAAAAAAACACATATTAAAATACCCACAATCCGAGTGTGTGTGAGTTACAATTATCCCTTTTTTAATAAAAAATATGATATTTTTTAACGACACTTGGAGGATTTAGATCAACTAGTATCGATATGTTTTGATTGAATATTCATTCTGTCGAGACTCCTCATCTCCCCATTGTAATGATCTCAAAAATTGCTGAATTTACCCCTTCTAGATGTATAGCTTAGGAATATCTATTACATAAAATTTGGAACACATATTCCTCTAAAACCGATTGTCGTAGTAAATAATTTTCATTTAAAATTACCATGACAACCTCTCAATCCCCCTCCCCATTTTGGACATAGACAAAATTTACCATGGTATGTCGAATTAGATACACCTAAGGAAGGAACTACTATATGTTATGGGGGACTATGCCCCCTTCCTCCCCCTCCCTCATGATTCTTATATGTCACTTGTGCAATGTATTTTAATACGACTCCTCCTTAATTGTATTATATTTAATGTTGTCATGTAATAGGTGTAGAATCATTAAATGGTCAAGTGGTATAGTAAAATGAATACTATTTTGGAGATTAGGGTGCAAATCTTATCTTCTGAATTTTACTTTCTTTTATATGATTTATCCAATCATTTTCAAAATATCAAAATAATTTGATATAAAATTGTATTCGAGTTTATTTATCTCATTGTTTTCAGTACTCCTTGTAAATAAATATATTTTATTTTTTTCCTTTTAACCATGAACTTTTTTTGTTTCAAAATTTCAGTTGATAATTTAACCTTTTTTCGGATGGATTTAGAGAGGTTTAAATTATTATATTTATCAAATTTTAAAAATCATCACTGAAAATACTAATCTTTTTGAAAATATAACATTAATAATAGATGCAAATTCTACATTTATCAAAATTGAAAGAGGTTCATTTTAAAAATAGTAATTCTATTTAAAAATATCGTTCGAAAATACATAGATTTTTTTCATTTTGAGCATACATAATACTTGTATACTTGGCCCTTCATGAAATTCGTGGTTCCGCCCCATGTCTACACCACGGGTACTGAAATATACAAATTACTCCGCGGATGGCCCTGACAGTTTGACTATTGGCTGGTGAAGTTGGTGGAGCAGGATGGAGTTATTGTGGTGCTCGGAGTATGCATGCGGTGAAGGCTAGTTGAAGGCGAGGAGACCAGCATGGCCCTCCAATCTCCGATCAATGACTTCTCCTCGTACCTACAGGGGTCAGCGAAACAGACAATCTTGGAGGGATGGAGTCCTAATAGGGCGTAGAAGGTGGACCAATGGGTCCTCATGTTAATGATGCAAATGTAGCATGTAATTAGAAGAGATGCACTTATAGTAGCATCGCCAACGATTGACTATATTACGAATGGTTGATTTACTAATTCTAACATTTAGATAAGGCATTCTAATATCAAGTATATTGAACAAGATGCCCATGATCTTATCCAGGAAGCTTAACTAAATATCAAGACTTTCAATAATGGCTTATTTCCTTAATACCTTAATTTATCGTGTTTTTATTAAAAAAATGCATGATTGAGACCTCAGCTGCTTTTACATATCCAACCACGGTTGTTATAAATCTCATAATCTAGGGGAACTATATTTCTATATGGAAATTTACTTGAGATGGGCATATTTGTCTTTTTCTTCATGTTTTAACAAGTAAATAGGAAGTATGCACATCCGACTAGTAACTACTCAGGAGAGGTGGATATTAAACACTTCACTTTTACCCAATAGGAAACCCCACGTCTTAATATATTTAGATGGAATCATATTTTTTTGATGACAAATAGTGTGATCTTCCAGTATGGGAGTCACCATAAAATTATATTAAATCAATAAAGAGCAAGAGTACATCGTAAGTTATCAATACTCTCGGAAACTCAATAGAGCCCTCCAACGTGATACAAAATTTTCTGAGTAAAAGTTCTGACTCTTGAAAATGAACTCGTTTCTTGCTAGTGATGAATCTCGTATTCATCATGCTAAGAATTTCGTATTAAAATCCCTGCTTAAACAAACCAATAAAAATCACCTCTAATTCTCTATTTTTATCTTGTACTATATTGTGTATAATTAGCCTTTAAATATTTGTATTTAATTGCCCTTATTTTTCTGTAATTATTTTATCACTCAAAAACCCCTAAAAATTAGGTAGATAAGTTGTCTATAATTCACTGACCTTTAAAACCACTAAAAAATACAAAAACAAATCAAAACCACAAAATCGGTGTTTTTACCCCTTTAAAAATACCCCCAAAAATAGCTTTTGTACAGATGACCTCTTTTGGCTTTTTGACCAACATGAAAGTTGTAGATCTCATCGAGACGAGCAACTTTCATGTTTTGACTTTTTCCAAATTCGGCCTCTAACTATTTCTTTTATATTTTTCTTTGTTTTTATTTCTGAATTATTCTGATTGGGCCACGTGGCGCCCTGGGCCGCCCACGTGGCCTGCTTCCCATTCCGCCACCCGGCAGCTCCTGAGCCGCTGGATCCTCTCAGCCCACGCCCATCTCATCCGTCCATCCCCGCTCCAATCCACAACCGTCAGATCGGATCTCTGATCAAGATCTGACCGCTCCCTCGCGCCTCATCCACAGCCACAGGATCAACCCCCTCATCCACGGTCCTCCACCTGCCACGTCGCCCCTCTTCTCAGCCCTCCGATCCTGCCAACCATCCAACACCCCTCAGCTCGCCACGTCATCCCCTCACCGCAACCGTCAGATCGTCTTACCATCTAACGATCCTCCACCTGCCACGTCACCTCTTCACCTTCCACCGTTAGATCGATCCCTTCAATCGATCCTGACCGTTCCCTCGCGCTCCAATCGCCACCGTCCGATCATATCTTTGGATCTGATCTTGACCCTCCGCCCACGCCCGTATCCTGACCGTTGGATCGCAAGATCCAACGGCCACGAAGTCGTCTCCTACCTGGGAAACCCCCGCTCCCAGGCGTTACAACCTTCGCACCTCCTCCGCCCCCTTCCAATTCTAGCCGTCGCTCCGACCATTCCCTTAACCTAGTAACGCCTCCCCCGCATAGCCCGCTCCTCCATCATCCTCGCGCCATCTCCAGAGCTCCAAGACGTTACCTCCACGCCATTAAAACTCCATTCCAAAACGCCCCGCCACCTCACAACCTCCGACCACCTCATCCTATAAAACCCCCTCCCCCACCACCTGAGACCCTCGTCCACCAATTTGGGTGTAAGCCTAGCCTCCCCCGCCCCTCCGGTGACAGCGGAGGAGGCGGGGCGTCGAGGCAACAATGGTTTACGCACGGTGTCGACCCTCGGTGCTCCGCCGCCGAGTAGCGGACGCTCCCAAGCTCCGCCGAGCTCGCTGGCTTGCTGACCAGCTGGGCAACGACCCCGGGGCTCCTCCGAGCCTCCTCCCAAGCAACTCCTCCGCCAAGGGTCCCCTCCCCGATGAGGTTTCTCTGCTCTCTCTTTTTCTTGATTTTTCCCGAATTTTCCCACCTTCCATGACCGCCTTCACCCCCATCCGACCATCTCCGCACTTTCGCCACGCCACCTGCAACCTCGCCGACCCCCTTCTTCTTCTCCAGAACCCCCATCCACTCCGACCACCTTCTTCTCCACCTCGCCGGAGAAGAAGAGATATGGGCTACCACTCTCGTCGCCTCACCGGCCCTCGCTCACCTCACTCGCACGCACACACTCCGCACGCTTCGACTATGTGCTTCTAACCATTGCAGGTACAAACATCTTCACTGGCCGGACGTGGCACCGGAGCTTCAACTCCGCTCCCCGCCGCAGGTGCAGCTCCACCGTTCAGCCATGCAAGACATCTCTGAAGCTTCGCCATCTCTCCAGCTTTATCGCGGACCGCTCAGCTCCATGGCCCGACCATCAGGCAAGCACTGGGAGCGCGGCGGAGCTATGGCATGGTCGCCGGAGCCCCGCCTACTCCGGTGGCCTGCGGAGGAGAATGGAGATGCAGTAACCGCCCGATCGAACCGATCGGACGGACGAGATGATGCCACGTGGAGTACCGAACCTCTTTCCAAGGCTATAGGCTCGGGGCTTCCGAACCTCGGATCGAGCCACCAGATGACGCCACATGTCCCGAACCTCAGCCGCCTCCCGAGCCTAGCCCCCTCACGTGCAGCGCACGTGAGGCGCTGGGTAAATTGCATAGAAAGACCCGGAAGTTCATGGAATTACAATTTGGTCCCCAGGCACGTGCCTCACGTGCGTGCCTGGGTATTTTACAGGGAAGCCCTCCAGAATTTGAATAATTGCAAAAAGGCCCCCCGCGCATAAGGGAAAATTTCATCCAGGCCCAGGCTGTTTTTACTATTTGCAATTAGGTCCCTCCAGGGACCTAAATGCAATATTTATCCTTTATTTTTCTTGCATTTTTATTACATTTATGCCCTTGCACTGTTTTTAGCATAACTTGAGCATCGTAGGTCCAAATTGCATGATTTTAGTGTCATTTTGATCCTTGTTTTGTCCTCTACAATCTAGCATACTTATTTATCTCATTTGACAATGTTTTAAATGAAGTTTTTATGTCAAAAATGGGACCTAGATCTACTTGTTTTGCTAGATTTCATGACCGATTTTTAATGATGTGTTCAAAATGGTTCTAACTTCATTCTATATTGTGTTGCTCATATTTTAGGGTATAATTGTAGCATTTGATTCATCATGCATGTTCCTTTGCATTGTTTGCCCATGCATCACTTTAACTCGCATAAAAATGTCTAAAAAAATACATGCATCATATCATCACTTAGCATAGTGCTTCATAAAATGCATATGGACCTGGAATTGAGATTAATTGACATTGAACTTCAAGAATCAATATTCAAAAGCCTTAATTAAGCAGTTGTATCCCTGTGTTCGACCTTGGTACACTTGCCAAGCACAAATATTCCACAGCATTCAAAGACTGTGGTTTTTGCTGAACAAAATTCGCCTCCTGTGCTACAGCGTAATTTATACCTATTAAAGAGGCGAATTTTGCGTTCATCAAATGGCGCCGTTGCCGGGGATACGGCTTTGCTTAATTGTTGAATTTTGATTTTTTTTAATTAATTCAATGATTTCTAGGTCCTCATTCCATGCATCATTTAGTTGCATATTATTTTGCTGATTTAATTTCTCTGGATTTCTAACGTTTATCTTTTGTGGCAGGGCCCATGGTGATCGAGGACGCTTGATCCTCATGGAGGCGAGAAGTCAAATACTTCCGCTGAAGAGGCCGCGAAAGAACCTGAGAAGGATTTGGGAGATTTTTATCAGTCAAATTTGCATTGCATGCTGTAAAAAAAAAATTTGCATCTGCATATTTATTTCCAGTATTGCATATTGTACAAAAAAAAAATCCCCCCCCTCACACACACACACTTACACCGCACACATTCACCCTCACCCGCCCCCTGAATATCTCTCTCTTTCTCTCTCTCTCTCTCTGTCTCTCTCTTTCTCTCTCTCTCTGTGTGTATATCTACTCTTCACGAACCCTCTCCCCCTCTCCCTTGTATCATAGAACCCCTCCCCTAACGCAGACCTTACTTAGGCTATTTGTAGCCTAAGTATAGGGGGGACCTGCCTGCTCTTCCATCCCTCGTCCTGTCTTCTTATACTTAGGCCAATTTTGGCCTAAGTATAGGGGGACCCTCCTCCTCAGTTCCGCTATATCAACCTGTACTTGAACCGAGCCTTGGCTTCATGGCACTTGTGCTATGAGGACATAGCAAATTTTAAGTATAGGGGGGTATACCGTATATTATTGTTTATTACTTTAGACTTAGCTCGCGTTTTTAAAACTTTTTAAATTTCATTTTTCGGGCTGGGTTTTGGTAAACTAGTGAACTGAGTAAAAACCTGTAAAAATTAAAATTTGAGGGTTTAATTTTTGTGAATATTTCTGTATTAAAAAAAAATTCTTGGAGGTTGACTCTGACTACTAGGTTTAGTAGGCATTTTCAGTGAGGGAACCTCGGTCTCCCTTAGCAGAGTGGGTGGTTTAGAGGACATCGCATACGGCCCCGTCCTCAAGTAACACAGGCCTCGGCCCGTACTTACACCCATACTGGCTGAAAATGAATACTTTTATTTGAGCCTGGGCCAGTCATTGTCTCTCCGAGGATTTAAAAAAAAAATTATTATTAAAACCCATAAAAATTTACAAAAGATAAAAATCACACAAAAATTCACTAACCCGTGGAGTTGGTGTATTCCTGACACAATCACACTCACGCAAGGCTTGAGGATTTTTGAGGACACTGGATCTCTGGGATCTTGAGAGTCTGAGTTAACATGCCTTAGTCATTAGGGTTCTCCTGACTTAAATATCCACACTCCTCTGGTTTGAAAGATTTGAGTGCTATATTGCACTCTTAATCTCTACCTTCAAGAAAATATGATCAGCACAGTCACTTCCACAACTGCATGATTGATGAGCTGAGATGAGATATCACTTGAGGAACTAGGACCATGGATTTAAGTTTAGACCTGATCTGATGATATTCGAGGATGGGATAAAGTTAATGAAGGCTTCAGAAAACCTGAGTGTCAGCAAAAACCCTAGCCAGTATGTGAACAAGATTCATATGCTATCTCTTGATATTTGCCTAAAAGTGCCAGGGTGTGATGAAACTTAAAAGAACTTGTTGATCAGTGTGCGCCAATCTCTTGGTAAAAGCAGTGGAGCTAGCCAACAAAAGAAATGAAATGTCAAAGAAAAGCTCTAAATCCAAAGTCAAAAAATTCCAAATGAGCTTCCACCAAAGGCGAGCGCTCCCAAACATTTTCAAGTGTCCACTTGGACCAAGCGCTAATTAGGACTAAGGAGTCGGGCTGACACCACAAAAGGGCCCTGCATCGTAAGCGATACAAGTCTGGGTGTCGAAGGTATCTTAGATACTCAGAAAAGACACACCCCGGTGTATTCCCAGAAAAACAAGTGCAGACGACTCCAACTCTCTTGACGGACACATTGATCAACAAATTAATAATTTACATGTGTTGAGTAAAAGGCACTTGAGAGGCCCCTTGTTCCAATGTGAGGGTGAGAAAAATATACACAATCCCATGTACCTCCATCAACTGGCCGTCCATCTACATTTTAAAGTCTGACAAACTAAAGAGATGGTTGACTGAAGCAAGAGTAGACTTCTTCCCTAGTATTGAGGATTAGGTCTAGAGGAGAGTCTTTGGGACTGGAACCTTGGGTGATACATCGACTCGGCTCTCATGAAATGCAGTACACTAAATGTCATATCCTTATATTATATGTACAAAAAGAGAGTCTGATAATCAGAGAAGTTGGATTCCTTCTGACTAAGGCTTGGATAAACCCAGAATTTTAGGATCACTCAGGTCAAGGGTCTTCGAAAGATCAAGCCTTGAATTTTTCACACGCACTGTCAGGAATTAATCCGACTCCTTCATTCTTTAGATGCTCGAGGACGAGCATGGTTTAAGTATAGGGGTATGATGAATCTCGTATTCATCATGCTAAGAATTCCGTATTAAAATCCCTGCTTAAACAAACCAATAAAAATCACCTCTAATTCTCTATTTTTATCTTGTACTATATTGTGTATAATTAGCCTTTAAATATTTGTATTTAATTGCCCTTATTTTTCTGTAATTATTTTATCACTCAAAAACCCCTAAAAATTAGGTAGATAAGTTGTCTATAATTCACTGACCTTTAAAACCACTAAAAAATACAAAAACAAATCAAAACCACAAAATCGGTGTTTTTACCCCTTTAAAAATACCCCCAAAAATAGCTTTTGTACAGATGACCTCTTTTGGCTTTTTGACCAACATGAAAGTTGTAGATCTCATCGAGACGAGCAACTTTCATGTTTTGACTTTTTCCAAATTCGGCCTCTAACTATTTCTTTTATATTTTTCTTTGTTTTTATTTCTGAATTATTCTGATTGGGCCACGTGGCGCCCTCTGGGCCGCCCACGTGGCCTGCTTCCCATTCCGCCACCCGGCAGCTCCTGAGCCGCTGGATCCTCTCAGCCCGCGCCCATCTCATCCGTCCATCCCCGCTCCAATCCACAACCGTCAGATCGGATCTTTGATCAAGATCTGACCGCTCCCTCGCGCCTCATCCACAGCCACAGGATCAACCCCCTCATCCACGGTCCTCCACCTGCCAC
This sequence comes from Ottelia alismoides, assembly GCA_037367405.1. NCBI lineage: Eukaryota > Viridiplantae > Streptophyta > Magnoliopsida > Alismatales > Hydrocharitaceae > Ottelia > Ottelia alismoides. The sequence goes on along the minus strand of JAZKJV010003143.1, from coordinate 93,805 downwards.
GTCGCCCCTCTTCTCAGCCCTCCGATCCTGCCAACCATCCAACACCCCTCAGCTCACCACGTCATCCCCTCACCGCAACCGTCAGATCGTCTTACCATCTAACGATCCTCCACCTGCCACGTCACCTCTTCACCTTCCACCGTTAGATCGATCCCTTCAATCGATCCTGACCGTTCCCTCGCGTTCCAATCGCCACCGTCCGATCATATCTTTGGATCTGATCTTGACCCTCCGCCCACGCCCGTATCCTGACCGTTGGATCGCAAGATCCAACGGCCACGAAGTCGTCTCCTACCTCCGAAACCCCCGCTCCCAGGCGTTACAACCTTCGCACCTCCTCCGCCCCCTTCCAATTCTAGCCGTCGCTCCGACCATTCCCTTAACCTAGTAACGCCTCCCCCGCATAGCCCGCTCCTCCATCATCCTCGCGCCATCTCCAGAGCTCCAAGACGTTACCTCCACGCCATTAAAACTCCATTCCAAAACGCCCCGCCACCTCACAACCTCCGACCACCTCATCCTATAAAACCCCCTCCCCCACCACCTGAGACCCTCGTCCACCAATTTGGGTGTAAGCCTAGCCTCCCCCGCCCCTCCGGTGACAGCGGAGGAGGCGGGGCGTCGAGGCAACAATGGTTTACGCTCGGTGTCGACCCTCGGTGCTCCGTCGCCGAGTAGCGGACGCTCCCAAGCTCCGCCGAGCTCGCTGGCTTGCTGACCAGCTGGGCAACGACCCCGGGGCTCCTCCGAGCCTCCTCCCAAGCAACTCCTCCGCCAAGGGTCCCCTCCCCGATGAGGTTTCTCTGCTCTCTCTTTTTCTTGATTTTTCCCGAATTTTCCCACCTTCCATGACCGCCTTCACCCCCATCCGACCATCTCCGCACTTTCGCCACGCCACCTGCAACCTCGCCGACCCCCTTCTTCTTCTCCAGAACCCCCATCCACTCCGACCACCTTCTTCTCCACCTCGCCGGAGAAGAAGAGATATGGGCTACCACTCTCGTCGCCTCACCGGCCCTCGCTCACCTCACTCGCACGCACACACTCCGCACGCTTCGGCTATGTGCTTCTAACCATTGCAGGTACAAACATCTTCACTGGCCGGACGTGGCACCGGAGCTTCAACTCCGCTCCCCGCCGCTGGTGCAGCTCCACCGTTCAGCCATGCAAGACATCTCTGGAGCTTCGCCAGCTCTCCAGCTTTATCGCGGACCGCTCAGCTCCATGGCCCGACCATCAGGCAAGCACTGGGAGCGCGGCGGAGCTATGGCATGGTCGCCGGAGCCCCGCCTACTCCGGTGGCCTGCGGAGGAGAATGGAGATGCAGTAACCGTCCGATCGAACCGATCGGACGGACGAGATGATGCCACGTGGAGTACCGAACCTCTTTCCAAGGCTATAGGCTCGGGGCTTCCGAACCTCGGATCGAGCCACCAGATGACGCCACTTGTCCCGAACCTCAGCCGCCTCCCGAGCCTAGCCCCCTCACGTGCAGCGCACGTGAGGCGCTGGGTAAATTGCATAGAAAGACCTGGAAGTTCATGGAATTACAATTTGGTCCCCAGGCACGTGCCTCACGTGCGTGCCTGGGTATTTTACAGGGAAGCCCTCCAGAATTTGAATAATTGCAAAAAGGCCCCCCGCGCATAAGGGAAAATTTCATCCAGGCCCAGGCGGTTTTTACTATTTGCAATTAGGTCCCTCCAGGGACCTAAATGCAATATTTATCCTTTATTTTTCTTGCATTTTTATTACATTTATGCCCTTGCACTGTTTTTAGCATAACTTGAGCATCGTAGGTCCAAATTGCATGATTTTAGTGTCATTTTGATCCTTGTTTTGTCCTCTACAATCTAGCATACTTATTTGTCTCATTTGACAATGTTTTAAATGAAGTGAATTTTTATGTCAAAAATGGGACCTAGATCTACTTGTTTTGCTAGATTTCATGACCGATTTTTAATGATGTGTTCAAAATGGTTCTAACTTCATTCTATATTGTGTTGCTCATATTTTAGGGTATAATTGTAGCATTTGATTCATCATGCATGTTCCTTTGCATTGTTTACCCATGCATCACTTTAACTCGCATAAAAATGTCTAAAAAAATACATGCATCATATCATCACTTAGCATAGTGCTTCATAAAATGCATATGGACCTGGAATTGAGATTAATTGACATTGAACTTCAAGAATCAATATTCAAAAGCCTTAATTAAGCAGCTGTATCCCTGTGTTCGACCTTGGTACACTTGCCAAGCACAAATATTCCACAGCATTCAAAGACTGTGGTTTTTGCTGAACAAAATTCGCCTCCTGTGCTACAGCGTAATTTATACCTATTAAAGAGGCGAATTTTGCGTTCATCAGCTAGCCAGATCGTCCAAAGCGCAGCAAAAGGTTTGAAACATCGTCCGTAGAGCTTCCTCCTACCTTCTTTATTGCCTCTGAAAAGCTCATCGATCCGCTCATGTCTACCCAAGGGATAGCCAATTCCCTCTGGACCTTCGCTGAAGTCTCGCACTGAGTCCGCATCTATCACATCTCGTGTCCTGAGTCCCCATGATTTTTGCCCTCCTCACCTTGTCACAACTTATTTTTCCTCAGACACCATAAGAAAACTTTGATCCTGCTTGGTATCCTGCAAGCCCAAATGATCTCCATATCCTTGCCTATGTCGAGATAAGTTAAACCTGCTCCACAACTTCTCAACTCTTCATATAGTTGCTTGATAGAGAATCCAATGCCCATCCAAACATTATGATCCACGTTCGTAGAGAAGTCACCTGCTAAATCCGTCGCCTCCAAGAGTCTATCCAAATCCTCCCTTCTTCTGTCAGAAAGGACCACTGTAAAAGATAATCTCCATTCCCCACTTTGTGCTAACTCCCTCAAAGTTGCTTCCTTCGACGCAGCCAACGCATAGAGCCTTGGGAACCACTTCTCGAGAGTCCCTTTCTCCTGTCCAATCCTCCCTCCAAAATCTGAAATTCCTTCCATCTCCTACCTGTGGCGATAGTCCATGTGAAATGAGTATGGGCACTTCATTTAGCCATCAAAGCTTTATTCATACTTTCCAAATCTCGTACACCTAATCCGCACTACTTTCTTATGTCGAGTGATCTCATCCCAAGCCACCAGGTGCATGCCTGATTTCTGTTGCTTCCCTTCCGACCAGAAGAATCTTCTCATCAGCTTTTCTATCTTCTTTCTTACCCCCCACCGACATCAATCTGGTAAAAAAAGAATATTGGGATGGTTGATAAAACATGCTTCAACGTAACCAGCTTCCCGCCCCTAGATAAGGATATCGCCTTCCAAACTACCAATTTACTTTCCACATTCTTTATCATTGCATCCCAATCTGCAACCTTCAGTCTGCCTGCCACTAAAGGAAGCCTTGAGTACGAAATTGGTAGATCCCCTAACGGACAACCAAGCAACTCTTGTATCCTAGTCCTTTCTTCATTTTGTAGATCGAAGGTGATGACCACCGACTTTTGTAAGTTTATCTCCAGCCCAGATAAGTTGCTAAAAACATCCATAAGCTGGGTCGATCTACCCATCATCTCCTCTGTCCCATCTAGAAAGAGCATTGTGTCATCTGCATACTGCAACAGAGGCACATATATATCATCCAGCCGAAAACCTTTGCACCACCCGCCATCAATTGCTTGCCTGAACAATACCGCCAACGCATCCGCTTGCTTGCCTGAACAATACCGCCAATGCATCCACTGCCAACACAAAAAGCAAGGGTGCCAGAGGACACCCCTGCCTCACACCTCTTTGTGGCTGGAAGAAATCCCCCTCTGGTCTCCCATTCGTTAATACTAAGAGGGATGAGGTAGTGATACTCCGCTTCATCCAAGCGATCCAAATTTCAGGAAAAACTCTTCTCCTCAGTGGCTGCCACAAGAATTTCCAGTCCGCACAATCATAAGCTTTAGCAAATCAATCTTCCACAACACTCCCTCTGCTCCCTTTCCACTGTAGACATATCTCCGATGCCAATACTATCTCGTCGGTCATTTGCCTCCCCAGAATGAATACAGACTAACATACTGTCACAATAGAATCCATGACAATCTTAAATTTGTTTTCCAAGACCTTTACTACAATAAGGTAAATCCCATTTGATAGTGCGATCGGTCTGAAGTCATCCACCTGGCCGAGTGATTTTTCTTCACGAGCAAGAACAACAAGGTCATGTTAACCTTCTCAAATCCCACGTTCCCTTCTCTGAATTCCTCTAGAACCTCCATGATCTCAGTCTTCACTAGGTCCCAAAATTCCCTGTAGAAGAAGATCGGAAATCCGTCCGGACCCGGTACTCCGTTCGCATTCAGATCCCACATTCCGATCTTAATATCTTTTTCTGTGAATGGATTCACCAGCTTGTTGATCCGTCGATAGATTTTTCACCCCCTCCCACCGCCACCCCAAACCATCTCCTCTCCTTCTTCATGAAGCCTTCACAAAATGTCCTCTCAACACGCTCCCAATCTGTGCTTCCCCATAAATGCTCCATCCCCATGACTCTATCTCCATGATGTGATTTCTTCTTTTAATGCTAGAAGCCATGGAATGAAAGAATATGGTGTTTGCATTACCTTCCCGTAGCCACCTCTGTATAGACTTTTGTTTCCATTCCACCTCTTCTTTCCGTTCTTCTTGTAAAATCACCTCCAAAAGCATGGACCTCTTCGCCAGCACCTCTTGGTCCAACCCTCTCTGGTCGTCCATCCCATCCAGTCGTGCTACCTCCTTCTGTGCCTCTTCTCTCTTCTCCCTTCTTTTAATTCTCACATTTCTCCCAAACTCCTTCGGAAAATATTTTATAGCTCCAACATTGACGTAAATCGACTAACCATCGAGCCAGTTGGGTTTCATCCCCTCCATAAATCAGCCACTGTTTCTTTGCATCCTTCCTCCAGCATCCAAGAACGCTTAAAATCAAAGAAGTACATGCTTCTACCAACCTCACCCGATGACCAGACAATGGGCATGTGATTCGAGTGAGCGTGTGGAAGGGCCCAAACTTGTGAAAGCGGGAACCTTTCCACCCCCTCAATTGAAAGTAAGAACATGTCCAATCTAGACCTCAACCTCGCATTGCGCCAAGTGTACATGCAACCTGTAGCATCCAAATTGTTAAATCCAGATTGTGCACCAACTCCAGAAATTCTGTTGAGCCGACATCCTTCTCGCCCCCACCCCTAGGGCGGTCTCCATACAACAACGTAATGTTCAGATCTCCCCCTAAGATCCACACCTCGTCGAACTGAGTAGGGTACACATGTGCCAAGTCGGACGCCAACAAGCCCCTTTCATTAACACAAGGGTCGTACACATTAGTGACCACCAGAGAGGTCATCCGCCTTACACCTAAGACACACCGTGAGCGAGAAGGATGTCCTCGATATGGCAACCTCCTCAAAGTCATCTTTACTCCATCTTGTGATCAAGCCACCCGACGCCCCTTGTGCCTCTGTCTTTTCCATCTCAAACTTGCATCCAAAGCCCATATTCGATCAACCCTCACCCATATTGCAGGATAGCCTTGTCTCTTGGAGCATGAAGATGGAATCATAATTCTTTATGGCATTGCAAATGGATTACATAAATATGTTTGACGTACAGGGGAAAAAATCATTATTTGGTGTCCACAAGTGCATATATAGAGGGATTATCCAATGAGCCATGTGTCGTTTAGAGATGGGATGAGTAACGCTTCACCAACCATCGGATGCTAATCCCGCGATTCAAGACATTTCAATTTTAGCGCTTATACGTGGAGCATCCGCATTCTCCTCGTGATTTAATTTCCTTTTTTGGATGCATATATCGTCGTTGCCTCATTGTTATATCTAAAATCGCAAAAATTGACTCCATTCTCCAGTGGCTTCAGTAATAAAAATGCAAGCTTCATAAGAAATATAATAGCTTTAGTAAAATATATGATATTTCAAGTAAATACTAACTCTATAAACGGCTTCAGTAATGTGTGTGCGTGTGTGTGTTAAATGGGGATGTCCTCAGGGATAGCTAACTCGGCTTCCCTCACCCCATTTTTCCTATTTTTTTATTTTTTTTTGAAAATTTATTCCGTGGAATTTCATCAATATATTTCTATATTATGTCATTCAAATTTTGTGCAAAACGGAGACTCCTACGGCCTCCATTCAGACAGTCATTTTTTAACGGTAACGAAATTGCTAAAATAGACCCCGTCTGGATGGAGGCCATAGAAATCTATGTTTCACACAAATTTGAATGACATAATATATATATATATATTGATGAAAATCCACATAAGTAATTTTAAAAAAATAAGAAATGGGGCGGGGGAGCTAACTTGGCTCCCCCCAAGGGAGCAGCCCCATTTTTCCCATTTTTTATTTTTTAAGATTGCTTCCATGGATTTTCATCAATATATACATATATTATGTCATTCAAATTTCATGCGAAACAGAGATTCCTACGGCCTCCATCCAGACGAGGTCCATTTTAGCAATTTTGTTACCGTTAAAAAATGATTGTTTGGATGGGTTGTAGGAGTCTTTGTTTCACACAAAATTTGAATGATATACTACAGGGATATAGTGTTGAAATTCCACGGAAGAAACTTTCAAAAAAATAAAAAATGGGAAAATGGGTTGGGGGGGCAAGTTAGCTCTCGGGGGGCAGCCCCGTTTAACCCACGCGCGCGTGTGTGTATTAGTAACTTATAAAAAGTTACAAGTAAATGCGAACACTATAGATTGCTTCAGTAATAAATATCAATCTTCGATAAGTGATATCACAACTTCAGTAATATATATCCAAACTTCAGCAAGCGATATCATAGCTTTAGTAACTTGTATGAAGTTACAAGAAAATACGAACTCTATAGATTACTTCGGTAATAAATATTCAATCTTCAGTAAGTGATATCACAGTTTTAGTAACTTATATGAAGTTACAGGTAATTGTGATATTATAGCTTTAGTAAAGTATATGTTGTTTCAAGTAAATATGAGCTCCATAGATGGTTTCAGTAATATATATCAAAGCTTTAGTAAGTGATATTATAACTTTAATAACTTATATGAAGTTACCAATAAATGTGAACTCTATAGATTGCGTCGGTAATTCTTTGATTCTAATTTCTATGCATTTCATCAGTAATTCTTAAAATAGGTTTAGTATTTCTCAGCAATTCATTGGTAATATTTGATCCCATTTTATTAACCTTTGGAATTTTTTAAGACATTCTCAAATTAATTTATTAATTCCTTTTTCTATATCCTCGGTAAATTTTGATAAGATTCAAGTAATTTTTTATTAAATTCAAATAACAACAGTAACATTAATAATAACAATGAAATGTGATTTAGTAATTACATAATTTTGATAATATTGCTTCACTTGGAATAATACGATAGGTTGTGCCAATCGTATTCTCATGCCTTCCTCTTTCCATAAACGTAATATTATTTTTAGAAATGCTTATAATTTCCAATTTTGTTCTATTTATATAAAGAATATGGTTCCTACTTTTTGGGAGTAAATCTTGGAATCCGACGGCTGAATTGGAGGCTCATCACATCTCTAAACAGCACAGGGGCTCATTGGATAAATATCCTATATATGTATATATCTATGTATTTATATATATATGCCCATACATGAGGTTAGGAATAGTAAAGACAAGGTTTTTATGAGGTGTGCCCCTCTGAGATATCGCCATTTCAGTTATGCTCCTATCTTTTTGGTAATATCAGTTTTGCCCGTCACTTCTTTCTCCGTTATCACTTGTGCCCTTCCGTCAGATTGACCGTCAAAAAATTAAAATAGTCATGGTTTATTCAAACCATGGTGTGGTTAAGAAGGGTATTATGGTCATAATAAAATCAAGGGTCGATCTGGGGAGGATGGAGCAGAGCATGGTGCTGGAGAGGTTGGGTCGGGGAAGAGGGGCGGAGGTGGAGCTTGGGGGAGGAGCTCGGGGCGGAGCTCGAGGCAGGAAGGGGTTGGGTCAAGTAGGAGGGGCAGGTTGGGGAGGAGGGGCAGGGGGAGGCGTGGGGCAGGGGGAGGCCCAGGGGGCGGGGGGCAGGGGGAGGCGCGGGGGGAGGGGAGGGGGAGCCCCAGGGGGCGGGGACGGCGGGGAGCAGGGCGCGGCGCAGGGCAGGGGGAGGCCCAGGGGGCGGGGGCAGCATGGAGCAGGGGGAGGTGCCTCCCGCTATGCAGGGGAGGCCCAAGGGGCGGGGGCGGCGGGGAGCAGGGGGAGGCGCGGGGCAGGGGAGGGGGAGGCCCAGGGGGCGGGGGGAGAGGGGGGATGGCCATGGAGGAGCTTGGGGCGGAGGGATGGGCTGAGGATGGTCGGGAGGAGCCGCTGGATGAGCAGGTGGTTGGGAGAAGAAAGAGAAGGGGGACGAAGAGGATGGGGGAGGAAGAAGAAGAAGAGTTGGACATTTCAGTCCATTTTTTTCAATTAATTCCACTTGTGTCCTTGAAGTTAACATCCATTTATATTAGGGATGGACGGAAACTAAATCGAGGGGCACAAGTGATAGAATGGGAAGAAGTGAGGGGCACAACTGATATTACCAAAAAGATAGGGGAATAACTGAAATTGCGATATCTTAGAGGGGCACAACTGATAAAAACCTTATTTATTTAAAAGCGTATAATATATGCAACCCTCCACATGACATTATGGTTTGGTGTAATTCAAGATATTTATTCTCTATCAAGTTTCTTTTAGGAAAGCTCGAGAGCATATGATTTGATTTAACTATATCGGTAGTAAGACGTAACTTTGGTCATTGGTTCATAAGCTGTAGGCATTTTTATTATTTTTACTTAATGCAAATATTCTCTTTATGATGCATATTTCCCAGATTCATGTAAATTATGTACCTCAAGATTTATCGATATAAGTACTGATAAGTTAGTTAGCCATGCTTTACTTTATGAGTATGATTCGCTCATCTTTATGGTTATACGTGATATTTTATGAATGGGTGGTTGAAAAATGTGGATTCGCCCTCGCTAATCCATTATAATTAAGCAATGTGTCATTTCGTTGTAAGCGGACAAATCACAATTTCTCAAAAAGAAACATAATTAATGTTAATCAATTTAATACAAAGTGGTCGAAATTATTTTACTTAGGTAAGCCCAAGGTCGAACTCAGAGAGGTCATTGTCTCCTTAGGTTGATTATCAAATCATTTAGGTGCTAGATTTTTTAGGATATTTTTTAATTTTTTTTAGTTCAATTAATGAGTGAAATGAAATTGTAGAATGACAATCTTGTGGTCAAATTAGCCTAAAGTGGGCATCCCAATTAATGAAAATGAGCTCAAAAATGATAGATTCGGAATACATTTTTTATATTTTTTAAGACATAATATACATGCGAGAAAAATCAACAGTTTTATTGATTTTATGCAAAATTTTGTGCAAACAGTATGCAAAATTACGAAAATTTGACAAAAGATTAAATATGATGAGATTAAGCTATTATGACTTTTTTGATATTTTTAGATGCAAACTATTTTTTGTGAATTAAATATGCAGATAGAGTATTTTTTACTTAATTACATTTAATAATTAGTAAAACTAATTATTTTTCAAAAGTAAAATTATCCTAGATATGTCTAATCAATATGCACACAGGAAAAAATCCAAATTTTAAAAATATTAAGTTTGCAGCCAACTAAAATTAGATCACTAAAATTACTATATATTTTATTTTAAGGAAATTATGCAGGCAAATTGAGTAATTTTTGGGCACATGCCAGAACATAAATGATTCGACCACTGATTTTTGAAGATTTTTTGGAGCTAAGATTGATTTACAATGAATTACAGAAGCTCGTATGGGTAAAAGTAAGCAAAATTACACCAATTTAATTTTTATAAATCAATCACTGCTCATAAATTACCAAATAAATAACACAAGCTATAGAATCAATTGCCCATAAAATACAATTTTTGGAATTAAAAATAGATGCCAATGATAGTACTAATGGACATATAAAACAAGGGTCTACATGCAATTTTAAAAATAAAAACTAATGCATGAAGATGACTAAAAAGAATTTACCAAACTCGTAGGTGTTTTATTGCAATTTTTATGGCAGGCATGCGTTGCATGTGTGACGGCTGGTCGGTAGGGGCCTTTGTGTGATGAGGAAGAGGACAGGGGCTTGAGGTGCAAATTGTCCACGTGCACGCGTTCGAGCACGTGAGCTGCCTGCGCCTCGGCTACGGAGCTCTAGGTGGCGTGCACTGGTTGCCTCGGCTCGGCCTTGGGCTGAGGATTTGATGTCAAGGTTGATGTGTGTATCTGATTTACATGATCGAAGAGACCTGACGGTTGCATTTTGGGCGGCCTTGGACGACCTCTGTGAGATATGGAGAAGAGAATCAACGATGCATGTATCCTGATGAATCACTCCTCCTTTTGTCTTCTCGGATGATGTTCAGCAACTCGATGAACTCCAGCTGATATGGTCGATGAATGAGGTGCAGTCGGGCCGTTGTTGGATGATGACCGCTTGATTGATCACTCGGGAATAAGGTGCTAATCGATCGTTGCGACCCAAGCGATCAAATGTGATCAATCAAGAAAAAGAAGAGACCACCAATCAAAGAGATAAAAATCAAATCAAAACACGAAAGCGGTCTTGCTATTAATTTAACCTGGTATAGCGACCAGGGTCGAACACAAGGAGCACGGGTTGGCCTCGCGGCCTACGAAGTAGTCAACAAGAAATAAAATAAAATAAAAGGAATGCTTTTGGTGATTTTTAAATATTTTATTTTTTTTGGATTTTTTAAGATATTAAGAAAATAAGAAAAGCAACTAAACAACACACTTCAACAATTTATTTGATGCAATAAAAATCAACCAAAAATTCTAACAAAAATATTTTTATGTGTTTTATAATTTTTAGTGTTTTTGGTGAATTTTTGGTATTTTTCTGATATTTATTTAATTTTCTAAAAATAAAACAAGGATTGAAACTATAGGTACTGTCCAGCCAAGCTAAAAGGACCTAGATAAAATATCTAGAAGCCCCAAATTAGCCTGGAGGTATTTTTCCTGTATAGAGAATAAAACAAGGAAAAATTAGGCACCTAGATTATTATTTTTGGATTTTTAATTTATTTATTAGAATTTTTTAAGATTTTAAGTGTTTTACAAGTTTTAGGTGTTTTAAGCAATGAAAAATAGCCAAAATTGGCTAGAAAATCAAGCAAGCATAAACAATTAGTAAGTAATTTTTTTGTGAATTTTAGATGAATTTTAATATTTTTTTGTGATTTTTAAAGTTAGATAGTAACGAAATTAGATGTTTTTGAATTTTTAAAAATATCAAAATAAGACAAAAATGTCTCCAAAATTTATAGAAAATTTTACGTTTTGGCTGGAGCCATGTTCCAATTTTCATTAAATTTGGAGGTGATTTGATATTTTATTCAAAAATAAAGAGGGGGCACTGTGCACAGGGACCTATGTGCAAATACCCGGAGTTCTGGGGGGTCTGGTGCAAATAACCAAGGTAAAGACGTGCGTCGCACGCGCCTGAGGCACTCAGGGACCTAAATGTAAGGAAAATAAGTTCCGAGGGCTATTTAGTAACAGGTACCAAAAGCCCAGGGACTTATCTGCAAAATACCCAATAATATGCGCACATGCACAATAAATTCACGCACAGGGGTATAAAAGCAATATTCCAAAACTATTCATTCATTAAGTAACATCCAGAACTACAAGGGCATATAATACAAATAACCCAGAAAGTCACATGTCGACGCACGTGTCACACCATACACAAGGGCATATCAGCGAATAAACTCAAGCACAAGGGTCTCTATGCAAAAGTACCAAAAACTAAACAGCTACACTACGTATTTACAAGACTAATTACCAAATAAAATAAAAGAGGGGGCCTAAGGGTAATTTACCCTTTATTAATGGAGTCGCTGGATGGATGCCACGTGGAGCATCTGACGGTGGTTGACGACGGGCGCTCCACAGCTAAGCTCCTGGAGCGAATCCGACGGCGGGGGTTTCGCCACGTGGGGGATCAAATGGTGAAGGGCGCAGGTGGCTAACCCTCGTGCATCAGACGGCTGGGATCAGTCCTCATCTGATCTGACGGTGGCTGGACCTCCTGGAGTGGACGGCCCAGATGGAAACTGGAGGTCGAGGACGATCGGACGGTCGGGGAAGATCGAGGAAGAACAGCTCGCCGGCGAAGTTCGCCGGCTCAAGGCGTACGCTCCTGACCTCCCATGCTGCTCGTGAGGATCGGAGAAGCTCCGGCGTTACGCTCCGCAGCTGCTGGTGGTCTCCGATGACCCAGCCGAGCTCTGGGGAGCCCCGGCGAGGTCGGCGGAGGAAGAGCTCCTGGACCGAATGGCCCAAGCCCTCAGATGGGCTTGGATGTACCTGCAAAGCAAACCAGGAGACTCGCGGGTCGAGGGCAAACTGCCTCGACCCGGTTAGGCGGGTGGAGATGATCGGTGGTGCGGTATGGACGAGCTCCGGCGAAGGGGGTAGACGGAGGAGCTCGAGTCCTAGCTCCTGTGCGAGCTGGGTTGAATGGGGGTATGGAGAAGGTGCGCGGAAGGAAGGCGGTGGCTATGGAGAAGCCCGATGATCGAACGGGGGTCGGACGTGGACGGAATCGACGGCAAACGGCGGAGAAGCGAAAAGGGAGTAATCGAAAATTAAATAAAAAGAAAAGACTACGGGGCTACCTGGGTGGACGATAAGACTGGGGATGAGCAGGCGATGCTCTGGGTCGTCGCCTCGAGGAGCGTCTCCCTCCGAGGCTCGAGCTCCGGCTCTAGGCGGAGCAAGGCGGCGATACTCGCCGGATCAGTGGAATCCGGTCCCTCTCCTCGCTTCAACAGCACGGGAAGCAAGCTGTCACTCTCACTCACGTGCTGGAGCTCACTGGGGGTGGAAGCGAACGGCCAAAGACAGGAAATGGAGGTGGCGGAGCTCGGCTTAAGTACGCTGGAGGGTCCGGGAAGAAGGGCGCGGGTAGGGCACTAGAGCGTGCGGATCCCGATGTGGAGGCTCCGGCGAGGATCTCGGATGTACCATGGACGGATCTGACCCGGGGTTTAGGTGGGGATGAATCGGCTTTAGGCGCTAAAAAAGAGGGAAATCGGGTCGGGCGCCTAAGCCCGTGGGAAGTGGTCCTGGGGGGGTAGTTGACCGGGCGGTCAACAATCCCCATGGCCAATGGGTAGCGGCCACGTGGCTGGATTTTGGAAGTGAAATTCAAGGTACCAAATGGTCGAATTAGTAAAAAGTTAAAACATGAAATATTTTTATTTTATTTTTTCTATTTTTTAGTGATTTTTAATTAATTTTTCGAAATAAAAATAAGGTATGTACATAGTAGGGTTAGATATAGGTGTATATACAATGTATGAGATTTTAATTTTTGATTTTTAATTGTTATTTTTATACAATTTTATTCCCATTTTATATTTTATTTATGTATATTATAAAATAAGAAATAAAAAGATATTTTTATTTTATTTTTATTATTTATGTACATAGGTGAAATAAATAGGTATGCATATATATATATATATGCATGGTATATTTACAATATATTTTTGTGTTTTTAATTTTGTTATTTTTATGTTGTTTTTGTTTTAATTGTTTTTATTTTATTTATTTACATTATATAATATAGAGTATTTACAAGATTTTTGGGAATTAATTTTATTTATTTACAAAGATAAATAAATATAGATGTGATGGTCTATATACATGGTGAAAGTGATCTTTTTATCTTCTTTTTGATTTTTATATTTTTATCTTGTTTTTATATTTATAAATATTTACAAGCCAATTTGAGTCTATTTTTGTGAGGAAAATGCTTTTATTTATTTACATAAATATTTACACACATGAGCCCCTATCTCCCTCTACTTTGGCTTTTATGCGGTCAGGCCCATGCTGAGCCCTCCTTGGGTTAGGTTGCTCAATATTTATTCTAAATATTTCCCTCTTTTTCTTTTTAATCTTTATTCTTTTATTTTTGTACAAAAACATGCTAATTATAGGTTTTTACACAATGCATGATTTTGGTAATTATTTCTATTTATAACTATATACATGCATTTGCAAAGGTTTTTGTAGCTAAAATATAAGAATAAAGAGTGATGAATGAGTATTCATCACCCCCCTATACTTAACTTTGCTAGTCCCTTAGCAAACACTTATTTGAAAAAGAAGTGAAAAAGAAATAAAGAAAAAGAAAAAGAGAACGTACAAGGATCAAGGTTGATTATTAAACTTGCCTTCACTAAATTAAGGTATGGAGCTCGATCAGATCTTTGGATTATTAACGTGTCGGAACCTTATTTGGACTTAAGTCTAAAACTCAACAGCCTCTAAGTTCCACTAATCTATAATCAAGACTCCTCAATGCTCCAGATCAGAACAAGTCATCAATCACAAACCCTGAAGACCATGAATCTTTTCTTGTCCTGTGAATGTGAAGTCTAAGCTCTCCACCTCAGAAATGGCAACTTGACAACCCTCCCCAACAAGGTAACTCTATGACCTCAATCTGGCCACTCTTTCCTCGAGGAGCGGGGTATTCCCTTCTAAGTTCAAGTTCAACCGGCTCAAGAAGAGGAGGAAGAAGAGAATGGGTCAAGGCCAGTGTAGCCAAGTACCCTTGGGAGCTTGACCAGTGTAGCCAAGTCTCCCTGCTGCAAGCTACATCAGGTGGATCATGAAACCAAGCTTTGCTTATTGCACTCTATATACATACTCCGGTGGGATTATCATTTTCTCTCAGACCCACCACTTTTTTGGAGTTATTTTCTTTTTGCATTTTTTTTTCAAGTGCATCTATAAAACATATACATGTGCAGCATATATACAAGGAGTTTTTCCTCTTGAGCCAGTAGACTATCCCTCTTTTGAAGCTTTATTGCAACCCACAACTCCTGTCGTTAGACCTCATGGCAACCAGACCAAGTTGAGACGCACTTCCTTCACTAAAAGAAGAAGAGAGGTTCCGCCTAGAAGTACTACCCTCATATGCTACCCCAAGTCAAGGAAGACTGCCTCCTCACCACCTCATCCGTAGAGAGCTCGGTGCATAGTGCTGGTGTCCAAGTAAAGCCATAATCTATATGAGTCATGTGTTGTTGTTAAATGCTCTACTTAGGCTCATTGAGATGACATGTGATCATAGCCTAGTGGACTCAAAGAATTAAGTCACCATGGACCTGAAAAGCCTTAAACCTAAGCCCTATAAGGTTCCTCTTAGAAGTTAGGTGGATTAAGATCTTAATCAAGCTCCATTTCTCAATTTGATTCCAGGCTAGTTTAAATGTCAACTATCATCCAGAAAAACTATATACATATGTACAAAAGATGCTATTTACACAAATTTTACAAACATGCAAAATTTTTGAAAAATGTTTTGAAATCATGAATGAATGATGCATGACGTGCAAGTTTTGCAAAAAGATATTTACACACATTTACACAAGATTTTTGCAAACTTTTGATTTTCAAAACATTTTGGAAAAATTTCGTACTATATACATAATTTTGATAAGAAAATATTTACACAAGCTTTACACAAAAGATTTTTGAAAACATTTTTAAAAAAATAATTTGTACACTAGCTATTTATGTGCAAATAAAAGAAGTTTATGTACATGAAAAAATTTTAATTTTTATGATTTTTACGGGTTTTTTAGCCATTTTATTTATTAACACACTCACACAAAGTACGAGTTATGGCTAAAGTATATATGAAATATATACACACCCCCCTATACTTAGCTCGAACGATGTCCTCGGAGTCAAGAGCGATGAAGAAGACATAACTCGTGCTAGGTATAGGGAAGTGAAAAGAAAGGCTATATACAAAGACGAATGAAATAGAAAAGTCAAGAGGGTCTCGGGTCTTCCCCCTATACTTAGGATCAAGTAATCCTAAGTATAGCAGGTTGTATACTAAGGGAAAACCGAGTGGAGAATGTACAGGATCAACCCCCCCTATACTTAGGGTGAAATATCCCTAAGTATAGGCAGCAAAACAGGGGTAGAAAGAAGCAAAAGAAATACCCAAAGGTCTCACATCCCCCCTATACTTAGGGTAAGGTGCACCCTAAGTATAGCATAATCAATAGATGAAGAAAGGGATGTGGGACTAAAGAATGTAGTGATATAGACATCTGGATCTATACAAGGCGGAAGATCAGTGAAACTCAGGCATGAGACGTATTAGATGTGAGTCAAAGACCACATCTCACGCAAAATGAATAGGGGCAAGATCAGCGACCCGCGGCTCATGATCTAGAAATGGCTTGAGCCGCTGGCCGTTTACTCGAAAGGTACTCTCAGAAGACAACTCAGATATATCAATGCTACCGTTGTCGTGTACCTTTCTGACCAAGTAAGGTCCCTTCCACTTGCTCTGTAGCTTCCCTGGAAATAAACGAAGCCTCGCATCAAACAGCCGTACTCTCTGTCCAATCTCAAAATGCTTGTGGCTGATGTGAGAATCATGCCACTCCTTCACTCTCTCCTTATACTGTAGGCTGTTTGAGAAGGCGGTATCTCTCAACTCCTCCAGGGCTGCTAACTCTGCCCTCCTCTGGTCTCGTACACCATCTGGATCCATGAGTATGTCTATAACTGCCCAAAGTGACCTGTGCCTCAACTCAACAGGCAAATGGCACAGCTTGCCATAAACGAGGCGAAAGGGAGATGTGCCCAATGGTGTCTTGAAAGACGTCCTATATGCCCACAAGACCGAGTCCAAAAGCTGTGACCAATCCTTTCGGTCAGGGCGGACGACTTTCTGCAATATAGTCTTGATCTCCCTATTCGACACCTCGGCTAGACCATTCGTCTGTGGATGGTAAGGTGTAGCAACACGATGGTCTATACCGAACTCGCTAGCAAGGGCCTTCACCTGGTCGTTGATGAAATGAGACCCCCCATCTGAGATCAGAACTCTAGGAACCCCGAACCGCGTGATGATGTGCTTCCTCAAAAATCAGCAAACTATCCTCGCATCAGCGGCTCGGGCGAGGATAGCCTCAACCCAACGACTAACATAATCCATGGCCAACAGAATGTACTCAAATCCCTGACTCTTAGGGAATGGACCCATGAAATCGATGCCCCGTGCGTCAAAAACCTCACAGAAGTGAATGGGCTGCATCGGCATCATGTCACGCTGTCCACAAGTGCCCATCCTCTGACAGTCAGTACACCTCTTCACGAACTCATCAGAGTCCTTGAAGAGGGTAGGCCACCACAAGCCGGATTGGAGCACTTTCTGTGCCGTTCTCCTCCCAGAATGATGTCCTCCTGCCTCAAGCTTGTGGCAGTAAGTGAGGACGCTATGGTGTTCCTCCTGAGGGATGCACCGACGCCAGACGCTATCCCCTCCTTCGTGGTAAAGGATGGGATCCTCCCAGTGGTAGGACTTGGCCTTCGCAAGGAAGGTCTCAAGCCTCTGCCTGGGCCAATCTTGTGGGACTTTCCCAGCAACGAGAAAGTTCACAATATCGGCATACCACGGGAGTGAGGCGATAGCAAGGATCGCCTCATCTGGGAAGGTCTCACAAATGGGATCTATCTGCTCAGACTCCTCAGGTTGCTCTATACGAGAGAGGTGATCCGCCACCACATTCTTGACTCCAGGCTTATCCTTGATCTCAATGTCGAACTCCTGGAGTAGAAGGATCCATCTAGTGAGTCTGGCCTTGGCATCCTTCTTTGCCATGAGGTACCGGATGGCGGTGTGATCAGTGTACAAGGTCACTCTAGATCCAATGATATAAGATCGAAACTTATCTAGGGCAAACACCACGGCTAGCATCTCCTTCTCTATGACCGTGTAATTCCGCTGGGCGGAATCCAATGTGCGGATAGCGTAGTGGATAGCAAAGGGGACTCCATCCCTCCTCTGTCCCAGC
The DNA here is from genome assembly GCA_037367405.1 of Ottelia alismoides. Classification (NCBI taxonomy): domain Eukaryota; kingdom Viridiplantae; phylum Streptophyta; class Magnoliopsida; order Alismatales; family Hydrocharitaceae; genus Ottelia; species Ottelia alismoides. The sequence continues at coordinate 75,819 of JAZKJV010003143.1, read as the reverse complement.
ACGGCCCCTATGACAAAATCGGAGGCATTCGTCATGATCTCGAATGGGAGAGACCAATCAGGCGGCTGGAGAACAGGAGCCTCAATCACACACTGCTGGAGAGTCGCAAAGGACGAGAAACACTTGTCATCGACAAGGAATTCGGTGTCTTTCGTCAAGAGGTCAGTCAACGGCCGGGCAATCCTGCTGAAATCATGTATAAATCTCCGATAGAACCCAACGTGCCCCAGGAATGACCGTAGCTGCCTCAAATTGGATGGCGGTGCGAGTTTTCTAATGACATCAACCTTGGCCGGATCAACCTCCATGCCCCTGTTGGAGATGATATGGCCAAGCACCGTCCCTTGAGTCACCATGAAGTGACTCTTCTCCCAAGATAGAACCAAATGGAACTCAATACATCGCTGGAGTACCCGGTCTAGGCAGTCAAGACAGGAGTTGAATCCGCCGCCGTAGACCAAGAAATCGTCCATGAAGACCTCCAAACACTCCCCTACCATGTCCGAAAAGATCGACAGCATGCACCTCTGAAAAGTCGCAGGGGCATTGCATAGCCCAAATGGCATGCGTCAAAAGGCATATGTACCGAAGGAACAGGTAAAGGTGGTCTTCTCCTGATCCTCAGGAGCGATGGCCACCTGGTTGTAGCCCGAGTACCCATCCAGGAAGCAATAATGGCTCTTCCCTGCCAATCTCTCAATGATCTGGTCAATAAAAGGCAGGGGGAAATGGTCCTTCTTGGTGGCCTGGTTGAGTCTCCTGTAGTCAACACAAACCCTCCAAGAGGTGGGTACTCGTGTAGCAATCTCCTCTCCCGACTCACTGATCACAGTCGTGATGTCCGTCTTCTTGGGCACCACATGCAAGGGGCTGACCCACTTGGAGTCGGAAATGGGATAAATAAAATCTGCACTCCACCATTTTGATATTTCCTTCATCACAACCTCTCTCAGGTTGGGGTTCAGCCGCCGCTGGAACTCACGCGACGGCTTCGCCCCCTCCTCGAGATAAATATGGTGGGAGCACACTGATGGACTAATCCCATGGAGATCTGCTACGCTCCATCCGATTGCCTTGCGGTTCTTTTCAAGAACCCCCATCAAACGGGATTCTTGCTCTCCAGTCAGATCGGCGGAGATGATGACTGGGTACATCTCAGGTTCGCCCGCAAGGAATCGATACTTCAGCGAAGTAGGGAGCGGCTTCAGCTCTGGACAGCTGGGTGCTGGCAAATCTAGCTTCGGAAGAAGATGTGTGAATGCTGCTAAATCTGCCAAATCTGCTTGGGAGAAAGGAAGCGAGCTCTCGCAAACTGGATCCGGAGAAGGCTGCTCAACTGTGCTGTCTCTGATCTGCTCTGCATCTACCTCCTCCTCATCTGTAGGCTCTGGTGGACTCAGGTCTGACATCTGATCATCACAATCTGCCCAATCAGACTCTGAATCTGAGGGATCTGCATCAAACAAGGTGGCATCAGTACCACCGTCACACAAGGTGGCCTCAGCACCACCATCACTAGAAACCGTGTCGCGGTCGAGAACCGGCTCTGCTGCCTCTGTAGTATCCTGGACCAGGGCTGTGCTCTCCAAGCTCTCCTCTGCTATCATCTCTGCATCAGCAGTGTCTGGAAATGAGAGGATGGCCTGTGCTGAAGAGTCTGCCCATGCTGCCTCATCATCTGTGATCACAAAATCACAGTCCTGGTGGATGTCTAGCCCGGCATCTGTCAGCTGCTCTGTATCTGTGCTAGCCTCTGAGCATGCTCTGTCTCTGGCTCTGTAGTCCTCGACCGTCTCTATTTGTACACTCTCGCCCTCGACGCGAAAGTATACCTTCCCGCTATCATGATCAGTCACTGCCTTGGCTGTGGCCAAGAACGGATGACCGAGGATGATGGGGGTATCGGTCACTGAATCAGGGATCTCCATGTCCAACACTACGAAGTCCACGGGGAATTGCAGGCCCTGAATAGTGACGATAACATCTCGCAACAACCCCTTCGGCCTCTTGACAGATCGATCAGCAAACTGAAGGATTGTCCTGCTCTGTCTAAGAGTGCCCAACTCGAAACAGTCGAGAAGGGCTGCCAGAAGGAGGTTGACAGACGATCCGCTATCCAATAGAGTCCGGTCGAACCTCTGCTCACTAATCTGACATCTGACATACGGGGCTCATGAATCTGGCCTCTTGGCCGGCAGACGGTTCTAGATCGTGAAGCACGTGGCTTTCGTCAGCACATGTATCTCTGAATGATGGTTCCTCCTCCTCCTCCTGACTGTAGTCCTATCTCTCAACGATCGCTGAAGAAGGGGGATGTGCTGCAACGCCTCCTGAAGGGTCAGCTGTATATGGAATCGATCAATCATGCTCTGGCTGAATGATGAATACTCATTCATCACTCTTTATTCTTATATTTTAGCTACAAAAACCTTTGCAAATGCATGTAGATATGTGTAAATAGAAATAATTACCAAAAGCATGCATTGTGTAAAAACTTATAATTAGCATGTTTTTGTGCAAAAATAAAAGAATAAAGATTAAAAAGAAAAAGATGGAAATATTTAGAATAAATATTGAGCAACCTAACCCAAGGGAGGGCTCAGCATGGGCCTGACCGCATAAAAGCCAAAGTAGAGGGAGATAGGGGCTCATGTGTGTAAATATTGATGTAAATAAATAAAAGTATTTTCCTCACAAAAATAGACTTAAATTGGTTTGTAAATACTTGTACATATTTATAAGTATAAAAACAAGATAAAAATGAAAGAAAATAAAAAAGAACAAAAACATCACTATCACCTTGTATATAGACCACTACACCTATATTTATTTAACCTTATAAATAAATAAAATTAATTTCCAAAATTCTTGTAAATATTCTATATTATATAGTGTAAATAAATAAAATAAAAATAATTAAAACAAAAACAAAATAAAAATAACAAAATTAAAAACACAAAAATATATTGTAAATATACCATGTATATAAATGTATATATGTATTTATTTCACATATGTATATAAATAATAAAAATAAAATAAAAATGTCTTTTTATTCCTTATTTTATAATATAAATAAACAAAATATAAAATGGGAATAAAATTGTATAAAAATAACAACTAAAAATCAAAAACTAAAAACCTATATATTGTATATATACCTATATCTAACCCTACTATGTAAATACTTTATTTTTACTTTAAAAAATTAATTAAAAATCACTAAAAAGTAGAAAAAAATTAATATTTCATGTTTTAACTTTTTGCTAAATCGGCCCTTAGCTACCTTGAATTTCACTTCCAAACTTTCACCACGTGGCCGCTTCCTACTGGTCCTGGGATTGTTGAGCGCCCGGTCAACTACCCCCCCCCCCAGGACCACTTCCCACGGGTCCTTAGCGGGTACCCGACTTCTCGGATTTTTAGTGCCTAAACTCGATTGATTCACACCTAAACCCCGGGCCAGATCCGTTCATTACATATCCGAGATCCTCGCCGGAGCTACCGCATCGGGATCCGCGCGCTTCCACGCCCTACCCGCGCCTGTCTTCCCGGACCCTTCCAGCATATATAGCCGAGCTCCGCTTCCTCATTGCTCATCTTTGGCCATTCGATTCCACCCCCAGTGAGCTCCAGCGTGCTCATGAGAGTGACAGCTCGCGACCTGTGCTGTTGAAGCGAGGAGAGGGAGCGTGACCACTGATCCGGCGAAGCTTCGCTGCCTTGCTCCGCCACCAGCTAGAGCTCGAGCCTCGGAGGGAGACGCTCCTCGAGGCGAAGACCCAGAGCATCCTTAGCTCATCCCTAGTCTCATCAGCCACCCAGGTATCCCCGTCGTTCGTTCTTTTTCTTTAATTTGTAGTTTCCCCCAAATCGCTGCTCTGTCGTCTTCCGCTGATTCCGATCGATTCCGACCACCATCCGACCATCGGGCTTCACCATAGCCATCGCCTCCCTTCCGCGCACCTTCTCCATATCCCCATCCAACCCAGCTCGCACATGAGCTGGGATTCGAGCTCCACCGTCCCCCCTTCGCCGGAGCTCGCTCACTTCGACCCCCCCGTTCACCATCACCCCGCCTAACCGGGTCAAGGCAATTTGCCCTCGACCCGCGAGCCTTCTGGACTGTTTTGCAGGTTCAATGAGGGCCATCTGAGGTCCTTCGACATCGAGCCAGGAGGCGCAGCTCCGCTGACCTCGCCGGAGCTCCTTAGAGCTCAGGCGGGTCATCGGAGACCCCCATCAGACGCGGAGGCCCACGCCAGACCTTTTCCGATCACCAGCGCCCCGTGAGGAGGTCAGGAGCGCACGCACGAGGCTGGCGAACTTCGCCGGCGAACTGTTCTTCCTCAACCTTCAGCCGACGTCCGATCAGCCCTCCCGCTCCAGTTCTTATCTGGATCGTCCGTTCCCGGAGCCGCCTTCACCGTTAGATCTGAGGAGGACCGATCCCAGCCGCCCGATGCGCGAGGGTTAGCCGTAGAGAGCCACCACCGTTTGATCCTCCCCGTGGCGGCACCCCCGTCGTCGGATTAGCCCGAGTAGCGAAGCTTTGGAGCGCCACCTGATCCAGACCGTCCGCAGCACCACGTGGCGTCCATCCAGCGGCCCGCCTTAATAAAGGGTAATTTACCCTTAGGCCCCCTCTGTTATTTTATTTCGCATTTAGTCTTGTAAATACCTAGTGTAGTTGTTTAGTTTTTGGGATATTTGCATAGAGACCCTTGTGCTTAGTTTTATTTGCTGATACGCCCATGTGTGTTATGTAACACGTGCTTCGTCACGTGTCTTTCTGGTATATTTGCATCTGGTGCCCCTGTAGTTCGGGTTGTTCCTTAATGAATGAATACTTTTTAGAAATTGCATTTATACCCCTGTGCGTATTTTAATTGAACATGTGCGAATAGTTGTGGGTATTTTGCAGATAAGCCCCTAGGCTTTTGGTACCTGTTACCAAATAGCCCTCGGGACTTATTTTCATTACATTTGGGTCCCTGAGTGCCCCAGGCACGCGCATCGCACGTGTTTTGCTGGGTTAATTGCACCAGACCCCCCAGACTTCCGGGTATTTGCACATAGGTCCTTGTGCACAGTGACCCCTCTTTATTTTTGAATAAAATAGCAAATTACCACCAAATCCAACGAAAATTGGATACATGGCTCCTGCCATAGTGTAAAATTTTCGAGGATTTTTGGAGACAATTCTGAGTTGATTTGATATTTTTAAAAAAATCAAAAACCTTCATTTTCGTTACTGTCTAACTTTAAAAACCCCAAAAAAATATTAAATATTGTCTAAAAATTACAAAAAATGGTCTACTGTCTATTTTGTTGTGTTTGATTTTGTAGCCAATTTTGGCTATTTTTCATTACTGAAAACCACTAAAAATTGAAAAACACTTAAAAACTTATAAAAATTCTAATAATTAAACCAAAAATCCAAAAATAATAATATAGGTGCCTTAATTTTCCTTGTTTTATTCTTTTTACAGGAAAATTACCTCCCAGCTAATTTGGGGCCTTTAGATATTTTATCTAGGCCCTTTTAGCTCGGCTGGACAGTACCTCCCATTTCAGTCCTTGTTTGATTTTTAATTAATTAAATAAATATCAGAAAAATCCCAAAAATTCACCAAAAACACTAAAAATTATAAAACACATAAAAATATTTTTGTTAGATTTTTTGGTTGATTTTTAGTGCTTTTAATGATTTGTTGAAGTGTGTGTTTATTTGCTTTCCTTGTTTTCTTAATAGCTTAAAAATCCAAAAAAAATATAAAATAATTAAAAACCACCAAAAATATTTTCCTTTTTTATTTTATTTCCTTTTTAGGCCGCAAGGCCAATCCGTGCTCCTTGTGTTCGACCCTGGTCTCTATACCATGTTAAACTAATAGCAAGACCGCTATCGTATTTTTGATTGATTTTATCTCTCTTGGTGGTCTATTTTTCTTGATTGACCTAGCTAAGTGATTGAGGTCGCGACGACCGATTGATACCTTTACCTTGGTCATTTGGCTGGTTATCAGAATGGCGCCGTTGCTGGGGAGCACGGCTTAGTAGTTTTCATTTTATCTTTATTTTTGTTTTCGCGGCTTTTCGCGGCTCTTTCAGAGCTCGCAGCTTTTGTTTATATCTTATTTTTGTTTTATTTTGTTTTATTTTCTTTTCTTTTATTTTTGTTTTTGTTTTATTTTGAGTGTTTATTTTATTTTGTATTTTTGCATATATACCCTCATTTTCATTTTCATTTATTTTCCTTATTATTATTATTTGATTATTTTGGTCTGACCACTTGTCTCTGTTTCTTGCGAGGGCCCGAGGACCGCGGAGGCGACTTTCGAGGAGCCGATGCAACCGCAGGACTTGGAGGCGGCTCCCTTCTGTACGGAGCCGCAGGAGAGAGCGAGAGAGAGAGTTGAGTGGGAGAGGTTTAGTTAGACTTTTTATTTCTATTTTTGATTATTATTGTAATAATACAGGTACTCAGACTTAGACTCTTTGGACTCTTTGACTTAGCAGGTCCGTTTCGCCGAGCACCGGTGTGCTCGGGGGACCCTTAGGATTTTCGCGGCTTTTTCTCACGGTTTTTGTTTTCTTTTCTTTTTTACTGTCTTTTCCGGTGTTTACGCGGTTTTTCATCGAGCCCCTAGATTTAGGATTTTATACTTGCTTGTGCCGTAATTAGTAGGATCCCCACACTTAATTATCTGCTTGTTCCTATAGTGCGCTTAATTGGACCTACTAATAATCAATTAATAAAAATAACTGATTCTTCTCCTTCGTAGCCTACGTGCCGCAGCCTGCCCCGTAAAGCGCTTTCTCCTACCCCCGATTTGTCGGGCAGAGGAGGGGTGGGCCAAGACCGGACCCTTTGGCTTGGAGGTCGGAGACCAGTTAGACGGTTCTGCGAGTAGACTTGCTCATCTAGGACTCGGTTTTCACCGCTGCATCATTTAGGGTAGTTTATTTTCTGTCTTTAAATTCTGCGCGGATCACTTGCATGTAGAGTGCTGGAGGCAAGGTACGCATTTCTATCTCAGCATGCATCATTGATTTCATCGCGCATCGGCTTTTTCGTCTTCTCCCCCTGTTTTGGATTAAATAACCAGGAGAACCGAAAAATTCGTTAGGCTTTTGTTTTTATTTGAAAAATATTAAAAAGAAAAACCATAAAATTGGGATTGTTAAAACTATTGACCCTAAAAGACACTTCACCTAAAAATTTGTCTTGGGGAGAGCAACCCCCTCATTGTTTGGTTTGCTTGCGCGAGAGAGTGACCCGCACCCTAGGTAGAGCCCTCCGATGCTATTTCCAGCTGACTACCGACTCTTCCATGCGGGCCAGTCGGTTGGAGTAGCATCGGGTATCCTAACAGGTCACGTAAGCGCTCTGATATATTGTGTGTTCACCTAATAAAAATTGACAAGATAATTTGACCGAGCTTTTACGGTCTTCAGCTCGCGTTGCGTTGGTGAACAGAGGGGTTTGCATTTTGATCATAGTTTCTCCAGATCTCATCCGCCCTACTCGTCAGATCACGATGATGGGTAGACGCTCTCTTAGGCAGCCTCTGGCTGCACCACTTTCGGGCACGTCTGCCCACTCATCTAGGTTGGCCCGCGAGAGCCGAGACCAGTTCTCCGAGCCCGAGAACGATTCCGCCCTGTTCCCCCTCGACCCCCTTTCTTTCGGTTCTGAGAGATATGAGCCAGAGGAGAGAATAGCAGATTTGACAGCACCTGAGTTTGGCTCATTTGATTTTGCAGACGTCATGGCCGGTAGTTCAGAGGATCGCTCCAGAGCAGAGCACATTGTGATGGACCAGGGAGCGATCAACTCCACCCTGATCGCCTCGTTAGAGACAGTGCAGCAGCAGCTGAGGGATCAGGGAGCTTTCATGATTGAGATGAGGAGAGAGTTGGAGCGACTCAGAGCAGAGAGAGATCAGAGCGAGCCTGAGGACGGACCAGATGCAGAGGCAGCAGCCGCAGCAGCAGCAGCAGCCGCCGCCGCCGCAGCGGCAGCGGCAGCCGCCGCGGCAGCAGGACCACCGAGACCGATGCGGGAGTTGCATAATCCCGAATCTACACTGATGCATCATTGGGTGGTGGTGCCTGCTATCGTGGGGGACTTTAAGTTCCCCCCGAACACCCTGCAATTGCTTCCCTGTTTTCACGGACTTGCCACCGAGGAGCCCCATCTCCACCTCCAGGAGTTCTTGATGATCTGCAGTACTGTCCACGACCGCCATGTGGACCAGGATACGATTCGGATGATGGCCTTCCCCTTCTCCCTAGTAGACAGAGCAGCCACCTGGCTGAAGCATTTGGGGAAGTTTGTTTACACCTAGGAGCAGCTCCGCACCGAGTACTTGAACAAGTATTATCCACTCGGGCGGACCAATACACCGAGGGCCCTGATCAGCAACTTCTCCATGCTCCCCAACGAGCAATTCCATGAGGCATGGGAGAGGTTCCGTGAGCTCACAGACCGATGCCCGCACCATGATATCTCGAAGCCGAACCTTGTGCAGAGCTTCTTCAGCGGGCTGACACCAGAGCTCCAGGGCCTGGTGAATGCTTCTTGTGGCGGGTCCTATTTCGCCAAGGATCATGACCAGGTCTGGGCCATCTACGAGGAGATGGCCGAGAAGTATATGGTGATGTCCCAGACCCGATTATACACTCAGGGGAGACCCCAGCAGCAGCCAGGACCCGTGCAGTACCAGAGGATAGCACGGGTCGACGTCGGTCCTTCCAGTTCATCCGCAGTTGCAGCAGCACAGGCAGAGTCGTCCGCTGCGGATATAGGCATCATTAGCGAGAAGTTGGATCGGATGGAGCTGATAGAGAAGAAGCAGTGCCAGGGCATCACGCAGATGGAGCAGATGGCACAGACTCTGAGCGACATGAAGACCCAGCTCATGTGTCTCTAGGAAGCACAGACGGCTTCGCAGCCCCGTCTTCAGTCGCGAGGCGATACCGGCAGCAGCAGCTCGTCCCAGCGCTCCAGCTCCTTTCAGAAGCCTAGACAGGTTCACCTTGTACAGGCGGAGCCGTACCAGCAGCAGCAGCCCTCTTACCAGTCCCCACCATCTCTAGACTTGCAGATGGTGGTATACCAGCCGGATCAGCCTCTGGCAGTACTCCCGCCAGCCCAGTACGACACGGAGCCGTTGATGGATGTCAACGGGATTTGGTATGACCGTCCCCGGCCTGGGATCTGATGAGACCATCCCGGATTCAGGTGGGGGAGTGGAGGTACCCATCCCCAGCAGCAGTCATCCGGTCAGGGAGGGCAGTATGGCCAGCAGAGAGATCACCAGCAGCAGCAGCCCCTAGCCTACCAGCCACACCAGCAGTCGTCCTTCGTTCCTCGTCCCTATCAGCAGCAGGGACAGTCTTGGAGACGTGAGCAGCAGGCTCACCAGCCACACCAGCAGCAGCATCCTTCCTCCTACCCCTCTCAGCAGCAGCACCAGTTCCAGCAGCCTCATTACCAGAGAGGCTACCCGTCGGGCTCCCATGAGAGACCCGCCTTCGACGACGTAGCCCGCCTCCTCACGGACCAGCAGGCTACCTTTAGACGGGAGATGGACGAGTTCCGCCAGGAGATGCGGGACCTGATGAGAGGGAAGGCCGCCATCCCTGCACAGATAGAGCCGAATCCGAACAGCCTGCAGCGGAAATCTGAGCAGGTAGCTTACACCGAGCACACCACTCCTAGTGATCCATTTGTTGATACATCTTCGGATCTTTTTGATGCTGATTTTGTTACGCTTAGGAGCGGTAGGACACCAGCAGGCGGCGGTGCCTCGTCTGAGCTACACCACGAGGATACATCCGAGGTGCCAGATGAGGAGGAGAGCGGTACTGAGGCCGCTCCAGACGATGATGGTGGTACTGATGCCACCAAGGATGCTGATCCCACCGGTGGTACTGAGGCTGCCGCTTCACCAGTTCGAGGAGGTGGTACTGACGCCACCAGAGTAGCCGAGCCAGCACGCGGTACTGAGGCCGCAAGACGTCTAGCAGAGCCAGTTCGTGGTGGTACTGAGGCCACCGGTGTTCATTTTGAGAGAGATGTTGTTTTACCTTCTGTTAATGTATCTCAGAACACTGTTGTGAATAAAGGAAAAGGTTTAGTTTCTTCTGATCCCACTGTGGTGATTGATGTATGTGCGGATCCGGCCGTCGAGCCGTCTAGACCTCTTCTTAGTCCTTCATCTGAGAAGGACCCTGTGATCCCCTTCCCTAGAGCCCTTCAGATGGTGAAGGGGAAGAAAAGAGAAAAAGACCCAAAAAAGAGAGAGCAGGAGGAGTTCATCCAGAGTTGATCGACAGCTTTCACATACAGCTGACCCTTTTGGAGGCTTTGCAGCACATCCCCCTTCTTCAGCGATCTTTGAGAGATAGGACCACAGTCAGGAGGAGGAGGAGGAACCACCATTCAGAGATACATGTGCTGACGAAAGCCACGTGCTTCGCGATCCAGAACCGTCTGCCGGCCAAGAGGCCAGATTCATGAGCCCCGTATGTCAGATGCCAGATTAGTGAGCAGAGGTTCGACCGGACTCTATTGGATAGCGCATCGTCTATCAACCTCCTTCCGGCAGCCCTTCTCGACCGCTTCGAGTTGGGCACTCTTCGACAGAGCAGGACAGTCCTTCACTTTGCTGATCGATCTGTCAAGAGGCCGAAGGGGTTGTTGCGAGATGTTATCGTCACTATTCAGGGCCTGAAATTCCCCGTGGACTTCGTAGTGTTGGACATGGAGATCCCTGATTCAGTGGCCGATACCCCCATCATCCTCGGTCGTCCGTTCTTGGCCACAGCCAAGGCGGTGACTGATCATGATAGCGGGAAGGTATACTTTTACGTCGAGGGCGAGTGTGTACAAATAGAGACGGTCGAGGACTACAGAGCCAGAGAGAGCATGCTCAGAAACCAGCACAGATACAGAGCAGCTGACAGATGCCGGGCTAGACATCCACCAGGACTGTGATTTTGTGATCACAGATGATGAGGCAGCATGGGCAGACCCTTCAGCACAGGCCATCCTCTCATTTCCAGACACCACTGATGTAGAGATGACAGCAGAGGAGAGCTTGGAGAGCACAACCCTGGTCCAGGATACTACAGAGGCAGCAGAGCCGGTTCTCGACCGCGACACGGTTTCTAGTGATGGTGGTACTGAGGCCACCTTGTGTGACGGTGGTACTGATGCCACCTTGTTTGATGCAGATCCCTCGGATTCAGAGTCTGATTGGGCAGATTGTGATGTCCAGATGCCAGACCTGAGTCCACCTGAGCCTACAGATGAGGAGGAGGTAGAGGCAGAGCAGATCAGAGACAACACAGTTGAGCAGCCTTCTCCAGATCCAGTTTGCGAGAGCTCGTCTTATTTCTCCCAGGCAGATTTGGCATATTTAGCAACATTCACACATCTCCTTCCGAAGCCAGATTTGCCAGCACCCAGCTGTCCAGAGCTGAAGCCGCTCCCTACTTCGCTGAAGTATCGGTTCCTTGCGGGCGAACCTGAGATGTACCCAGTCATCATCTCCGCCGATCTGACTGGAGAGCAAGAATCCCGTTTGATGGGGGTTCTTGAAAAGATCCGCAAGGCAATCGGATGGAGCGTAGCAGATCTCCGTGGGATTAGTCCATCAGTGTGCTCCCACCATATTTATCTCGAGGAGGGGCGAAGCCGTCGCGTGAGTTCCAGCGGCGGCTGAACCCCAACCTGAGAGAGGTCGTGATGAAGGAAATATCAAAATGGTGGAGTGCAGATTTTATTTATCCCATTTCCGACTCCAAGTGGGTCAGCCCCTTGCATGTGGTGCCCAAGAAGACGGGCATCACAACTGTGATCAATGAGTCGGGAGAGGAGATTGCTACACGAGTACCCACCTCTTGGAGGGTCTGTGTTGACTACAGGAGACTCAACCAGGCCACCAAGAAGGACCATTTCCCCCTGCTCTTTATTGACCAGATCATTGAGAGACTGGCAGGGAAGAGCCATTATTGCTTCCTGGATGGGTACTCGGGCTACAACCAGGTGGCCATCGCTCCTGAGGATCAGGAGAAGACCACCTTTACCTGTCCCTTCGGTACATATGCCTTTTGACGCATGCCATTTGGGCTATGCAATGCCCCTGCGACTTTTCAGAGGTGCATGTTGTCGATCTTTTCGGACATGGTAGGGGAGTGTTTGGAGGTCTTCATGGACGATTTCTCGGTCTACGGCGACGGATTCGACTCCTGTCTTGACTGCCTAGACCGAGTACTCCAGCGATGTATTGAGTACCATTTGGTTCTATCTTGGGAGAAGAGTCACTTCATGGTGACTCAAGGGACGGTGCTTGGCCATATCATCTCCAACAGGGGCATGGAGGTTGATCCGGCCAAGGTTGATGTCATTAGAAAACTCACACCGCCGTCCAATTTGAGGCAGCTACGGTCATTCCTGGGGCACGTTGGTTTTTATCGGAGATTTATTCATGATTTCAGCAGGATTGCCCGGCCGTTGACTGACCTCTTGATGAAAGACACCGAGTTCCTTGTCGATGACAAGTGTCTTTCGTCCTTTGCGACTCTCCAGCAGTGTGTCATTGAGGCTCCTGTCCTCCAGCCGCCTGATTGGTCTCTCCCATTCGAGATCATGACGGATGCCTCCGATTTTGCTGTAGGGGCAGTGCTGGGACAGAGGAGGGATGGAGTTCCATTTGCTATTCATTACGCTAGCCGCACATTGGATTCCGCGCAGCGGAATTACATGGTCACAGAGAAGGAGATGCTAGCCGTAGTGTTCTCCCTAGATAAGTTTCGATCTTATATCATTGGATCTAGAGTGACCCTGTACACAAATCACACCGCCATCAGGTACCTCATGTCAAAGAAGGATGCAAAGGCCAGATTAACTAGATGGATCCTTCTACTCCAGGAGTTTGACATTGAGATCAAGGATAAGCCTGGAGTCAAGAATGTGGTGGCGGATCATCGCTCCCGTATAGAGCAGCCTGAGGAGTCTGAGCAGATAGATCCCATTTGTGAGACCTTACCAGATGAGGTGATCCTTGCTATCGCCTCACTCCTGTGGTATGCCGATATTGTGAACTTTCTCGTTGTTGGGAAAGTCCCACAAGATTGGCCCAGGCAGAGGCTTGAGACCTTTCTTGCGAAGGCCAAGTCCTACCACTGGGAGGATCCCATCCTTTACTACGAAGGAGGGGATAGCGTCTGACGTCGGTGTATTCCTCAGGAGGAACACCATAGCGTCCTCACTTACTGCCACAAGCTTGAGGCAGGAGGACATCATTCTGGGAGGAGAACGGCACAGAAAGTGCTCCAATCCGGCTTGTGGTGGCCTACCCTCTTCAAGGACTCTGATGAGTTCGTGAAGAGGTGTACTGACTGTCAGAGGATGGGCACTTGTGGACAGCGCGATATGATGCCAATGCAGCCCATTCACTTCTGTGAGGTTTTTGACGCATGGGGCATCGATTTCATGGGTCCATTCCCTAAGAGTCACGGATTTGAGTACATTCTGTTGGCCATAGATTATGTTAGTCGTTGGGTTGAGGCTATCCCCGCCCGAGCCGCTGATGCGAGGACAGTATGCAAATTTTTGAGGAAGCACATCATCACGCGGTTCGGGGTTCCACGAGTTCTGATTTCTGATGGGGGGTCTCATTTCATCAACGACCAGGTGAAGGCCCTTGCTAGCGAGTTCGGTATAGACCATCGTCTTGCTACACCTTACCATCCTCAGACGAATGGTCTAGCCGAGGTGTCGAATAGGGAGATCAAGACGATATTGCAGAAAGTCGTCCGCCCTGACCGAAAGGATTGGTCACAGCTTTTGGTCTCGGTCTTGTGGGCATATAGGACGTCTTTCAAGACACCATTGGGCACATCTCCCTTTCGCCTCGTATATGGCAAGCCGTGCCATTTGCCTGTTGAGCTGAGGCACAGGTCACTATGGGCAGTTATTGATATTCTGATGGATCGAGATGGTGTAGGAGACCAGAGGAGGGCAGAGTTAGTAGCCTTGGAGGAGTTTAGAGATACAGCTTTCTCAAACAGCCTACAGTATAAGGAGAGAGTGAAGGAGTGGCATGATTCTCATATCATCCACAAGCATTTTGAGGTTGGACAGAGAGTATGGCTGTTTGATGCGAGGCTTCGTTTGTTTCCAGGGAAGCTACATAGCAAGTGGAAGGGACCCTACTTGGTCAGAAAGGTACACGACAACGGTAGCATTGATATATCCGAGTTGTCTTCTGAGAGTACCTTTCGAGTGAACGGCCAGCGGCTCAAGCCATCTAAATAGCATCTCTTGTATATATGTATATAATTTTTCTGGATGATAGTTGACATTTAAACTAGCCTGGAATCAAATTGAGGAATGGAGCTTGATTAAGATCTTAATCCACCTAATTTCTAAGAGGAACCTTATAGGGCTTAGGTTTAAGGTTTTTCAGGTCCATGGTGACTTCATTCTTTGAGTCCACTAGGCTATGATCACATGTCATCTTAATGAGCCTAAGTAGAGCACTTAACAACAACACATGACTCATATAGACAATGGCTTTACTTGGACACCAGCACTATGCACCGAGCTCTCTACGGATGAGGTGGTGAGGAGGCAGTCTTCCTTGACTTGGGGTAGCATATGAGGGTAGTACTTCTAGGCGGAACCTCTCTTCTTCTTTTAGTGAAGGAAGTGCGTCTCAACTTGGTCTGCTGCCATGAGGTCTAACGACGGGAGTTGTGGGCTGCAATAAAGCTTCAAAAGAGGGATAGTCTACTGGCTCAAGAGAAAAAACTCCTTGTATATATGCTGCACATGTATATTTTGTACAGATGCACTTGAAAAAAAATGCAAAAAGAAAATAACTCCAAAAAAGTGGTGGGTCTGAGAGAAAATGATAATCCCACCGGAGTATGTATATAGAGTGCAATAAGCAAAGCTTGGTTTCATGATCCACCTGATGTAGCTTGCAGCAGGGAGACTTGGCTACACTGGTCAAGCTCCCAAGGGTACTTGGCTACACTGGCCTTGACCCATTCTCTTCTTCCTCCTCTTCTTGAGCCGGTTGAACTTGAACTTAGAAGGGAATACCCCGCTCCTCGAGGAAAGAGTGGCCAGATTGAGGTCAGAGAGTTACCTTGTTGGGGAGGGTTGTCAAGTTGCCATTTCTGAGGTGGAGAGCTTAGACCTCACATTCACAGGACAAGAAAAGATTCATGGTCTTCAGGGTTTGTGATTGATGACTTGTTCTGATCTGGAGCATTGTGGAGTCTTGGTTATAGATTAGTGGAACTTAGAGGCTGTTGAGTTTTAGACTTAAGTCCAAATAAGGTTCCGACACATTAATAATCCAAAGATCTGATCGAGCTCCATACCTTAATTTAATGAAGGCAAGTTTAATAATCAGCCTTGATCCATGTACATTCTCTTTTTCTTTTTCTTTCTTTATTTTTCACTTCTTTTTCAAATAAGTGTTTGCTAAGGGACTAGCAAAGTTAAGTATAGGGGGGTGATGAATACTCATTCATCACTCTTTATTCTTATATTTTAGCTACAAAAACCTTTGCAAATGCATGTAGATATGTGTAAATAGAAATAATTACCAAAAGCATGCATTGTGTAAAAACTTATAATTAGCATGTTTTTGTGCAAAAATAAAAGAATAAAGATTAAAAAGAAAAAGAGGGAAATATTTAGAATAAATATTGAGCAACCTAACCCAAGGGAGGGCTCAGCATGGGCCTGACCGCTTAAAAGCCAAAGTAGAGGGAGATAGGGGCTCATGTGTGTAAATATTGATGTAAATAAATAAAAGTATTTTCCTCACAAAAATAGACTTAAATTGGTTTGTAAATACTTGTACATATTTATAAGTATAAAAACAAGATAAAAATGAAAGATAATCAAAAAGAACAAAAACATCACTATCACCTTGTATATAGACCACTACACCTATATTTATTTAACCTTATAAATAAATAAAATTAATTTCCAAAATTCTTGTAAATATTCTATATTATATAATGTAAATAAATAAAATAAAAATAATTAAAACAAAAACAAAATAAAAATAACAAAATTAAAAACACAAAAATATATTGTAAATATACCATGTATATAAATGTATATATGTATTTATTTCACATATGTATATAAATATTAAAAATAAAATAAAAATGTCTTTTTATTCCTTATTTTATAATATAAATAAATAAAATATAAAATGGGAATAAAATTGTATAAAAATAACAATTAAAAATCAAAAACTAAAAACCTATATATTGTATATATACCTATATCTAACCCTACTATGTAAATACTTTATTTTTACTTTAAAAAATTAATTAAAAATCACTAAAAAATAGAAAAAAAATAAAATAAAAATATTTCATGTTTTAACTTTTTGCTAAATCGTCCCTTAGCTACCTTGAATTTCACTTCCAAACTTTCGCCACGTGGCCGCTTCCTACTGGTCCTGGGATTGTTGACCGCCCGGTCAACTACCCCCCCCCCCCCCCCAGGACCACTTCCCACGGGTCCTTAGCGGGTACTCGACTTCTCGGATTTTTAGCGCCTAAATCCGATTGATTCCCACCTAAACCCCGGGCCAGATCCGTTCATGACATATCCGAGATCCTCGCCGGAGCTACCGCATCGGGATCCGCGCGCTTCCACGCCCTACCCGCGCCTGTCTTCCCGGACCCTTCCAGCATATATAGCCGAGCTCCGCTTCCTCATTGCTCATCTTTGGCCATTCGATTCCGCCCCCAGTGAGCTCCAGCGTGCTCGTGAGAGTGACAGCTCGCGACCTGTGTTGTTAAAGCGAGGAGAGGGAGCGTGACCACTGATCCGGTGAAGCTTTGCCGCCTTCCTCCGCCACCAGCTGGAGCTCGAGCCTCGGAGGGAGACGCTCCTCGAGGCGAAGACCCAGAGCATCCTTAGCTCATCCCTAGTCTCATCAGCCACCCAGGTATCCCCGTCGTTCGTTCTTTTTCTTTAATTTGTAGTTTCCCCCAAATCGCTGCTCCGCCGTCTTCCGCTGATTCAGATCGATTCCGACCACCATCCGACCATCGGGCTTCACCATAGCCATCGCCTCCCTTCCGCGCACCTTCTCCATATCCCCATCCAACCTAGCTCGCACAGGAGCTGGGATTCGAGCTCCACCGTCCCCCCTTCGCCGGAGCTCGCTCACTTCGACCCCCCGTTCACCGTCACCCCGCCTAACCGGGTCGAGGCAATTTGCCCTTGACCCGCGAGCCTTCTGGACTGTTTTGCAGGTTCAATGAGGGCCATCTGAGGTCCTTCGACATCGAGCCAGGAGGCGCAGCTCCGCTGACCTCGCCGGAGCTCCTTAGAGCTCGGCCGGGTCATCGGAGACCCCCATCAGACGCGGAGGCCCACGCCAGACCTTTTCCAATCACCAGCGCCCCGCGAGGAGGTCAGGAGCGCACGCACGAGGCCGGCGAACTTCGCCGGCGAACTGTTCTTCCTCGACCTTCAGCCGACGTCCGATCAGCCCTCCCGCTCCAGTTCTTATCTGGACCGTCCGTTCCCGGAGCCGCCTTCACCGTTAGATCTGAGGAGGACCGATCCCAGCCGCCCGATGCGCGAGGGTTAGCCGCAGAGAGCCACCACCGTTTGATCCTCCACGTGGCGGCACCCCGTCGTCGGATTAGCCCGAGTAGCGAAGCTTTGGAGCGCTACCTGATCCAGACCGTCCACAGCACCACGTGGCGTCCATCTAGCAGCCCGCCTAATAAAGGGTAATTTACCCTTAGGCCCCCTCTATTATTTTATTTCGCATTTAGTCTAGTAAATACCTAGTGCAGTTGTTTAGTTTTTGGGATATTTGCATAGAGACCCTTGTGCTTAGTTTTATTTGCTGATACGCCCCTGTGTGTTATGTAACACGTGCTTCGTCACGTGTCTTTCTGGTATATTTGCATCTGGTGCCCCTGTAGTTCTGGTTGTTCCTTAATGAATGAATACTTTTTAGAAATTGCAATAATACCCCTATGCGTATTTTAATTGAACATGTGCGAATAGTTGTGGGTATTTTGCAGATAAGCCCCTGGGCTTTTGGTACATGTTACCAAATAGCCCTCGGGACTTATTTTCATTACATTTGGGTCCCTGAGTGCCCCAGGCACGCGCATCACACGTGTTTTGCTGGGTTAATTGCACCAGACCCCCCAGACTTCCGGGTATTTGCACATAGGTCCTTGTGCACAGTTCCCCCTCTTTATTTTTTAATAAAATAGCAAATTACCTCCAAATCCAACGAAAATTGGAGACATGGCTCCTGCCATAGTGTAAAATTTTCGAGGATTTTTGGAGACATTTCTGAGTTGATTTGATATTTTTAAAAAATCAAAAACCTCCATTTTCGTTACTGTCTAACTTTAAAAACCCCAAAAAAATATTAAATATTGTCTAAAAATTACAAAAAAATTGTCTACTGTCTATTTTGTTGTGTTTGATTTTCTAGCCAATTTTGGCTATTTTTCATCACTGAAAACCACTAAAAATTGAAAAACACTTAAAAAATTATAAAAATTCTAATAATTAAACCAAAAATCCAAAAATAACAATATAGGTGCCTGAATTTTCCTTGTTTTATTTTCTTTACAGGAAAATTACCTCCTAGCTAATTTGGGGCCTTTAAATTTTTATCTAGGCCCTTTTAGCTCGGCTGGACAGTACCTCCCATTTCAGTCCTTGTTTGATTTTTAATTAATTAAATAAATATCTGAAAAATCCCAAAAATTCACCAAAAACACTAAAAATTATAAAACACATAAAAATATTTTTGTTAGAATTTTTGGTTGATTTTTAGTGCTTTTAATAATTTGTTGAAGTGTGTGTTTATTTGCTTTCCTTGTTTTCTTAATAGCTTAAAAATCCAAAAAAATTATAAAATAATTAAAAACCACCAAAAATATTTTCCTTTTTTATTTTATTTCCTTTTTGACTCCTTCGTAGGCCGCAAGGCCAATCCGTGCTCCTTGTGTTCGACCCTGGTCGCTATACCAGGTTAAACTAATAGCAATACCGCTATCGTATTTTTGATTGATTTTATCTCTCTTGGTGGTCTATTTTTCTTGATTGACCTAGCTAAGTGATTGAGGTCGCGACGACCGATTGATACCTCTACCTTGGTCATTTGGCTGGTTATCACTGAACTCCTCATGCTCTCTCTTTTTTGGATCTTTTTCTCTTTTCTCCCCCTTCCCCATCAGAAGGGCTCTAGGGAAGGGGATCACAGGGTCCTTCTCAGATGAAGGACTAGGAATAGGTCTAGACGGCTCGACGGCCGGATCCGCACATACATCAATCACCACAGTGGGACCAGAAGAAACTAAACCTTTTCCTTTATTCAAAACAGTGTTCTGAGATACATCAGCATGAGGAAAAACAACAACTCTCTCTGAATGAACACCGGTGGCCTCAGTACCACCACGGGCTGGCTCTCCTGGACGTCTTGCGGCCTCAGTACCGCGTGCTGGCTCGGCTACTCGGGTGGCGTAAATACCACCTCCTCGAACTGGTGAAGCGGCGGCCTCAGTACCGCCGGTGGGATCAGCATCCTTGGTGGCATCAGTACCACCATCATCATCATGAGCGGCCTCAGTACCGCTCTCCTCCTCCTCATCTGGCACCCCGGATGTATCCTCGTGGTGTAGCTCAGACGAGGCGCCGCCGCTTGCTGGTGTCCTACCGCTCCTAAGCATAACAAAATTAGCATCAAAAAGATCCGAAGATGTATCAATAAATGGATCACTAGGAGTGGCATGCTCAGTGTAAGCTACCTGCTCAGATTTCCGCTTCAGACTGTTGGGATTCAGCTCTATCTGGGCAGGAATGGCGGCCTTCCCTCTCACAATGTCCCGCATCTCCTGGCGGAACTCGTCCATCTCCCGTCTGAAGGTAGCCTGCTGGTCCGTGAGGAGGCGGGCTATGTCGTCCAAGGCGGGGCTCTCGTATGGTGAACTATGAGAGCCCGACGGGTAGCCTCTCTGGTGCTGAGGCTGCTGGAACTGGTGCTGCTGGTGAGAGGGGTAAGAAGGAGGGTGCTGCTGGTGTGGCTGGTGAGCCTGCTGCTCACGTCTCCAAGACTGTCCTTGCTGCTGATAGGGACGAGGAACGAAGGATGACTGCTGGTGTGGCTGGTAGACTGGGGGCTGCTGCTGCTGGTGATCCCTCCGCTGGCTATACGGGCCTCCCTGGCCAGATGGTTGCTGCTGGGGCTGGGTACCTCCACTCCCCCACCTGAATCAGGGATGGTCTCGTCTGATCCCAGGCTGGGGACGGTCATACCAAATCCCGTTGACATCCATCAACGGCTCTGCGTCGTACTGGGCTGGCGGGAGTACTGCCAGAGGCTGATCCGGCAGGTATACCACCATCTGCAGGTCTGGAGATGGTGGTGACTGGTAAGAGGGCTGCTGCGGCTGGTACGGCTCTGCCTGTACAAGGTGAACCTGTCTAGGCTGCTGAAAGGAGCTGGAGCGCTGGGACGAGCTGCTGCTGCTGTCGGTATCGCCTCGCGACTGAAGACGGGGCTGGGAAGCCGTCTGTGCCTCCTGGAGACACATGAGCTGGGTCTTCATGTCGCTCAGAGTCTGTGCCATCTGCTCCATCTGAGTGATGCCCTGGCACTGCTTCTTCTCGATCAGCTCCATCTGGTCCAACTTCTCGCTGATGATACCCATATCCGCAGCGGATGACTCTGCCTGTGCTGCTGCTACTGCGGATGAACTGGATGGACCGGCATCGAACCGTGCTATCCTCTGGTACTGCACGGGTCCTGGCTGCTGCTGGGGTCTGCCCTGAGTATACAACCAGGTCTGGGACATCACCATATAGTTCTCGGCCATCTCCTCGTAGATGGCCCAGACCTGGTCGTGATCCTTGGCAAAATAGGACCCGCCACAAGAAGCATTCACCAAGCCCTAGAGCTCTGGTGTCAGCCCGCTGAAGAAGCTCTGCATAAGGTTCGGCTTCGAGATATCATGGTGCGGGTATCGGTCAGTAAGCTCACGAAACCTCTCCCATGCCTCATGGAATTGCTCGTTGGGGACCATGGAGAAGTTGCTGATGAGGGCTCTCGCTGCATTGGTCCGCCCGAGTGGATAGTACTTGTTCAAGTACTCGGTGCGGAGCTGCTCCCAGGTGTAAACGAACCTACCCAAGTGCTTCAGCCAGGTGGCTGCTCTGTCTGCTAGAGAAAAGGGGAAGGCGTTCATCCTGATCGTGTCCTGGTCCACCTGACAGTCATGGACAGTACTGCAAATCATCAGAAACTCCTGGAGGTGGAGATGGGGCTCCTCAATCGCGAGTCCGTGGAAGCGGGGGAGTAGCTGCAAAGTGTTCGGGGGGAACTTGAAGTCCCCCACGATGGCTGGAAGTACTACCCAGTGGTGCGTCAGCGTCGATCCGGGGTTGTGTAACTCCCGCATCGGTCTCGGTGCTCCTCCTGCCGCAGCTGCGGCGGCTGCTGCCGCTGCGGCGGCCGCGGCTGCTGCGTCAGCATCCTCTGGGATCTTCGGTCCCTCTCTCCTCTGCTCGCGCTCTGCTCGCATCTGCTCCATCTCTCTCCTCATGTCGAGCATGAATGCTCCCTGATCTCTCAACTACTGCTGGACAGTCTCTAACGAGGCGATCAGGGTGGAGTTGATCGCTCCCTGGTCCAATACGAAGTGCTCAGGCTGACGGGAGCGATCCTCAGAACTGCCGGCCATGGCGTCTGCAAAATCAAACGAGCCAAACTCAGGTGCTGTCAAATCTGCGGGTCTCTCCTCTGGCTTATATCTCTCAGAACCGAAAGAAAGGGGGTCGAGGGGGAACAGGGCGGAATCATACTCGGGCTCGGAGAACTGGTCTCGGCTCTTGTGGGCCAACCTAGATGATTGGGTAGACGTGCCCGAAAGCGGTGCAGCCAGAGGCTGCCTAAGAGAGCGTCTACCCATCATCGAGATCTGACGAGTAGGGCAGATGAGATCTGGAAAAACTATGATGAGCAACCAAACCCTCTATTCACCAACACAACACGAGCTGAAGACCGTAAAGGCTCGGTCAAATTATCTTGTCAGTTTTTATTAGGTGAACAAACAGTCTATCAGAGCGCTTACGTGACCTGTTAGGATACCCGATACTACTCCAACCGACTGACCCGCACGGAAGAGTCGGTAGTCAGCTGGAAATAGCACCGGAGGGCTCTACCTAGGGTGCGGGTCACTCTCTCGTGCAATCAAACCAATCAATGAGGGGGTTGCTCTCCCCAAGAAAAATTTTTAAGGTGAGTGTCTTTTAGGGTCAATAGTTTTAGCAGTCCCAATTTTATGGTTTTTCTTTTTAATTTTTTCAATAAAAACAAAGGCCTAACAATTTTTCGGTTCTCCTGGTTATTTAGTCCAAAACAAGGGGGAGAAGACGAAAAAGCTGATGCGCGATGAAATCAATGATGCATCCAAAGATAGAAATGCGTACCTTTCCTCCAGCACTCTACATGCAAGTGATCCGCGCAGAAATGTAAAGACTGAAATAAAACTACCTTAATGGTACAGCGATGAAAACCGAGTCCTAGATGAGCAAGTCTACTCGCAGAACCGTCTAACTGGTCACCGACCTCCAAGCCAAAGGTCCGGTCTTGGCCTACCCCTCCTCTGCCCGACAAATCGGGGGTAGGAGAAAGCGCTTTACGGGGCAGGCTGCGGCACGTAGGCTACGAAAAAGATGAGTCAGTTATTTTTATTAATTAATTATTAGTAGGTCTAATTAATCGCAATATGGGAACAGGCAGATAATTAAGTGTGGGGACCCTACTAATTACGGCACAAGCAAGCAGAAAATCCTAAGTCTAGGGGCTCGATAAAAACCGCGTAAACACCGGAAAAGGCAGCTAAAAATCAAAACCGCGAAAAAGCCACGAAAAACACCTAAGGGTCCCCCGAGCACACTGGTGCTCGGCGAAACAGACCCGCTAGTCAACCAAGTCCAAGGGTCTCCGAGTACCTGTATTATTACAATAATAATGAAAGAAAAATAAAACCTCTCCCACTCAACTCTCTCTCGCTCTCTCCTGCGGCTCCGTACAGAAGGGAGCCGCCTCCGAGTCTCGCGGTTACGTCGGCTTCTCGAAATCGGCCGCATAGGTCCTCGAGCCCTCGCAAGAAAGAACAGAGTGGTCAGACCAATAAAAATAATCAAATAAGAAAAATAAGTGAAAAGAAAATGCGGGTTTATATGCAAAAATGCAAAATAAAATAAACAAATAAAAATCAAATAAAAACAAAAATAAAATAAAATAAAATAAAATAAAACAAAAATAAAATATAAACAAAAAACCGCGAAAAAGCCGCAAGCTCTGAAAGAGCCGCGAAAAGCCGCGAAAACAAAAACAAAAATAAAATGAAAACTACTAAGTCGTACTCCCCGGCAACGGCGCCATTCTGATGACCGAAAAATTGATCACTCGGGAATAAGGTGCTAATCGATCGTTGCGACCCAAGCGATCAAATGCGATCAATCAAGAAAAAGAAGAGACCACCAATCAAAGAGATATAAATCAAATCAAAACACGAAAGCGGTCTTGCTATTAATTTAACCTGGTATAGCGACCAGGGTCGAACACAAGGAGCACGGGTTGGCCTCGCGGCCTACGAAGTAGTCAACAAGAAATAAAAGAAAATAAAAGGAATGTTTTTGGTGGTTTTTAAATATTTTATTTTTTTTTTGATTTTTTAAGATATTAAGAAAATAAGAAAATCAACTAAACAACACACTTCAACAATTTATTTAATGCAATAAAAATCAACCAAAAATTCTAACAAAAATATTTTTATGTGTTTCATAATTTTTAGTGTTTTTGGTGAATTTTTGGTATTTTTCTGATATTTATTTAATTTTCTAAAAATAAAACAAGGACTGAAACTATAGGTACTGTCCAGCCGAGCTAAAAGGACCTAGATAAAATATCTAGAAGCCCCAAATTAGCCTGGAGGTATTTTTCCTGTATAAAGAATAAAACAAGGAAAAATTGGGCACCTAGATTATTATTTTTGGATTTTTAATTTATTTATTAGAATTTTTATAAGATTTTAAGTGTTTTGAAACTTTTAGGTGTTTTAAGCAATGAAAAATAGCCAAAATTGGCTAGAAAATCAAGCAAGCATAAACAAACAGTAAGTAATTTTTTTTGTGAATTTTAGATGAATTTTTAATATTTTTTGTGATTTTTAAGTTAGACAGTAACGAAATTAGACGTTTTTGAATTTTTAAAAATATCAAAATACGACAAAAATGTCTCCGAAATTTATAGACAATTTTACATCATGGCAGTAGCCATGTCTCCAATTTTCATTAAATTTGGAGGTGATTTGCTATTTTATTCAAAAATAAAGAGGGGGCACTGTGCAGGGACCTATGTGCAAATACCCGGAGTTCTGGGGGGTCTGGTGCAAATAACCCAGGTAAACACGTGCGTCGCACGCGCCTGAGGCACTCAGGAACCTAAATGTAAGGAAAATAAGTTCCGAGGGCTATTTGGTAACAGGTGCCAAAAGCCCAAGGACTTATCTGCAAAATACCCAACAATATACGCACATGCACAATAAATTCACGCACAGGGGTATAAAAGCAATATTCCAAAACTATTCATTCATTAAGTAACATCCAGAACTACAAGGGCATATAATGCAAATAACCCAGAAAGTCACGTGTCGACGCGCGTGTCACACCATACACAAGGGCATATCAGCGAATAAACTCAAGCACAAGGGTCTCTATGCAAAAGTACCAAAAACTAAACAACTACACTACGTATTTAAAAGACTAATTACCAAACAAAATAAAAGAGGGGGCCTAAGGGTAATTTACCCTTTATTAATGGAGTCGTTGGATGGATGCCACGTGGAGCATCTGACGGTGGCTGACGACGGGCGCTCCACAGCTGAGCTCCTGGAGCGAATCCGACGGCGGGGTTTCGCCACGTGGGGGATCGAACGGTGAAGGGCGCAGGTGGCTAACCCTCGTGCATCGGACGACTGGGATCAGTCCTCATCTGATCTGACGGTGGCTGGACCTCCTGGAGTGGACGGCCCAGATGGAAACTGGAGGTCGAGGACGATCGGACGGTCGGGGAAGATCGAGGAAGAACAGCTCGCCGGCGAAGTTCGCCGGCCCAAGGCATACGCTCCTGACCTCCCCTGCTGCTCGTGAGGATCGGAGAAGCTCCGGCGTTACGCTCCGCAGCTGCTGGTGGTCTCAGATGACCCAACCGAGCTCTGGGGAGCCCGACGAGGTCGGCGGAGGAAGAGCTCCTGGACCGAATGGCCCAAGCCCTCAGATGGGCTTGGATGTACCTGCAAAGCAAACCAGGAGACTCGTGGGTCGAGGGCAAACTGCCTCGACCCGGTTAGGCGGGTGGAGATGGTAGGTGGTGCGGTATGGACGAGCTCCGGCGAAGGGGGTAGACGGAGGAGCTCGAGTCCCAGCTCCTGTGCGAGCTGGGTTGAATGGGGGTATGGAGAAGGTGCGCGGAAGGAAGGCGGTGGCTATGGCGAAGCCCGATGATCGAACGGGGGTCGGACGTGGACGGAATCGACGGCAAACGACAAAGAAGCGAAAAGGGAGTAATCGAAAATTAAATAAAAAGAAAAGACTACGGGGCTACCTGGGTGGACGATAAGACTGGGGATGAGCAGGCAATGCTCTGGGTCGTCTCCTCGAGGAGCGTCTCCCTCCGAGGCTCGAGCTCCGGCTCTGGGCGGAGCAAGGCGACGATACTCGCCGGATCAGTGGAATCCGGTCCCTCTCCTCGCTTCAACAGCACGGGAAGCAAGCTGTCACTCTCACTCACGCGCTGGAGCTCACTGGGGGTGGAAGCGAGTGGCCAAAGATAGGAAATGGAGGTGGCGGAGCTCGGCTTAAGTACGCTCGAGGGTCCGGGAAGAAGGGCGCGGGTAGGGCACTGGAGCGCGCGGATCCCGATGTGGAGGATCCGGCGAGGATCTCGGATGTACCATGGACGGATCTGACCCGGGGTTTAGGTGGGGATGAATCGGGTTTAGGCGCTAAAAAAGGGGGAAATCGGGTCGGGCGCCTAAGTCCGTGGGAAGTGGTCCTGGGGGGGTAGTTGACCGGGCGGTCAACAATCCCCAGGGCCAATGGGTAGCGGCCACGTGGCTGGATTTTGGAAGTGAAATTCAAGGTACCAAATGGCCGAATTAGTAAAAAGTTAAAACATGAAATATTTTTATTTTATTTTTTTCTATTTTTTAGTGATTTTTAATTAATTTTTCGAAATAAAAATAAGGTATGTACATAGTAGGGTTAGATATAGGTGTATATACAATGTATGAGATTTTAATTTTTGATTTTTAATTGTTATTTTTATACAATTTTATTCCCATTTTATATTTTATTTATGTATATTATAAAATAAGAAATAAAAAGATATTTTTATTTTATTTTTATTATTTATGTACATAGGTGAAATAAATAGGTATGTGTATATATATACATGGTATATTTACAATATATTTTTGTGTTTTTAATTTTGTTATTTTTTATGTTGCTTTTGTTTTAATTGTTTTTATTTTATTTATTTACATTATATAATATAGAGTATTTACAAGATTTTTGGGAATTAATTTTATTTATTTACAAAGCTAAATAAATATAGATGTGATGGTCTATATACATGGTGAAAGTGATCTTTTTATCTTCTTTTTGATTTTTATATTTTTATCTTGTTTTTATATTTATAAATATTTACAAGTCAATTTGAGTCTATTTTTGTGAGGAAAATGCTTTTATTTATTTACATAAATATTTACACACATGAGCCCCTATCTCCCTCTACTTTGGCTTCTATGCGGTCAGGCCCATGCTGAGCCCTCCCTTGGGTTAGGTTGCTCAATATTTATTCTAAATATTTCCCTCTTTTTCTTTTTAATCTTTATTCTTTTATTTTTGCACAAAAACATACTAATTATAGGTTTTTACACAATGCATGATTTTGGTAATTATTTCTATTTATAACTATATACATGCATTTGCAAAGGTTTTTGTAGCTAAAATATAAGAATAAAGAGTGATGAATGAGTATTCATCATTGGATCAACCCACAACAAAGCTTGTCATTGCTCAAGTTGAGATGTTATCGAACAAAGCTCATCCTCGTGTTATGAGCCGTAACTTTGCCTAAAGGATGCTACTAGATTTGGTCGAAGACCATTGTCGAGGATGCTACGAAGATTGATCTCTGACATGATAAATAACATGCAAAGTCATATGCATGCTCGAGATTGGAAGCTCGACACTTGTATGTGGAAAATGGATGAATGGGTGATAGAGGGTGAAGGTCCTTATCATCGTGGAGAAGGTGGGGTCCTAGAGCCCTCGAATCTTTACAAGAGTTAAGGAGGATCGGTGGTGATAGGTCTTGATGGATAGGAGGTGTGATCGATTAATCCACGTTGATGTTGAGATTTGGGGGAAATCAAACAAAGGGTAAAAATAGGGAGGATCTCTGCATCAGGGTAAAGAGGGACAAAAGAAGAAGTAGCAGAGGAGAAGAAGTAAAGAAAGAAGAAAGTAGAGAAGGGAATGAAAGAGGGGAAGAAAGAGGAAGGGGGAAGAAAGTTGCATGGGTACAGGGTTCACCTAGAGAACATTTTGGAATTAAGGATGGCATTGGAGTGAGCTCAAGGCAGAGCTTTGGTTATCGCTCGAGGGATCGGCAAAGCCCGATCTCGACGAGCTCGAAGAACTCACGACGACAGAGATCCTGCCGCCTAAGAAGAAGGAGGGTCATTGCTCAAGCCTCTTCGCCTAATTTTGTCATCGAAGATGTGGGGAGAGCTCTCTCTCGTCAAAAAATGGTAGATCCACATGAACGAGGGCATCGCATAGGATTTGGAGAATGGCGGTTGGAGATCGACGAAGGAAGCAGAGAGGTGGAGGAGAGTGAGATGTGTGACGAGTGGTTGAGTCATCAAGGACTACGAGGGCTTGATCGAGGAGACGTGAAGGCGAGGGTGGTGGTGCGGTGAAGGCAGAGGGGCTTTGTCCGTTGAAGAACTCTGGAGGAAGAGGACGAGTTCTCAGTCGTTCGATCGGTCGAGATCGAATGGTTAAGAACGTGACATGTGGCTAGTTTATAAAACAATAAATAATAAAATAAATGAAACAAATGAAAATATATGGGCCTTTGGATGAAGCACCCATCATCCAACAACCCGAAACAAGGGCAGATTAAGAGATTGAGGGGGTGACACGTAAAGGTTCCAAGAGTCGTCACGTGTCGCTCCTAGAAAAATCAGAAAAAAAATTAAAAGAACAATCGGAATAAAATATAAAATAATGTCAAATCAAAAAGTGATATTAATAAAGGTTGTTCATCTCGAAGAGATCTACCACTTCCGTAAAGGAACAAAATCGAAAGAAATCATATGTATAAAGTGTATTTTGGTGGTCTTCTATTTACATAGAATACCACATATTTTTAGTTTTTGCAATTTTTATTTTAAAATTAAGAGAATTCAAAATAATAAAACAAATATTTACGCACCAATCTATTTTTTAATATTTAAAATAATTTAAAAAATAAATAAGTAAAAGAAAAGAAATTTGTGTGCATATTATATTTACAGACTTAGGATGGTTCATTTTCTTTGATTTGTAATTAAATTTTATTTTGGATTTTGCACAATTTATTAAAACATAAATCAAAGAAAATAAATGGAGAATAGATTAAAAAGAGTTAATTATGTACATAAAGTAATAGGGCCAAATTAGTTAATATATACAATATACAACGAGGTCCCAAAACCCAAGTTTCACATATGAACTCCGATTCTTTTAAATTTGATCTTGTTTTACAGATAATTGAATGTACATTAATTTAAAAGTAGAGGTTCATAGGAGACTGTATGTGATGACACGAAAAATCACCAAGACACGGGTGAAAGGAAATAGATCAAGGGTCGTTGCGACCCGGATCTTGGAAGTCAATCAATCAATCAAGAAAATATGGTTCAGACCACCAAAATCAGACAAAATCAAGGAAATATGATAGCGATCATGGCTATTAGATTAGCCTGGTATAGCGACCAGGGTCGGACTCAGAGAGCACGTGATGGCCTCGCGGCCTACGAAGTAGTCTGAAAAAGAAATAAAAATAAAAGACAAATGTTTTTGGTGGATTTTTAATTATTTTTAATTTTTTTGGATTTTTAATTAATAAAGAAATAAAGAAAACAAAGAAACAAGCCAATACAAACAATTATTTAATGCAACAAAAATCACTCAAAAATTCAAATAAAAATGTTTTTATATTTTTTTATATTTTTTACTGTTTGTGGGTAATTTTTGGTATTTTTCTGATTTTTATTTAATTTTCTAAAAATAGAACAAAGCAAGAAAATAAGGGTATTGTCCAGCCAAGCTTGGGGGACTTAGATAAAATATCTAAAAGTCCCTAAAAAGCCTGGAGGTAATTTTCTTGTAAAGAAGAAGAAAAAGGAAAATTTAGACACCAGGATTATTATTTTTGGATTTTGCAATTAATTATTAGAATTTTTATAGGTTTTTGGGCGTTTTTCAATTTTTATGAGTTTTATATAATGAAAAATGACCAAAATTGGTCAGAAAATCAAACAAGGCAAAGTAAATAGTAACTAATTTTTTTTGTAATTTTTAGAGGTATTTTAATATTTTTTTGTTAATTTTTAAGTTGAATGGTAAGGAAAATACGTGTTTTTGCTTTTTTAAAAATATCAAACAAAACCAAAAATGTCTCCAAAAATTCTAGAAAATTTTACAACATGGCAGGAGCCATGTATCCAATTATCGTTGAATTTGGAGTTAATTTGCTATTTTATTAAAAATTAAAACTAGGGTACAGTACGCAGGGACCTGTACGCAAATAGTGAAAGTTCCAGGGGGTCCGGTGCAAAATTTCCAAGGTTGCACGCGCGAGGCGCGTGACCTGGGCACATAGGGACCTAATTGCAAATAAACTAAGGTCTTGGGACTATTTAATAACAGGTATTAAAAGTCCGAGGGCCTTAGTGTAAAATACCCAAAATATACGCACATGCACAAATAAACCATGCACAGGGGTATATATGCAATTAACTAAAAAGTTTCATTCATTCATTAACACTCTAGAAATACAAGGCTAAACATGCAAATAACCCAAATAAACACGTGTCGAAGCACGTGGCCACTATACACAGGGGTATACAAGCAAATGGCAGAAACAGAAAGGTCCTACATGCAAATGTACCAAACTAAAATAAACTATCTAAAATATTTACAGGACTAAAAAAAAAACCAAAAAGCTAAGGGCCTACAAAGAAATTAACCTTATAAAATGTCGACGGCTGATGTAGCGCCACGTAGCTAATCCAACGGGTGAAAATGATGGCGCCTTAACCCTGAAACGCAAGCCCGATCGAACGGTCGAGGGTCCACCACGTGGCAGATCTGACGGTCCTGATGCGCTATGGCGAAGCCCTCGGTGAATCGACGGTGATGAAGCTGACACGTGGAGATCGGACGGCTCTGAGTCACGGGTGCCTCTTCATCTGATCGAGCGGCTCAGATCGGTCCTCAGATGGATCGGACGGTGGCGAAGCTCCACGAATGGATGGCCAAGATCTAATCAAGAGCGATGCGGACGATCTGACGTCGGGGAAGGCTCCTGGAAGAACTGTCGGCCGACGAGCTTCGCCGGCCTAATGCACGCGCTATGGTCCTCCCCTGCTGCTCCTGAAGTGCGGAAGAGCTCCGTCGTGAAGTCCCGCAGCTGAAGATGGTCATCGATGAGGCTGTTGACCACCAGAACAGCCCCGCGACGGCGGTGGCCTGGAGCACCTGTGCCTGATCTATTGGCCTCCCGATGAGTCTCTCCTGACGATGTAACCTACACAGGAAGAAATATGGGTCGAGGGCAAACTACCTCGACCCGTCAGCGTGCGAGAACAGTGAAAGGTGCGTCGATATGGAGGCCCTCCGGCGACCGGCGGAGGTGGAGGGCCGAGGTCCCTGCTCCGGGGCGAGCCAGGAGGAATGGGTAAGTGGAGAAGGTACGGAGGAGGCTCGTGAAGGTGGTGACGGTGTCGGATGAGCAAATGGATAGACGGAGACGACGGGCGGAGGCGGCGGAGCTACAACTACCGGAAATGGAAAAATCGAAACTAAGCTAATCTACGGGCTAAAGAGACTATCTGGTGGAGGCTATCGACTGGGTTGAAGCTCCGGGAGCTTCTGGGTCATTGCCTGCAAGGGGTCGTCGGCTCCCTGAGGCTGAGTGCGCTCGCGGCGGCGCGCGGCGGCGATGCCAACGGATCTGAAGGTTCCCGAGGTCCTCGAGCCTCACTTCCACTCCGAGGCGCACATCTATCACTCAGGCTCAACGGAGGAGGTCCTTGGTTGCGAGTGGGATGTCCAAAAGATGAAGAACAGAGCTGCCGGAGTTGAGGTTTTATATTCCTAGGGGTCCGAGAAGACACTGATCGGGCGAGCAAAATGGAGCTCGGACCCCTCATACCCACCCCGAGCGTGGGTCATGGATCTACAAAGAAGAGGTATGACCCGGGGTTTAGGGATTCAGGTGTCGGATCGAGTGTGGAATAAATGGAGAAGTCGGGTCGATCACTCAAGATCCGAGGAGCTGTGGTCCAGGGGGGAGTTGACCGGGGGGTCAACCACCCCCGTGGACCAACCAAAATCGGCCACGTGTAAATGTTTTAGAAATTCAAATTAAAATAGAAAATGGACGAATTCAAGAAAACTTAAAACATGAAAAGTATTTGTTTTATTTTTTTTCTATTTTTTGTGATTTTTAATTAATTTTTCAAAGTAAAAATAGGGTATTTACATAATAGAGCTATATATAGGTATATATACAATATAGGTTTTTTATTTTTGATTTTTAATTAGTTATTTTTGTGCATTTTTATTCCTATTTTATATTTTATTTATTTATAGCATAAAATTAGGAATAAAAGGGTATTTTTATTTTATTTTTATTATTTATATACAATAGTGAAATAAATAGGTATATACATCTATGTACATGGTATATTTACAATGATATTTTTATTTTTAATTTTGTTCTTTTTATTTTGTTTTTGTTGTTTTTTTTTTATTTATTTACAACATAAAAGATAGAGTATATACAAGTTTTTATAGAAATTAATTTATTTATTTATAAGGTGAAATAAATATAGGTGAGTGGACTATGTACATGGTGAATATGCACAAGTGATGGGATATTTTTGTTTTCTTTTAAATTTTGCAATTTTTGTTTTGATTTTGTATTTATAAATATATACAAACATATACAAGCACATTCTATTCTATTTTTAGAGGAAAATATATTTATTGTATTTATAGGGTTATTTACACACATGAGCCCCTATCTCCCTCTACTTTGGCTTTTATGCAGTCAGGCCCATGCTGAGCCCTCCCTTGGGTTAGGTTTCTCAATATTTATTCTAAATATTTCCCACTTTTTCTTTTTAATCTTTATTCTTTTATTTTTGCACAAAAACATGCTAATTATTACTTTTTACACCATGCATGCTTTTGGTAATCATTTATATTTACAAACATATACATGCATTTGCAAAGGTTTTTGTAGCTAAAATATAAGAATAAAGAGTGATGAATGAGTATTCATCACCCCCCTATACTTAACTTTGCTAGTCCCTTAGCAAACACTTATTTGAAAAAGAAGTGAAAAAGAGAAAGAAAAATAAAAAGAGGAGAATGTACATGGATCAAGGTTGATTATTAAACTTGCCTTCATTAAATTGAATTATGGAGCTCAATCAGATCTTTGGATTATTAATGTGTCGGAATCTTATTTGGACTTAAGCTTAAAACTCAACAGCCTCTAAGTTCCACTAATCTCTAATCAAGACTCCTCAATAATACAGATCAGAACAAGTCATCAAACACAAACCCTGAAGACCATGAATCTTTCCTTGTCCTGTGAATGTGAGGTATAAGCTCTCCACCTCAGAAATGGCAACTTGACAATCCTCCCCGACAAGGTAACTCTATGACCCCAATCTGGCCACTCTTTCCTCGAGGAGCGGGGTATTCCCTTCTAAGTTCAAGTTCAACCGGCTCAAGAAGAGGAGGAAGAAGAGAATGGACCATGGCCAGTGTAGCCATGTATCCTTGGGAGCTCGACCAGTGTAGCCAAGTCTCCCTGTTGCAAGCTACATAAGGTGGGACATGAATCTCAAGCTTGGCTTATTGCACTATATACATACTCCGGTGGGATTATCATTTTCTATCAGACCCACCACTTTTTTGGAGTTATTTTCTTTTTGCATTTTTTTCAAGTGCATCTATACAACATATACATGTGCAGCATATATACAAGGAGTTTTTCCTCTTGAGCCAGTAGACTATCCCTCTTTTGAAGCTTTATTGCAACCCACAACTCCTGTCGTTAGACCTCATGGAAACCAGACCAAGTTGAGACGCACCTCCTTCACTAAAAGAAGAAGAGAGGTTCCGCCTAGAAGTACTACCCTCGTATGCTACCCCAAGTCAAGGAAGACTGCCTTCTCACCACCTCATCCGTAGAGAGCTCGGTGCAAAGTGCCGGTGTCCAAGTAAAGCCATTGTCCCTATGAGTCATGTGTTGTTGTTAAGTGCTCTACTTAGGCTCATTGAGATGACATGTGATCATAGCCTAGTGGACTTAAAGAATTAAGTCACCATGGACCTGAAAAGCCTTAAACCTAAGCCCTATAAGGTTCCTCTTATAAATTAGGTGGATTAAGATCTTAATCAAGCTCCACTTCCCAATTTAATTCCAGGCTAATTTAAATGTCAACTATCATCCAGAAAAACTATATACATATATACAAAGATGCTATTTACACAATATATACACTCATGCAAAGTTTTTGAAAAATGTTTTGAAATCATGAATGGATGAATGCATGAAGTGCAAGTTTTGCAAAAGTATTTACACACATTTACACAAGATTTTTGCAAACTTTTGATTTTCAAAATATTTTGGAAAAATTATGTACTATATACATAATTTTGATAAGAAAATATTTACACAAGCTTTACACAAAAGATTTTTGAAAACATTTTTACAAAAATAATATGTACACTAGCTATGTATGTGCAATAAAAGAATGTTTATTTACAGGAAAAAAATTTTAATTTTTGTGATTTTTAGAGTTTTTAGCCATTTTATTTATTAACACACTCACACAAAGTACGAGTTATGGCTAAAGTATATATGATATATATATATATATACAAACCCCCTATACTTAGCTCGAACGAAGTCCTCAGAGTCAAGAGCGATGAAGAAGACATAACTCGTGCTATGTATAGGGAAGTGAAAAGAAAGGCTATATACAAAGACGAATGAATGAATAGAAAGTCAAGAGACTCTCGGCTTTTCCCCCTATACTTAGGATCAAGTAATCCTAAGTATAGCAGGCTGTACACAAAGGGAAAACCGAGTGGAGAATGTACAGGGTCTACCCCCCTATACTTAGGGTAAAATATCCCTACGTATAGGCAGCAAAAACGGGGGTAGCAAGACACGAAGAAAGTAGACAAATATATACAAGGTGGAGGGGCATCACTCCCCCTATACTTAAGGTGGAGACCCTTAAGTATAGGCAACAATAGAAGTGATGAAACATAACGAAGAACAACCCGGTGTTTCCACCCCCCTATACTTAGGATGAGCAATATCCTAAGTACATCAAAGATAATCCTAAGCGAGACCTGGGGTGAAAACAAGAACGGAAGAAAGAAAGATCAAACTAAGACAAAACGCGTATATAGAAAAGAGTACAATGTTGAGGTGCCTCTCAACAAGCGCTAGATTTTACGCCCCTAGCTGGGCGCAAAGGCTAGGATAATGCAGTATCGAGATTCAGTACGGCATCGGTAAGGCGAATGTCGTACTGTCGTCGCAGTCCCGGTATGAGAACAGCGACGAACTCAACAGTGTAAACAAAGACACCCAGGTATGGAATCAAGCGGGTGTCTGCTACCGGCCAGTGATATGGAAAGAAGTGATCGGGATCCGGTAGCACAAAAGAAATCAGCAGCTCTGGGTCAGAATGGAGTGAGAGTATAGAGCCGAAGAAATCGAACGTGGAGAAGGATGGATCAGTAATAGAATCCTCCACGTCAATCAGTGTCTCAAACAGGTGTGGACAATCAAGATCAGGAGACTCTCTAAGCAGACTGATATCCGATGCATGAAATAGAATCAGATCAGGCAAATCATCGAATATCTCCAAAATGGGCTCATCCTCGCGAGGGTCGTCGAGGTGAGAAGACTCAGAATCAGAAGGATCTAAAGACTCGGTTTCGTTCTCCGTCAGATCGGAAACACTCTCAGCAGGTGAAACTGAGTACTCATCGAGTGTGGCCTCCTCCTGCAGATAACCCTTGGGGAGAGATGCATGATCAGAAGTGATAAGAAGAGGATCAGGATCTAGATGGGCATCTACAGTGCTATCAAGTATCCACTCAGTGCACCAGGCTGCATCATCATCGGAAATGTCGCTCTCGGCAATCTGGAAGCAGGAGAAGGTACTAGTCAACACCGCGGAAGCTGGTAAAGTGTCTGCGGCTGATCCTCGCTCTGCGGCTATGCTGGCTGCCAACTGGTCCTTAGCAAGTGTATCTGTCTCAACAAAGTGGAGGACAAAAGGCTCGAAGATGGGACTCTCTGTGTCTGTACTCTCAAAGTGGTGTCCCTCATCGAGCTGTGGCTGCTGGGCTGAGTCCTGGTAGCTGTCTGTATCCAAGAAGTATCTCTGCAGAAAGGAAGTTGTCTCCTCCGGGACTGGGATCTGAAGTGTCTGAATCAATGGCTGCAAAAGCGGGGGCTCCTCCGGTTCCTGGAGTATCAGAAGGTCTGATATCCAAGACTCGTCAACTGGGAACTCTGGGGCTGACTCGAACTCCAGCTGGAAAACCAACGGGAACTCAAGTAGACTCTGGGTCCGAACCTCTGATGTCACAGTCATGTCCTCTGTCAGTGGTGCTACATCATCCAAGTCCTCGGTTTGGTGTGTAGAGATTGTCTCATCCTGTAAAGCAACACACCGCACTGGTACTGCATCGTCCGCATGTGTTGTCCTGACTACGGCATCTCGTGAAGAGAAACTCTATAAAAGTAGCCTCGAGATGGTATCCAGTAGGTGAAGGTCGGAACTGTGGTGTGAACCGTCAGATGTGGTAATCACCAGTGCTATCTGCTCTGCGGTCATCCCCTGCATGGATATCTCAATGAAGTCTGTCAGTGGAAGTCCATGGTCTGGAAATCTCCTCAAGAGGTCAAGAAACCTCGGCCATGCCTCGTGCAATGGCTCCTGGGGGTCAACTGAAAAGTCTGTGATCAAAGACCGCATAAACTCTACTCTAAGCGGGGGGGAAGTATCTCTGTAAGAATTCTCGGTGTAGCTCTCCCCACGTATCGAATGTCCTCCCCAATCGTCGGTGCCATCTCATGGCTCTGTCGTGAAGTGTGAATGGGAAGGTCCTAGTCATCAGCTCCTCTGCAGTGACATCTGAATATATCTGTGCTCTACAAAACTCCCCGAATGCGGACAGGTGAAGATACGGCTCCTCGTGCGCCTCTCCTAAAAATGTCGGCAATCTCTGAATGTAATCCAACTCCAAGACGAATGGACGTAATGTAGAAGCTGACTCAGCTCCCTGTGCTATATGATCCTCTATCCTTCTGGAATAGGATCTGTCTGCTAATCTCCACTGCTCTATCTGATCACCAACAGAGTGCGCTCTCAACTCAGCAACGGCATCGTCCGGGTCTCGCATCTGCTCTATCTGGCATCCTCGGACGTCTCGCGTAGCATGCCCAGAGTAGTGAATGGGATGGGAGGGAGGGAGCGGGAGGTTGGTCGGAGATCCGACCTCCCTAGAAGGTGGACTGGACTGATGGTCAGCGAATGGAGAAGGAGCCGTAAGAGTCGGCTCGAAGTGAGGAAAATCCATCATCCATGGGTCAAGGAGAAGAAGAAGAATGAAGGGAAGGTGGTGGGAAACAGAAGAAGAGAAGAAGATGGGGAAAGACAGAAGGGATCTGGAAATCACACAAGATGAATAAACAAACCCCCGATTCACCTACGCACACAGAGCTGAAGACCGAAAGGGATCGGGTATCTTGTCGGTTTTATTTTAGGTTATCATTCAGTCTATCAGAGCGATTATGTGAGGTAATAGGAATCCGATATCTCTCAACCGACTGTCCCGTACCAAAGAGCCAGTAATCAGTCGAGAAAAATCGGATGGCTCTATCCTAAGGTGTGGATCACTCTCTCGCTCATCCAAACCAAATAAGGAGGGGGTTACTCTCCCCAAGACAGATTTTCATAGAAGTGTCTTTAAATCAAGTGTGATTGGCAGTCTCGATTTTATTGTTTTTGTTTTTAGATCTTTTTCAATAAAAACAAAAGGCCTAACGAATTTTTCGGTTCTCCTGATTATTAAGTCAAAAATAGGGGGAGAAGTTAAAAAAGCCGATGCGCGATGAAATCAATGATGCGTGCAAAGATAGAAAGGCGTACCTGTCTCCAGCACTCTACATGCAATATGATCCGAGCAAAAATGTAAAGACAGAAAAGAAACTACCTATATGGTGCAGCGGAAAACCGAGTCCTAAGCAGACAATTTCTACTCGACAGAACCGTATAACTGATCACAGGTCCTTCAAGCCAAAGGGTCCAGTCTCGGTCTACCCCTCCTCCTCCCGACACATCGGGTTCAGGAGCAGCGCTTGGCAGGGCAGGCTACGGCACGTAGGCTCGAAGGGAGTGAGTCAGTTATTTTTATTAATGTTTTATTAGCAGATCCAATTAGCGAACTATAGGTGCAGGCAGATAGTTAAGTGTTTGGATCCTACTAATTACGGCACAGTCAAACAGAAAGTCCTAAATCTAGGGGCTCGAGAAAAACCGCAGAAAACCGTAAAAGGCAGCGAAGAAAAACAAAACCGCGAAAAAGCCATGAAAAAAAACTAAGGGTCCCCCGAGCACACCGGTGCTCGGCGAAACAGACCCGCTAAAAAGTTCAAGTCCAAGTCCACACTGTCTGTCCTTGTATTATTACAATAATCAAATGAATGAAATAAAGTCTAACTACTCTACTCTAATTCTCTCCCACTCAGTCTCTCTCTCACGCTCTCCTGCGGCTCCGTGCAGAAGGGAGCCGCCTCCAAGTCCCGCGGTTGCGCCGGCTTCTCGAAAGTTGTCGCCTCGGTCCTCGGGCCCTCCCAAGATAGAAGCTAAGTGTCAAACCAAGAATAATAATCAAATAGAAGCAGAAAATATAAACAGGGGTATATGTGCAAAAATGTCAAATAAAATAATCAAACAAAAATCAAACAAAAACAAATATAAAAGAAAAGAAAAGAAAGCAAAAATAAGAGAAAAATAAAAAGGCGTGAAAAGCCGCAGAAAAGAAAATGAAAAACAAAGAAAAACTACTAAGCCGTGCTCCCCGGCAACGGCGCCATTCTGATCATAAGCCTGGCAACTCGGGTAAAAAGGTAATCAAGGGTCGTTACGACCCAAGTCACCAAGCGGTGTCGATCGAGAAAAATAGACCACCAAATCAGATGAAAATCAAATAAATATGATAGCGGTCCTGGCTATTAGATTAGCCTGGTATAGCGACCAGGGTCAGACTCAGGGAGCACGTGATGGCCTCGCGGCCTACGAAGTAGTCTGAAAAAGAAATAAAAATAAAAGACAAATGTTTTTGGTGGATTTTAAATTGTTTTTAATTTTTTTGGATTTTTAATTAATAAAGAAAATATAGAAAACAAAGAAACAAGCCAATACAAACAATTATTTAATGCATCAAAATTCACTTAAAAATCCAAATAAAAATGTTTTTATATTTTTTTATGTTTTTTACTATTTTTGGGTAATTTTTGGTATTTTTCTGATTTTTATTTAATTTTCTAAAAATAGGACAAAGTAAGAAAATAAGGATACTGTCCAGCCAAGCTTGGGGGATTTAAATAAAATATCTAAAAGTCTCTAAAAAGTATGGAGGTAATTTTTCTGTAAAGAAGAAGAAACAAGGAAAATTTAGGCACCAGTATTATTATTTTTGGATTTTGCAATTAATTATTAGCATTTTTATAGTTTTTTGGGTGTTTTTCAATTTTTATGGGTTTTATATAATGAAAAATGACCAAAATTGGTCAGAAAATCAAACAAGGCAAAATACACATAACTAATTTTTTGTAATTTTTAGAGGTATTTTAATATTTTTTTGTTAATTTTTAAGTTGAACAGTAAGGAAAATGTGTGTTTTTTATTTTTAAAAAATATCAAACAAAATAAAAAATGTCTCCAAAAATTCTATAAAATTTTACAACATGGCAGGAGCCATGTGTCCAATTTTCGTTGAATTCTAGCCGGACCTGCACCCATATAAATCTCGAGCTCCGCCACTTCATTCCTCATCTTTGGATCGTCATTCCTCCACCCAGTGACCTCCACCTCTCGCGCGAGAGTGACAGCTTGCCCCGGAGGTGTAGCAGCGAGGCTGAGGGTGCTCGAACCACTGATCCGGCGAGCTAGCGCCGCCGTGCTTCGCCCAGAGCAGGAGCTCGAGCCTCGGACGACGACGGTCCTCGAGGCAAGGACCTAGAGCTGCCCAAGCTCTTCCCTAGTCGACTCGACCACCCAGGTAGCTTAGACTCTTTCCCATTTCTTCCGATTTTGATTTTCCCCCAATTTTTGCCGTCGCCGACTATCGCCGATTCCAACCATCTCATCCTTCCACTCGATCATCGGAATCCATCATCGCATTCGCCCTTCCCTCGCGCACCTTCTCCGCACTTCCACTCAACCCAGCTCGCACAGGAGCTGGGGATTCGAGCTCCTCCGTCCACCCCCTCGCCGGAGCTCGACCACTACGCCTCACCGACCACCTTCACCACACCTAACGGGGTCGAGGTAGTTTGCCCTCGACCCGCGAGTTTGCTGATGCACTTTGCAGGTACATCCAAGCCCATCTGAGGGCTTGGACCATCAGGTCCAGCAGATCCGCCTCCGCCCGACTCTCCAGAGCTCCTCGGAGCTCCATTGAGTCATCGGAGGCCTCCAGTAGACGTGGAGGGCCCACAGCTTCCTGTTCCGATCATCAGAGGCCTTCCAGAAGGAGACCAGCGCCGACACGAGCCCGGCGAAGTTCGCCGGAGCCCAGTTCTTCCTCCATCCTTCAGAGACATCCGATCGACCCCGAGCTCCAGATTTGATCACATTCGTCCATTTGAGGAGCGGCATCAATCGCCAGATCCTTTGAGGGTCGATCTCCACCGTCGATCCAACGAGATTCAACCACCGCCCCCGTCCACCGTTTGATCTTCCACGTGGCAGCGCCTGGACCGTCCGATCAGCGTCGAAGACCCAGCCTTGGGCGCCACCCCTTCCCAGTCGTCCGATCAGTGACGTGGCGCCCATCCGTCGGCTCGACTTAATAAAGGGTAATTTACCCTTAGGCCCTCCTCTTTAGTTTATTTAGCGTTTAGTCCTGTAAATACATAGCGTAGTTGTTTTATTTTCGGTACATTTGCACTTTGGACCCTGAGCTTTATTTTATTCGCACATATGCCCTTGTTTATGGTGTAGCACGCGCATCGACACGTGTTTTGTTGGGTATTTTGCATATTTAGCTATGTAGTTCTGCACTGTTATGGAATGAATGAATGTTTTTGGATAATTGCAGCTATGCCCCTGTGAGTAGTTTTTATGCACATGTGCTTTATATTTGTGGGTAAATTACATTAAGTCCCCTGGGTTTTTAATACTTGTTATTATTTAGCCCAGGAACTTAATTTCTTTGCAGATAGGTCCCTGTGTGCCCCAGACACGCGCTGCGTACGTGAGTTCTTGGGAAATTTGCACCAGACCCCCAAGAGCTTTGGATATTTGCGTACAGGTCCCTGTGCACTATACCTAGGTTTTATTTTTGAATAAAATATCAAACTTACTCTAAATTCGATGAAAATTGGACACGTGGCTCCTGCCATGTTGTAAAATTTTCTGGAATTTTTGGAGACATTTTTGCTTTTATTTGATATTTTTAAAAATTCAAAAACAACCATTTTTGTTACTGTTTATTTTAAAAATTCACAAAAAATATTAAAACTTATCTAAAAATTACAAAAAAATTAGCTACTGTTTGTTTTGGCTTGTTTGATTTTCTAACCAAATTTGGTCATTTTTCATCATATAAAACTCTTAAAAATTGAAAAACATCTAAAAACTCATAAAATTCTAATAAATAATCTAAAAATCCAAAAATAATAATTAAGGTGCCTAAAGTTTCCTTGTTTCTTTCTTTTTACAGGAAAATTACCTCCAGGCTTATTAGGGATTTTTAGT
Source organism: Ottelia alismoides (assembly GCA_037367405.1). Lineage (NCBI taxonomy): Eukaryota > Viridiplantae > Streptophyta > Magnoliopsida > Alismatales > Hydrocharitaceae > Ottelia > Ottelia alismoides. The sequence continues at coordinate 34,341 of JAZKJV010003143.1, read as the reverse complement.
TATTTTATCTAAGTCCCTTAAGCTCGGCTGGACAGTACCTCCATTTTCTAGCCTTGTTTTATTTTTAGAAAATTAAATAAAAATCAGAAAAATCTCAAAAATTGAACAAAAACAGTAAAAATTATAAAACACTTAAAAACATTTTTATTTGAATTTTTACTTGATTTTGATGCATTAAATAAATTGTTGAATTGCCTTGTTTGTTTGTTTTCCTTATTTTCTTAACTCTTTAAAAATCCAAAAAAAATTATAAAAATTAAAATCTACCAAAAATACCTTTTATTTTAGTTTGTTTTATTTTAGACTACTTCGTAGGCCGCAAGGCCATCACGTGCTCCTTGTGTTCGACCCTGGTCGCTATACCAGGTTAATAAAATAGCAAGACCGCTATTGGATTTTCGAGTTGATTTCATCTTGTTTGGTGGTCTCTTTTTCTCGATCGACCACGTCTGGTGACTTGGGTCGCAACGACCCTTGAGTACCTTATACCCTTGTTGCCAGGCGTGTCATCAGCTAGCAGCTCCTTCTCAGTGACTGTGTAATTTCTTTGAGCTTCATCAGTGTTCGACTAGCATAGTGAATAGAAAATGGGACGTTATCTTTCCTCTGTCCAAGCACAGCACCGATGGCGTAATCTGATGCATTAATCATTATCTCAAAAGGTTGTGTCCAAATCGGTGGCTGCAAGACAGGGGCTTGAGTGATAAGTTCTTTCAACTGATTCAAGGTATGGAGCACATGGTTGTCAACAATGAAATCATTCTCCTTGTCTAGCAACTCGGTCAACGGTTTGGCCAACTTATTAAAAACTTTGATAAATCGCCGGTAAAAACCGATATGGCCCAAGAATGACCTGACCTACTTGATGGTTGTTGGCAGCTCTAGCTTGGAAATCACCTTCACCTTGGCTGGGTCAACTTCCATGCCACGTTTAGATACAACGTGACCCAACACATTTCCCTCAGTCACCATGAAGTTGTTCTTCTCCCACGAGAGCACCGGATTTACTTCGCAGCACCTCAATAAGACTCGATCTAAATAATCAAGGCATTGATCAAAGAAGTCCTCGTAGACCGAGAAATCGTGCATAAAGACCTCAAGAAAATTACCCATCATATCAATGAAAACTGCAAGCATACACCTTTGAAATATAATATGATTGGGGCATTGCATAGCTCGAACGACATTTTCCTAAAGGCGTACATACCAAAGGAACATGCGAATGTGGTCTTTTCTTGGTCTTCAGGAGCTATAACAACTTGATTATATCCAGAGTATCCATCCAAGAAGCAAAAGTATTCCTTCACGACCAGTCTCTCGAGAATCCGGTTGATGAAGGGCAACAGAAAGTGGTCCTTCTTGGTGGCGAGATTGAGTCTTCTATAGACCACGCACACTCTCCAAGAAGTGGGTACTCTGGTCGCAATCACCTCTCCTTTGTAGTTCTTCACGATAGTGATCCCTGATTTCTTTGGCACTACATGTAGAGGGATCACCCATTTGTTGTCAGAGATGGGATATACGAATCCCACATCGTAGCATTTTTGAATTTCTTTCATGACAACCTCCCACAGGTTTAGATTTAGCCTTCTATGAAATTATTGGGAGGGTTTGATATCCTCTTCAAGGAAGATGTGATGCAAGCAAAGGGAAGGATTAATCCCGTGAAGATCCAAAGCTTTCCAACCAATTGCCTTGCGGTTTTGTTCAAGAATCTCCATCAGTCGAGAATCCTGGTCTTCGGTCAGATGAGCATTGATAATGACCGGGTACATATTAGGTTCAACCGCAAGGAAATCATACTTCATATTGGAGGGTAGTTGTTTCAGCTCATACGAAGTGAGAGCTGCTTCAATGGTGACTTCGGCTATCATAGCAGGTGGTGGTTCTTTCATTTGTTCTGTGTCCACCATGTTCTGTCCTGCCTCTTCATTTTAAAATTCATAGAACTCTTCAATAATTTCCCCTACATTGCAGAAATCTTCAATGATATGCTTTTGATCTTGAGGGCACATTATCTCCATCCGAACCTTGTCAAGTAAATCAACAAGAATCTCATCTGATCAACAAGGGGAAATTCGACTACGCTGTCCATTTCTTCCTCAGGACAGATGAATTCATGGATCTCATTATCATTCGTAAAAAGGTTGGTGTCTTGAATTTTTGCAAAAAGTCACAGTCTTCAGAATGATTGATTACCCTCATCATATGCTGCAGATGTTCCCTTTGTACGTCTTGCATCAGAAACAGTCTCTATCTCGATTTTGCTGTTGTTGGAGCCGAAGGTGATCTCTCCAGTGCCATAATTCACTACTGCATTAGCTGTTTGCAGGGACGGTCGTCCAAGTATGATTGGGGTGAGGAGCAACGGTGTGGAGACATCCATATCTAGCACGATAAAATTGACAGGGAATTGCATCCCCGGAACTGTGACGATCACATCCTCCAACATGCCTCTAAGCCTCTTGACAGATTTCTCCGCGAACTGCAGAATCATCTTTGTAGGTTTGAGCGGTCCTAACCTGAATTATATGAGCAGTGAAGCTGGCATCAGATTGACAGAAGAGCCGTTGTCGAGCAAAGTGCGTTCGAACTCTTGGTTGAACATCTGACAACGAACGAGCGGTGCTCCCTTATCTGGCTTCTTGTCCGAGAGGTTGCTGATGACATTGACTGTGGCCATTGTAAGAATATGCTTTTCAGACTTGCCACCTTTTCTTATGGCATTATGAGGATGAGGCCTGCGCCTAGTCGTACATGCATCTTTCAATCCTTTCTTCACGCCAGGCATGTACTCAAGAGCTTTTATTAAAGGCATGTTCAAGACCAAATTTTGGATAATTTCTATAATGGTAGGGTCAAACAAAGCATTTTTCAAAATTTCATTTTTTTTATATTTTTTCATTGCTTCGAGAAAAGGCATATTTACAAAGTCTGAAACAATATCATTCAAAATTTTATCCCTATCACCGTTTGTAGGTAGATGGTAAAAAGGTATAGGATCATCTAAAAGTTGTGGACCAAAAAATGCAGGCTCGACATTGTGTACAGGCTTTGGATCTGCTGCATGTGTTGAACTCTTCTGCTCTGGTACTGCTTCTATGGCACGTGCATGCATCTCCAATGCTGGCCGGTCTCCACCGAGTATGTTGTTGTCTTTTTGGGTTTTTGAATTTTCTTCATTTTTTTGTAATTTTCTGCTGGTGGTGCTGCTCCAAAAATATTGTTCGGCCCTTACGCTGGCCGGACTGACAATTCCCCGTCAGATGCAAGATGCTTCTCTTTTACCGTTACTGATGGCTGGAGTGTCCTACCACTCCTGAGAGTAACAACAATAGATAAAAAGTAATTTAATTCACCTCAATCGGGTTGGACACTACTGGATACCTACTCCTTGCATCAGAAATTATTCAGGTTCGCTTCGACTTGAGATGGAATGACTGTTTTTGCAACCGTCAGATCGTCAATCTTCTGGTTCATCTCATCCATATTTTTCATCAATTACTCAAGACATGCAAGGGCCGGGTTTACCGGCACAATCTCAGAAGATTTCACCTATTGGGGTTTCTGATGCTGATATGGCTGGTGAGATTGTGGCTTGTATCCTTGAGAAAATTGGTGAGGAGGAGGATGGGAGGAATATTGTGAGTTCTGAAGAGGATATTGGGCAGCTGGTTGCTGATGGTACCCTTGATTGCGATACCCGGACCATTGAGGACCATGCTGATAGTTCTGCCTCCATGTGTTTCCTTGATAAGGAGGATGCTGATGATTGGGCTGGTAGGGTCTTCCACCCTATTGCTGCTGTTGGTTATAGGTCCTATTGCCCATGTTCTGACCTGAAAAATATCCCTGAGGATGGGTCAGCTGCATCTCATTGTTCCACACCATTGAGTTCCTGAATCAATGATGGAGGTGGAAAGAACTGCTCGGAATAGGTAGGCTGGGGCTGTGGTTGATATACAACCATCTATGTCTGAGATGGTGGGGGCTGCTCCAATGCCTGTGCGTAGTATACATGCTGGACAGGTTGGGGCTGCGACGGACTTGGTTGAGGTGACTGAATAGATGATGTCTCCTTCTTCTCAGCTAAAGTCTCGGCAGTGGCAGACACAACATTGCAAGCATTGTCATTTAGAGCTCGGACAAGCTGCTCCAGCTGTTAGGAGATTAAATCAAGCATTTTCAAGTCATGGGTCCTCTTCTCAATTACTGATATCTTTTCAAGGTCCTGTGACCTCTTTTCAATGATATCTATCTTGGACATGTGGCTCCCAATGATGCTAAGGTTGCAGCTCTCATCCATGTCTTCGGTGTGGGCAACCATGTTAACATGCTTGCTGATGGTGGTAGACATCATGTAAGCGCATGATGAGGATTGAGCAGCTTCTCCTTCAACCATTTCCTCAAAAATGCTCCAGACAACATCCTCGTCCTTTTTTAAATGAGACCCACCGCAAGAGGCATCAACGAGCTTTTAGCTTTCAAGTGTTAGCCCACCAAAGAAGTGTTGCATGAGACTGGTCTTTGGGATCTCGTGGTGAGGGTACTTTTCCTGCAGATCCTTGAATCTTTCCCACGCTTCATGGATAGTCTCATGGGGTTGCTGGCAGAAGCTAGAGATGCGGGAGCGCATCTAATTCAGACGCCCAAAAGGGTAGAGTTTATGGAGAAATGCAGATTTTAACTCCTCCCAGGTCGTGACTACCTTCCCCAAGTGATCGACCCAATACAAGGCCTTGTCCTGAAGGGTGAAGGGAAAGGCAGCCATTTAACTACCCCCAATGGGACACCGGCGTAGTGAGCGGTGGCACATATGCGACCGAATTTCTTGAGGTGGATGTATGGTTCTTTTGTAGTGTTCCCATGGAATATAGAGAGCATGGATAAAAACTGCGGATTCAACTCGAAGGAGGGGCATTTTGCTGGCAGGACCCTGAACGTTGTTGTATTTCTAATTAGTCTTAGAATATTTTAATTCTGTTATATATTTTTGGTGAAATTGCAGAAATGCCCCTGGACTTTATTTTATTTACAAAAATACCCCTGCTAGTAGTATAGTTTCTTTTTATTGTCTATGTTTATTTAAAATCTCACTTTTACTCTAAAAAATCAAAAAAATTAGGTTAGGTGCATGTTAATGTGTTGATCCACGATATATTTTTACATTGCATTTTTAGGCACTTTATATATTTTATAAAAATCAAAAAAAGCCTTTTTGTCCCTGTGAGCAATAGAAAGCCCATAAAAATATGAAAACATTTTGAAAAATTCCTAAAAATGTATTTTGTTTATTTATTTATTTTTAACCTGCAGACCAAAAATCCCTAAAAATTACAAAAGAAAACTCCTAAAAATCGAAAAACACCAAGAACCTTTATAAAAATCTACAAAATTATTAAAAATCCTAAAAATTGTGTTCATGTTTTATATTTTTCTCTATATTATTATCTTTTTATTAAATTTAATTTGGAGAAATTTTGACTCTGTTTGCTATTTTTATCTCCATTTTAATTCATCATATGTAATCAGACCCTGTTTTAAGGTATTTTTACTTTAAAATATATAAAAATTAGCAAAATTCTCAAAAAATCAGAAAAATAGTAAAAAATTAATTAAAATCCAAAAATAAGTTCTTTTTTTTACTATTTTTATAAGCATATATATCTATATTAGTTTATATTGTACATATACACTATATGTAGCTTTATTATATATTTTAAAAGAAAAAGAAAATATAAACATCTATAAATCTAAAAATAAAATATAAAATCAGAAAATTAAAAATCACAATATAAAAATATAAAACAAAATAAAATTAAAAAATTAAAAAAAAAAACAAAAACGCACAAAAAATCATTATTTTGGCAAAGTAGTTGAGTGATAAATTGTTCTTTGATTCTACATCTTTGCTTGATCTACTCCATTACTTCCTATGTACAACCTCTACTTGCTTGCCATTATACATTCTTAGTAGGGTATAATAAATTTTAACTCCTACTCTTAATTACTTACTTATCTTTATGGGTTAATTGTTGAAACAGCGAGAGGATACGAGTAGTCGCCTCAACTACAGTGAGCCTGATTTGTCAGGCCATTATTTAGCGACTCCCATTTTCTCGCTTTTCAAATGGCGCCGTTGTTGGGGAGCATCGGCTTGTAGAGTAGTTTTTGTCTCTTGTATCGCTTAGCCATTTTTTGCATTTATTGCTTTTATTTGATTATCCATTTTGAATTGTATGGCATCTCTTCTCTTATCTTCTTGTGAGGGACCGTGAACCGAGGAGTATCGCCTAGGTGATTCTACACAACCTTGGGACGAGGAGCTAGCTATTCTGACCTAGCCGGCAGAAGAGAACAGGAGGCTCGTGAGAGAGAGGACAATAGCTTAGGATTTTTACTTTTTGTGAGAGAGAGATTTATTTTGACTATTAATTTGTAATAATACAGGTACCCTGAACTTTGGACACTCGAGCCCAACTTCCAAGTGTTTGTTCACTTGGGGGCTCACTACGATTTTCGAGTTTTCTATAGCTTTATTTTTCTTTGTTACCTGCAGTTTTGTGCTTTCCGCCTTATTTTCATTTATTTTGTAGAATGAGCTCTTGGTCTTTAGGCTTGCTTGATCGTGTAATCTAAGGCCAAACACCTAATTAATTTGTTTGTACCTATTATTCTCGCGTTTGGACTTAGAGTAAATTAATTGCTAAAAACTCAGCTTTGAACTGTGTGCCGAGAGAGGTCGTATACAGCACTTGCAGGACCCGTTGTGGTAGACACTGATCGACATCGAAGATCGGACTTAGATTTCATTCTGAGTATTTAGCACTTGGTTCTTCATGCGTAGCAATTGTCTGCTTAGGATGATTTCCGTGTGCATATCGGCATATAGTATAGGTTTATAAATTCATGTTTTGCATCCTGCATGGAGAGAGCTGGGAAGCATTGTAAGTCTTCTAACTGAGCATTCATCATTTAGGCACTAAGGTGAGATTTACATCTTAGTGTCGCCATGCATTGCTTTTTCGACTATCGCCCTCTGTTTTTGGATCACATAGGAATCGAAGAAAATAGAAAAAGGTTAGGCTCTTGAATTGAATCTACTCAAAGCAAGTGATAACATTAAAAAATTTAAAAAAGGGGACTGCTAAAATACTTGACCTAAATAAAATTGATTAATTGGACTCATTGCCTTGGGTGAGAAAAGCCCTCATTTATTTTCAGGCTGCATTGGAAGGTCTCCTTCCCAGTGAGAGAGCGGCTTCGTAAGGATTAGAGCCTAAATCCCAGTCTGTGGCTGCCTTGTGTATCGCCTGGATTTCCAAAGTATTGGCGCTTCTATCATACGTAGACGAGTAGGGCTTGGTCAACAATGATGTTCTCTATTGTGTAGATCATCGACCTTATCGGAAGTATTGAGCTTGGCCACGCATTTACAGGAGTGTCTGTCTCATCGTCTTGCGTCCGAGTAGGTTCTTGCACTCTCACGGGTGATTCCGTTGCGAGTAAGATCCGAAGTAGTGGTTTCACCTATCGCTTCGTCACTCTATTTCTTTGGCTGAGTAGGGATCCAGGAAGGGTTACAAGGACCTTAAAAAGTGCATACTACATGTTACAAAGGAGGAGGACAAGTACGGGATACTTTTTCAGTAGTACTCTCTCTCCTATAAGCGTAGCGCTCTAAGGACTCGTTCAAAGATTAATTGCCTGAAAAACAAATTTAAAACTTACAAAGATAATTGCCGAACCTTCATGGTTCCATGGGTCAAGTTGGTGAACCCATTACTTTGTGTTTGATTAATTAGCTTTATTAAGGTCAAGATCAAAAACATCGTGTACTCGTGCAATTTTGCTTCCTTCCTTGTTGACCCTTGCTTACTTTGAGTCGTTCTACTGTTATGCATTCCTTTTATTTTGGAGTTAATTTGCTATTTTATTAAAAATCAAAACTAGGGTACAGTGCACAGGGACCTGTACGCAAATAGTGAAAGTTCCAAGGGGTCCGGTGTAAAATTTCCAAGATTGCACGCGCGAGGCACGTGACCTGGGCACACAGGGACCTAATTGCAAATAAACTAAGGTCCTGGGACTATTTAATAATAGGTATTAAAAGTCTGAGGGCCTTGGTGTAAAATACCCAAAATATACGCACATGCACAAATAAACCATGCACAGGGGTATATATGCAATTAACTAAAAAGTTTCATTCATTCATTAACACCCTAGAAATACAAGGTTAAACATGCAAATAACCCAAATAAACACGTGTCGAAGCACGTGGCCACTATACACAGGGGTATACAAGCAAATGGCAGAAACAGAAAGGTCCTACATGCAAATGTACCAAACTAAAATAAACTATCTAAAATATTTACAGGACTAAAAACAAATAACCAAAAAGCTAAGGGCCTACAAAGAAATTACCCTTATTAAATGTCGACGGCTGATGTAGCGCCACGTAGTTGATCCAACGGGTGAAAATGATGGCGCCTTAACCCTGAAACGCAAGCCCGATCGAACGGTCGAGGGTCCACCACGTGGCAGATCTGACGGTCCTGGTGCGCTGTGGCGAAGCCCTCAGTGAATCGACGGTGATGAAGCTGACACGTGGAGATCGGACGGCTCTGAGTCACGGGTGCCTCCTCATCTGATCGAGCGGCTCAGATCGGTCCTCAGATGTCTCGGACGGTGGCGAAGCTCTGCGAATGGATGGCCAAGATCTAATCTGGAGCGATGCAGACGATCTGACGTCGGGGAAGGCTCCTGGAAGAACTGTCAGCCGGCGAGCTTCGCCGGCCCGATGCACGCGCTATGGTCCTCTCATGTTGCTCCTGAAGTGCGGAAGAGCTCCGCCGTGAAGTCCCGCAGCTGAAGATGGTCACCGATGAGGCTGCTGACCACCAGAACGGCCCCGCGACGGCGGTGGCCTGGAGCACCTGTGCTTGAGCTATTGGCCTCCCGATGAGGCTCTCCTGACGATGTAACCTGCACAGGAAGAAAGATGGGTCGAGGGCAAACTGCCTCGACCCATCAGCGTGCGAGAACAGTGAAAGGTGCGTCGATATGGAGGCCCTCCGGCGAGCGGCGGAGGTGGAGGGCCGAGGTCCCTGCTCCGGGGCAAGCCAGGGGGAATGGGTAAGTGGAGAAGGTGCGGAGGAGGCTCGTGAAGGTGGTGACGGTGTCGGATGAGCAAATGGATAGACGGAGACGACGGGCGGAGGTGGCGGAGCTACAGCTACTGGAAATGGAAAAATCGAAACTAAGCTAATCTATGGGCTAAAGAGACTACCTGGTGGAGGCTATCGACTGGGCTGAAGCTCGGGGAGCTTCTGGGTCATTGCCTGCAAGGGGTCGTCGGCTGCCCGAGGCTGAGCGCGCTCGTGGCGGCGCACGGCGGCGATGCCACCGGATCTGAAGGTTCCCGAGGTCCTCGAGCCTCACTTCCACTCCGAGGCGCACAGCTGTCACTCAGGCTCAACGGAGGAGGTCCTTGGCTGCGAGTGGGAGGTCCAAAAGATGAAGAACAGAGCTGCCGGAGTTGAGGTTTTATATTCCTAGGGGTCCGAGAAGACACTGATCGGGCGAGCAAAATGGAGCTCAGACCCCTCATACCCACCCCAGGCGTGGGTCATGGATCTACAAAGAAGAGGTATGACCCGGGGTTTAGGGATTCAGGTGTCGGATCGAGTGTGGAATAAATGGAGAAGTCGGGTCGGTCACTCAAGATCCGAGGAGCTGTGGTCCGGGGGGAGTTGACCGGGGGGTCAACCTCCCCCGTGGACCAATCAAAACCGGCCACGTGTAAATGTTTTAGAAATTCAAATTAAAATAGAAAATGGTCGAATTCAAGAAAACTTAAAACATGAAAAGTATTTGTTTTATTTTTTCTATTTTTTGTGATTTTTAATTAATTTTTCAAAGTAAAAATAGGGTATTTACATAATAGAGCTATATATAGGTATATATACAATATATGTTTTTGATTTTTGATTTTTAATTAGTTATTTTTGTGCATTTTTATTCCTATTTTATATTTTATTTATTTATAGCATAAAATTAGGAATAAAAGGGTATTTTTATTTTATTTTTATTATTTATATACAATAGTGAAATAAATAGGTATATACATCTATGTACATGGTATATTTACAATGATATTTTTTAATTTTAATTTTGTTCTTTTTATTTTGTTTTTGTTGTTTTTATTTTATTTATTTACAACATAAAAGATAGAGTATATACAAGTTTTTATAGAAATTAATTTATTTATTTATAAGGTGAAATAAATATAGGTGAGGGGACTATGTACATGGTGATTATGCACAAGTGATGGGATATTTTTGTTTTCTTTTAAATTTTGCAATTTTTGTTTTGATTTTGTATTTATAAATATATACAAACATATACAAGCACATTCTATTCTATTTTTATTGGAAAATATATTTATTGTATTTACAGGGTTATTTACACACATGAGCCCCTATCTCCCTCTACTTTGGCTTTTATGCGGTCAGGCCCATGCTGAGCCCTCCCTTGGGTTAGGTTGCTCAATATTTATTCTAAATATTTCCCTCTTTTTCTTTTCAATCTTTATTCTTTTATTTTTGCACAAAAACATGCTAATTATTACTTTTTACACCATGCATGCTTTTGGTAATTATTTACAAACATATGCATGCATTTGCAAAGGTTTTTGTAGCTAAAATATAAGAATAAAGAGTGATGAATGAGTATTCATCAGTATGCGAGAGATATGGGACTTTGCGACTTTTTGTCTCAAATTTAGGGTTTGGGTTTATTTGACAATTATACAAGTTAGTATTTGTGATATTTTTCTTTTACTAATGTTAGTATCTTGTACAAAGCGAAGTTAATCTTATTTTGATCTTATTTGATTTGGAGTTAGTGGAAAATAAATACAAATAGGAAAAGGTATGAGAATATATAGGTGTTTGTTTCCATAGAAATTTTGGCTTCTTTTTTATGCAACTATGAATGCTAAAATATGTGTATTATATACACATGCATGAATGTTAATAATGCAATTTAAATGATTAAATGCAATTAATTACTTGAGAACATAGATCTAAGAGTGATGAATCATGGATTCATCAACCCTCTGTACTTAAACCTTGCTCACCCCCGAGCAACTAAAATGAATGCATAAGTGAACTGAGATTGGGTTCCATACCAAGGTTATGAACAAAAGGTGAAAATGAAGCTTGACTCGACCTTTGGATTAATAATGTGGCGGAACTCTTTGTGAGAATTAGAGAATTAAAAACAACAACCTCTAATTGTACAAGTCATTGTTCAGGTTCGACTCGAAAGTCATCTTAGATCAACCCCTCCCAAAGTATCCCACATGAACATTGAATAATTGCCTCTGGTGTGTGAAGGGTGTTATCTCTTCTCATTCAAGATGTTGAACTACCATGCGATATCATCCTTCTGTAACTTGTCCTCGGGGAGTCTGCTATTTCCTTCTAAGTCAAGGTACGTGCTAGTTCACAACGAATAGAGGAAGAAGTATAGAAGAAGGGGAAAAGAACTGAAGGATGACCAATGTTGTCACATCTTCTACGAATCTTGGCCAGTGTAACCAAGTCTCCACTAGATCTGCATGCTATCTAAAGCTTGGACCATTGTGGTCAATGATGTTCTTTTTGGAATTGGCTTCTTTTTGGTATGATTTTTGGTTGGTCTGCTACGATCTTTCGTGCCCCGATGTATATGAAATCTTTTATTCCACACATGTTTTAGGGTCCCCTCATCCGAAGCTTTATTTCAACTCGTTACTCTGATCTTTAGATGTCCACGCTACCAAAGAAAAAGACACATAGTCTTCACACACCTTGTCTGAGTTGAGAAGTGCGCGGTGTGTAGTATACATTAGTTCCCTATCCAAGAGTCTACTCAAAATGAGGCGGCCATGTTAGGCACTAAGAGTTAAAGTCTAGACATTATCTTGTGACACTTGGAGAATTAAGTTTATGACCCGAAGTTTCTAAAATCCTTCTCAATGTTCCTTTAAAAATTAAGTGGATTAAGGCCAAGTCAAGTCCACCCTCGGTTTTTACTCAGGACTTGGTTTAGAACATGCTGACTTTCCAATTTGCATATGCATGATATACTAATGAAATGCAGAAATGCAAATGATTGAAGTGCATATTTTTAATTGATTTTTACAGGAATAAATGAGAAGCCAATTTTTATTTAGAAAAAAAAATATACATCTAATTTTTACAACAATTTACAACAAAAAAATAAATTACAAAAGTTTTACAATAACTTTACAAAGAGAGTATTATTTACACAAATCTATGCAAGACATATTTTACAAATTATACAATATACATATTATACAAATTTACATGTATTTTACATATTGCACCTGTTTTTTACTTTTTTGTTTTTTTTACAAATTTTAAAAAGTGATCACCCATCCCGTATTTATTGATATTATACACAAAATACGCGAACCACGAGTTTTGAGTAAAGTATATATACAATATATACGAAACCCCCTATACCTAGCTCATGTTATGTCCTCAATGTATGGAGAGAAATAAGACATAACTCGGACTGCGTGTAGAGTGGTGCAAATAATATAAGCATAGAAGTTGACTGCCGCCTGTACTTGGGGATGAGAGATTAAGTGTGAGAATCCTAAATGACCCACTGGATGGGTTGTACAGTACCTTGATAAAGAGTGAGCCGACTTAAAGGGGCTAAAGTTGGGCCATATGGATACTCATACTATAATTGTCCGCGTACATGATGAGATGATATGAGATGAATGGTGATTTGAGGTTGATCGGAATGACTATGAGATTCAACACTAGCTTCCAGTATCCGAAGGAAATAAGGGAAATCACACTTTCCTTCTATTACTTGGGAGTGAGATTTAAATGATAAATGTGTAGGCTCTTATGCCTTGACCTATGCCCTACGCCTTCGTGGATCTTTGCCGATGGGTAGTGGATTTGGGTGGTTAATGTCTATTATTAAATCTCTATTATACGAAATGAAAAAATATAAGGGAAAATACCTAAATTGAGGTTGTCTTTTCATACTCAGAGGAAAGGCTCCACCTCATTTGGATTTTCTCATATAGGATTTTTATCCAATGGCCCTATACCCATTAGAGTTGAGATGAGCACCCAATTGTAGCTGTCCATCTACAAGATTCAATCCCAAAAAGTAGGAACTAATTTTCGTATGGAAATAAAAAAAATATAAATTAAAACTTTTCTAAAAATAGCTTTACATTTTTGGAAAGTGCAAGGCACACGTATATGATTGCTAAAACTATCATTTTATTCCAACGCAAGGCACTTGTTTCGTTCCAATGCAAGAAGAGAGGTATGCGATTCATTTTCATGATTTGATCGCTTATTTCTATCATAATTTCATTGTTTTAATGATATTTTTGTTCTATTAGTAGTGTTTGTCTTGGGATCAAAACGAGTGAGATGACGGGTTTAGTAATATTTATTTATGAAACTACATATTTTTTATCGTAAGCAATATTTTATTCGAAAAGTATGATTGAAATATGAAAAATGGTGTTCACAATATCAATTTTTATTCGTTTTGATACATGATATGTAGTCATAATTGATTTTTTTTATCGAATGTAATTTGATTTCATATAATAAAAAGTTACAGTAAACACAGTTGTTATTTTTCATGCGTTAATTTGAAAATATACTGAGTTACTGATGTATTTACTTAATTTACTTATAAGATATTTTATATTATTGCTAACATAATTGTTACTTTTAATGCGTTGCTTTGAAGATATACTGAGTTACTGATGTATTTACTTAATTTACTTTAAGATATTTTATGTTACTATTGTTAACATAATTGTTACTTTTCATGTGTTACTTTGAAGATATACTGAGTTATTGCTCTTATAGTCATTATTACTGATAAAAATTCTACAAGTTACCTAACTGATTTTAATATTTACTTGTCCTTTGCAATTAGTTACTGATATAGAATTAAAAGTTACTGATTCTTTTCGCAAAAAGAAACTACTTACTTTTGAAATAGCGATTTCTTACTGATGAATTCTGAAGTTTATCTTACTGCTCAATTCAATGAGTTACATAAGCAGCTCATCAAATTACCCATGCTTCGCATTGAGTTACTGTTATAAATACAATTATTACTTTTCATGTATATATATATATATTTATCTTACATAGTTACCGATTCATTTTTACAAATGCTACTGACAATTTATTATTTAAGGTATGCCAGATATCCAAACATTTCTTATATTTCACGGAAGGTAAAAATCAGAAGCGTTGATGATCATTGCATGCTTATTGACTAAAGAGGCGAGAATAACATATTTGACAATAATATTAAGAACATATCATTCTGTAACTAATAAAAGAGGTAATTAACATATGCAATTACCAAATAAATAATTGATGTGTAACTATAATTTCAGTAACTAATCACAACGAGTCAGTAATATGGACATGCATATTCAATAATTGTGCATATAACTTCAGTAATATTCCAACTCAATTGTCTAGTAATTGTTCAAAAGTACTAAGTAACTATATCTTCAGTAACAATCGGAATGGGTTCAGTAATATGGACATTGTAATCAGTAAATATTGTATGGACACTAGTAACTACATAATCAATAATTGATGTATGGATATTAGTAACCATAACTTCAGTAACAATTGCAATGAATTCAGTAATATGGACATTTGTAATTAGTAATTGTTATATGAACATTATTAAGTATAACTTCAGTGACTAATCATTTTGTAACTATAATTTCAGCAACTAATCACATCGAGTCAGTAATACGGACAATAATATTTAGTAATTGTTCAAATAAACATAAGTATTTTTTCTATTCAAATGTCTAGTATGTATACAGAAGTACTAAATAGCTATAACTTCAGTAATAATCATAATGCGTTCAGTAATATGCATATTTGTAAGAGGAAAGGGATCCTACTCCATGGAGTAGGTAACTTACCTACTCCACTTTCTTTTTTTCATTTTTTTTATTTTTTTTGAAAAATGCTTCCATGGATTTTCATAGTTATATCCCTCTAATATGTCATTCAAATTTCGTCAGAAACAGAGACTCCTACGGCCTCCATCCAGAAATGAAAATTACAACAAATCTGTGACCGTTAAAAAAATGATTGTCTGAATGGAGGCCGTAAGAGTCTCTGTTTCTGACGAAATTTGAATGACATATTAGAGGGATATAGTTATGAAAATCCATGGAAGCATTTTTCCAACAAAAAATAAAAAAAATTGAAAAAGAAGAAAATGGAGTAGGTAAGTTACCTCCTCCATGGAGTAGGATCCCTTTTCTCTATTTGTAAACGGTAATTATTGTATGGACATTAGTATTGACGTAATCAATAACTATTGTAATCAGTAATTTATCTTTTCTAATCTATACGTGGAATGATCATTCCATAAATAGATTGTATGCAAGCAATATTTTAAACGTGGATTTTTTTATCTTACTAAAACCGACCACCTATTTTTAAGGAAATGATTTAACTCGAATTATTATTATGTTAATAATGCAAAACACATTGTTATTACCAAAACCATCTCCTACCAAATAGAACCAACATATACACGTGGCGAGCCCACATTTGGTGCTCACCACAACTCAAATGGGAAAGGGGCACTCAAATGGGCAAGGGGGTACTCAATAAGCCCTCTTCTCATATATATATATATATATATATATATATATATATATATATGGGTTAAATGAGGCTACCCCTTGGAGTAGCCAATTGGCTACTCCCACCCCTATTTTCCTCTATTTTTTATTTTTTTGGAAATAAAAAACATGTATGTTCATCACTATATCCCCCTAATATGCCATTCCAATTTCGTCAGAAACAAAGACACTTATACCCTCCATCTGAAGGGGGTCAATTTCAGCAATCATGAGACCGTTAAAATCTGACAGTCTTGATGGAGAGGATGGGAGTCTCGAACTAAGTTGAATTTTGAATGACACCACGGTGACATATTGTGATCTAAATTCCAATATGTTTCATTTCGGAAAAATAAAAAAATACAAGGAAAAAGGGGTGGGAGCATGTAAGTTTGCTACAACTAGGGAGCATACTCCATTTTCCCCGTATATATATATATATATATATATATATAGAGAGAGAGAGAGAGAGAGAGAGAGAGAGAGAGAGAGAAATTTTCCAATGAGCCCCAAGCCCATTAGGATTGTAACGACCGCATTCATTTTTACTAACATTTTCTATCATTTTGAGCATAGTACTTATTGGTTTACAGTTGTTATATCAAACTATTGTTATTAGAAATTATTTTTATTAAACCTTAATTTGATATGAAATGGTCATTAGTAAGAGTAGAAAAGACACTAGTATTGCAAAAAAAAAGAACAATCATTTCACATCAATTTAAGATTTCCCTTTTTGTGAAAACGATTAGTTTAATAAGAACATGTATATCATTTATAAACCAGTAAGTATTATACTCAAAATGATAGAAAACATTAGTAAAAAGGAGTACGCTAATAACAAATCCTAGTGTGGTCATGACTCATCGGAAACACACACACAAACACACATAGAGAGAGATGTGGAGGGGGGGGGAGGGAGGGAGGGAGGGAGAGAAATGGCATTTCCAGTAAGACCTTAACTCATTGACAGCTTAGTACGCACACATTTGTAGTTGTCCATCAAGTTTGATCAAAACATGTTATTCCTATTTGGTAGGAGATAGTTTTGGCAACAACAATATATGCTACACATTTTTAACACAAATAACATTTCAAATTAAAACATCTCCTTGATAAGAAGTGACATGCTTTAGAGGAAAATGATGTTATTAATTCATTTCATGTATCTTGAACACTCCATATTAAATATGTACTATAACTGTTTTACTAACACAAAAAATAAATACTTGAGAATCGTAAATACTATATTGAGTGTTATCACAATAATACTAAAATATCGTAGTTTTAATTATTGCAAGATAATTAAGTAGATAAATTACTAATTTTTATACGAACAAGCATTGGTTATTAATGTCAATATTCTCGAACTCATTATGGTTAGCAACCGAAATTATTGTTACTTGCTACTTTTGAATTATTAGTATATAGTTGGTGTAATGCCCCCTGTCCCTAGGACCCAAGTACCCAGCAATAGTTGCATTCATACATCATAATTATAAATCTGAATGCAAATTAGGAAAGAAACAATTGAAATAAAATGATCCAACAACAATCTTATTCGTGGTTCCCAACAATTTGTGTATAAATAATTTATAATAGAGCCCTCAACTAAATGAAATTTACATGTATGAAAATTATAAAAATGTGAAAGATATACAAAGTAATCTACAAGTACAAATTGTATAGCTATACCAACAAGCACGTTTGTAAACAGTGCAACAACAACAAGGTTAAGTCAAATCCCAAAAGTGCTCCCTAACGCGGCAACGGCAACACATGTTGGATCCACACAAAATTAGTATGTTATGAGAAAATTATCCCTATACGGAGCTAAACAACTAAACAATGTAAGATAAAAGTTGTAAAGTATACAATGAGGCAACAAGTGTGAGTTGTCCACGATGCCATCAATGGTGAAAACACCCACAGAAATTTCAACTCAACTTGCACTGCAACACAACACTCATGGACGAAAATCTGGTACATGATCCTTGAGTGCACAGGAGCCACTAGAAAATAATTCAAGCTCGACGTCCATTGGTAAGAGTTCACATTGGTAAAGGATCCTGAAAGATCTGGCTATTGAGTATTATCAACATTCATCTTTCATTAAGTTAAACTCAACGAAAAATAAGAGAGATGTTTGCACTCATGTATTCTCTTTCTCACTAATACAACCTTCTTTTATGCATCCTTATCAAGGCCACCCATTTACAAAGATTCATCGTTCGATGTTTTATAACATCATCCAATTGTATTCTCGTGTGTTTACCTTCTAAATGGCAATACTATTACCTCATTCTTTTTATGATTATCTAAGCATCTCAATGAGAATATTATCACACGCGTGTGCGCACACACACACACACATATGTGTAAGAGTACAATACAAGACAACTTCCATCAAGAATTGCAGAATTTCAATACTTAAATAAAACCCTCAATAGTCACATACTGTGAACTGAGCAACCAACTTAAACAAACTAAACTTCAACACCTCAAACCATTTACCCAGCTCACCCGCCACAAGGGGAATACTTGAGAATGAGTACACCGCGACCAATCGGGACCGAACCAGATAGACATTTATGACGAAGTACAAGTCTTCGACGAGTGCTATATTAGAGATATGGTTCACCGACAATGCCCACTGTACTACGCTCAACCGACAGAGTGACGACACACCGACAGACACGCAAAATAGAACTAACACTCCATCTATGACTTAACGGGAGCACGACAGTTGTGTCACACTCTCGGGTATGCTAACTCTTGTAATCATGTCACATGCCAATAAACATTCATGCCGTCATTTATTCTACGTACCCATCTCACTGGGACAACCCTGATAGATGGGACATTTCCATTAGCCTTCCTTTACTCGTAATATATTCAACCTCTCGCACGGTTAAGACTGATAAATGAGGCAAGTAACCACTCACGCAACAACTGTCGCAGACATCACATATGCATTAAGATAGAATTACAAAAGATTATTATGTTTAATAAATATGTTAATTACAAATAGATAATATAGTTTAAAAAAATGTACACATACATGGCTCTAATCAATTGAGGATAGCTTTCTGCACCCATGAACGACCCCATCTCGTTGAAGGCCTCCTCACATATATATACATGGTGTGAAAATGATGTTTGAAATCATGTGCAATATTAATAATATAGAGACATGATGTATGCTCGAAAGCAACATGAGGGCAGGTAAAGACCACTGGTAGATATTACTGTTGTAGATAACATGATTGCATGAGCAACATGAACATATCCAGATGTTGATGAACGAGAATCTTGCGAGGGTCTAATGTAGTCTACACAAGGCGAGAACTACACTGTCGTTGAAACGACTGCTCACGAAACCCTGATTCAATCAACAATTAACACACAAATGAATATAACAATGTAAAGCAAAGATGCGTAGTTAAAATTTATTATAATTCTACAACAAATGTGTATAGTGTGTAAGCATGCGTAGAGTTTGAACACATGGAGCAAACAATAGACTATGCAAGTAAATGCAAAATTTGTCCTTTTCTCTTATTTTTATTCTCTTTTTATGTGTGTTTTAGTTTTTATTTTTTAGGATTTTAGATTATTTATTATTTATTTTTAATTTTAAAAATTTATCTTCTTTTTATATTTTTCTGATTTTTAATTTTCTTTTTTTAAATATATATTACATGCTTATATAAACTATATATATAATACAAGGTAATATATTTATAAATACTAATAAAAATAATCAAAATGTAGGAAATAAGGTGTTTTGGGGTTTTATGTAATTTTCTACTATTTTTTTGAGTTTTCAAGAAAATTTACTAATTTTAGGTATTTTTAAAGTTAAAAATATCACAAAACAGGGACTAAATAAATAGGTTGAATTGATTTGAAGATAAAAAACAACAAATGAAGTACAAAACTTTCCAAATCAATTTTAATATTAGATAATAATACAAAGAAAATTTAAAAATAGAAATATATATTTTTGGATTTTTTTATATTTTTATTAGATTTTGGAGCTTTTAATTTTTAGTCCTTTCTTTTTTATTTTTGGAGATTTTTGATTTGGAAGCACAAATATTAAAATACATAAAATAAATTTTTTGATCTTTTCAAAATAGTTTTATATTATTATTTTTTGAATATTAAATCAAATAGTGGCAAAACGTGCTATTTTTAATTTTTAATAAATATGTAAAATGCCTAAAATGCAAATCCAAAAATGTACATGAATGTATATACTAGCATGCATCTAACCTTATTTTGCATAATTTTTGGAGCATGGATGTTTTTTTCAACAAATGAAATGCAAGCACTAAAATATATGAAATATAGAGGGCAAAAATGTAATTAAAAATAAAGTCAGGGCTCAATATGCAAAATACCCAAAAGTTCACAACTAATATTTACATTTTTATTGACTAAACCGAAATAAAAAAAATATTGAGGGTGTACATGCAAAATGCCCAGCTCACGTGGGACGACAACTGAGCTGAGTTGGACTGGACCCATATGCAATATCAATTAACTTCAGGGTCTTTATTCAATATTTCCACATTTATTTATACTGCAAATTTATTTACAGAACTAATACAAAATAACAAAAAATATGGGGGAGGATGTGTAATTTACCCCCAATAGCGTGCGGAGTGAACGACTGTGATCGTAACACTCAACGACGTGTCATCGTTAAACGACCGATACCCCTTCGAATTTGACATCCAAGATTAGATCTTGTGCAAGGATCCTATGGCTGGGGCTCTAAAGATCGGAAGTGTCCTGTGCAATCTGGCATTAACCCTTGATCCGACGGTCGGCAACGATGGAGGAAGAACACCTCGAGAACTCGCCCAAGGTGAGCTTTGATTCGTTGTACCGTGAGTCTTCATCCTCCTTCGGCACTGTCGAAGGTCTCATTCCGCTCTTGTTGCTACTCCGCACCTCCCGGAGGTCTTGAATGAGTCCAGGGGTGTTGATTCACCTCTGGAGGTCGATGGCACTCTGACGAGGACCTGGAAGGTGCCCTAGATGCGAATAGGGCTCATACGTCCTCTTCAAGACCTGCAAGAAAGAATAAAACAAAGGCGATGCAAAGGGCATGGTCTTGGCCATTATTTGGTGGAGGACGGTGGTGAAATGATGAAGGGGCGGTGCTTGCAGGTAAAGGGCAAAGGTGAAGAGCTAACTCCCGATCTAGATGGGATCAAGTTGAATGGAAGGGTCAGGGGCATAGGTGAAGCGATAGGGAGTGAAGTGGAGGCAATTGGGGGGTCAGAACAAGCGGAGTACGACGAGGAACATATGTCGGAGCTTGAGAGCTCTGGCGAGATAATATCTTAAAACTAAGCTAATGTGAACGATTAAAAGCTAGACTAAAGACTAGAAATGAAATTCAATAACTAACACTACCTAAAAGTCGAGAAAAGGGCATAGCTCATACCTGATGGTGGACCAGAAGTAGGAGGGGCCGGAGCCCCGCCGTGGGTGCACCTTCCTCCTCCTTCCATCGCGCCAACACCTCAAGGGACCTCCCCTTTGTCACCGGGATGCTCGCTTGGCCGAAGGTGGCGAGTTTTAGGACAAGAAAGAGACCTAAGAATAAAAAATGAAGGGAGAGGTCTTGTGTATAGGAAGATGGACGAGGGTGTTCGACAGGAGGTAGCCTGCGCATGAGTGAGGGAATGATGAAGATCAAGTGTCGGCGTGAATCCTGGAGGATCGAGGATCAAAAGTTGTGAAGGGCTCGAGGGTGAAAGAGATCTGATGGAAGTGGGAAAAGGTGGAGAAAATGTGGGACTTGACCATTATGACAAGTCATAAGTTCTGAGAAGGCAATTGACCGAGGGTAACCAAAGAAAGAATCTGGTTGGTCCACTTGGACCAACCAGATAAATGCAGGGTGAAAATACCCTGTAAAATGAATAATAAATATTAAATGAGTTTATTGAATATTAGTTATAAAAATAAAAATGTTTATTATTTTATGTAGTATTTTATTATGAATTTTATTTTTTTGAGTTATTTTATTATAGTTTTTTATTTACAAGTATACTTAGATGTATATTTACCTATATATTGTATGTTTTTATTTTTATTTTGTATTTCTGAATTTTTTATTTTATATACATATTTTATATATTTACAACTTGTTTAAATATACACAAATACATTTTTATTACATTTTTCTGATATTATTTGCATGCTTAAATACATTTACATATTTATTATGTAGGTATATATATTATATATGTCTATGTATTTTGATGTATTATTTATTTATTTTGATTTTATTGGTTTTTTTATTATTATATTTTTAATGGAGTGTAGATAATATTTATAAGGGTGTAAAATCATAAAAGAGTGAAAGAATAAAAGAATAGATTCCACTTTATTTATCTACAAATATTAGTACATATAACTCATCTATATGTAATGCTACACTTATTTACTTTACCTTCTTTTTGATGAATTTATTTTATATTAAATATGTGCATATGCTACCAATAATATTTACAAAATTATAAAATATAAAAATGTAAAGAATATAAAGAATAAATAATATGATTAGTTTATTCATGTATATTGTATAATAGGGGTCCGAAACCTAACTTTTGCATCTTAACTTCAAATTAAATGAAACTACCTTCATTAAATTGCTAATTAAAAGTTATATACAATCAAAGTAATTTTGATGCATTTTGAGTTTTTATCGAGAAGATGTAAGTCTGGGATGTTTGGGTTTTGACTCCTTATTCGGAGTATAAAATGTGCACTGCTTATTATTTTTTGTGTGAAGTAAATTTTGTATTTTTTCTAACTTTTTTATCTACAAATTTCATGTACAGAGTTTCTTTATCTGAGGTATAATAATGAATAATAAAATAGATCCCAAAAATGAATAAAAGAATGGATTTTTATTGTCTTTTTAGCCCTTATTTATTCTTAATTTATTCCTTGTCGATCAAATCAATTCTTGACTTGGTCTCAATTTAGGGTCATAAAATACCTTTGACATTTTATTTATTCTATAATGTTGACATTAAAAACTATATTTTATATACAATAAATAGAATAAATAATGAATGTTAATTTGTATGGAATAATGCTATTTACATGCATTTAGCTAGGGGTTTTAAGCCAAAATGATAGAATAAATGTGATGAAATGGAGATTCATTAGATGTATATATCAAACAGCTTGCGTGAAAGCGGGAATAAGCTGAACATATATGATTACAAGATGTTGTTAGGATCATGCTTGCATAGATATGGTAAATATGTCATTGTCTGTACCTAATACGATGTTGTTAACTTTTCTGACAAATATCATGCATACGAGGATACAGAACATGCCATCACAATCACACCAACATAAGATGAAAAAATAACACCACTTCAACACAAGAGATGCATAAGAACTATCCCTTGTATTACAATGTTGCCAGAGCCACATTGGAAGACATCTTCAGATGTAGAAGTGTCGACCACAAAGGTTTTAAGGAAGCAAGTACGAGAACACTAAAGAAGAAGGCATGAATTCCAAGCTCTAGCCCTGAAGACGAAGAGGTGAATATGAGCAAGGAAGAAGTCGAAGCAGGTAGGAGACATTGACAGAGAACGAAATGCAATGATTTTATTTAACAACCGAAGGTCACATCCTATGCAAGCGGGAGAAGGTGACAAGCGATATAACATTGCATGAGGCATTTAATCTATTGCCAACACGTGAGGGCGTGAGGTTGTCCGAAAGAATGGTGTGAACACGTGAGCTAATGCTGGGATCATGTGGGCATTTGTAGGTGAGGCGATGGTCCGACATGATGTATCATGCATGAAACACCTATTTTTTGATGGGAGCATGTGAGTGTTTGTAGGCGAGGCTAGGATATGAGGAGAATCTGAACGGATGATGAAAGAACCTAAATGAAATTGAGAAGAATCAATAATTCTATTGCAAGAACATCGGCAATGGGAGGCGATGATCTAATGAGATAAGGATTCCTCCTCTATAAACGTATAAACGTTATGGATGGATGGGTCGATATCCCCTCAATCACACTTTTCTCTTTGATCATATACTGTTATTTCTGGTAAAGAAAGGAAAAAAATTTCTCCATGCTCTGGGTCCATCCCAATGGATCCGACATGACTAGGCCGGATCTTCAAGCTAAACCGCGGTCAGATCGGGTCAGGTGCGACCCCCACGATTCCTCTCTCTCCGTCGTACCACCACTCTTACCACCACTCTCACCTCTCTCTCTCCCTCTATTTCTCTCTCGTTCTCCCCTCGCTTCTCCCCTTTCCCTCACCTTTCGCGCCCCCCTTTATATACCCAAACCAATCTCCCACTCTCTCAATCTCTCACTGCGCCGCCGCGCGTTCCCGGCGCGAATGCCCGCGCCGCCGCGCGCTGTCGCCTCCGCCGCCGCCGACGGGTTGGCCAGGGGATCCGCCGCCGGCCGCCGAGGTCCCTAGGTTTTAGTAGCACGTGAGGCTGTAGGTGCGCGACAAGGGGTCTAGGGTTTGGGGGGCACCGGCGACGATGCCCCCGTCGCGGAGGAAGGGGGCGAACCGCGCGGCAGAGAGGATGCAGCTGAGCATCGGGGACCTTGTGCTCGCCAAGGTCAAGGGCTTCCCCGCGTGGCCCGCGAAGGTATGGGGGGAGAGTGTCGGTTGTGCGGGGATTGTGGTTGTGTTGACCTTTTCCCGATTTGATGACTTGGAGTACGTTCGATTTCTTGACTGTTTGATAGCTTAGTTACTTGTTCCATGATTTGTTTGATGCCGGATTATGTGCTGAATTTGATTTTCTTTTTGAATTGCATTTGTTTTTGTAGATTAGCAGATCAGAAGATTGGGAGCGCTCTCCGGATCCGAAGAAGTACTTTGTACAGTTTTTTGGGACATCGGAAATGTAAGTTCATTTTGGTTAATTGGAGATGTAATTTCGTTCATCTTGCTTTTCCTTAAGAGCAGAGGGTAGGTTCTTGAGATGATTGGATAGTCCTCATTTATGGTCATTGGTTAAAGATGTGCGGGCATGTGGAATATTGGTGTTGTGCCATAGGAAAATCGTATAAATGTTCTTTAGAAAAACACTATGTATGTTTAGAGAAAAATGCTTTAGTGGCCCTAATGTATGAGCTGCCATGCGCCATAGTCATTGTTGTTGGTAGCTTTTGTCATGTTTTGGCTGATAATATTTTTGTGGTATCAAAAACAAAGTCACACAAAATAGGGATAGAATTATTTTAATGCCAGGTATCCTTAGAGCGGCACCTGCTTACTTTATGTAGTCCGGGAATGCAGTTCAAGACATTTTCTCGATCGGACAGGGAAGTCACGGTTACTGCAGTATTTTAATTTCTTCCAAGATGGTGTTGCGTTCATCCACCAGTGCACATGACAACTGATTCTTTCTAATCTAATTTTCGAAATTATTGATTCTGGTCCAATATTTTTTTTAAAATCATTCTTGGCTACTGTTGTACCTACGATTTTTCATGACAGATCATGGACATTTTTGTTCGAATCCATCAATAATACAAAGCAAATTTTCTTGCATACATGTTCTTGCATCGAGGATACTGTTTGAAATGACAAGTGCCATCCAATTACCTGACATATTACTTAAAACCTGTCACTGTTTTCTAGTAGTTTGTGTGCGATAATAGACCGTTGGCTTCGATTTTGTAAGACTGTCAATATCTATACCTATTTGGCACTTGTTATACTTGCGTAACCATGTGAAAACATTTTTTTGCTCATGTCGTTCTAACGAATTGCTAACTCTCTCATAGGATGTGCTCATGTCAAGAAGTATAAAAATATCATTCCATAAATGAGATTGCCAAAATCAGGTTCCTTTTCCCTTATTGATTATCATTGACAAAATTATTGCCATAACCTCTTTAACTTCATATAAGGCTGAAGCACTAGCAGAAACTACCATCGCAAGGAAGCCACGGGTATTCTACAATTGCCCTAGCCGTCGGCTTTTCATCCTGTAACAACCATGTCATCGTTTGTTCTTCTGAGTAGTCTTTGTCACGATTGAGACCTTTGCTTCACATCCTCTGTCCTTCCCTACACGACCAACGAGCTCTATGTGAGAATTCAAAGGATAAAGCTAGAAGGGAGGCGTCCGTATGTGCATTGAAGCCCACTGGGTCTAAAGGTTGAAAGACAACTTGTTGGAGTATGCATCACAAGATGGGTAATTGGATCCCTCTGGGCCCTAGTGGGACTCCGGTCTATCTGTGGAGCTACATAACAAACCTCACATTGTATCGGTTGAAAGAAAATGAATAAAAGAATCCGTCCTCAGTGACATTTTCCCGTGGTTTTATCCGCTCCTCACAAAGTACGATTCCACGTAAAACACTGATGTTCTTCCACTTATGTACTATTGTTTTCTACATGGTATTAGAGTGGGTTCACTTTTAGGGTTTGATCTCGAGGTTTTATTATATTTATGTTTGTTGATTATCAAGATCTGTTTAAATTCAAGAAGTTTCAATTCGGTTTGAAAGTTGTTCAAAGTTTTGAATCGATTCTGCGTTTTGGAGATCCCGTTGACCCAGATCGAGAAAATTCTAGGGTTCTATGAACCCTAATTCCGGCAACGTAACAACCAACGATGATATGAAGACAATTCATTTATCTTCGGGATCTGTTCGAAAAGAAATCTTGGGTTCCATCAGGAACACTAATTTTTCATGGTAGTGGCATCTCAAGACCGACGATGCGTTCTTGAGAACCTTATTCTCGAAGCAATCTTTGTCGCAACTAAGCCAAGGCACATGAGAAATTCGAGGTGGCGTTTCACTATTGCGCCCAACTCCAGGCGATCATTTACCAACTGAAGATCAAGAAGAAGAGGAGACGGTGCATCTTCTCCTTTTAGCATACTCATTGGAAAAAAACTTCTTGTTGAAGACTCCCATATGCAGTTCCCATCGAGGAAGAAAGAAGAAAGGAGGAGCCTTTCCTCCAAAGATTGTGCCTCCATCGTGCGCAAAGGCGATGCCAAGGAGGTTCCAGATCTCGCGAGCAAGTTACCCTCAACTCGGCCACCATTTGCACCGCCATCTCCGCTTAAGGGCTTCGATTCCAAGCAGTTGGAGTCACATCTTCAGCCGCAACAACAACTTCAGGCGGTGCTAGGCCCGCACGCCAGCATGCGACACAAAGGCAAGCCCCACATGCATGTGTTAGTGATGTAGACCTCCAAGCGGAGCCTCGCAACAACAACAGAAGTCGATGCGCCAGCCCAACATGCATGGTGCCATCGCCACAACTCCTCACCCCATGCAATGTATCTTCTCCTTGGGACGCACACAACCTCCGATCCAGGCAACAACCTTAAGTGATCCCATGCGACTATTTGAGCGACGGTAGCAGGAGGGTTCCTCTGATGGGAACCCTAATCTTCAATCATGCGTGATTGAAAGGGGTCCAATACCCATTCATTTAAATGAGTTGGTGGCCCGTTCTGCTATGTAGTTTGAAAAAAGGGAGAGAGGGGGGGAATAACTGATCCCATTGGGCTATTGGATTTTTTTAAAAGGGGACTGCAATATTCCAGGCCCATTGGACCGAGAGTTTTGAAAAAAATGGAGAAGGGCTAAGAAAAAAGAGGCCAAGTTTTATAAGCCCAATTGGGTTGAGCTTCTTTTGGGCCCTATTTGGTCTGTGAGTCTTTGAAAAAAAGGGAAGATTTTTTTTATGAAAAAAATCGCGTACAAGAAAATGAATGAAAAAAGAGAAAAGCTGTATGCAAAAGAAAAAAGTGATTTGAAAAAAAAGGAAAAAAAAAGAAAAAGCCAAAAAAGAGAGGGGAAATCAGATTTATTATTTTCTTTGTTTTTTTCCATCTTCTTGTCTTCTCTCAACTTGGTCGATGTCATCTATTCCGACCAGTATGTGAGAAAGGGGGAGGGGGTATTACACTATTATGTAGAGTTCTATAGGTCAAATTATAGATTCTATAGATTATCAGATTCAGACTCTACAGTTCAAGGCACACATGTGTTCGCTCATTGTTTGAGAGGTTCCCATACTTGATCCGGTCGGCTCAAGGTTTTCATATGGACAATGGGGACTGCAGAGTAGAGATCGAATTTTCTGAGCCATTGCGGGCTTATGGTTTTCACGTGGTTTCATAGGAACTCCAGAGTAGAAATCCCATTCTCTTAGCAAGTATGGGAGAGACCTTATTATCCGAGGAGGAGACTCAGATTCTCCAGCGACCTTGGACGTTGACGAGGATATTTCCACTTCTGTTCCAATTTTGCCCTTCAGAGAGATGGAGCAGTTGCGGGCCAAAGTCCTCCGGGTGGAGACTCGTTTTAGTTTTGGTGACTCTGACATACACAATATAGAGCACATGTTCTCCGACGAGGGGGCCCAATTCAGTTCGCAATCCAGTCCTTAATTTCCTCTTCATCAGCATGACATGAGAAGCAACATCTCAACAAGCAGCCATCAAAGTTTGCATTGAGTTGATATTGTCCGTATTATCCCGTATTGTTTAAAAGATTGATTTTTTCTATTTGTCCAAGCTGAGCATTTCATGCTCCAACTTGAGGGGGAGTGTTAGATTATGCATCATATATAAGGATGGGTAACTGAATGAATCCCTTCAGGATTCAATTACCACATCCACATGTTTAGTCCCACATCTAATGTTAATGAGACTCATTTCTGTCTGTAGGGCTATATGTGAAGCCCGACTTCTATTGTATCAGTTGAGAGAAAATGAATTAAAGAATCGACCCTTAGTGACATCCTCCCGTGGTTTCATCCCGCTCCTCACGGAGCATGATTTCACGTAAAATCCTAGTGTTCTTCTACTATTCCTTATTATTTATCTCTGATACGCTTCCACACTATTGTTTTCTACACAACTATTATAATGGTTCGAGTTTGATGAAAGTTAGAGCTAGAATAGAGCCCACTAGGTCTAGAGGTATATTTCGATTGAGTTTATATTCTTCTGTCCTCTCACCAATGCTTCAAAGAAATGGTCCTTTATGAGGTCTCTATCAATCTTATTCTTATCGTGCACCTCGTGAGCGTGTTTGGATTCACAAAGGTATGGGAAAAGGGACCGCTCGATGAAATTCCTAGCAACTGGTAGAAAAGCAGTGCATGACACTTTCTGTTGTTTGGGCAACTGACATTAGTCTGCATCTGGTGATATGCTAAAAGGAAATACAATCGGTATAAGATGAAGCCATTCTCCTCTTTTTTATCGGCTCGAACATCTCTACCTTCATTATCACCCGTCAAACTCTTTGTCTTCTCAAAATTTTCTATAAAGGCAACCAACTATCTACGACTTATCCATAGAAACCACAACTTCAGCAAACCCTTGGGCCCAACCTTATAGTCGATTGACATCTTTGGCCTTCCTACCGCCTTCTTAAGCTGCCTTCGTTATGCCCTTCTCTGAATCTTGAACAAAGAACTATTTCCTCTCCCTTTCCTATTGTCTACTATCTTCTTCGGCTTAATTGCATGTTTTGTCTCATATAATCAATACCATCATCATACTTATCAACTTCATCCTTGTTTGATATGTTGCATTACAAGTGCCAAGATTTTGAATTGCCCCTGGCCATGTGGCGCCTACCTAACAATATTCCCCATTTGCTTCTAAAAAACAATAATAACCCTTATCTTTATCCACTTTCCCGATCTTTAACCCCTATCAGTGAGCAAAGGGGGTTGCCTCACTCTTCTTTTTTTTACCTCACTCTTCTTTTTTTTTTCTGAAAGAAAAAAAGGCTTACACCATTTAGGTGTTGGCCCAAAAACTTCACCGTTTATCACCAAGACGTATAAATTACATGACACCACACAGGAAAAAAACGCACTCAATACATCACAAACACAAACTTTGACATAACATCTTAGCATGCGTCGCCACATTTTCAGCATAGAATTGATCATGATTAAAGATAACCCCATTTCTGGCCAACCAAATTGCCCAAATCACCGCAATCTGGCTCGACCTGTCCCTCGCCGTTCCCTTCCACTCCGCCCAAATGGACCTACAGAATCCAGACGTGGTGTCACCTCCCCCAGCAATCCCCCTAACCAGGTTCCAAATCTTCGGTGAAGCACCACATGTGAAAAACAAGTGATTTATATCATCAATCTCGTTCAAGCGTCTTGGGCACCCCTGATCGACACCATGTATGAAGTGTGCAAGTCCATTCCTCATCAAAATTCTTTCCCTAATGAGCCACATAAACACCATCACGTGCATCGGAATCCTACACTTCCATATACGCCTACAATCCGCCTCGCATCCAACCTGATCTAACGTCGTAGCAACCATCAGAGCCCGGTATGCCTTCTCGACCGAAAATGGACCGCCCCGCCAAGTCTAGCAGTTCCGCCCAGCTGTGGGCCCAACACTATCATCCAACTCCAACATTGTAAAAAGCTCCGCCAGCCGCTGTTCAGAGAGCTTAGATCTGAAAGTTGGGAAAAAAATGGCCATCCCATGCCTCAGCCACCACACGTCCATGGTTATCCGCCATTGCCTTCAGTCTAGGGAATCTAACGTCCAGAGCCCCCTTCCACTCCAATCATTCGACCAAAAATGAAAAGTCTTGCCGTCACCAACATGTGGCTTGAGGAAAGGCTGCATCTCTTGAGCCACACCACAAATAGCCCTTCGGAAAAAGGAAGCCGTCACGCCTACATCTCCAGAGATCTGGAGAGAAATGTAGGGTCCATAAATTCCCCGAATAAGCTTGCACGCCATGCTATCACACTTGCCCCATATACACATCACCCACTTGCAGGGTCCATAAACTTCTCACTCCAAGACCCCCATCCTCCTTAGCACATGTAGCCTCCATTCTTCTCCTATGTGCCATGGTAGCTGTCACTCTTTTTTTTTGGTGACTTATGGTTGAAGTTATCACATATTTCTCTTTCCATTTGGAGTTTATTTGAGTCTTATGGGGAAATTTTTTCTCTTCCTCTACGGAGTTCATGATAGGACATCATACACCATTGCACGCATAAACATATGAAGTAGTTCAAGTATTTTCGTGCACGCCTCTATATTATTTGTAATCATACTATACGTCTTCTTGCTTCATAATTACACCATGATCCATGTGCCATGTTTTACACTATATAACCATACCATTAGGGCCCATTTGTCAAATCATTAACTTCGTTTGTAGTGACTAACATGCACTAAAAATATCTATGAAAGGATCATTAAATTTTTGATATGTTTTTAGTTCCTTCTCTTAATCTTTCTCTATCCATCATTCCTATTCCACCTCATCCCTTCTTCCTTCTTTATCCTTCGTCTTCTTATTACATGCCTTGCTACCTAAGTATGACCCTAGAGGGGGCATGCAAGGGGGTCATTGGTGGATTGTACGGAGGGAACATATGTGATGGGGAAGGTAGGAATCGTTATAAATTGCTAGAATGTGGTTGATTGGAGAATGGAGACGGTGGATGAAACAAAGGGGTTTGAGTTTGATGAAGGGGGTGGAGGAGACATAGAGGCCGATATGAGTCCTCTTGCATGTGCAACTTTGCTTCTTGGAGTGAGATCCTCCACTGTAGGCTTGCCTCCTCTATATCCTTTAGAGTATGTATCCTTGGTTTCCCCTCATCACTTGCTAGCATACCTATCTCTTGTTGGAGGTACATCCGACCTTTAGGAGCTCATTTACTTTGAAGACCAAGTTATCATAATGGACTTTTTTTGTGCTCCATCTAAGAGGCTCACGAAGAACACCACCAATGCTTGCGAGAACTATGCGAGGATCTACATCCCCGACAACATGTCTGTGCTCAACAAGTATAAGTTGCCATCGAGGGCCAACATACTGTTCGAGCATATCCAGATAAAACACATGGGGTACATATATAAACAAGAAGAAGCGTGTGACCATGCACATTAGATATGGTATTTTATAGATTCAGATGACCCTTATGGTGGTAAAGTGGTGAGAGGTGGATTCAATGAAGGGAGATGGGTAGGGATGGAGAGGGTGAGAAAAGGACACTGCGGGGGGAGGGAGTGGATGTTGTGGTTATTGAAGCTAAAGGATTGGGCACAGGGGGACTCGAGTTTGGTGTTAAGGCCCATGAGGACGTTCTAGCTTGATGAAGTCAGTGGAGAGATTGCGATGACATAGCGACGAGCTGTTGATGGTAGATTGATTGTGTCAGATACAAAGAAAGGATATGAGCTGGAAATATTTATGGAACTTTTATACTTGTAGGTATCTCATATCGTCACATGTTGTTCTTCATTAATTTCGGTAGGTTTGGTGGTTGGCTGTTAGAATGGAGTCTCTTGAAGCCCACTTAAAAAATTCTTTGATTGTGTCATCCTTGTGGCATGTCACCACAGTAAAGTGTAAGCAGTACGTGATGGTCACCTTGAGTTTCTCCTTGTACCTCTCCTTGGTTGCCCAATATTTGTTGTGCTCGTTGTTAATGACATGTACAAGGCTAGTATAGTTGAAGTTTTTTATCACGATATATGGTCCATTATGGATCTTTACATGGATGGTGTACCCACTATAATTGATTAGGAGGATGATGCACCTCTGCCCACACTGCAACATCGTCAACACGTTTTGCACTATCACATGTAACTATGTAAGCTATCAAGGTTTTCTAAACAAATTAACACACCCCTTGTTCATTCCTATCACCCCTTTGTTTGCTTCATCCTTTTCGTTCAACACTGGGCCGGTGCCTTCTTTGATATGCCCAACCTCAGCCCTTTGTCCCCTCTTGTCTAACGCACCCCTGACCCCATCTGAACCATCAATTCTGTTGCCATTAATATATACCAAGAATGGTGAGAAGGGGGAGGTGCAAGAGGGGAAGATTGGAAAAGATGGACAAAGGAGATAGAAGACACATATCTTAAAATATGTAACATTTTTATTATTTTCTATAAATATTTTTGTTGCATTCTAGTGTAGTCAAACTTGATGTTTTGACTACAAACTCAGAGGCCAGGGGTATATAGTGTAAAGTAGAACACTTTATGAAGTATGCAGGGATTGAATAATTATGAAATCATTCAGGGATAGAATATCCCAATATTTTACCATAGAAGTTTATTCACTTCTTCCTTGGAGTTAATGGTAGGCGATTGAATAATTATGAAATCATTCAGGGATAGAATATCCCAATATTTTACCATAGAAGTTTATTCACTTCTTCCTCGGAGTTAATGGTAGGACGCCGCCTACCATTTCAAGCATGTAAATGCCAATGTTCATCGGGGTTAATGGTAGAACGCCATCTACCGTTTCAAGCATGTAAATGGCAATGTTTTACTAACACTGCTTCTTTTCTCTTCCTGTATGAAGTTAATGACATGAGACCACATATTGATTAAAGCACATAAGAGGTGCTTCTTTTCTCTTCCCATATTTTACTATAGCTGTCTCTTGACCATCAGTCTTTTTATGCATCCATTGATTTTGAAAGCTCGCAGAGATGGCCATGCCTTTTTTGCATTCATTTTACTCCACCTGCCAAAAGAAATAAAGCACAATCCAATAGATAGTGGACTGTTTTATTAAAAGATTAAGTTAGTATGTGGCTATGTACATGATGGTTAGTAGGTTATTGAGAGTTATCCTCAATGGTTAAGGGGGCTGTATGCCACTATCTATCACATGCAAGTGGTGGGCCTCAATGCTTATGTTTGCATCTACTTTAGGAACATAATTTTTGGATAATATCCACGGTTTAAGATTTTTTGGGGCTATGTTTGTATTGGGAGTTAGTGTTAAGAACAATAAATTTTAGATCTTCAGCTAATATGTGAGCTAGTCTAAGTTATCCTGAGAGCTAATCTATTTAGCTTGTGGTAGTGGAATTTAGTTAACAAAGTACTATTGATGTATCACTTGGTGGATAGTAAATGATTAGAACATAATTTAAAAATGTTGGTGAGATGAGTTATATTGTTTTATTGATGCGGAGCATGATTGATATCGGAAAAAGTACTAAGATGATATCTGATGATACGGAAATGATTGGAATATAAGTGTTGGAGTATATGCGTCATTTGTATAGATGGTTACCACAACCGGTGGTGGGACTTGAAGGGTCTGTGGAGGCTATATAAGAAGCCTCAGATCTCCTATATCGGATGATAAAGTTGAATGCAACATACAACCTTTTGAGGCCTTCTCTTGTGGTTTCATATCGCTCCTTAGGGAGTAGGGTTCCACGTAAAAATTCCAGTGTTCTTCATGTTCTTAATTCTATTTTTCTG
Organism: Ottelia alismoides; assembly: GCA_037367405.1. Classification (NCBI taxonomy): domain Eukaryota; kingdom Viridiplantae; phylum Streptophyta; class Magnoliopsida; order Alismatales; family Hydrocharitaceae; genus Ottelia; species Ottelia alismoides. The sequence goes on along the minus strand of JAZKJV010003143.1, from coordinate 296 downwards.
ATTACGCTTCTGCATTTCAATATTTCTAACATGGTACCAGAGCCTATGTTAAGTTTTCTAACATGGTATCAGAGTGTGTTTGATTCTTGTGGATTTATTATTGAAGATTTATGCTCATGTTCAATTCGAGATTCGATACAATTATTGTTCATTCTTGAAGATCATTTTTTATGAAGATATGTTCATGCTCTGTCCAAGTTTCGAAAAGTTTTGGGTTTTCTTCAGAAATCCTAGTTTCTGCATATTTGAAGATTCTTGAAGATCCAAGAAATTTTAGGATTCCATCTCAAGAATCA